>CM023481.1:248185611-248785611 GCA_013339685.2 Hyalomma asiaticum | reverse complement strand
TCGCAAAGGGCGTCTGCAACTCATCAGCGCGATTAAGGTCAGGAAACGTGGAGTAAATGTAACGGCATTTCGCGACGATATCCGGAATTCAAAACAATACAGCCTTGTGATCGGATATGCCTTCAATAGCATCACATTCATAACCAGTGTTAACTAGAGATGTGGTGACTTGCTTTATTGGTTGTTAAAAGCTAAGTGACGCACTTGGCTTTTAACAAGCAAAATTACACCATCTCCCGCTAAAGGGGACCATGAGGCGATGCGAAGCAGCACGGGGGGTGCACAACGCGTTTGCATCGGTTTGACTAGGTGTCGCGCTTGCATCGGTTTGACGCTAGCAGACGCTGCCTGCGTCACCTTTGTCTCTCGAGGGCGAGGGCGCGTTCTCGTTCCTTGCGAGCTGGGAAAGCGCTCATCGAAGATTTCCGTCAGGCGGCAGCTGCCGGCGCTGCGGCGAGCGCGCGGCAGGCGAGGGAGAGAGTGACGTCAGCGCGCACTGCGAGGGGAGCGTGACGTCAACGCGCAGCTGCGGCGTGACCTACTTGGCACCGCTCCAACACCTGCGGCGAGGGGAGCGCGTTTCCCTCGCCCTCGCCGTACGGACGCACAAAGGGCGTTACACAGGCTAGTCAAAGAGCTGCTTCGCATCTAATAAAGCAAGCCGGCGTCAGAAAAGGGCACTCTTCAACGGAGCTGACCAATTATACAATTGACAAATCCGCTGAACATAACAAATATCTCTCAACGGTTTCCATAGATTACGAGAAGGCTTTCGACTTAGGAGAGATACCAGCAGTTCTAGAGGCATTACGCTGTCAAGGAATACTCGAAACGAACGTAGATACTTAGGCTATATAGACCGTTCACGGCAGCGGGGCGCGGGTGGGGCCATGTTTGATCACGTGACCGCGCGGGTATGCATGGCAGGCATGATGGCAGGCCCGCAAAGCCGCCGCGGCGGCCGTCGCGCACGGGCGGCGGTGCGGCAAGCGCTGTTGTTTTGGGTACGCCGGCGAATAACGGCTGGATCAACGACGTGAAGTTTCTGAGCCATCACGAGCATTTAAATGAGATATTTTTGTCATTTTGACTTCGTATGAGCACGCGCTGCATGGAGTGTTCTGGTAATCGAACATCGTGCACGGTGCTTCGTACCTCACGCCAAAGGCTTCTTGTGCGCCGTTCGGGTAATTAGCGTCTTAATTACTTTTCCTTTGCGACCAGAGGGCTGTATCTAAGTCAAGATCTATTTGCAATGATTTCCCAGCGCCTTTCGCGCTTTGTCTGATGGCTTCGAATGCAGGTGCATTATGCGGCGAGTAAGAAATAGCATCATTCTTGCTTGTGTGTTTTCTTTGCTTGCCGGTGTTTTGTAGCTTCACACATGCTTAAGCGTAAGCGTTCTTCTCGACACTGTTTCAAGTAGCTTTGGGCAATTCAACATGTTGACGGGAAATCAGTAATTTGTTTAGCTGGCTTCAGATTGGCAAATCGTGTGGGTGTGCAAACTGCATGTTGCTTAACACCACCTCAGACACTAGTTTTGATCGGTCGAGCCGATCTATATCGCTGTGCAATAAACGAATGAAAATGCATCCACACAGTCACTTTCAGCATTATTTTAGCCTCGATTCGAATTCTGTGTTGCAGAGCTATATACGTAATTATCGCATATCAGGCGCGTTTATTGTTTGATTCGAAGTTACTCAGTCGTACCTTAAACGTTAGGGTCCAACCGAGATGATCCCTCTCGGACTCGGCGTTACGATCACTTTCGATCGCAATTATAAAGCACCCATATGTCTGTCAGAGGCATAGCCTATTGGCAGCTCAAGATGTTTAAAAATGAGAGCTCCCGTTCCAACCTTCTAAATTCTTCACAATTAAGAGTGGTTCCGTCAGCTTAGCCTCTAATGAGCATTTATCAAGCCGAAACCTTCAGTTGGTTCACGCGAAGCGGAATTTGACCGTCGGAGTGGCCACTGAAGAAAAGAAAAAAAAAGCGCGTAACTGGTGCCTCATTTACTTGGAATATACCAAACTTGACCTGGATATATACGAATGGATGAGCGTCACTGGAGCCTAGGTCATGACATCAATAACTTGACAAGTTTGCCGTTTACGTCGCGATTAACGATTTATTGTGGTTTTGGAAAATCCCAGAAATCAATCAATAGGTTAACGATTGTGAAGTCACGTGTGGCGCCTGCCCGCATTCCATATCAAACATCAAACTAAATGAAAAAATACCTGTGTAGCATTGGGTATGCGTACGTATGCGGAATGAGAGCAACTGCAGGATACATCCTATTCATGCTGGTACGTACATCTACCTTGCTTAAAATTCTGTGGGTTTTTGCTTCTAATGCCGCCACTGCAGTGCATATATTGTAGTCAACCTTTTCTGTCACAAAATGCGTGCACGGTCACAACAGACATGATAGAGTCAAGGCGCATTTGACCAGCTCGTGATCAATAATCATTTTTGTATTGGCTTCGATCTTCAGTAATTTGCGCGCTTTGTATGAGCAAGTCTTTTGGGACTGAAATTTTCCTCTACAGATGGGCACTTTCGCACTACTTGTTGTTTTTCTGAAACGAAAGCTTTCAACAGTTTTGCGTTCTGCCTGACTGAGAAATCGACCAGCTTCACTTGATCCACTTCACAACAAACAAACAAAACACACGAATGATGTAAATTACGTTATACATGTTTGCATGCTCCATATCTCAAAGCTAGTTGAACTGTAGTCCGGAAAGTAATCAAAAGTTAGAAATTTCAAAGCGAACACTTTCACGAAATGAAAAAAAAAAAAAGGTTACAGTGAATATTTGCACGTAGTGACGGTTTGCCTTATATAATTATTTCTAATTATATTTACTCGGTGCTAGTGTGTACCAGTCATACACCAGTGTTTAAATAAAATCAGTAGAAGCTTGCAAAGTAAACGCGGCAAGGAAAAGCGCTTCGTAAACGCGTCACATTTCAGCGGGCTTCGCTCTGAAACTTGACATACGCCGGCCGTGGTACTTGACTGTGGTTCCGTTGAGGAAAAGACGCTATTTTCTGCAGCCCATGCTGGGAGCACGGACGCCGTAGTGGAGGGTTCCTGAAATTTTTGATCACCTGGGGTTCCTTAACGTGCTCTGACAACGCACAGTAAATTAACACACCGCGCTTGCGTGCGACGCCTTCGGTGGCAATCCTCCTCCCAAACGCGCTCCCTTTCACTTTAGCTTATGACGTCATGAAGTATTTCAATGTTTGTGAATTATTTTCTGTATGATTCCCGACAACTGCCAGTGGAAGAAATGGCACTGCTGCCACGTACCCGCATTCGTTCAGCGTCCCACAGAAGGTATATAAAGAGTTTCGATACCCTTTGTTTAGAACAAATGTAAACGATTTGGCGCAGTAATGTACCCTATTATAGGAGAGCTGCTGCAGCCAAATCAAACACAATAAGGTTAGGATCGGGATCAGAAACGGTTTGTGGTGAGCAAGTGCCTTACCATATCAGACAAGAGCTGCAATATTACCCAGCTTTAACCAAGCAAGTTTCTCAACGAACTGACAAATAAAATTGATGGTCGTAACGCTCTTGATGCAAAGTGTTCTCAGAATAGATTGTAAACAAATTGTAAGCTACTGCAATGTGCGACTAAAGCGCGTCTAAGTGAAAAGGGGACGTACATTATTAACAAGAAATAACTTTTGGGCCAAAGTGCGCAACAAGATTTATTGCATTCAAAGCAAGTATTTTTACAGCTAGTTTTAAATAAATGTGGATGCGCGAAACAGACACTTCCGTCTTTTACTTTCGTATTGTTAAAATACGTCTCCTTCCTTGAAAAATATGAGGGGGCGTATACAACGCTGCAAGAATTCCCGCCATGTTCCCACTTTGAAAGTTAGTCCGCTATATGGTACAACGGGGTTGTCACGACAATCACTCCTGGAATGCTGTCGGGCTGGACTCTTCCGTGTGGTATGGTATGGTAAAACTTTATTGTAGAAGCCAACGAGTTCGTTGGCCCGGGCTAAACCACCGGGTGGTCCATAGCCGAGGGGGGTAACCTCTCGGCGATAGTCCTGGCGCGCTGGACAGCCCATAGTTGGTCTGTCAGTTCTGAGCTGGTCAAGACAGTTCGCCAGCGTTCTTCAAGGAGATCTGGTCTTATACTATCCTCTTTGTACAACTGTAGATTATTGGTACAGCCCCATAGAATGTGCGTCATGTCAGCGTGGGCGTACCCGCACCAAGGACAGGCTGGTGATGGATATTAATGCGGATGTAGCCTGTGTATAGGTGTGCAGGATTCTTAAACGTGTGCGTTTGCAAGCATCGTAGGTCTGTGGCTTGAGATCTATCAAGTTGCTGGTGTGGACGTGGATACGTTTGCCTCTGCTTTCTGAAATGGCTAAGGATCTCATGATATGTTACCATGAGGTCTTTGTTGTCCTGTATGGCAGTAGTCATGTAACTCTGCTCCCCCGTTACGGGGTCACCCCGGAAAACCCCATTCGTATCAGTGGCCCGGAAAGTGTCGCGGTGGGTTAGACGTCTCGCGACACGGTGGGCCCGCTCATTCAGATTGTCCGGGATTTCAGGCTTCTGTCTATTGAGTTCGCCCATGTGCGCGGGGAACCATTTCAGGGTCTTGGTTGATAGGGTGCCGTCCTGAAAGTCTTTAGCCTTGGCATTCAGTGCACGTGCCGCCCCTGCGGAGATCCAGCCTTTTCTGTAGTTGCGGATCCCTGTCTTAGCGTCACTTATGATGAGTGAATCCGTTTCTGTACCGTGGAGTATGGCTAGGGCGATTGCCATTTCTTCCGCCGCTTCGGAAGTTTGTACTTTTGTGGATCCCGTGACACGTATGTTGTTGTGGGTATCCATCACCGCCACGGAGAAGGTGGGGAGGATGCTACGTCCTTGTTGCGAGGCATCTTTGGGGTACCTGGCTGCATCGACAAAAAGGACCCCGTCTTGTCTACCGTGGCTCCTTAGAAAGGCCTCAGCCCGGCATCTTCTCCGTCCGGCGTCATGCACCGGGTGCATGTTCTTTGGTATGTTCTCCGTCATTATGGCGTTTCTAACGGCTGGGAGTAGTGCCTCCTTCGGTCCCCGTATCCGTGGTAATTGATGCCTATTCTTAGCATAATTTCTCTGCCGGCATAGGTACCAGATAGCCTCTCTAGCTGTGCCGTTCTCTGTGCTTCTATGATCTCCACAAGCGTATTATGAACTCCCAACCCGAAGAGACGTTCATTGGCCGTGTGTTGGGGTAGTCCTAAGGCCATCTTGTGCGACTAAAGCGCGTCTAAGTGAAAAGGGGACATACATTATTAACAAGAAATAACTTTTGGGCCAAAGTGCGCAACAAGATTTATTGCATTCAAAGCAAGTATTTTTACAGCTAGTTTTAAATAAATGTGGATGCGCGAAACAGACACTTCCGTCTTTTACTTTCGTATTGTTAAAATACGTCTCCTTCCTTGAAAAATATGAGGGGGCGTATACAACGCTGCAAGAATTCCCGCCATGTTCCCACTTGGAAAGTTAGTCCGCTATATGGTACAACGGGGTTGTCACGACAATCACTCCTGGAATGCTGTCGGGCTGGACTCTTCCGTGTGTTATCTGAATTTCTGGGGTTCGAATTGTGCGTTTGCTTGGGCGCCCTGTTTCAGAAATGCGTTACATCTTTAGCGATGCGTTTTATGAAAAACGCAGCGAGTTAAAACAATTTGTAAACGTCGGCTCCAGTAGTAATCGTGTGGCAGCGGTGAGAAGGAGAGACGAACGGTGAACACATTTAACAGCGAAGATGTTTAGGCTGACGGTCGTACGTGCTTCGTCACCAGGAAACTATCATCATTAGTTCTGGCCGTGCACGTGCACTTCTATGCAATGCTCGATGTGCGGCGTTCGCACGCGCTCTTCTTGCGCGAATGCCCTCAGCCTTCTATACTGCACTGGCAAAAATGCGGCTGGTGGGCGTCCGTGTTGCACGTGCAAGCAGAAGAAAAAAGTGTGCGTTGATTTGTCTGGTGCACAGCGTCTCACAAAGCTATGAATTTGTGCATATAGCTTCGCGCCACGAGACTACGCGTCATCTCGTGGCGTACAAGCATCTCCTAAAATAGCATAGGAATGCATGGTGTATAGTATAGCAAAGGGGCGGAGTG
This sequence comes from Hyalomma asiaticum, assembly GCA_013339685.2. NCBI lineage: Eukaryota > Metazoa > Arthropoda > Arachnida > Ixodida > Ixodidae > Hyalomma > Hyalomma asiaticum. The sequence continues at coordinate 248,779,421 of CM023481.1, read as the reverse complement.
GCGTAGCTGATGTCACACGTGCCGCGCCTACCACCTTCTGTAGCGCAACTCCAGAAAAAGTGGTTCATCTGGCAACATTGCTGACAAAAACAAAGATCGCTTCCATATCCAGGGTCACGGCCGCGCTTCCGCTTAGCGCTGCGCTAAAGTTTCTTGATTGCGAGTTCGGATCACGATGCTTCGTCGAATGCGAAATGGTTATTGCTGCCGAACATCTGATATTAATCAGTCTAAAAGATTTGAGCGGCGAAACAGCGGAAATAATTGCGCTGTGCGTTCAAACGTCGCACTTGTTCGGAGACCCGCATCAGATTTTCTTAAGGATAAAGAGCCTTTCCAACGAGCCTGAAGTTGAAGAAGGTAGGTACGTGTTCATGCGTAGCAGGCCTCTCCGAAAGATGCAAGCGCTTGTGCGCGACGTTGCTCCATTGAGTACAAATGCGTCACGTGAAAAGAGTTCAGTTCTATGCGCGGTGCCGGAAAACAAACTTAGACGCGCGGTGAACAGGTCGAGGGCTCAAAAGTTGGAACGAGCGCAATAAATCCTGAATTGTCACCAGATGAACTCGAAATGCAAACGCGCTACGTTAAACGATCACACATTACCTCCATAACCACCAAGCAAATTACGAGGTGCAGCGCGCTGGGACGAAGGCGGCGAACGAATTCAAGCGCTCGCTTTATATCTACTTACTACAATGCATGCGGACGAAAGTACGTCAGCAATAATGCTACCGCGGTTCAAGTTGAGCATAGGCACGCTCAGAAAACGTTACCAGATATACACGTATAAACGATGTCGCTATTTTGTTCTCGCGCTTGCCTAAACTAAACTACACTCCGGCTCTTCGAAAAGCGCGCATGATAATAAACGCGCGCACACACAATCTGTGTACTCACCGGGGAGGAAGAAATCGTCGCGAGTGAAGTGCCTGGATTAAACTAGCATAGTTCCCGTCACCTTCTTGCCGATCAAGTTCCTAATCCATGTTGTCATGCGCGAAGTGTCGTCTGCTTCTTTGCGGAACCGATGAAACGACGTGTTGCTGTCTTTGCATCGCGATGGCACGCACTGAGGCACGCAAAAGAAGTCTTGTGATGAAGATTCTTTCTTTTTCGGGCTGCTTCAAGGCGGCATGGCGCCGATTAAGGAACTATAGAGCTGTAAAGCCCGCGGTATAATGCGATACCATGCCGCGTTTCGAGGTCGACCTTGGATCGACTGGTTCCAGGAGCGTCCGCTAGGTGGCGAGCGTTTAGATGGAGTCGCGAATAGTCACGCTGAGCTCGGTGTGAAACTTTGAGAAGCGTTCGCTGGGCCTTGCAGTGCTTTGCGAGGCGTTTTCCGAAGCCTATAGGACTACGATAAAGCGTGCCGAAGACAAACCCAGACCAGCTAAGTGCCCATCAGCTTCGCTAGCCTTGCGCCCACTAACTTTTCTTTTTCTTTTTTTTTTCTATTCCTGAAGAAACACGATGTTCTGTGCAAGAATGTGAGGATTTCTGTGGGAATAGCTGCTGAATGAATGATTAGAGTATAGGTTTCTACTACAAAGCTTTAGAGGGGAAAGCACTTGCACTGTAATCACGCGAAAGTGTTCGTCACAATATAAATGATACTCGGGGTAAGGTGTGCGCAAATGCCTGGTTCCTTGGATGACTAAAAAAGGGCAGGATGTAATGTTTAAGGTGTTCTGGATACGCATTTCAGTTTCCTTGAAATTTTCAACCAATGCTGTTGATCCCTCTGTCATAGGAATCGATATAAGACGGAAGTGAAACCTATCTTCGCGAAGATGTGGAATGCATAAGCGGCAATCTGGCAAATCGAGGGGCGGGAGATGGGTTGGGTACTCTGGACATGTGAGAACGATAAATGTAGGCATCACCGGCATCTCTACACGGCACAGGGATCTTCAGCTGTACACAAGCGAAAGTTCTCGAACGACCTACACTGCTCCGGAGACACTGAACTGTACGCGCCAGAGCCTCGCGCAAACTTGCCATAAACCAGGAGCGTCCGCAAACGGTCACACCTTGCAAGTGAAACCGAACGAGTTGCAGCAGATCGTTTTGTGAACACACAGCCCACTGCAGTGAAAGGCGCATCATTTCTTTTTCTACGGCCGTGTTTGCATTCCTGGAGCAGTGCGCGTCGCAAATCGACATACTTGGCCACACAAGATAAATTTTGTAGCGGTCGCGGTTGTACTTTGCCTGAGGAACGCGCCCTCACGACGACGCCACGCCAATAACTTCCACGGCAGTCGAGGCGCGAAGACTACCGAAGCGCTGACTGCCGGCGCGCATTATCACATCAATCTGCTTCGTTCTATCGTTCCTATACAGATGACGGTACCACCGCAGAGCACCCAAGCTAACCAAGAGTGCAGTGGAAGAGAGATGTTAATTTAACAGTAATTTTGCTTGCTAAACACCTTTGCTTTAGCGGCCAGGTATCTCCTGACCGCTATACCTCCGCGTGAAACCTTTTTTTTTCTAAAATAAAGTTGGCTCCATCTAACCTGACGACAGTTAGATGCAACTTGTAAAGCTCTGTAGTGAAGACAAAGGCCCGTCCGTGCCATATATCACTGATGTTGCGGTGGTATATCGGTAGAGCTTCCAGTTCCTATCGTCGCATTACGGGTTCGAATCTGAGCGGGGTGCTACTTTTTGATTGCAAATGTGTGTCCATTTTGTTTTCAGACATCACTTCCGTTACGGAAGTGTCACGGATTTCTTGGTGTGCCCAGCCATAAAACACTCTCATGTTAAAATTCTTATATGAACCTCATTACACTGACCCAAAAAATAAATTTAGATCGACCTCACCTGGCTACTAACAACATACTAAGAAACGAGGCGAACATATATCCGGAGGACGGCCTCACTGAGTAGTCAGCAGTTGTCCTCGCTCCAGTGCGTCGCTGTGCGCACGTTTGTACCGTTCTCTTGAGCACCTCGCTTACCAGCAGCGATCTGTTAAACGTTTGTTGTTTGTTCTTTACGTCGCCTCGTCTTCCCTGCTGGCCCTCCTCGATGGTCACACCTGGTTCGAGCTTCACGCAGACGTTGCTGAAGGTTCGCCACGCCACTATACCCTATAACAGTGGTGATTGTGTCTACCGCCACCGCCTCCAACGGTACCTGAAACAACTATTAGCGTCAATGAACTTCAACATAAAAAGAAAAAGAAATCTGCAGAACCCACGTATTGTAGGAATCGCTGTAATGCGAGCAGTCAGCGAGGAAATTGCCTATGACGAATTGTTTGGCATTGAGCCAGCTGTGGCGAGTAGGATCAAGGTCTTTGTGCAGAGAGCATGAATACACACTCATGAGTATGCTTAACATGGGCTAACCAGGAACGTCGACCGCACCTTGGTGACTGAAAAGCTCAGCTCATGGTACGACGTAACGTTGACTCTACAGACGTCTGTTTTGTCGAAGAAAAATGCACTATATGGTGCGTTGATGTCCTATCATAAGCGTCGTTCGTTGGAGTATTCCTACGGGATCGAGTAAGGTTGCACAAAAGTATGCCGAATGGTAGCCGAACATATGTATTGCTATGATAGTTGTTATCACACATTAGAAGCGCAGTTCACGTTACACAAGCACCATCATTACAACTGCAGGTGCAGTATGTTTTTTTCATACATATATACCGTGTGGGAGAAGCCGCCGTCTATAGTCCTTCCATTTCATTTCCAAATCCTTTCCATTTGTATATGTGTCCCGCTCCTGCAATAGCCCTGAACTGGGCTGCCGTATTTTGAAAATAAATAAAAGAATAAATATGGTAGCATGCTTCCTAGGCACCTGAGCGCTCGTGTTCAATAGCCCCCTACCGCTTGGCAAGGTGCATATGTGTCTGTGTGCTTGTTACGCCTACATTTCAATCGCAAGCGAGGCGAAACGGTGTTCTTTCATTGTTCTGAGAGCGGAGCTCTTTAAGCCGGCCGTCCGGTGTGTGGACCGATTCTGGAGGCCGTGCACCATGTGAGGTGCCGAAAACTACGCGTGATTGCAGTATCGTTCACCGTGATGTAAATGACGAGCGCATCATATTAGTGATCTAAGGATCCTTCATTTATGTTCTTCTTGCATTTATATTATCCTACCTCCGTTTGAGTATACCAGATGAACGAGGCAACTAGGAGAGCACCTAGACGTAGGCAGCTAGATAGATAGATACGGTCAAAGTGACCTAAGTTCGCCAAGAAACGCTTCGCATTTAAAACTCTATGCTTATGTGGATTTCAACCCAGCTCAATAGGTTCTGTGCCACCACACCCCTGACTGACTCTCACCACATGGCTGGGTACTTGTGTTTTCAACCACGGTGCTGATGTGGTAGGAGTTATGTTTCAGGACATTCAGGTATGTTGTCAGCCGCCGGCTGGGGTTGCATCACCGAAGACGAGAAAGAAAAAGGAGGAGGGGGAGGAAAGGGAGGAGACGACAATGATGAAGAAGAGGAAGGTAAAGAAGAAAGAGGAAGAACCAAAAGAAGAGATGAAGACGAATATACGAAGACATCGGCGAATTGGGCGAGTAAGAGGAAGCAGCTATAGAACAGCGGGCGAGGAGAATAAGGAATGGAAGAGGACTGATAGAGAAGAATGAGACAGCGAGGCCCGTTGCCAGGGGGCTCACGCAGCTAAATCTAGCTTACGCGGCCACTGTTCTGCGTCCTCTGCGCAGGCCTGCGAGTTTTTCCCATTTACACACCGATATCGCAACGAGAAATGCGCGCCGGCATGCAGTAACGTGATCATCACGTTCGGTCTTTTGTTCTCGAATGGTTGAACGCCGCCGCGATCGCGTTCCTTCAAACACGATACCCAGGGAGCGGGAAGTATAGGATGACACCCAGGTGGTCGAGATTACAGAACGCGCTGACAGATCCGCCAAGATGCGTACACGTTACCCATACGCTATCCCGCCGTTGCGTTGGGGTGGTACGCGCTTATGTGCCTTATTCATGTGATGATGTCTGTGGCACAGGACAACTTGCATAATATGTTAGATATAAAGCTAGAATTAAAAAAAAGTTAGAATTCACCTCTGGGGGTAACCAGTGTCCTTAATCAATCCTTGCTCTTGCGCTAACAGAGAGGACAGTGAGGACCATGCATGGGAGTAGACATTGGCCCTATGGTGAACTGACACATGAGCTTCTTTTTTCTGGTATTTAGGTGCGTATATCTCGTTCCCCAACGGGCCGAGGCGACACGAAGCGTGAGAATTTGCGTCGACAAGGAAGTCCTCATTGTCGCCATCCTGAACCCCACTACACCTAATTTACTAAATGCCGGCAGCAGCAACATTGCACCAACATTGCCACTATCACCGACACCATCATCAATGTCACCGTAACCATCTGCGCCCCATGACATAGTCCCAAATCTAGTGCGGTCCAGTTACTGCTATATTAGGCCTCCATGCATCATTTCGCACTGCAGTTTATTGTAAGGCGTTTCACGACCTGTCACGACCAGGACATTACACGACCTGTTATCTGGTTCCGCAGTGGTGTTACAGGGACGCTGTTGTGTACAGTAGATTTTTGGTATGCCATAAGCTGTCCAGTGTTTCACGTGGTACGGACTGGGGAGTGAAGACTTGAACCATGTTGCTGGGCTGATAGCGTAGGACAGTGATGATAAGGCGACGAACGACGAACTAAATTAGTACGTCGGGCTATGGGTGAGCGGCGTGTTACGACGACTTATACATGAACGTTTGGACGTATTTTGTTTATTTTTATTATTTAGTACGGGCGCCGCCAGCTTGTCCGGTGCCGGGATCCAGCTGTGCATGCCTATACCTATATCGTCAAATCAAAGCCACGGTGCCATTCAACAGTTTTCAGCGGAACGTTTGACGTTTTCCTCCTACCCCGTGACATACTCGCTACCCCAAATGAGCCATATTTCGTTGCATTGTACTAAATTCACTATTATCTGGCCATTGAAGGCAGTTTTGTGCAGGCGAAATCGAAGCCACAGCGAAAATTTGTTGATGCTATGCACAGATGTGATGCGCAGTCACTGTGCCCGTAGATCGCGCGACCTTGAAGGTCCCATTCAATAAAGGAGCCCTGCGACATTTGGAATCTCGATGGCAAACGATGCCTAACAGTCGTGGAGGTTTTGTGAACGTGTGAGCCAAGTATTATTGAGCTGCGTGCACCAGGGAATTTTTTATTTGGTTTCAAACACAGCTGTAATTAACATTGCTCTTCGTTCCAACAAATGTCACTAGGCCGTCGACTACTTTTTTCGAGGCAGATATATCACTGGCTGAACTTACGGTCACGGAAAGGTAGTCTGCAATTATATATTTGTTCATGAAAGGAAAAATTAGCAGCCACCCGCTTTGTAGCACAAGGCAAACGTTACCCACCCTTGCGGGTTTCCGCAGAACTCATTTGCCTATATATATTTGTTCATTTTGCATTAAAGAAATAAAGGCAATCTGAGTGCCTGTCTTTAAAAAGACCGAGGTGAGCGAAGGGACCTAGTCGTTTGCGCCAGTGACGTTACTTGTTGAAAGAAGAGCAGGCAAGTCGTTGGTCGGTGCTGCTAGTGACGTCAGTTGTTGGAACAATTGCAGGCGATTGCATGATGTATTTAAAATTAAACTGCAAATCCACTGCTGCTTGCAGCACAATAACATTTGGCTCACACGTTCACAGAAGCCTCAACGATTGATTGGCACCGTTTGCTCAGTGCGTTCGAAAAGTGTTGCAGGGACCCTTTCATACCGAGTGCGCAGTGAGCACGTAAGCACGCCTCGAAGAATATTCTCACAGTCTAAGTGTGAACTTTGAAGCATGTGTGTCACCCGATTTCTACATGCTGTGTATGGGAATGCGTCCAAAATAAACTACGAATCATGTATGTGCAGTTTAACGTTCACGAGTGCCATACTATTCGGCGGTGGTAGCATCAGGAGATGCATCAAGTTTCCTGCGGAGATGGCCCGAACACCACTGTATATTGTAAATGATAGCGACATAGACACAGCGCCTTTGCTGCAGGCCGGCTGTTGTATCCTGACTTCTTTCTTCTCTTCCTTTTCATCGCTGGGCATCTAGCATGAGCGTCCAAGCTTCGGCGGAACTCGCTGACCTTCGTATATATGTACATAGGTACATACAATCCTGTGAGTGTTAGATTGTATGTGCACATAGACCCGATAAAAGGGACGGGGGGGTGGGGGTGGAGACGACCGCCTTCGTAGCTCAGCGGTAGATCATCGGACGCCTTATCCGAAGGTCGTTGGTTCGGTTCCCACAGAAGGCAGGTTTGTCTTTTCGTCCGCCTAAATTCCTTCCTACTTCACAAGTATAATACTACAATTAAGAACCCCAATAACTTCTCCTATGTTTTCCTAGGCTTCGTAGTTTGTTGCTTCGTTAAATTTATATATATATATATATATATATATATATATATATATATATATATATATATATATATATATATATATATATATATATATATATATATATATATGGTGCAGGCAGCAGTGCAGAAACACTCGAAATTCATTTCGAGTGTTTATCTATTGCAAGTTGCAGGATATTATGAACACTTCCTGTAAAGGGCGCAGTCTATGACAGAGATGCATTTCAAATTTCGTTCCTCAAAGAACAGTTGTAGAACAGCTTTATAGAAAATAGCGGCCCCATTTTTTTTTTTTTCGTTTGCAGGAATACATGCGGTTTAATCGGCGGTTGTACGGATAACCTGATAGGGCACCAACTGTGTTCTACCACGGCCCCACCGAGGTTCTACATTGAAAGCATTTCCGCGACGGCGGTTTCAGCGTGTCATATGATGCCAGTAGCATCGCATTCACCAGCTGCACTAAGCCTGGACACTACAACTAGTTTTTGATGAGCGTGAACGTGAACTGGTTGCGCGTTTGGTGGAGGTTGCATTCTCAAAGGAGTTGGCTGTTCGAAGTGTTTTGTTTAATGACTAGGTATAAGGTAACAGTGTTTTCCTTAAATGTGAAACAGGGCGAAATTCGAAGACTCTCAGTTTAATCCTGCACATGTAGACCTGATGGTTACTTGAAGTCCCTTTTAGGAATAGCTTCATGTGCTGGGTGCCAAAATCTTCTTTTTTTTTCTTTTTTGGCTTCCAACTGATGCTTGCCAGTTTGATCTCCGTTCATGTCAGATTTGCATATATGTGCGTAATACAGTGCTTTGTAGAGAGCCACATCTGTATTTTGTATATGTAATTGAGAATATTGCATCTTTTTTTTCTTTTTCGTCGCCTCAATACTGTCTCCACTGTATTCAACTTCGAGCACGTATGTAGCTTCATTATGAAATGGAGGTTGCCTCGATGTAACGTTGCTCGCTGTGAGAGATTGTGCGCTGCATTGCGACCTTGCTCATTATACCGATTTTGTTAATATTTCATGCGCTAATTTCTTTGAAGGTCACTTTGGTCAATATTCGTTGACACTTGATTGATATTTTTGGTTGTCTTTTAAAGTTTGCTTCATTACGTCAGCTGATGTCCTAGACAAATTTTCACTTTCATGTCTGAGTCATATTTGAGTTCTTGTGTTTATATTCCTTGATTTTATGCGGTGAAGATACTGCATAACGTGATTGAAAGCGGCTGTCACACAGTCATCCATTGTTCTGTCTCTGCTCATATAACCGGATGCGCTGCTCTCATGGTGAAAAGCGCATAGTCGTTTGGCTGTTGATTATTGTGTGACTACTAGTGCTCTTTTGTGAGCCTCTAGTGTTTAATAAGTTCCAAATATATTTAAAGTATTTCTTCTGCAGTTGCTCTTGAATATTTGTTGTTTTGTTTTTCTGGCCTTTCTCATTTTCTTCTTTTTTGAACTTGCACAAGTTAGTTTCTCAATAAAATGATGATGTAGCAGTGTTTCGACTGCGTGATCATTGGCACAGAGGCCTCCTTGCTAGGCCGCTTGCCATGAAACTGTCTATCCTTCACTGCAGAAAGATATAGTAATGTCATTACTATTTTTGGTAGATTTGCTTCATACCCAACAAATTACATGCTAGATTGATTTTTGTATTCATGACAGCCAATTTTGACTTAAATGCTAAGACTGATGAAGCCTTGTTGCGAACTGTGTACCTACCTTACTGCACTATTTTTGCTCTGTTGCACTCAGTGCTGATGCCTTTAACCACGAAAAAAAAAAAGAATTCCAGGCAACTGCGATGCCAGGACTTCTTCCTAGGATGTAACTACGAAAGTATTCTGCTGGCACTACCCCCCACTCTGCAGCATCGAAAAGATTATGGTGCTGCTGATAACATAGCAGGTCGCAGCTACTACCACAAAGGCAGGGACGGCGTCCGCGGATGGGGGTGCCCCCCAAAATTATGATCCCGTTGACACCTTCAGAACCACGGAGTTAATGCCTGAGGGGTGCAAAAAAATGTTTTGTGGTTATTTGTACCCCTCAGGCGTTAGCTTACATTCTGAGGGTGGTAACCAGATCAAAATTTTAGTGGGCGCGCCCCGTTCCCGAGCACTATTCCTGCTTCTTTTTCAGATTACGGCTAACATTTCAGGAACAGCTTTTTGATGACGTCTTTGGTAAGTCTTTAAACGGATTCAGAAATCCCTGTAAATGGGATTATTGGAGGCTCCCCCAAGCCGTCGAAAAGACCAGCTTTTTGATGACGTCTTTGGTAAGTCTTTAAACGGATTCAGAAATCCCGGTAAATGGGATTATTGGAGGCTCCCCCAAGCCGTCGAAAAGACCAGCTTTTTGAAGACGTTTCAAAGACGTTCAGGAAACGTCTCGTTTATGGGCAACAAGACGGACATTAGACGAGATATACGACGTCTTCTAGACCAAAACTTCTTACGCGTGCCGTCTCTGAGACGTCGTTAACGTCTCGAAGACGTCTTAAATCCTTTGTGTGCTAGCTGGGTTATCGTAAAATTTTTCTCTCTTGATTTCGTCTTTCCCTTTTCGGTAGTTGTTCAATGCCGGTTTCTTCTCCATTCTAGCTATCCAATCCGAGTTCTCCGCCGCTCTGACCATGCTCTTAACGCTCTTTTTCGTCCCATCCGTTTCGTTACTGGATGTATACTTACTGGTAAGCTTCCTAGTTCTCTTCCGCCATTGTGAATCAACGTTCTTCCTATACAAATACCTGAATACTTTCGCTGCCCATCTACTTTCTTTCATATTCCTTAATCTCTGTTCGTACCTAATTTTACTCTGAGCTTCCCTTCCCTCAAAGTCAGACCATCCCATATCCCCCTTAACAGCCTCATTTGTGGTCTTCCCATGGGCGCCCAGTGCGAGACGTCCGACCGTCCTCTGATTCACGTCCAGCCCTGATTGTACCTCTGACCTCATGCACACCACTGAGTTTCCGAATGTAAGTGCTGGCACCATTACACCTTTCCACAAACCTCAAAATATTAGAACCATGATGACGCCATCTATTGTCCAGTCACCCAACCGCCATAATGCACACATCTCTATGGGACAGCGCCATCTAGGAAACTAGACGAGAAAGGGCGATGACGACCAGCGCCATCTAGTATATCGTCACCCAACTGCAGTTTGCATGGATGGATGGATGGATGGATGGATGGATGGATATTAGGAGCGTCCCCTTTATAACGGGGCGGTGGCCGGGCCACCAAGCTCTAGCTTTATTTCTTTTTCGTTTACAACCATTTCTTTTCCCGAATCACACATATTATCACAACTAATTTTTTTTCCCTCGTCTATTTATTTTATCTATTATCGTTCTGCTGTGATGTAACAATCTTACCCGAACTACCTTGCGCTTTTGTTTGCTCCATACTTTTGCGCCACCAATGCTCTAAGCGCCTTTTACTTATATCTATCGCCGGCATGTTCAGCTTTCCCCTGTTACTCCTGAAACCCATGGCCTCCTGTAGGGTAGTGTCCACAGCTACACCTGGGTGGACATCTGTACATTCAATCAAAATATGGTCTGTCGTTTCCCTAGCTTTTCCACAGCACGTACATGTATCCCCTTCTTTATTGAATTTCGCTCTGTAACTTCGGGTTCTCAGGCAACCGGACCTTGCCTCAAACAGTAAAGCGCTTCCCTTTGAATTGTCGTAAAATTTTTCTCTCTTGATTTCGCATCTCTATGGGACAGCGCCATCTATTGTATGCTATGGGAGACGCTACTGGCTACGGCGGATGGACATACCGGACGGGCCGCAGGTGATGCCATAAGGAGCTTCGCCCCTAAAACACGCACCCGCACCTTGTGACCTTACGCTATGTCGCACACTTTACCAGTTCTAAAGGCTTGCATCCGGTTATTGCTAGCATTTGCTTATGAAATAGGCATGGCGTGATATGAGACGGAATAGCGAGGGTCCGCTCTTGTGTCCTCTGTGGACTTGACGTGAAAGAAATTCTGTAAGAACAAAAAAAAGCTGCTCGCTTTGTGGTTCTGTGAATTTCTTTTTTATAAAGACGCGTAGCCTAAACGTTTGTAGTTGTTTATATATCGGCAAACACAAGCAGGTGAAAGTTACCTATCTTGTGTCACTGATGTGTTGTTTGCACTTCTAATATTGTGCACCAGTGGCGTAGCCAGGAATATTTTTCGGGGGGGGGGGGGCTCGGAATTTTCGACGGGCAGGGGGGAGGGATTCGAAGTCTCACTATATATATATATATATATATATATATATATATATATATATATATATATATATATATACTTTCGGAACAAAAATATGCACGTGACGCATTTGCGGACCGTCGCCCTATGAGTATACATTCGGACAGCATCTGCGTCCTATACTTCAGCCGCTTCAGTTGTCATGTCAACTGAGCGCCGAAACAACGATACTCTCGCACATTCAAAACTTTCACAGACGGCAATGTATCGACGAAATCTAGTAGAAAGACATTTATTTCCTCGCCACTGCGAAGCTTCGTCACTTGCGCACGCTACTACCCTGATGATAATATCAAAATAACGTATAATGATCGATGTACACATACGCATGAAATGGTGTAAAGGATTCGTGATAGAAGGCGCAGCCGGGAAAAGCGGGCAGCATGCCTGATGTAGGTAAGCTGAAAATGACGCTATAACAAACACATTTTTTGAAACCCTTTATGAATTGATCTTGGCGTTGTCCTGATAAACTCCGGAAGGCTCTCTCCAACATGCTAGTAGACATACAGGACGACATTTTAGTATATATTTCGTATTATGGTTTCTTCACCCAAACTTACCTGTTTGCTACATTATACAGGAGCTTCTTTCACCAAATTTTCGATAAATTTGCACGAAGAACAGAGATTCGCCTGCGATTGTGATTATAAGCAGCTACAGACCTATCTTTCCCGAACATATTACCCCTTCTTTTTTAAAAGAATTAAGCCTATTTCGTTACAGAAAAATGCCGTTCTCATTAACATGGTAGGGCTCCCGAAACATGGTTGTCTGCACTAAACTCACAAACACCACCATCCCGACCCTTTCACGAATAATTACTGACACATTTATTAATCTGAGAAACGTGGTAAAATATATCTTAATATTAAAAAAGCTTTTTCTAGCTAGATAAATTATATCGAAAAAGCTTAATATCGAAAAAGCTTTTCTAGCTAGATAAATTAAAAATCCCACGGTACTGTTGGGACTAACGCCAGTTTAATCCCACAGTTACTTCGAGGCATGCGGAATGCAAGTTGCGATGGATAAATCTGATTTGTAACTCACTGAAGTGAATTCCAGAATGTTGAGATGTCCCTACTTCGCGCAAAGGGGGAGGCGGTTCTACGCCGCAACACTTCACAAGTACCACAACTATACGCTACGACTACGACAACCATTTAACCAAAGCGGATTCGTGCTGTGGCCGGGAAGAAAAGAGGCAACAGGCTTAATTAAGTCAACAAAACATGGAATTTAATATGTGAATATGATCAAAGTATACAATTAACAATTAGTAGCCAACTTAACGATGCAAGGCAAAGAGCAACGTAAACGCATAGTGCAGCACAGGAATTAACAGGGCAAACGAACTCGTCAAGGAACGGCCGATGGTAAAACAGCTCATAAACTAACGGCGCAATGTCTTAAGTACGCTTGCTGCCGCCAACGAAAGGAACGCTTATTTGGGTGGGCTCCATCGGCGCATAGGTCTCGTCGCCGGCCTGTGGACTGGTGCTTTGTTAGAAACTCGGATGTCGACCTCGAAGTCGCCGTAGATCACAGATTCTCCCTGATCATTGCTGCTCGCATCATGCTCTCGCAAAGACTACATCGTCGTTCCGAGGTTGGAGAGCCCAACGGCCAGGCTCGCACAAGGGATTGCAAACGAAGCTCACTTCTTCACATGACGGAAGGTCACTGTCTCTCTTTGAGTCTCTCGAATCTCCAGAATTCCGCCCTGTCCTCTGTCCCGAGACGAGTTTTTCTCGCTGACAGCCCCGCCTCACCAGGGCGTCTATCCAATGGTTGTCTACGGCAACGTCGCCAGTAGAAAACGCACCAGTCCAACCCGCCGTACGACCATTGTTTGGGACTCGCCTCCACAGTGTAACGCAGTACGAGATCCTCTCCAAAAATATAGAAAGCAAAATATAAACATACACAAAGCTCGACATTCGGACAGGACGTCGGACAGCCTAACCTACGACACTTGTGTACAGATTACCGTAACGAGCGTTAGCAACCATCGCTTCCATTCCGAAACACTCCAGGTGCAAGTAATTTGGCACCGTCTAGGCACCCTCACGCTGGAAGTGCCCGGTGAAAAGACGCGCCTGTCGGCAGTCGCTCCTTTGTGGCCGGTCAGATGTGCGCGTCTGAGAAGCAGTTCTGCTTACTGCATTGCACGGTGATCGAAACGTACCGGGCACGCTCCGTTGGCTTTGTTCAAGCACTTATGAACGCGCTGGGTTCGCTTTGGCGTCGGCATTCTGTCGTCTTCAAGGTCGCCGCCTAATGCAAACTCTCATCTGGGGCCGCCGCGCAAACGTCAGCTCTGCTGTCAAAGCGCGGTTTCCGCAAAACTCGGGGGTAACGAAAGCCCCAGCGATTCTCTGACCGCAGCGGCAGCCGAAAAATAGGATTGCAGAAGGCCAAAAATTCCCGCTAGCCGCGTTCCCGTGCCTCGCCCCGCCGACGCGCCTCGGGACCTCACAATGGCACAAGGATCGGTATTAGGTCAAGATTTCCTGTATAAATGACATTCCCCATAAGCTTTCAACTTACGAAGTTCACAAATGTATACTCACTTGATGCAACACCAGCATCGACAAATACTAGATTATCAACTACTACTAGCCGTATCTCACTGGTTTTTACAAACTGAAACGTCATATGTTTTAACCTTACGCGAACGCTTGCTACACTGAGTTGACAATATTACATGCCTAGCGGTCGATTTAGACACATCAAGGTTTAAAAAAAAGTCTGTAAGAGAAAGCTTTCTTAAGGTTCTTACACGGTCGCCTATACGCCCGGCAATATTTTCTCTGTGAAGCTTCATCGGGCTTTGTACGTTTTTTTTTTCTCATTTCGCTGTCACTTAGGTTGCTGTTGAATAACATGGGGGCTGATGTAAATAACTTATTTACCTCTCTTACTAAACGAGGTCCAAGGATAGTGAGTTTCCTTCTGCCTAACAGAGACGTAATATCCCGTTCAGTGAGTTACATGTTACAGACATGCCATATTTTCTTCCCCGATTCCGCGCACCAGGCAAGCAAATAATGGTGGTGAATACAACCCTCAATTGTAACTATTCCAATGGCGAATAATTGCAGGACTTTCTCGGTGCTTTAACTTGGAAATGAATTAACAGTTGCGCGAAATTATCGCATTTCATGCATCTAACACTAGTTTCTTCAAAATAAAGCGTCCTGACAAATCTATTTACTTGAATGAGCAGACCCTCGATGTGGGCAACTTTGTTTTGCATGCTTGAAATGCCTGTCCTTTGCACGCGTTTTTTTTTTTTTTTTTGTCCCCGTTCTCTTTGCGCTCTTTTCTCTTCATGGAACTCATTTGCACTTTTGCTTGGAAATGTAGCCTTCTCTGTTCGAGTTGCTCGAGCAGATACTACCAAAAAAAGTGTTAGTATAAAAAGATATCTACTCATTTTCTTTTCCCATTGGCGGCTTATTGATTGACTCATTTATTGATTGATCGATCAAAAATCTCGCCGACTGTACTCATTTCGGCTGTTATGTTTATAACGCTGTATATTGTATTCAAGAAATGAAATGATTTCAAATTAATTTCCTGGCTTGCTGAAATTAATAAGGCACCATATGACCTCATGTGAGCAATAGCAAGGGACTATTAAAACATTATCAGGGAATTCACATATAATCCATACAGGTCATCTTAGGCATATTACAAAGCCACTGTATTTTCAGACGATACAAGGTATCATGTAAGTACAAACCAGTTGAAGAAAATGACAGCATTCCAGGTCTCGCTTGTTTGCTGGCGCTGCGAAGATGAGCTTCCCCAGAAGACGGAGAGCCGCTGCTGTCCTAAAGACATATTGCCGCCAAAGCGATGATACGAATATGGTCACCTCATTTTGAATGAATGTCGCGACCGCCTCCTGCTGGTAGCGGAACTGTTGACCCGTCACCCTTGTGCAGGCTCGGCGATGAACCGCAACGCGGTCTTTTTGTTGACTCGTTATTCCGTAGTTTACTAGCTTGTGGATAACACTGCAAAGCAGTGCTGTCGAGTCAGAAGGTTGGTTGAAATTTCCTCTCTCTGCGGCATCGTCCTCGGAAGGGGACACACCGTGCGCGCACATTGCGACCATAAATTATGTAAGTCGTCAAGAAAAATGACGAAAGCGAAGCTGTATTGGGCCACCCATGTAGGGGCACTGCTCAAATAGAAAAAAGAAACGCATGCACTGTACGCCATATTCCCCACGCGTGCGCATACAACGCTCGAAAAACGCCAGCGCCCCACGAAAACAGGAATAAGAGGGGAAGAAGGGTCAGGGGAAGGCATTGCACAGGGAACAGCGGCATACTTTGTGCTTGGTTGGCTACCTCGATGACCTTAGCCCGCGAACGTTTCACCCGCAGCAAAACCACTCATGTTTCCGGGTGCCCAGACCCGCCGTACTCTTCTGTCACCGCAGAGAGCTAATTGTTAAGGCATTGCAGAAGCGTCTGCCTGCTGCGGCGCTGTGCTGCAAAGACTGCAAGCTCTCCTTCAAGGCTCTTACTGCAGCACTCTTTGCCGATAAATGACAGGTGCCCCTTGTTTGTCACCACCGTTTCCTGCAGACAAACTACAAGTTTTCCCGCCATAGAGTGACAAGTCCACTTTCTATGTGAGTTGAAAGAGCCGCCTTCTTCATTTTTAAGCCCACCGCAATGACGCGAACGCTGCATAGCCGCACCTTCCCAGAATGGGCACCTTTGTTCGTATATGTGATGGGCCAGCATGGATAGGCAGTGGGGCACCGGCTGGAAAAATTTCGGGGGGGGGGGGGGGGCTTCAGCCCGGTCAGCCCATGCCTGCCTACGCCACTGTTGTGCACGCTGTCAAAGATATCGAATTGTGCTCTGACAGTGCTGTATTTTGCAGCGTCATTTCACTGAGGACCAGTTTGAGCTTGCCATCTGAAAGAACTTCGGCATCATCATCATCATCAGCCTGTCTACGCCCACTGCAGGGCAAAGGCCTCTCCCATGGATCTCCAATTATCCCTGTCCTGTGCTAACTGGGCCCAATTTATTCCCGCAAACTTCCTGATCCCATCTGCCCACCTAACTTTCTGCCGCCCCCTACCACGCTTGACTTCTCTAGGAATCCACTCTGTTACCCTTAATGACCAACGATTGTCTTGTCTTCGCATTACATGGCCCGCCAACGCCCTTTTCTTCTTCTTAATTTCTACTAATATGTCCCTAACACGCGTTTGTTCCCTAAACCACACGGCTCTATTCTTGTCCCTTAAAGGAGTACTGACACGAATTTTTGACATTCTCGTATTGTTGCTGCAAGTGAAAGCACTGGCGTGGAGAACCCCAAAAAAGAGTATCATGGTGCCTCGCAACGCAATGAATATATTTTTAATACGGCTCCCTTAAAATCCCACTTTCGGTTTCGATTTCGAGGGGGCGGTTTCCTAGTGACGTGTCATCAGAGTCGGATGTACGTTCAAGCCACGTAGGGACAGCAATTCGTGATAGCGTCGCTGCAACTCTGTCGTCTGTGGTTAGTTACAAGTGGGGCACGCAAACAACGAGAATTTCACGGTCGTCCAGCGACTCTGACAGCGATTTCAGCGATTTTTGAGAGCCTGTGCTCATACGTCATCGTAGTGTCCATTGCGCTGGGGCTGGCTTGCAGTGCTGTTCGACGATAACTTTAAAACCAAGCTAAAATATTTTGTACGTGTTTCCTGGCTTCCGCGTGCGGAGGGCGTTAACAATACATGACCAGAAAACGAAAAATGTATATTTTGCACCGCCGCAAAATCGTGTCAGTACTCCTTTAAGGTTACACCTACCATTTTCCGTTCCATAGCTAGCTGCGTCGTCCTAAATTTAAGCTAAACCCTTTTAGTTAGCCTCCAAGTTTCTGCCCCGTAGGTGAGCACCGGTAAGATGCAGCTGTTATACACTTTCCTCTTCAGAGACAATGGTAAGTTACCATTCATTATCTGAGAATTCTTGCCGAATGCACTCCATCCCATTCTAATCCTCCTAATTACCTCAGCCTCATGATTCGGATAAGGGGTCACTACCTGGCCTAAGTAGACAAATTCACTTACTACTTCCAATGCCTCGCCAGCTATCTGAAATCGCTGTACTCGCCCAAGGCTATTGACCATTACTTTAGTTTTCTGCATATTAATTTTCAAGCCCACTGTTATACTTTGCCTGTTGAGGTCAGTAATCATGCTTTGTAATTCATCTCCCGAGTTACTTAGCAAGGCAATGTCATCAGCGAATCGGAGGTTACTGAGATATTCCCCATTAACCCTTACACCCACCTGATCCCAATCCAGCGTTCTAAATACTTCTTGTAAACATGCTGTGAATAACAGTGGAGAGATTGTGTCCCCTTGTCTTACGCCCTTCCTTATAGGTATTTTGCTGCTCTCCTTATGGAGGACTATGGTGGCTGTGGAGCCGTTGTAGATGTCTTCCAGTAGTCTTACGTAATGCTCGTCTACGCCCTGATTCCGCAATACCTGCATGACTGCTGAGGTATCGACCGAGTCAAATGCTTTCTCGTAATCTATGAAGGCTATATATAGGGGTTGATTATACTCCGCGCATTTCTCTATCACCTGATTGATAGTGTGAATATGGTCTACTGTTGAGTAGCCTTTACGAAACCCTGCTTGTTCCTTAGGTTGACTGAAATCAAAGGTGGCACAAATTCTGTTAGCGATTACCTTGGTAAATGCCTTGTAGACGACTGACAGTCGGCATAAAGAAATTGAAATCCCCAGCTGTGCCGTCCATATTTTCCCACCGACCAGAGAAGCGCCCTAGAAAAGCACCACACCCACGAGGCGCTGGTACAGCGAATAAACTTTCAACAATGCTGAAGTGTTTGGTTGCTTTGTTGTGTACTTCAGCATCATTGATGCCAGTGGATGGATGGATGGATGGATGGATGGATGGATGGATGGATGGATGGATGGATGGATGGATGGATGGATGGATGGATGGATGGATGGATGGATGGATGGATGGATGGATGAAGAAGCTTGAATGAGGTTCGGCCAGTGCCCTAACTATATCTGTTCCGTGTTTTAAAAAGTTGGATTTGGTGAAATATTAATGACAGAAGTGCAGCGATTTCACAAAAAAGTTTGTATAATTGGAAAATCATGTCACCTGCAATGTCCATTGAATTCTCGTAAAGGCCTGTTACTTGTTACCAATTGCATGGTGCCCACTTCTATGTAAAAATAAGAGTAGCAGTATAAGATGTGCGCAATTCAGTACGATAACCTTGCCATCAACACTAGATTAGAAAAGAAAATGGAGTTTGAAAGTGGGACTCGTTTATGGTACAGCTCATGAAAATTTGGAACACTGGTTAGTCCATTAGCAATAAGCTAGTAGGTTGTCTAACTGAAGAAAATATATAAGCACAACAACAATTTGTATAAGAAATCAAATATCATTCAAAGAAAACTGATTATGGAAAGAAAACAAGAATATATAAAAGATTTCATTAGGATTTAAAATGAGTTAGTGCATAAAACGTGTGCATGATAGCACATACATTAATGTGCTCATTATAGCACTTTTTTTCACTATGTAAATCGTGATATAAGCGAAACATCAGATATTTGCGTAAGGTTTGTGCACGGAGCAAATATATTTAAGTGTTCTTGAGAAGCTTTTCGCATCTTTTGATTGACTGAAAGCAGCCAAAATTCGCGCGGAAAAACGACTATATTGATCTAAACATTTCTGAGCCGCAAAAGATTTAGAAGTAAAAAAGCATGTGCTTACGCAATTAGCATATGTCTGTAAGCGCTACTGTTCTTACACCTATATTACACGCGAATGCGCAGTCGCAGAGTACATGCGTTTTCGCAATACACACGCGTTGCTCTGTAAATATTCCTAAGAAAGGAATGTCCATGGAACACTCGTTCCTGTTCCATGCAAATGCAAGGATGACAGATGACCCAAACGTCGTAAAAAAGTTGCTAAGATGGTGCCAGTTTTTGCAGTCCGGTTTAGTATAATGGGGCTGTGGTCGCCGGAAAAAAAAAATGAGTTGAAAACACCGTAGATCACTAGACTTCATAAATACGGCGAGAAATTTTGTGTTAGGCCTCCACGGTGCAGTTCTAACCCACTCTTGCTTTGTATTAGATCGTGTTACCTCATATCTGAAACTTAATACTTGAGTCGCGCTGCGCAGCAGCGACCGCTGACGCCCGGACGCTATCTAGGCGGATACTCCGCTCCGGAAGGAAAGGAAGAACATGGCCGCTGGAGCGCGCTGCGTGTTAAAGGGTGCCGGGAGAGGAGGTAGTTGTCGCTACTTAAAGGGTCCCTGAAACGTATTTTTGACATTGTGCCATTGATTAGGCAAAACAATTGTGAAATCATTCACACCATAAATAAAGCGAAGCAGCCTGCGCTAAGGTAGCTACAGGCTTATTTCAGTCGCCTTCCTCCTTGCCACTGCTATTCCTCCTCAACTCGAACAGCTGCGGAGTGCGCGCTAGCGACGACTGGGCCTCCCACGTCAGCCGCTGTGCAGAGCCGACACCCCCGGAAAACTGGGGGTGTCGGCAGAGCCCTCCGTAGCGACATAGCGCCGCGATGTCTTTACCGAGGTCGCAGGTTTCCGCAGTGCTAGCCTCTGTAATAGTGCTAGGGTGGCTAGAATGGAGAGGTGTGAGCAACGGCTGCGCCAACGTGACCCCAAAGCGCACCGATGCCGCAAGGGGCGCTGTTGGCATGAGCGCGGTAGAGTTACTGTATATGCTCCCTACGGGAGCAGAATTGCGCATAGGTCCGCCATCTTGCACGCCTCCTCCTCTCGAATGCCATCTCACGCCATCTCCTCTCGAATGTAGGAGACGGTGCGGTTCAGCAGAGGCGTGCGCTTTCTCGCTCGTTCATTCCGCGTCGCTGGCCGAAACTTTCGCTTCCAAAAATGAAAAAGAAAGGTGATTCGAACAAACAATCAATTTACCAATTTAGACATAAGTGGTTATAAACTGTTCGATGGTCCTCACTATCGGCAGAAGCGTTTTTTTTTGTAAATATAAAATAAAAACACTATACTGGACAAAATGTATAAGCTGAACAAATCTCTCGTTTCACGTCGTACTTTACGCAAGGCTATAAAATACAAAATAGGAACATTGAAAAACGATGAGCGCAGATAACACAAGTAAAAAAGATTACCTTCACGGCGAATCTTCCCCAAGGGGAACATATACAGTAACTCTAGAGCGCGGGGAATGGAGCAGACGACGCACTGCGAAGCGCTCCTCGCACACTAATACTTCCAGTTTAGAACCGTAAGTGTGTGTGTGTGTGTGTGTGTGTGTGTGTGTGTGTGTGTGTGTGTGTGTGTGTGTGTGTGTGTGTGTGTGTGTGTGTGTTGTTCTTTTTTTCTTTAGCGAGTGTACCAACGTACAGCTCAGTCTGACCGCGCAGTTTGTTTTTCGGTGATGTCCATTAAAGCACCTGCACTAGACGGAATCAGAGCGATGTGTGGAGCCAGTGCCTCCTCTATTTTTTCAGTGCCTGGGCGATGGAGCGCGGAGCAATGGGAACCGGCCGTCGGCGTTAGTACGGCTTTCGGCCGCCACGCGCCGCCACCGGAGTAGAGTTACCGTCACGCTGTCGCGCACGGAAACGCAGGCCGCGGCTGCATTCGGAGCTGTTATATTTTTTAGTTTTCCGCCGTATTTCACACTGTTCGAAGTATAATCAACACTTCTGTAAACGGGGATAATGAAGCACTTGTCGCTCATGGAAACAATCATTTTTTATAGGCCGTTCGCGGCTAGTTGGCGGCGCATCGAGGCCCTTGCGCGTTGTCTGCTTAGCCGATATGACAGCGCGGTAGTGTTGCGCGGAATATTCTTCTTTCACCATCATGTTCGCTAGTCTGAGAGTCGATTTTTCACTGTCTGAGGGTCGATTTTTGAAAGCAGTTTGTGCCATGAATAACAGAGAGAGCTAGTTGGTAAGTATTCATTCTGAAAAGCAGGGCGTGCAAACACGGACACAACAAGAAATGAGGACACCACAAACAGGTATTTAGTCGGCGTTTGTCGTGTCGTCACTTCTGGTGCCTGCGTTTGCACTCCCTGTTTTTTAGAATGAAGTTTGTGCCAGTAGCTAATACTGATAGCTTGGGCGCTTCGACAGCCGCGATGAATGCTAACGCGTGTAGCTGACTACACGCAAGCCTGGAGTGCATGCGCTAAGTAGCCTAAAGCTACTTAGCGTATGCACTACTAAACATTTCGTAGCCTAAAGCAGTCTATCGTGATGGTAGAAAAACAAACAAAAACAGCCCCTTCTGCAGCGCGCGTCTTGCAACACTGCCCGATGTCTATTTTTGATTGACAAATTATTACGCCTGAGGGCAGACTTTTGAAAAAATAAGTCTGAAGTCACAGTGTTGAGTCTTGAGATAATGCTACTCGCGTGAAAAATGCGGCCTGCCTTCAGTGCTGTCAGTTGGTAACGAGATGCTTTGCAAACATGCACGCAGATATTGCTGCGAAAATAGAGGTCATTAGATGCCTCATCAAATGCGCGAATTGACCGACCGCGTCGGCGGCGTGAACACGAGCGATAGAAAAAATTATCACGTGTTGACATCACCGTATGACGTCACAGTTTGCGAAACTTTGGGACTTCACTATCAGGTCACGTGATGACGTCATCACATGACATCGTTGCTTTGCACTGCCTCCTTGATCGACCGCCCATCGCGGAGGCATTGCAAAAGCACGTTAGGTCGAGAAAGCTGTCGGAGGGGGTGAGGAACAATACATCAACTAAAAAGAAGATGATGGTTTCTTATTCGACTCGTCTTACCGTAAGGCATAAGAGAACCTCCTAGTTTCATTTTCAAGACCAAGTTGTGACGATTCATGGCTTACAATGGTTGAATTATTTCAACGTGACGGAATATAACATCATTGCTGAGGCACACTCCCGCATCTCACACAAGCGTATGCCGCTCTCACAGTTGCGCATACTTTCGCGAAAGGGGCTTTTTTTCGCGTAACGTTTAGCTGTATCGTTATCCCGCCTTATCACTGCGAGCCACCTCTCCCCCATACCAATTATTCCGCCTCACCCATTCACCGATTATCCCGCCTTATCACTGCGCGCCACCTCTCCCGTCTACGAGCGTCCGCTGGTACGAGGGGCGTTCAATAAAGATTTCCCTTGACCCCCTTCCTGTGGACGGAGATCAACGAAACTTTGCAGGTTTATTAGTCCTTCTCTATATGGGTGCCACCCAGGGACACACACTTCTCCGATCTCTTTATGCATCTGTAAATGCCTCCCTTGTAGAAGTCGACAGGTTGCTCCAAAAGCCATGTCGTGACTTCAGAAGTCGGAGTCTCATCATATGAAAAGTGCTTGCCCTTCAAATATGACTTCACTGTTCGAAAGAGATGGAAGTCCGATTCTGCGAAGTCGGGTGAATAAAGGAAATGCGGTAGAATTTCAAAGCCGCAGAAGCGTGCTTCCATCTGGACAACGTGTGAGTTGTGAACTCGGGCATCGTCTTGCAGAAGGTGGACACCTTTGGTGAGCATGCCACGTCTCTCTTTTTTTGATGGACTCTCGTAATTTCCACAGCAGTAAAGGGTAGTATGCCCCAGTAATTGTGGCACCCTTTGCTAGCAAATCCATCAAGACTACTCCGTGCTGGTCCCAAAAGACTGTGAGCATCACCTGGCCCGCCGCGGGCTGGGCGCGTGCCTTCTTTGGAGGCGGTGAGTCCAAGTGCTTCCACGGCATCGACTGGACTTTAGGCTACAGATCATAGGGATGGAACCAGCTTTCATGCTGTGTAATCAGTCCGTTGAAAAAGTCCTCCTGGTTTCCACGGCACATGGTCAAGAGAGCCTGGGAGCACTCGGCACATTCGTGCTTTTGGAAAGGTGTGAGCAGCCGGAGAAACCAGGGAGTGGATACCTTACGGATATGAAGACGGTCTTGAAGAATTTTTTCCACGGACCCCACACTAATCTTGATAGTTTGAGCGAGGTCTTGAACGGTTACATGGCCATTTTCCAAAATGGCGGCCTCCACATGCAGGATGGTGTGCTCATCGTTAGCGGAGTGGGGTTGCCCTCCAATCAGAGCCTTTTCTACCAAAGTCCGACCACATTTGAATAGACGATGCCAGTTATTCCCTACATCATATGATGGGGAATCCTCCCCGTAAACCTCTTTTATCTCATCGAACGTCTCCCTTGGAATGCGGCCTTTCATGTATAGGAACTCAACTACTGCTCTCTGTTCCACTGCATTCATTACCACACCTCACACGACTTCAGCACCGGTAAAAGAAAGACCGTTATTAGTTCAGAGTTGCACATTGGCACGTGACCTATAGTGACATACGTCATTGCACATGCACAGTTTCAGCACCCTCCAATAAATAGAAGTGAGTCAGGGGAAATCTTTATTGAACGCCCCTCGTATTTCATGGAACGTAAGCCCATCGGAGTTTTTCTTTCTGCTCGATTTCCACAGTGGTACACAGCGATATGACATACTGACGCATACGGAGCATGTGACTGCGAAAGCCTTAAATGGCAAATCAAACACAAGTACTATCAAATTTAAATGCAATTTTCGCACCGGCATGACTTCTAGTGAGACTGCATGCGGTATAGGTACCTGGGAAATCTTGCACGAAGCACGAAAGCAATGAAACTCGGGTGTAAACACGAATTTGGGAGCTTCTTAATACGCGCGGCCGTTTAGCGCCAGCTTCTCCTGTCTACTCGCACAGCGCCGCCACGCGGTAGCGGCGAGCGGAGGCGGAGCGCGCGCTCGACGGCCTGAGGAGCGCGTTCGCCCAGGCACTGAAAAAATAGAGGAGGCACTGGTGGAGCACATACTAAGGAAAACTGCATATATGCATTTGATGAAGCCTCTCACTAAGACTTCCTACAGCGTAGCACCTCTCAAATTAAGCAGCTTAAATGTAGCTTTCTTGGGAAAACATTCAGCTGAAAAATGATGTACACATGTGTCAGTTGTTAAATCGGTTCACTTAATGATGTTCCCGTCTTTGATCGTGTTATTTACCAAAAGGTGGCTTTATTGAGGGTGGGGGTTCCAATGTTAAATTTTGTCGTAAATCTCCCGCTCACCCTTCCCAGAGCCGTAAATATGCTCTTGGCAGTGTTTTCTATATTTGGACGTTTATATTTAATATTCACTTTTCTACTTTTTATTCGGTGCCTGTGATATTTTTGGGCTCAGGAACGGCATTTACTTGTCCTGTATAAGCGTACACCATCTTGCCTTCTAATTAAATACTGATTTTATATCGTACAGAAACGGCGCATGCCTCAAAACTCGGCAATTCTTGACAGTGGGCACGCATCCGTTCCTTTTGTTTCACTACATGGCATGTCATTTCGAACTGATACATGCAACTTACTGTGACAGCAAACAGTGAAACAATAAATATGGCCGTGATATCGTTTATTCACAAGTGGGGGGGGGGGGGGGGGGGAGGGGGAAAGGAAAACTGACGGGAACACTATATAATACGCAAGGTTTCACTGCGCTCGGGCGACAACGCCCGAGGTGGCCGCATATAAAACGAACTTCGAGACCTTTGCGTGCAGATTTCCTACAAATAATATATCTCGCTCTCCCTGTCCTTATCTTTTAATCCCTCTTGCCCTCTCCCTCCATCTTCTGTCAGCTATGAGAGCAGTTACTGCAGCCTCCAGTGTATATTTCCTCGAATGAGCAACCACTACAACAAACTGCCAAGTTCTCCTGCAACACCTTGTCAGCCTTTGGGATTGCCCGAGTCCATTTGGCAAACGCTTGATCGATTGATTGATTCATTGATTGATTGATTTCTGGCGTTTTACGTCCCGACACCGTGCTATGATTATGGGAGACGCCGAAGTAGAGGGCCCTGGAAATTTCAACCACCCGGGGTTTTTTAACCAGAACCGACATCGCGTATTACACGGGCCTCAACATTGTGCCTCCATCGAAATGCCACTGCCGCAGCCAGGATTCGATCCCGCGACCCTCGGATCGAACGCTTCTTTGCAGGCAGGGGCACGGAAGAGAGAAGCTTTTTCCGGACTTTTTCTGTGCCCTGTGTCGTAACCAGGCACGGAGCACCAACGTTCAGTCTTTTTCCCTCTCGACTACATCTCGCCGTCAAACAGTCCAAAACTGGCGACGAGACCAGCTCACAGCGGCGGTAGCGTTGGCGAGGCCGCAGCTACCCCGCAGACTTTACCCCGCAGGAAGCGGCAGCACCACATTCTCCCTAGTGGCATCGGTGCGAGGAACAAGTGGCCATCGCACTCGCTCTCCTAAATAGTCGGTGCGACGAAGTGTACAGCGACTCAAAGACGGCAGTCAGAGCCTTCCAAAAGGGCTGCATATCAACACAGGCCGCCAGGATCCTGAACAGCTCCACTAGCGATGGGATCGTCCCTCACACCATATACTGGTTCCCAGCGCACGTCGGCTCAGTACAGGGAGTTGCCCTGAACCCGAACGAGTCGGCCCACACAGCAGCGCGCGCGCTCACCGACCGCGCTGCTCTCGACATGGGCGACGGCTCCAGCGCCGACGACGCGGGACATAAAGACACTCCAACCACACATAACGAGATTACCAAGTATTACTATATGGCGAGACGGGCTTTCCCGATCCCGCATTCAAAACTCAATAGAGCACAGGCAGTTTCGTTGCGCTTACTTCAAACCCACTCGTACCCGTCGCTATCATACTTAAATGAAATTTATCCACACAAATTCCCCGACGCCGCCTGCATCGCTTGCGGGCAGGCCGCTACATTAGCACACATGCTCTGGAGTGCGGGTTGCTCGGCCCGACTTACAGCAAGGCCGAATGGGATGCGCTTCTGCGCAGCCCACACCTTGAAGACCAAATCCTGGCCGTCCAGTGTGCCCGCGACAGGGCCGTTAGGCTAGACCTGCCGGTCCCCACGTGGGAGTAGCCAGGTGGCGCGAGGCAACCTCAGCGTCTGCATTGGACTCTAATAAAGTTGTTCTCTCTCTCTCTCTCTCTCACGCGCGCCCGTAGGCAAGCGCCGCCGGTATTCACACCTCCACATTCTAGCCACCCTAATTTAGTGCGCTGGCGACTCGTGTGTGCGCCGCCAGATGCCACGACGATACCGTTGGCTGCCCTTCAGTGCTCGTGACGTCACGTGGATTCCGCTTCGTAGTAAATTACACGCTTAACGGAGAGTGCTGATACTGTTACGCTAACGATCAGAAGGACTCGGGCTATCGGTGCAACGCATTTGTACGAAATCATCAAAACCGTTTCAGGGTCCCTTTTAAAAAAGGGAGAAAAGCGATCTAGGGACTTTAGGATGAACGAGAGCTATAGAGGCAAGCGAGCCACCGCACGGGTACGAAACGAGCCTCCGGGCGGGTCCGCATGACTCCGCGATGGAGCGCGTATGTCACGGGCGGGACGCTCTGATTGGTCTCCTCCACGGAGGCACGCGACGAGCCGCGAAAAATCGCGCACGGAGCGATCGTCTCGCGGCACGAGAATCCTGCCGCGCGGCAGCCTCGGAGGCTCGCGTTTTGCCGGCGGCGCCATGCCGCGCGCGTTTTTCCGCTAGTGTGCACCGGCCTTGAAAAGCCTGTGCACACTAGCGGAAAAACGGTTTTGATTATTTGCGGGGCTCAACGCTGGCCTCTTGCGACGCACATCTGACGGTTTAAGAGCAAGTGCTGGTCGCCCTCGATGACGCCTTGTTTTGGTGCCGACGGAAATAATGACGATGGAAAGCGGCGGAATAGTTACCTGATTTTCAGTTACATTCAAGGTATGGTAAGCGACGTTGTTATCTGACGGCATTGCATTATCCGTGGAAAGTGTGATTGACCTGGATCTTAGGTCGATGACTGCGCCGTGTTGGTCCAGGAAATCCATGCCTAAGATGACGTCTCTCGAGCATTGCTGCTGGACCACAAAACTCACCGAATAGGTCTAGCTGGCTGTCAATTGCTTGCTTGATTGATTGA
The DNA here is from genome assembly GCA_013339685.2 of Hyalomma asiaticum. Taxonomy (NCBI): domain Eukaryota; kingdom Metazoa; phylum Arthropoda; class Arachnida; order Ixodida; family Ixodidae; genus Hyalomma; species Hyalomma asiaticum. The sequence continues at coordinate 248,751,633 of CM023481.1, read as the reverse complement.
TTGATTGATTGATTGATTGATTGACATGGCAAGAGTGCGAAGCAACGCACTCTTGCCGTGCAGGTTCCAGTCGGTGTTATAAGGTGGCCCCCTGCTGTTCGGATGATCCGAACAGCAGGGGGCCGCCTTACAAAAACTGCCTGCGAAGGACCAGATGATCTGGTCCTTCCCAGGCAGTTTTTACCTTCTTCAGCTTGACGGCGAAGAGACCACTGATGACAGAGTAGTCGGCGCCGGTATCGACTATAAGGCGGTGACGCTGTGGCCGTCGATAATCACGTCGAGGTCGGTCGCTGTCGTCTGGCGTTCCGCGGTTAGGTCGGGGCGCCGGATCACGGCTGCTTCGGCTTGCTCCGCTGCTGCTATGGCGCGTCGGCAAATCTTTCGGCGGCGAAGTGTTGTCGTGAAGGCTCTGGCCAGGCGGCGTGCTGAGACTACGTCGGGAAGGTTCGTGCGTCGTGGTCGTCGTCGGTGGCAGCGGCGGAGGATCTACGGCATTGCGTCGTGCAGCAACCATACCTCCTCGGTCGCTGCCTTTTATAGACGGGTTCGCTGTTTGTAAACAAACAGGAATGCGCCGAACGGTGCGCCCAAGAAGACTTCCGGTGCGGCACTTCCGGTAATACATTTTCAATGGACTCGACGGTGTTTTCCTCTGGTGCATTAGAGTTTGTTGCTCAAATAATTCTGGCGCATTCGTTCAAGTGTGTTTAGAGCGATGTCTTGCGACTACATGAAGGGGGTCGACGATGTCGCACGAGAGAGATACAAGCATAAACTGCAGAGGAGAGAAGAGTTGCCTGATCCGCTGGATAGGGAAGTTGTAGCCTGGAAGGCAGCTACGCGATGAATTGACAAACGATCTGTGCGACGGCATGTCAGCCGATGTTGCTGAGCAAATTAAGTTATGCTAACTGCAGAATTCTTGCCAAAGGTAAGCAAGATTGTCCAGTTTCAGGACAAGCCTGTTAAACATAAATAAAATTATAATTAAAGGCAACAAGCAGAGAGCAAGTCGTCTGTGATGGAGCATGCCTAGTTTTCTTAAAGGGCCCATGACAGCTATTTTTTTGTTGGAGACTTTTATGTTCTAATGAGTAGAACAGTGTTTTGTAATCACGGCATGGAGTGGCCAATTCTCCAGCGCGAAGTCTAATTAGTCACAGCATCGTTAATTTTGTTCAGTTTTAATGAAGCTTCGAAACGCGCGCCAAAAACTGCAAGAAACTAGCGCCGCGGGGCTAGCGCGGCGGCTGTCGGAAGTGAGCGCATGCACTGATCACTTGAGCTCAAGATTCGGTGACGTTGCGGAGAGCGCGAGCGTCAGACCAGCTCGCCAAACTCGCTTTGCATCATAGCGTGTGTACAATGTACGCTTGAGCGACCAACACGGAGAGGAAGCAGAAAAATACGGCTTTTGGCGTGGCCTCCGCGATCGGCTGCGAGAGCCGATCTTGGAGGCTACGCTCGGAGGCCATAGCGCGGCGCGCCCGTGTCTCTCTGTGACGTCACGATATCAACTTACAAAAGTGAAGCGTCACAGATGGCCCACAAACTACGTCACACTAGTGGCGATGTCGCGAGGTGCTACAAGCTCGGATGAGCATTCCCGCTTACTTTGAAGCCAAATTAAAATTACTTAGAGGCGACGTTCGCCGCTAATACTTGGTCAAGATTGCCTTCGTATGCAGGAAAACCAATTAACGCAAGCATCTCGCGTTTGAAATTTTGGTGTCATGGGACCTTTAAAATCACAGGTTAAACCGATGGCTAACTTACCATGACAACTTAAAAACTTTACTGTGACCATTTGAAAAGGTCGTAATAATGATCATGTTTTTCACATAAGGGGTGGAGTTGTGTACGGAACGCTACATCGCATAAACGCGTAACCTACGTTTTATCACACGTGTTCTAAGCTACCGAAAACGGGCTAGTTGACAAACGCAAATGTTTGGTCTAGGCACACATCACGATGGAACATTAAACATTATATTGGTGCGCTTGTGCCACACCGGGTGCTTTTTGATCCGAGAGATCGGCGCCGATTGGAATCGATCGCAATCTAATGTGTTCGGTGCGTCTGAAATCATATGAAACGTACTCATTATATAATGAAGTCAGGTGCGGCTGAGTCACGCAAAATACTATGGTTTGCTTACGAGTACACTATTTACGAACCATACTTTCAAGTTAACCTGCCTACATCTATAGTCCAAGATCACACCGAAAGATAAATTAAAATAGCTAGGGTGCGACGATGTCCATTGGCGGCAATACGACAGGCGATGAGTCAGTTGCTCGCACAGACGCCAAACCACACGCAGGCGTCGCTCTCATTAAAAAAAAAAAAAAGCAAACGCACGGCAACAAAACGTGGGCACCGCGACGTATACTGTGCGGCGATTCATGTGGAGCGCGGCTGCTTTGGTGTCCCGAGTGCTGCTTCGAGCAGTACACATCACTGACAAGGCTCCAACTACAAGAAACACCTTTACGATGGATTTTTAGCCTTAGGCAGCTTTCACGTTTTGCTATCCACTTCAGGCGTCAGCGCGATTGTCTGTCGTGGGCGGAATGCGACGGCGCCTGATGTGTACCTTGTAATTGGGGATTTTAGACTAACGTCTGCGCATCGCCTCTGTGCCATTAGAGTATGCATTGAGCTTTATCTGCCTTTGATGAAGTGGGCAGAAGAAATCTGCGCGCTCTTTGTGGGATTCCAGTTTTCTCGCCTGGTCGCTGCGCTCTTTCCGTTCATCTGTCGCGAAACATAACGTTTTGACTCGCGATAGCAAATTAGTTGCGGACCGCAGACTGCATCCTGGCACCACACAACAGCGCCCGAGTCGCCAGCGCTTCATCACAATAATTCTATCAGCGGAAAACAGCGGAATACAAGCATCCGCGGCCACCGACGCACGCTGAAACCACGCGAAAGCAAGCTAAACAGGAAGTTTTCTAGGGCACGTTTCCGGTGAACGCACAATGTTGCCAGAGAACGGCAAGCGCTGGCGAAACCGTCTATAGTTTCCCGGATAGGGGCTTGGAGATCGGCCCCGGGTTGGGCCGGTGTACTGCCGCCGTTGCGGGGAGATGTAGCGGCCGGGCGACGGTGAACGGGACGGTCATCGTCGTTGCCGCTCTGCTGCGGCGATGTAGTCGGCGATGTCGCGAGGTCGTTCACCTGGGCGCGGACGTGGCGCGTTCACGTCGAAGTCATGCAGTCCCATCTCACGGCACTGGCAGTAGCGGTAGGTGTGCTCGGCTTCCCCACAGTGGTAGCATAGTGGGCGGTGGTTAGGGGTGCGCCAAACGTCAGTTTTTCGCGGCGCGCGCTGGATTACTGGCGAGCGGAATGGCGTCGATGGTGGCGGCGGTGGCTGGCGGCGACGAAACTGCGGAGGCGTTGGGTCCTGGGGGTGGGCGAGGAGCGGCGGCAGCTCGGCGTGCAGCAGCAGCGTATGGCACAGTGGTGGTTCGGGAGCAGGCAGCGAACGATGTTTTCGAGGGAGGCTACTTGAGGCTGAGACGACGGGAACATCTGGCGCAGTTCCTCGCGAACAATAGCCCTTATCGGGGCCGAGTTCTTAGACTTCTCCGCAGTCTGGCAAGCGCCGATTGTATTGCCAGGTGCGCATCTCGAGGGTCTTTTCAACTGTCGTCGCCTCGCTGAGGAACTCTTGGACGGTCTTCGGTGGGTTTCTTATCAACCCGGCGAAGAGCTCCTGCTTCACTCCTCGCATGAGCAGGCGAACCTTCTTCTCCTCAGACACGTCGACGTCGGCTTGACGGAAAAGTCGCGTCATTTATTCCACAAAGATCTTGACGTTTTCGTTCGGGAGCCGCACCCGTGTCTCCAGCAGTGATGCGGCGCTTTCCTTGCGCATGACGCTTGCAAAGGTGTCCAGGAAAGCGGCGCGAAAGATGTCTCATGTTCGGAGCGTAGACTTTTGGTTCTCGAACCAGGTCCTAGCAGCGTCTTCCAGGTAGAAGTAAACGTGATGCAGCTTATCTTCCACGCCCCTCTCGTTAAGGGCTGCGACGCTGTAGTGGATTCAGCTTTCCGGGTCCTCGTATGACGATCCGCGGAATGTAGGCGGCTCTTTGGGTTGTTGCTTTGCATGACCGCGGCTGCCGGCGACCCTGCTTCCGTCATCGTGAATGAGAGTACGCAGGTTTCTTGGGCTCAGCGCTTATTGCAGGCGCTTCGTCAAGAACTTTTCGCTGATCGCCGAGCCACTGACGTATACCTCACGAAGGCCGACGTCGAGTTCAGTTGAGAAGCGCAGTAAGTCGAGGCATTTAAAGAACTAAAGCGACAACTGCAAACGCCGCCAATACTCGCGTACTTCGAAGAAGAAGCCGATACCGAAATCCACACCGACGCGAGCAGCGCAGGGCGCCGTGCTTGTGCAGAGGACCGACGGAGTTAAGAGGGTTATCAGTTACGCTAGCCGATCACTCTCGAAGACAGAAGCGAATTATTCCACCACAGAAAAGGAATGCCTTGCCATCATCTGGGCTACATCAAAGTTCCGCCCATACCTGTACAGCAAGACTTTCAAAGTCGTGAGTGACCACCACGCCTTATGTTGGCTAGCTAACTTGAAATATCCACCAGGACGCCCGCACAATGGAGTGTCAGTCTTCAAGAATTTCATATCACCGTCGTCGACAAGAGCGGACGAAGGCTCTCCGACGCCGACTGCTTGTCTCGGGCTCCCGTCGATCCGCCGCCACAGGGTGACCAGGACGATGACTATTTCTTGGGACCCATAAGTACCGACGACTTCGTGGCACGACAACGAGCTGACCCAGAGCTCAAGAGCCTCATGGACTACGTAGAAGGCAGACAGTCATCGTGCCGAAAGTATTCCGGCGAGGGCTAGCTTCGTTTTTCCTGCGAAGCAACGTTCTGCTGAAGAAGAACTTCTCGGCTCTCCGAGCCGACGTCCTCCTCGTAGTGCTTTCAGCGTTACGTCCGGAGGTACTGGAAGCTTTACACGACGATCCGACAGCCGGACACCTCGGTGTCTCCCGCGCACTCGTGAGGATCCAAGAGATGTACTATTGGCCTCGTTTCGCTGCTGACGTTGCCCATTACATAAGGACATGCAGAGACTGGCGGCGACGCAAGACGCCGACAACTACGCCAACCGGACTTTTGCAACCCATCGAACTATATAGCTCGACGGCCGTTTCAGCAAATCGGCATGGACTTACTGGAGCCGTTCCCGATGTCGACTTCCGGCAATAAACAGATCGTCGTAGCGACTGACTGCCTCAACCGCTACGCCGAAACAAGGGCCCTGCCAAAGGGCAGTGCCGCCGAGGTCGCCAAGTTCTTCATTGAGAACATCGTCCTGCGTCACGGAGCCCCAGAGGTCCTCATCACCGACAGAGGTACGGCCTTCACGGCTTACCTAACTCAGGCGATGGTGTAGTCAGACAAGCCACTGTTGAACCACAGCCTACCACCCGCAGACGAATGGCCTCACCGAGCGTCTAAATAAGACCATCGCCGACATGCTGGCAATGTAAACGTCGACGTCGAACACAAATATTTGGGACGCCATACTTCCATATGTGACCTTCGCGTACAACACGGCCGTGCAAGACACGACGCAGCTTACGCCATACAAGCTTGTCTACGGACGGAGCCCAGCTATGACGCTTCACGCTATGCTACCGGTCGTCAGCGACGAAGAAGACCTCGACGTTGCCAGCTACTTGGAGAGCGCCGAAGAAGCTCAACAGCTCGCCCGCCTGCGTATCAATAAGCAGCAGACGGTCGATAGGCATCACTACAACCTTCGACGACGCCACACCGAATACCAACCCGGCGACCGTGTCTTGGTCAGGACACCAATACTACGACATGGACTGTGTGAGCAGCTCTTGCGGCGCTACTTTGGACCCTACAAGGCACTTCGACGTCGTGGCGCACTGGACTATGAGGTCGTTCCCGATGGCTTAACGCCATCCCAGCGGCGCCGTTCACGGCCTAAAGTTGTACACGTGGTGCGAATTAAACCTTATTACCTGTGACGTATTCTTACCTTAATTTAGTGCATGGGCTCTCACTTTCATGTTCTGTTTTTAACATCGGGACAATGCTTTTTAGAGGGGGGCGGTGACACGTGCGGTTGTTTCGTTTGTTTAGGGAGAACGCCGTTGTCACTTTCCTGGACATATACGCGCTTGTTTTTATTGTTTGCGGGGAGCGCAGTTATCGCTTTCTGTTACGCGCAACGCAGGCGGCGTTTAGCTTGCGTGTCCCTTCGGAAACCGTGTGGACCATTCTCGAAACTTTGCATGCCTGACGCGCAAATTTGAGTGACTTCTGGAATTTCAAAGAAAATGTGTGAACGCGTTATGACGTGTGCATAAAAGTCGACGCATTTCGCCGCTTATCAGTTTGTTTTTTTTTTACGTCGACCGACGACTGTTCACGCCGCTATTGCTCTGCAGTGTAGTTGGCTCTGTTTTGCTGGGCACAGGTTCGCCCAATAAACTGTTCGCCTGACGTCGTCTTGAGTTCTGCTGCTGCCAAATCGTCACACGACCACGTGACAATATATATATATATATATATATATATATATATATATATATATATATATATATATATATATATATATATATATATCCGTGGCGTACAGCCAGGTATATTGTTCGGGGGGGGGGGGGGGGGTCGGAGCTCCAACTCCTTTACACACACACACTTAATACTTTCACGAAAAGAAAAATACGGGCACTTGCGTAGGCCGTCACCGGTTGAATGAATCGGAGCGCTAGCCGAATTACGTATGACTGTCAATGCACTGCTCTGAGAGACACAGGCGAAGCAGCAGACTTGCTCTGCCATACTATTAGTACGTGCTCATGCAAAGCATGTACTATTACATGCTTTGAAATACTACATGCTTTGTAATATAATTATTACAAAGTATGATTACTGAACTAAACAGGCAAAGTAGAACAGCGGGCCTGAAAATTAATGTGCAGAAAACTAAATTAATGTTCAATAGGCTTGGGCGAGCGCAGCGATTTGAGATAGCTGGCGAGGCATTGGAAGTAGTAAGTGAATGTCTGCTTAGGCCAGGTAGTGACCCCTGGTCCGAATCATGAGGCTGAGGTAATTAGGAGGATTAGAATGGAGTGGAGTGCTTTCGACAAGCATTGTCAGATAATGAATGGTTGCTTATAATTGTCTCTGAAGAGGAAAGTGTATAACAGCTGCATCTTACCGGCACTCACCTACGGGGCAGAAACTTGTAGCTAAGAGGGTTCAGCTTAAATTGTGAACGACGCAACGAGCTATGGAACGGAAAATGGTAGGTGTAACCTTAAGCTACAAGAAGAGAGCGAGTGGGTTAGGGAACGCGTGTTAGGGACATATTAAAGGGACAGTCTACCGCTCAGAAAATTTTGTAAGATTGTGGAAAAAATGGGCAGATCATGCGCCATATTTACGGGAACGAGCACGCTTTCACCTCACAAAAAAGGAATTCTATTTTTAATATTTGCTCTGAAACTGATGCAAAAAACACCGCTAGCGACACCCAACAGCGTGTTTGTCAATTTCCAAGTGTACGAGAACCAGCCCGCGCCGACATACATATTCTGCTGAAAAACTATTATGTATGTCTTACAAGCGTACTTCACCCTATGAGATACCTCTTCATAGCGTGCAAGAGCAATTCGCTCTTCTTTTCGCTACTTTCGGGGTGGTGCAGGTGGCGCTACCTTCGTATTTATCTGCCTGTACAGGCGCGTAGTACTGCGTTTGTCATGAATGCGGCGCTGCATGTCCGACGCGCACCCCTTCACTCGCCTCTCCTCCTCGTCACCTCTACAATGTCGTCCCACTGATCCTCCTAGTGGAGATCAGTGTGTCGTCCTTGGAACTAAAGCCCCTTGATGTTGGAAAGTGACGACACTCTCCTCCACACGCGCGCTTTCCTCCTCAATCCTCCTCGGATTTCTTCCCTCCCCGCGCCGGAGCGGTGCGCACGGCACGCTGAACCCTCCAGTGGCGCGTTGCAACCGCATTGAGAGATAGTGTGCGCGCTTGTTTCTTCGGCCCTTTGACGCCCCAAATAAGGATTTATCCCTTGTGGAACTGGCGTGAGGATAACTTCGCGACAAATGTTTTTTTTTTTATTTCGGGAAGTTTCGGTTAAAACAAGCGAGAGCGCACCGAAAAAAAATGAGTACCTACCAGTGGCTGCGCGGTTTGCCTCTCCGTCGTCCGTTGGTCTCGCCGTACGGTGACGCGTACAATGCAGGCAGCGTAGAATGTACAGGAGAATGTGTTGCATGTAAGTGGTTACCAAATAGAATAAATCAATATCTAACGAAGAACAAATAGTTTATTTAAAGTGAATTTCCCGGCATAGGCGGGCCGAATGCCTTTGTATCAATGCCACTGTGCAAAGCACATGCTGTGTTTTCGAAAGAGCCTATGCAGAACGCACGTGCCTATACTTTGTCGTGGTTAAATGCTAGCGCAGCACGCACGCACATACCAACACATGCGCACACGCACATATACATACACGCGCGGGAACACGCACACATGAACATTCGCGCACGCATACACGTACGCACGCATACGAAAGCATGGTTGCACGTACACACATACGCAGACACACATTCAAAAATACACACACGCGCATGCACATGCGACCACATGCGCACACGTACTCGCATATGCACACGGTGCACAAACGCAAATACATACACACGGGCTGAACGCGCACATAATACACGTACACGTGCGAACACACGCAAAAATACGCACGCAAGCACATACGACCACACGCACATAGTACACGCGGACACGTACGACACATGCACGTACGACCACACGCACATAGATACATGCACACGCATGTATCTATGTACCAACACATGCGACTAGCACATACATACAAACGCATATATCAGCACACATGCGACAAGCGCATGCATACACAAGCGTATATCAACACACATGCGACAAGCACACACACACGCTCGCACATAGATACATATTTATGCACGTGCACAGATACCACCGCGCGCAAATACATGCATGCATAGGCACACAGATACACACACTGCACACACACATACATACGCACGCAGACACACACAATAAAAGCACACACATACATACGTGCATACATACATTATACACGCGCGAACGCGCACACACGGACACATACATGTGAACATGTACACACAAACACACACAAATATACATGCACACATGACGTGCGCGAACACGCACACACATACAGACGCGTTCACACACGCTATCACAAGCTCTCATACATATACACACGCACAGACACGTGCGCACACGCGCACAATTACGAAGCAGGAGTTACAGGCACTTATGAATTACATCATTTGAAAAGTAGGGCACGCACAAGAACACGGTCCAATGCACGAAGTCAACAAAACATATAAGCGTTCTCTACTGTACTGAACGAAGAGTCCGGGTATGCAAGGTACATTGAAATTTCCATGCAACTTCACCAACGTCTTAAGGAAAACTGTAACAGTCAACTCGCACGGAACTGTGTGCTTGGAAAGGGGACATGCTTTTCCCCGATGTTTTGGAGCTAGCTACTGCTTCCGTCGCACAACATTCAGTTGTTCTCGGAGGATCGAAAATCATGCTAGCCCTTTCTCTGGCTCATTGCTGTATTGAAACGAACGGAAGCAAGAGATGATCACAGCAAACGCAGTTCACACCACTACACAAAGGCGGAAACATTTGCGAAACGCACGTTAGGAGCCGCAGGGCGACCACCGCTGGGCAGGCGCATGGCGGGCGAGGGAAACTAGAAACGCGCGAGAACAAGTTGTGCGTCGCTTTCGTGACGTCAAGGTCACCTGATTGCGCGCCGCAGCCACTCAGCGTTGCGGATGCGCTGGCTCAACGAACGAGGGGGAGAAAACGAGGAGGTTGACGGCTCCGGCGAGGGTGTCGCGGCGTGGTTCAAAGAGTGGCGGTACTTTCCAACATCAAGGGGCTTTACTTGGAACCGGTTCCTGTTGAGAAGAAGCCTCCCGCGCCCGAAGGGGTTGCCAAGGAGACAACGACGCATCACGCCTAGTACCAGTGTTGTCGGCGTCTGTACACGTAGGAAAGGAGCGACTTCGTAGATGAAAAAGTCCTGTTTTAATAATTTCTACTCAGTTTCTGGAGAAACCACTCCACGCTGAGACACTTCGAAAGGTGCGCTTTCTATTGAGCCAAAAAAAGGGAGAGCGATGAAGGACGGTATACAGTCCCTTTAATAGAAATTAAGAAGAAATGGGCGTGGGCGGGCCATGTAATGTGAAGACAAGGCAACCGTTGGTCATAAAGGGTATCAGAGTGGATCCCTAGAGAAGGCAAGCGTGGCAGGGGGCGGCAGAAGGTAAGGTGGGCAGATGAGATCAGAAAGTTTGCGGGGATAAATTGGGCTCAGTTAGCACAGGACAGGGATAATTGGAGATCTATGGGAGAGGCCTTTGCTCTTCAGTGGGCGTATAGGCAGGCTGATGATGACTATTAGTACAAGTGGGAATGAGACAATAGAGTGGGTAGTGCCATGGTTGATTTTTCTTAATCCCCATAACAAAAAGCGGAGAGAGAGAGAGAGAGAGAGAGAGAATATTTTATTGGTGAATCCGGAGATGCTAGCCTGGTTAATGGCCTGGCTTGCTACTCCAGGTCTTTGGCGGTGATTATGATATTTACAGTGATCACGTGTAACACAACACGTACATACAGTCGCACTTAAAAAGCGGCAATACGCTGCAACTCGAGTGAGTCTTCTTATGTGTATTTGCCGCGGCCAAGCGTACTCCATTCTGTGCTGGTGCTCATCAGAGAGCCCCTGTGACATACTTTAACTCACAAATTCAGTTTTCATGTCAACTGAGTGATAAAATAAAGATACTCTCACGCAATCAAAACGTTCACAGATGGCAAAGAAGCGTCGACGAAACCTTGTATATAGAAAGGCTTTTGTTTACTCGCCACTAGTAATAGGGGTTAATAGGGTTTAATAGGGGTTATATTACAAAAATATAATGTGCATTACCTTTGCTGGCTTTGGTGTTATGGCTTGGACGCTTTGGTGCAGGTGAAAAAAATTACGATATTCTTTTCTGCGCATGACCGCACAAATGAAGCGCCAAATCGCTTCGCGTCGGTGCACTTGACTGCATGCTTTTGTCCCGTTATAATCCCCCCATCATAAGTGAGCAGGGTACGCCCCAAAATGCACTAACAAAACGTTCAATTTTTCACTTTTGTTTAAAGGGGTCCTGAACCACCCTCCGGGCTTGGTGAAAAAACATATTCTACGGCTTGCCTACGCTGTAACGAACACCTCAGCCAAATACTGTAGTCATCCGCGAAGCGTAGCGTTCACAAGCGGAGCACAAAGCCTCCACTTCTTCAGGAGCCCTCAACTCAAAAAGCGGCTTCTCCTCACGCTCCTTGAATATGCTCTGTTTCGTCACAGAGCATTTACAAGGAGCGTCGCTGCTATTGGCCGATGGCAGACACGCCCGCCTTGGCCCGCCTCGGCTGTGTGCGGGCCCTTCGCAGCGCGCCTTTTTTAAAACCGTAAGCGCGTGCGTGCCGTGCGTGCCGTGCGCTCGCTTTTCCTTGCGTTGTGAGCACCTATATAGGCAAAATAGTTGCTGGATATCTGTAAAAATATATTTGTTAATGCGCAAGCCTCATAGATGCCATTGGAAGGCATCCGTAAACTACCTCGGCCTGGACGCGAACGGTGCGGTGCATAAGTCACCATCTAGTTTTCCAAGAAGCCAACAAATGTATGCCTGCAGCCTGTAATAAATCACACATTATTCCCAAACCTTAATTAACAATTCATCAGTGATTGTAGATGGGTTTATTCCCTATGGTACTCCAATGCGCAACCTTCTAGTACTCGTACTCAATAACATGGCTGGAGTCGAACCCAAAATATTTCTTCTATAAGGTAGATTAAAGGACTAAGTCTGATTAGGGTGTACTTGGGTGGATTAGAGCTCATTAAGGCGCATTAGAGTGGATTAAAATAGACTAAGGTGCGTTAAGGTGGACTATGGCATATTATAGAGCGGATTGCTAGACTTAGATTAGGGTGAATTAAGGATTACAGCAGATTAGGGTTGACTAAGGTAAATTAGTTTCGAATGAAATCATTACGTCTGTAATGTTTGGCTTAATTTGGCGTAACTTAATCTGAGCTTATTGGGACTTGACTTAGTCTTAACTTATTTAGTCAGGACCTAATTAGTACTGCACTAATTAGACTCGGTCTTATTAACTTATACCTAATGATACATTGTTTAGTACGCTGGTCTTCATTACTCATGATATAATTATGTTTGGGGTAATTAGTCATACCTTAATTATAGATGACCTAATTAGTACAGGCCTAGTTACGCTGTTTTTTCCCATATTATCTTGATTAGGTATCGCTTGATGAATACTACCTGAAATAGGCCTGATTTAATCAGTGTTGGCCTAATTAGTCCTGAAATGTTTAGTCTCAACTTAATGAGGCTTGACCTTGAGGTCTTAGCATAATTTACCTTCGATTAATAAGTGCAAGCTTAGGTTTGACTTAACTAGTAATAACCTAGCTATGCGTGATTTAATTAGTACTATTTAATTAAACACGGTCTAATTAGAAGCTTGCTTACACTATATTTGTTCATATCAACTAAATTAGGCTTCGCATAATTAGATTTACCTTAATTAGACATGGTTTAAAAGTACCATGGCTTAATTAATTATAAATCATTAGTATCCGCTTAATTAGGTGTGGATTACTTGTCATAGCTCAATTCAGGTTGAATTAGTTCAGTTTGGCTTGGTTTGGCTTAGTTGGATTAGTCCTGTCTGAACTAGGCTTCAATTAATTATTCCTAATTTGACTCCATTGAATTAGACTTAGCCTTACCTAACTAGTCCTAGGAATCTTAATTAGGCTCCATTGAATGAGACTTAGCCTTACCTAACTAGTCCTAGGGAGCTTTGTCTTTACTACAGCGTGGTAGTTTATGCTAGCATTACATAGCTTAGCGGAGTTTTCGGCAGATTTCCCAGTTTCACCAATAGCTTAAACAGCTTCACTGTTAAAATTGAACTAGTGTATTCACGCATTAAATTAATCCATCCATCTTACGGCATGTCAACGCACCTTATTCCACGTTAACCTGTCGGCAAGGGTCCGAGTTGTGAAGGTCGTCCTTTCGAGTCATAGTAGTCACGTTCGAGCCCGACAGCATGATTATCCCGCCTACAATCACTAATCAACAATTAACTAGGGGTTATACAGGACAAGGTGGAGCAGCGTTGGTAGTTGCGCTGTTTGTCCTGACGCCGCGTTATGCACAATATCGACGACAAGCAGCGCACTGACAAAGTAAACGCTCACACCTGCCAGCCTAAACGTATGTGATGAACGAAAACAAAGCTTCGTAGGATCGAAAAAAAGGAATGCCGTGATCGCGAGAGCATGCGACCGAGCCCAGGCGCGAAGCGAGCAGGCGGCCACAAGCGCGCTGCGAAGAAACAGCCCCCGGTAGTCGCGCGCTAGCCACTCTGACACGTCGCTGAAGTCTGGTGACGTAAAGCGGTGGGCGGGGCACCTCCTTCGACACCGCCCTAAGGAGTTCTGTACCCTGTATTCCGCAGAGTTGAGACAGGAGTGGAAAGGGAAGTATTCCGGTCGCAATATCTTCGCTCCTAACAAGCCGTTTTGAAAAATTGTTTCGGCTGTGAATTTCTGAGAGGCATTCAATACACACCCAGCCGTTTTCAAAACCAAGCCCGAGCGGTGCATGCTTCAGGACCCCTTTAAGCACACTCCAAGGCGAAGTTACCCAAAAGTAGAGTAACGGAGCCCAAAAAGCGCGCGCGATGAACGGCTGGACTGTTGAAGGAGCAACGACAAAGGGATGCGTGCCGTGTGCTAACAAGTTAGCCTGTGAGAGCAGCAACCCAGCACACCGAACAACGATGGGGACGCGCAGGCCGTGTGCAGAAACATGTTCCGTGCGCAAACCGTTGTCAAGGGAACCAAAGGGAACTAAGTGTCCTCCTCGCTGTTCCTCCTCACTGTTAAGTCAGTCTTCCCAGTTTGTGTACGCGGTGGCGTGCTGGCGGTAGTTCTTTTTTTGTTCTTTTTTTTTTTTGAGCACGACAATGTCATGGACAGTTGAAAGGTTCTAAAAGGTGGCTCTTCTGCAAGGTTTTTTTCAACCATGCGCAGTTTGCAAAACAGCGTATCACTCTTTTTCTTTTTTGAACAATAAAAAGAAAATTGACTCTGGTCAGATTATTCCTATTTTTACCTCACTTTCACGCAGCCGGCGTCTGCCATTGTGTTCTTGCTAACCACGGAAGCTCTACAAGGCGACACACGTTTAAGTACATTAATTTTTTAAGGACTAATGTTCCCGGGTCTAACAGAATTATTATCCATGCAGTTGTAGAAGGCAACTTGTAGTCCTCACAGATCGCCTCGCCAGACGAATAGTCGGTCCGCTTACGCACTCCGTGCGAATGATCTTTTTATCCCCAGTTCAGATGAGCTGTTAATCACCAGGGATTATTTTTCACATTTATTTAGCGCAAGGCGCGAATACTTTTTTTCGCGTGTTGTCTTCCATGGTTACAAATATCGCGCGGAAAAGAACACAAGAAAAAAATATTTAGCATTCCGTGCCTCACTGCTTTCGCCGTCAATGCGACAACTAAATACAAAAGTGAGACAATGAAATGTTTTATTTTTCTATATACATATAAAATTTCTTATTTCTTTCAGCAGATTCACTGTCAAATGTCTAATAAATGTCAAGTGTCGCGTCGAGACCAGCTCCGGACTTCATGGGTGCGGCGAAACCTAAAAGCACGCAGCACCCCAAGCTCATCCACGCATACGTGCATATAAGGCGCCAAGGCTTCGCACCGACATGCTAGGTGGTTTTCGGTGAAGGTGGTTATTTCGGACGGCGGTTTATAACAAAAACAAAACAAAAACAATAAAAGGTTCAATGGGGATGTGGTGGAGGTGCCGAGGAGGCTGAAGCCCAATAAATCCCACCCCCCGGGTGACGCCCGTGTTCGGTGGTGTATGAGAGCACGAAAAATTTCGGGGAGGGGGGGGGGGGGGCTGAAGCCCCATGAGCCCCTCCCTGGCTTCGCCCCTGATTATATATATATATATATATATATATATATATATATATATACTATCAGAAAGACACAGTGACAAACATAGGATTTATTTTGACGTTTCGGCTGAAGGCCAGCCTTTTTCAAAAAGGTTGGTCTCTTTGAAAAAGGCTGGCCTCCAGCCGAAACGTCAGAATAAATCCTATGTTTGTCACTGTGTCTTTCTGATAGTATATTTATCCCGATAGCCAGGAAGAACTTTTTTGATATATATATATATATATATATATGCACGATCGAAAAGCTGATAGCGACCCACATCATTCGTAAGATTGATTGATTTGTGGGGTTTAACGTCCCAAAACCAGTTCTGATTATGAGAGACGCCGTAGTGGAGGTCTCCGGAAATTTCGACCACCTGGGGTTCTTTAGCGTGCACTGACATCGCACAGCACACGGGCCTCAACATTTCGCCTCCATCGAAATGCAGCCGCCGCAGCCGGGATTTGATCCCGCGACCCTCGGATCAGCAGCCGAGTACCTTAGCCACTAGACCACCGTGGCGGGGCACATCATTCGTAAGGTTAATTCTCAAATACGCTAACATAGTCTGGTTTCCATATGCGCTAATATAGCCAAACTAGAAGTGGTACAAAGGAAAGCTGTGAGCTTTATCTACAACAAATATATATGCGCACAAATTCGCCAACACATCATTTAACCCAGTCCTGTTTGCAAACACTTTCGATAAGAGCGGAACACACTTGCTGAAAATTCTTGTTTCGACTCCTACAATGTAACTACAAGACAGATACTTCCGAATGCATATCATTTTCCCAGGCTGGACAAACGCGTAATAAGCACGCGTACACATTGCAGAATACGTATGTAAAAACGACACGTTTAAGGATTCATTTTATTTCCCGCACTTGACGGTTCCTCCAATAACAACGAATTATTATCAGAATTTTCTGCACAAGTAAAAAAAAAAAAAAGGAAGAAAAGAACGTGTCCGCGTAACAGTGGCTATGTATACAGGGGCACCGGCCCAGAACGTCACTGTGCGACCGCCTGCAAGGTTCCGGCTCGCTTGTGCGTCGGTAATAGTCACCATGGTGCCTAACGCGGTGCTTCGCCGCACTTCGCGTGCCAGACATTCTCTCTGCAATGGGGAGGGCCCCAGCAGAGGCATCCGTGCCGCTACGGCCAAGCTCCGATTGGCGGGGTGGGATATGTTATTGTGTTCATGTCATTGTTGAAGTCGGGCTGCTAAACTAAGGGCTCGTGTTTTCTGAAATTTTCACGCTTCTCGGGATACGTCTCGTGGTATCCGAGCTTCACTGCATGCGCTTGTCTGGCACGTGTAGTGCAGTGAAGCGTGCGCAAGGGTAAGCCACAGGAGAAAAAATTGCGACAGGGATGCGAAGTTTCGAATAGAAATATAGTACCTGTGCTTCCGAACCGAAGCAACTTATTTCATTCGGCTGAATTTGATTACGGAGCCTGTCTGGCCGAAGCAAATAGGACCACTTTGAAATTCCTGATCAAATAAGGGAATGTCGTGACATTTTATTTCTGGCTGACTTGCGGTCTGTACGGTTGAACGAAAGTGCGTTGCGCAAGCCAGATTAAAATATGTATTGCTTTTCAAAACGTGTTTTCTTTCCGTGTCACCTCTCATTTCACTCGTGAAAACAGAAAATCACATATTCGAAAACAGCATTTTTCCAATACTCGTGTAACATCAGAAGGTATCACTAGTCAAACCCCTCGAGCAGTCAGTCACAATGAATATGGGTCCCATGTGAGTGGGTGCCATTTATTGCATTACGTCGTGAGAGCAATCGCAATCCGAAACGTCACTGTCTTCTGCTGCGAAGCCTACAAAATGACAAGTTTTGTTCTCATGCTCGACGACAGGTGCCGCAAAGTCGCATAGTGGCGCTTTGATGCACGTACGCTAGATGGCGCCAGCACCAGCGTTGGTTTTTGCCAATTTTGGAAGCTGTGGGGTTGCGACGTTACGGATCGGCGGATCCTCCAGCCGATCTAGTCAGGTAGTAGGCGGTCGGCTCGGGCAGAGCGAAGTCGCCGTTTTGTGTGTCCCGTGTGTTCGCGAACTAACTTTCGTTGCGCCGAAATGCTACCTTGACCGGTTGTGTAGATCTTCAGCTTGTGTACGAGGACGCTGCTGGACTATATCCGAGCTTTACCTTGGGCGGAAGATTTGAAAGGTGAGCCATGGGTGGGCTCAAGTACAGATTACTGTGGTGCTGGGCATTGCATTTTTCGGTTGGTAGGAAAGAGTGCGGCATACACGAATTTGCCTACTGTCGTGTTCTGGTAGCCCTGACCAGCCTTCCCGTGTTCTTATTTTATAATGTTCACGTGTCGGCCATGCGACTTAAATTGTCGGCAAACCGTCCAGGTCACTTTGTTCCGTCAACTGGACGTGCTATCCCGACATTTTCACGAGGTCACGAGGGTCTGCTGCTGTCGTTAATTTGTATGCACGGTCCTCTAAACGTGTGCAAGGACACGTTGGAGTCGTCTTCCTTACGTATCCCATCTTGCTGCTAGGGAACGATTGTCACTTGTGGAGACAGAAAAGTGGCATGTTCTTCGCTGCCGAGAGATCTTATTACGGTATCTCATCAACACATTGTTTTAGGAAATTTGACAGACGTGGTGCATTCGAACAGGTGAATTTATTTCCAGTTTCTTTACGGCAAAATGCCGTTGAATCTAATTGATCATGCGGAAAACTTTTGCAAAGAGCGTGCGTCTAGCTGAGGAGCGCGTCTTCAGCACAAATACATCTCCGAGTCTTGAAGTTTTTGCTTGTATCCCTCACTTACTGGTGTTGTTTGCCGCATATTTTATCTAGACGATCTGCCGTAAAGTTGCATAAAACAGTGTTACCGTATACGAGTGCCTTTTTGAGATATCGTGCGCACACTGCACGCGCAACAGTAGTACGTTCAAAATCGTCTCGGCCGCTACTTTTCTAACTCAGACCGACCTCCCTGCGCTTGTTTACTGTTTCGTTCTGCGCCCGTGTAATCTAAATATAAAGGAAGGTACCGTTCAAGTTATAAATTGTGTTAATTTGTGAAGAGAATCCTCGGCCAAAAGACTACCCTCTACAAGAGGACTCGACACGGTAGACAATGTGGGCAGTCAGCATGTCTAAACGTTGACTCGAAGCTGGGGATCCGGTTGTTAGGTCACTGTTGATTACCTTTCTAAGCGTGACCCATTTCCGTCAACATCTGTCCTCCCTCTATTTCAGGTCTTGCTGCTCTGAAACGCAACAGACTGGCCTGATATCTTGATTTGGAGACAACGCTCCCTGATGTAAGTGGTCATCTCGCAACAGTTTATATTGTATAGTGCCTTAACGTGCAGAAAAAACAAACAAAAAAGAACTGCAGGACGTTTCGGGCTGTTGGCTGCTTATGGAAGGCAACACCCCGCTGCGTTGTGTATACGTACAGATAAATAATGACGAAAACAAACTGCACAGCAACGCCGTTTCTAGACAAGCGTGCTGCCCATGCCGTCATCCGACACCCACAGTCATAGCAGGCGGGGACATGTGCGATCTCGCCAACATGTAGCAGCAAGTCTGACGTGTCCACGCTTGCTGCGCTGTTTGCGTCAAGTGAAGGCAATCCACCGGCAATCTGATTAGGTCGGTCAGTCCCCCTTTTGTACCTCTTGCCGAACAGTTGCCCGGCGAAGCCCGAGTACGGTCTTGCAACGTTTTGACATTTTCTCTTCATGCGTTGTCTGCAAGCGTGCCAGAGTCAACCCACTTGCGGCCTGGCAGCACGCTGTAAAAGTGCGAGTACTTGCTCGCTGACACTGGATGCCTACGCCCGTACGGCAGCTGGGCTGCCCCTACGCAGACACGTTCGTGCGCCGTAGGATGCGCGCCGTCCGCACCACCGTTGTGAATCACGGCCGCTTGCTTTTGCAGGCGGTGGCGGTTCCTACGCAGGGTCACATCCAAATACAGCCGTGCCCGCGTGGTCGCCTTGGGCGTGGGGTAGCGTGATTGTGGCGCCGAGGTAGCGCGGGGGTCGCGTACACCCGGACGCACGGAGCGGCGGGCGGGCCGTGTAGGCACGGAAAGCGAGATGAAACAATGACGAAAGCGCACTCCGGCGCCGTCGTTTTGGCCTTGCGACCTTGAGTGGATAGGAGCTTCGAGATGCTGCCAGTGGTGCGGTTGTTCTGGGCACCTTCAGCCATTTCGTGCGAAGTCGTTGATGAACGCCCACCTGGATTACTTGTTTGCTTGGCGGCCAGTCCTTCGTCCGTATCGTGGTCAGCCAAGCATCTTTCTTCCATCGCACGATATGTACTGGTTCTTGTTGCATGCTGCATATAAATACTCAAATTCCGCATCTTGGAAGTATTTGTGTCGGTTTCTGCAGCTGAAAGCTTCCAGCTCGTTATTGACTTGACTGTATGCGTAAATCACAAGTGTCATGTTTTAGAAAACCTACGTAACTGCAACTCTTTTTTTGCTATGAGATTTTCAAACGAATATTTCACTAAGTACATGTTCCTTCGACTCAGTAGCAAGAAGCCTCCTGTTACCCCCTCATTTGCCTTTAAACGTTTACTCTTTCCCTGAGTACCTGTGACTCCAGAAATTAAAAATGTTGCCATGTGCCCTTGAGATTGCGGTTTAATGTAATGGTGGCAAGTAGTTTTGGAAGGTGCATGCGATAAGCCATGCGTGCATCAACCTCGCGCGAGGAACGACCTAGTGTTGCACGAATTGCCGCAACGCAACGGTAACTTAGGAAATCTCCATGTAGTGAAACTGCATGTTTTGCAGCATAGATAACGCATTGTGTTGCCTACGTCTCCCCTTTTGTCTACGTCCACTGGCGCTTGCGTGCGATTGTACGGTGTGGTGCGCAAGTTTTCGAATAGGCTATATGGACAACCAGGGCGTCGGAACGGTTCGCTTATTGAAAGCATCTGCAAGTTTATAAAGAATGGTGCACGAATTTCATTGAAGTACTTGTTATTGTTCTGCCAGCATTGCCGTAAACGGCGCCCTTTGTCGAGCCACATATTTCCTGCAGTATAGTAAAAGTTTGAAGAGGTAAACAAACTGACGCCACGTGAACACTTTCTTTACGTAATAAGTTCAGATTATGCAGCTATCACGTAAACGATGGTTAGCGCAATCGCGGTGGAACACCATTTTATGCATTTTGTATGTTTTTTCCGACTCATTCATTCCCGCAGTCTTGACGACTGGCGGCAGTTCTCAGGGACTTCCAGAAGACGACGTATACTCCCCTCTTGCTCGCTGAAATCCTTGCGGAGAGGGTCGGGATCTTGCTGCTGACTTGCGGAAAACTGAGTTGAGCCCAAGCAAGGCGCCTGTAAAAGAGGGGAAGAAATTACTGCTACTTGAACCAGTGGCCGGTGCCTTTCCCAGACCCCAGTTTATTTGCGCCTGTGTTTTTTTCTCGAAGCGTATAGAAGCTGTAGAAACTAAATTAGTTCGATATCATGCGTAAGAGCTAGCTTTAGAGATAGCGTGCACTTGTGAACAGCGGGGACGCTTTTCTAGAGTTGAAAGGTACGCGTGGCAAGCGACGAGTTTACAAAATTATGGTGAGAACCATGAACTTTCAGCTATATGGGATGCACTGCTGCAGAAATGGCATTTCGCTAAACCCCAGCACATTTTTGTTACACATGGCGCCAGTGCTGACTCAATTTGAGGCGAACGTCGACGTATAGCCCTGAGTGGTGGAAATTTTGCTCCGCGTAGTTCTTGTATTTTCCTGAGCCGCGAACGGTGGCACCAGTGGAATTTCCACCCGCTTCACGTGCTCCGATGACCGCGATATTTGCCAGCGGGTATTGAACGACCCAGTTGTCACACACACACACACACACACACACACACACACACACACACACACACACACACACACACACACACACACACACACAGATATATATATATATATATATATATATATCCGGCCCTATTATAAATATAATAGAGAGAGAGCATAACAGTTAGCGAACACTATTGAACATGTGAGCAACATGCGAGAGCATTACCGGACCGAACCAGAACCACCAAAATGGGTTTAATTTTTTGATGATTGCATGGCTTCAAATTGTTCTGACTGTTTGGACTTGTTCTGACCTTTCTTGTACTGTTATGTTCTTGTAGACCAGGCAATAAAGGAAAAGAAAGAGAGCATGGCTTCGCTCTGCACGTTTTGAAAATTTTGTTACCGGTTCTCTGTTCACGTATCATGCGAAATTTCACTGAAAGGTCATTGGCATCAGTGGCGCACCGACGGGGGGGGGGGGGGGTTGTAACCCCCCCCCCCTTTAGGCCGACCTAACCCCCCTCCCACTCCGTAACTGCTCCTATGTCCTAGAAGAATGTGGCGCTAATGTCTCTGCAAAACGCCGAAAAAATAATAAAATGTCATCATCATTGATGTTACTATTATTTGGCATTTTATTTACTTTTTTTTTACACACGCAACAACTGTAACTGTAATCGCATGCCCGGCCGTTCGTGAAAAATTGAACCCCCCCCCCCCCCCCCGGCAGAGATCCTGGGTGTGCTACTGATTGGCATTCTCGCATGCGCGGAATGCGTTAAATGCATTTGTAGCACCGGCGATGTCTCCAGTGAGTTATCGCTAGCTATAGTTCGTTTTCAACGATCGTTTGTATGCGGCTCCAGCTTTCATTTTTATGGCACAGTTGCAATGAGCCCGAGATAGACGGGCCTTTGCCCAAAGCAGTGTTACTGTGCGAAGTGTAGTAAGGTGCATCACCGCTTCTGCATATTTTTCAGTAACATTTACATTTATATCCGTAGCTCAAGGGCTGGCAGCATTTGAGTCCACCATTTACTAAATGGCACAGTGCCGATGTTGAACTGCATCGCCGCCCTTTTTCGTTCACCGATGGAGCTAACAGAGGTTGTAGTGGGGGCCTACCAGTGGCTGAAGTCGCAGGTTCTGTTCCTGGGAACGTCAACTCAGGTGTCACCTTGGGATCAGTCGAGGGGGACATGAGGCTTCGTATTGCGCTTCATCAGTGAAATAGCGGATACAAAAGTTGGTTATACTCTCTGCTTACATTATACATGCCGTAGTGTTCCGGCCCTGTCATGGCCCAGTAGCTGACCCTACACATGTATGAGAAGAGGAGAGGTGCAAAGACATATTGGCGTTCATGTTTGAAACATGAAGTTGAGCCACGGATTAGCGAATGTTTTTAGCATAATATTACGTCATACCAACGCTGACTTGCGTCAGCAAGACGTATCGCAAGCGTGGTGTTGGATCTAACAGACGCACACTCACCGACCGTGCTGTTGTACTGTTGTCCCGAAGTAAGCTGGAAACAGGTTTTCTCTATATTCGCCGCCGTCGATATGTTTACTATTCGGGCGCCATTCCTGGTTGCGTTCTGCAAACAATACAGATGATGACAGCGGAGAAAGGAAAGGTACGTACATACAGTTTTATCGTTTTTGACTCGACAGACATCCATATATGGGCGATCCGGCCCGAAACTGACGGTCTACGCTCGCCCTGTTTTCAGCAAGCGCTTCGCCTTGACCAACACTTGACCTCGGCAGGTGCTCGATATAAATGTTCACGAGGGTCTGAAGTGGCCTTTGGTCCATGAGTAGGTCAGTACCACAGTTCGTTCGGGTAACGGGTTAACTGCTTGCAATCTCGCTGTGGTTTTTGTGTGGCGTCTGAACGCTCAGGGGTGTTCTCGCGTAGACATAGGTATGCGGTTTGGTGCTTGTCTCGCATTGCGAACGTGAGCTTATACCGGCGTCACAGGTCCGTTGATGAATTGCCCGAGTGAGTAGTCGTCACTTATTAAATCTTGCCCCCTCGGAATAGTATGGCGCCTACTCGGGCAGCGCTCTTGGCTCACGGCGACCCGACCCGCTCGCCGTTTCACGAGAAGCACTGCACCCTTCAGGGTGACGCTGGGGTGGTCTCGCGGCGTGTTTACGATTTCGCAGTTTCCTGCGGTGCCTCACGCACACGACCGTTGCTGCGGGGCACGCGCCATCAGTGACGGATGCCGGAAGGAGCGCCGTGCTCATCGAAGAGGAGCCCCTCCTGGCGGGCGGGGCGGAGCCAGTGGACACGTTCGCGAAAACCAGTTCTGGGCCCGCGTCGGCAAAACGCGCGGGCGCGTTGTTTCCTGTGTTGGCGACGGATGCATGCCACTGGCGCGTGGGCCCTCGGGCGCCTCGGCTGACTGAGCCACCTGCTTGCTGTGGGCCTCCTCGCGCATTTCATTTCAGTGCCGCGTGCGACCCGCGGACCACGCTAGACCGTTTCGTACTTGAGCAGGCTAGAGAATCGTGATGCTAGTCTCCCTTAATGTCGGATTTTCTTTGTTTGTTTTTTACTATGAGTTGTGCATCCCCCCTCATTTTTTTTTCTGCTGCTCTATTTTTTTAAAGCTATGTATCCAGCGCCGTACTGCCCGTGTGCCACATCGTGTGGTGCTGCACTAGGTGTCCCTTTGACATGACCGCTGTCTCGGTCCGTTTAAAAGGACCACCATTAGCATTCCGCGCGGTAGGAGCGGGTGCTGGGGTGTTTCATTACTCTCTGGCTGACCGCCGTCGTCTTTTGTCCGTTTGTCGCGTTTGTATGCGTGTGTGTCCTAATGGGGCCAGAACGCGATGCGAGTTTTCGTGCAATTACTGTTATCTCTTGCTGCATTTCGTCTAAGCGTTGTCATGACCGACGGATGGCGGGGTTCTGTGCTGCGACCAGGCCAGCTGTATCTAATGAAGTCCATTACGTGCGCGGCAGCGTCTGCCGGCGTCTGCCGGCGTCTCGCACCCTCAATTCGAGGCCCTCCTCGGGCATTTTATTTTCCCTCTCGCCACTTGCTCCAAGGCGTGCGCTGAACTGTCATGGCACGCTATTTTCTCTAGACTCGACTCCATTCATACTCCTCACGCAAGCGTGGCGGCGCGCCTCGTGGAACCGCTGCAGGCGAACTCGCCGGGGCTGTCATCGGCGCAGCGCGAGAGGCGTGCTCCTGTCAACTTCTCATTCGAGTCGTGACATCATAATCTAAAGTAGAAATAAGACGTGCTTATCGATCACATCTTACCTTATTTCTCCGTTCTTTAGCAAAAGTATGACTTCTACAGTAATTTGCGCACACGCGCTTGTAGTACGCACTTGAGGATGTCTGGTGAGCATGAAGCCCGAGCCACACGTACGCTTCTAAGAGCACGTGTGTACGCGGCGCGGCGTGCGTAGCTCTGCCGCGCCTCGCGAGGAATGTCGCGTTGAACCTATATGTACGCGGCACGCGTACGCTCCAGGCAAGGCAGACGTCGACATAACAGGCATACATTCGTACCGAGGTATTGATAGAACTTCAAAATGTGCATTATAGACAGCAGTACTGTCGGTTGGTCGAGATGTTGCCGGACAGGGCCATTCCGCGACACAAAGCAAGACCTGATGGAATGCGAGTGCGCATTCGCGTGTGTCATGCACGACAGAGTGCACCAGTCCCGCAACGATGCGAGCCACTCGAACTCATTTCAGATATATATAATTAGTGCTTGAAAATGAATGAACATCTGTAAGTGTACTTGTGTTATATGTACAGTTGTTAAATAAGCGCGGAAAGGAAAGGTCGCATTAATTGACCATTACATCGGCCCAGCTAGTGAGGGGAAGCCGTATCGTAGTTTGTATATATCCAGGCGCTCATAACGCGCAGAATGGAGTGCCGTTGCCATGGGGTCCGAAACAGTTCCTCGC
The DNA here is from genome assembly GCA_013339685.2 of Hyalomma asiaticum. Taxonomy (NCBI): domain Eukaryota; kingdom Metazoa; phylum Arthropoda; class Arachnida; order Ixodida; family Ixodidae; genus Hyalomma; species Hyalomma asiaticum. Next base: position 248,726,607 of record CM023481.1, on the reverse strand, counting down.
GTTTTGGCCTGTCTATAGACGCGCTTGCGCAGACGCCTATGCACCAGCGCGCTCACGAGATCGTATGCGATAGTCTATAGCATATGTTCGCTTGCACATGCATACTGACTGAGCTTATGTTGAATAATGTGCATACTCTTTACTATCGTATGTCGTTCATGCATGCTGATGCATGATAGCAGAAATATTACTTAAAGCTGCTTCCACGTATATAGCACTTCGAGTGAATTCGCCCCCTTCTGTGCCTTTTCACTGTGCAGTAGGCAACCTCCTGCGTTGCTGTCATGTGCGTCGCTGACTGCTACTTGCACCGACACTGTCTTTCGTGCGCGCGAACGGAACACTTAATTCGGGCTCGAAATAGTGAGAACTGGAACAGCTTTTGCCCGTGGTCTCTAGAATTTGATATAGGCGAATGCGTTCTGCGGAATTTCCTTGTGGCTTGGTGCTACAAATGGGTGGATGCTAATTTTTCCTTCCAGAATTTGATATAGCTGCGCGCGAGAAAGCGCCTTGCGGGTGCTGGGCGCACACAGGTGAACTTGGGTCGTCCAGGGCAGGCCTGTGAGCTGAATTTCGGGCAGCGAAGATGCGTAAGGCGGGGTCTGGAGAGGTTTCCAAGGTGCTTGCAGCTCACTTTTCTTGCATTTCCTAACGGCGGTCGCTGCATTGCTGGCACGTGCTGTCTCGCTTTGTGCACGGTTCCATTCAGAATGACTCAAAAGTGGCTCCTTTGCCTGTATAGAGGAGATCATGCTGCTGGCGAATGTTTTTGGAATGTGGAAGCCGCGCGATAGGTGGCTGAGAACTTGGCATTTTTTTATTTGTTGTGCGTCCCGAAAATAGCTGTACGCATAGCGGTAGCCTCGGAATGAGTCAATCGATATGAATAACAAAGCTTGACCAGCCACACGCATGGCCTTGCGATTGTAGACGAAAGAGCGCCCAACATTAACGCGCAATTTCATATTTTGCTGCAAATGTTACGCTGTGAGCTGGGTACGAGCTATGAGTTGTTATAAGCTGTGTACCCCACCGAAGGTAGTGTGCATTTTCATTAACTTCAACATCTTTCCATTTATTCCATATTTACTGCTCTGCAATTAAAAACTAGAACAATAATTTCCTCTGATTTCCTTGGTTTCACTAGGCACGCACGCACGCACGCACGCACGCACGCGCGGTGTCCTCATTAACTCGGAACAAGATTTTTCGAAAAACCAAGAACTGCATACTTCTGGTAGGTTTGTGTACTGACATACCGTGTTTTTACATACGTATTAATAACTTAATTGGTGTTAATTGGCCAACTTTTTAATTACTGCTCATGTCGCTAGAAAGTTGTATAGCGCCTCAAATAACCCTAGAATCAAGCATTTGTTTTGTGCTGGAGTGCCTGGTTGTCATTTCCGAGCAAAAACAAAAGCGCGTTAAATACGTGAAATGCGATATATAGAGGAGCGCTTTCTAGCGAGCTTTGATGTACCCCTCCCCCATTGCAGAGTATGCTTGTCCTTCTCCTCCACGTTCCTCCTTCATGGACCCACGGCTGTGTTCCGTTTATCGCAGGGTGTTTTTTCTTCCACCGTGGTTTATCGCCACGTTGGCCTTCGCCGTGTCGGATGGTTGAATAGGGTTTGCGAACGGTCTGGCGGGCTGTAAGCATCGGCATATGCTGACGCAGCATTGTCGTCGTTCGTCTCACTCTGAAGGCGTGGCTCGTTCTTGTTCGCCTTACAATGTGTGGCTCATACCCACTGTGGTGGATTGGCCAAGAATTGGATAGAGAGAGAGAGCTACAATCAACAAGTATGCGGCGATTTGGTCCCCCCAGCCTAGGTGAGGGCCTCGAGCCCTTGGACACGGGCGGCTTCCTCGGCGTGCCGGACGGCCCAGAGTTGATCGGCGAGGTTGTGGCTGAGCAGGCACGCCTCCCATCGCGCCCCGCGGTCACAGACTGCCATGTCTACACCGTTTCCAATAAGGGGATCCTGCTGTGCGCTCCCTGTGCATGCCCACAGCATGTGCTGCAGCGTCGCTCTGGCTCCGTATGCTAAAAATTTTAAAATTTAGAAATGCGGTAATCTACACAGAGAAAAGGATCGTTCCTTTTTCTTTCTTTTTTCTTCATTCACGCGCCACACGTGCACGGCAGCGTCCTCTGCGTGGCCCAACGTCATGGCTCCAATGCGTGTGCTTGCGCGTTTCTGGCGCTGTGTCGTCGTCGTCGTTTTGACGTTGCGGCGCTGAGGCACTATCAAATTTGTACTACAATTTTTTTTTTTTAGTAGTTCTCTTCCACACAAATCTCTTTTCCGGTTCATGGCCGATCCCCCACAGTGGGTTGCGCCAAGGTACCCAAGGACCAACCAACCAACCAACCAACCAACCAACTTCTCCGCACCGTGTATTACCCATCGTTCAAGTTCTGGCAGAACCGCCCTGCTTGTAGCATTAGTATTGTAGGAGACTGGGTGAATGTGTGCGAGCCGACCGCGTAACCGCACATCATGTTATAATTGCATTTCCTGAAATTGTATTTTACTGGCGTAAACTGACGTTTCTTCTAACTGTACCTTGCTCTAGAGAGTGATTAATTTATTTAGATCGTGTTGAAAATAGGCGCCGCCTTCGCGCAGATGAGCGGTGCAATGCACTGGTGGATCCCAAAGCGCTTTCATGTTTAAATGATGACAGGTAACAGTGCGAAAGCGTTCCGGAAGGGGTTCGAGGGTCGCCGTTCTCCTTTTTTTTTTTTTTTTTTTTTGAGGTCGAAAGGTGACGTTGCGCTCTGGAAATATGCTTGTGTCGTTACAACGAAACTGCATATAGCCATTCCTGAGCACAATGTGTTCCTATGCTTTGTCCGTCACACAAAAGGTTCGAATTGACTACACAGATTGCCGGTTATGTGTGCCAGGCTAACCCCGCCTTCTACGCCATCATTGCAATCACCTGTACAGAGCGCGCCTCCAGAAAACGCGCGAGATTATAGGTGACGAATAAATAATAGCAATAATAATAATGATGGCATGCAAGTGATTACACGCTTGGGGCATGTGTTATGGTGGTAATTCCAACGCTTGACACAAAGTAACCATTCGTGTAGGAACATTCTGCACTTCTGCTTTCATATACTTTTACATGTTCGTGTACCATCATTTCGATGGAGGCGAAATGTTGAGGCCCGTGTGCTGTGCGATGTCAGTGCACGTTATAAAGAACCTCAGGTGGTCGAAATTTCCGGAGACCTCCACTACGGCGTCTCTCGTAATCAGAGCTGGTTTTGGGACGTTAAACCCCACAAAACAACGTGTACCATCGCGCACGCAGATCGAAAAGTTGCTGTGAAAATTTTAATTCGCTTTCCCGAAAGGCACTTCACGTTAAAACAGTTCGAGTGGTCGGCTTTCTAGTGCTATAAGAACTAGGTCCTTGAATAGAAGGCCAATTTAATAGATGTTCCGTGGTTTAATTTATGACATCTATTTACTTAATTGTCAGCGTAGTGTGATCACCGCTCGGTTACGAGGGCGCGCTCCTGATAACTCCATAGTAAATGTGTATTTTTTACTTCCTATTTTGGAATAGCAGTCCGTACAAACACAATTCGAGCAATCGCTTGAAGTTTGCATTTATTACACATATATGACAGAAAGCAAGATTCTTATGGGTGAGGTTCTTGATCAGAAAAAAATAAAATGTGGGATATATATGCGTAAAAAGTATGGGGGAAATGTGAAACGCGCGCGTAGCGAACTTGGTCAGAAACGTCCCCCCTTCCCCCAAGCAAGTTAATTAAGAAAGCCTAACACGCCTGTTATGTGTTAGTGCAGCCATCTTTATACAAGCAGCCGGCCTTAACCATTCGAGCGAATCACGCATGTACATCGTATTTCGGCGGATCTTTGCAAGCGCCTATGAGGTGTTCTCTGACGCAGACTGCAGCGGATGTGCGTTCTGGTCTTCCACAAAAATGTTACGTATCGGTTGCCGGAACGTTCAGCAAAAGCGAAAGCGTCGTGTGAAAACGGGAACGCAGACTACAGTACCATGCGGTTTTAATTATGTTAGTTCTGCGGAATTAGACAAAACGCAGTCTTTCAATCCTAAGACGTTTGCAAACGGTTCAAATACGCCTCTTTGTGAAGCCTCAAGCATTAAGACTCAATTATGCATGAACTTCTTTATGCGCTCTTCCTAAGCACTTTGAGAGAGCAAAATTGTTTAGCTACAGTCCAGAACGTCGTTAGCGTGCAACATGCTAGAGTATGCAAGTAGATTTCCTTTTATTACCGCAGTGAAAAAGAGGTACGCTAATAAAAGTGAGACAGGCGCAAGACAGTACAATGCCCTAGATTGGCAACATTTACAGGATTCAGTCCGCTACAGCTATCTACGGCGCGCGCAGGCATTCTGTACATTTCACTGAGAGAATCTTTCGTATGAGCACGCGTAGAATGTGATTAACTCAAAGCAAGGTAGGAATGATTATGCGTCTTTTCTTTTTTTCTTTGCTTCTTTTAGTCTGTTTATAGTACTAACGTACTAATGCTAACTCGCTGTTTCAGGTAAACGCCACGTATTTTCACATAGCACCATGGGTGCGCGCGCACATGTGCACGCACGCGTTTCCGTTTACGTGAAATACGCATGGAGGAATGAAATGAGCAAACACACTATCAAGGCGTACTGCTGTCATTGCCATTGGCCTCATGGCATTGACAGAAAAACGCCACATTTTCCCGAACGCGCTGTGTAAAGCTGAAACAGAGATGAAAATAGAAGTTACGCGACACCTTCGTCACCGTAGTTAGATCTATGCGATCTCTCTCGTTTACCTTGATGCTGTGGCGCGTGTCTGTGAGGCCGAGCTCGCCGCGTATTGCGACTCAACGCGATTTAATGTCGAATAAAACGTATAGCTCAATTTGCAAGGTTTAGACATTGATATCTGCAGGGCGTATTTTATCGCAATGCGTGATTTCGCCTTGGCTCAGAAAAGCTTCGTGTATATATGCACCATTTCCACATGACGCATGTCATTTCGGCGACTTAAGTGTGCCTCTAAATGAACCTTTCGACGCAGTGTGCCTCAGTGGTCTAAATTCTTCGTGTTAGGTGAGAAAAAAAAAAGCATAATGAAAGAACAATTATGTTCGTCACAGATAGTGTGGCTGTCTATAGGCAATCTGAAGTGCCGCGCGGTCTGCTGGCACTATCTCGGGTGTCCCTATTCTAGCACCTATTTCGTGTCTTCGTGGTCGGAGACTAACGGGAATGGGAAAGGCTATAGTGGAACTCAAGTGCGTCTGTTGCATTCGAATTTTAGGATAACTGGAGAGAAATTGCCTCCCTATTTAAGGCGCGGCGTGCGTGCGTATATCATATATACGGTCTTTTGGGTGTTTGTGTGGGAAGAATTTGCACCAGCCATATAGCGCAGTTTACACAAGTTGCGAGCTGTTGCCTGTTAATGACAATATTTTGCATTCCACATCCACAGGCCGGTCAGATTTATTGGGCTGGCATTCCTTTAGTCGCGATGCTTCCGCAAGGGAGATAGAAGTGACGAGACTTGTACGTGCGGAATTTACGACACCATCACGCCAGTTCCTTTAGGACAACTGTTGCCGCAGCAGAAGAAAAACACGCCTGCATACGGTCTATAATGCAAATAAGCGCCTTTCGCAATCGTGTACCTTTTCGATGGCGTATACAATGTCGTGTCGCTGCGGCATATGCGTCGATGCTGACCTCCTTGTCGCTTAATTGTGGCCCCGAAACGCTAGATTTCGCCCAGCTGTGACAATCAGCGGCACTGTGTTTAAAACTTCGTTCGCCACCGCGGAACTAGCTACCATCGAAATGACATTCGTGCACGACAATCTTGACTGTATAGCGTTGTTGTGTCCTTTGTTCGCAGGCGTATATGTCGTCACAGCTGCCCTAAAAGCGGCCTAAATGCACTGATCGTTGGAAGTAGATTGAGAAAGAGAAAAGGAAGAAAAAAAAAAAAATGTCGACGAAGAATGAAAAGCGGCCGCTGGTATTTCTCATGGCGCACTGGAGGGTGTCCGATTATTCTATGGCCCTGGCGGCATTTCTTTTCTCCCCTTCGTCCGGTAGCTGGCTTGCTTTTCAGAGCGTGCACACGCAGGCTATCCGCCGCTGTGCCCTCAGACCGCGAGTGTCCTGGACTGCTCGCTTGTCTTCCCGGCTTTCCGCACTTGCCGTGTACGCGTGTAGTGCCGCAGTTTCGGTTTCCTGGATCCCGTAGCTTTGATCGTGGCTGGTCGAAAACTTTTAAGAACGGCAGCCCGCGTACACAGCTCGTCCCACAAGCCTAAGGCGGGAAGCGGGGTCCACTGCAACGGAAAACGCAAGAGCGGCCTCAGTTTTGCGTTTTCCCGTTCATTCTTCTTTTTACCCGTATGCCATAGTCTGTGGCTTTCATATGCGCGGAGTGTTTGTACTGTGGCAAAGCTAAACCCTTTTAACCTCCGTCGTTGCTACCGTTCGCATCCATATTCTTGAATTCACGAATAAGTGTGCACCCGTGGAAATTACCGTCTCCTGACCATGAGAAAGGAATGATCTCAGTGGGCGCAAACAACATGCATGTGTAAACCGTAGTACGTCATGTTTTATTTCCCTGTTCTCTGGAGTTACAATGCACCACGCGTCTCCAAAGAACATAATTTTTCGCGCAAATAAATTCAGACAAAACATATCAGGAGGCGGCGGTAAAAATGCCGCCCACCACTCCGTCTGACCCCACTAAAATTTTAAATGTGTGTCCGGGGAACTAAAAATCGTAATAAGCGCGCGCACTGCCAGCGGGCCAAGAGAGGTGGTCTTGTGTCCTGTCAGCTGGCCAACACCAGCGCGAGCGCTCGAACACAAGCGTCCTTGCTTCCGTGTTTTATGTGCATATCCCCTTTCGGAGTCAATGCTGATACGTTGCGGGCAACGGATGCGCCGTAGCTGCTGGAGATGCATGCCCAGAAATGCTCATCGCTCATTTATTTTTTGTTTGGGAGCTTTCACAATCATCTGACGTGTGTCAGATGGTATATATATATATATATATATATATATATATATATATATATATATATATATATATATATATATACACACACACACTATAGTGCGATGTCAGTGCGCGTTGAAAGAACCCCAGGCGGTCGAAATTTCTGAAGCTCTCCGCTATGGCGGCTTTCAATCATGTTGTGGTTTCGGGACGTAAAACCCCACAATTTACAATATTATGAGAGAGGGCGAGAGAGAGAGAGAACTAAGCTCTTCGTGCTCGTATTCGTTCAACTGCCACAAATACAGGCCCTGCATTTTCATGAGTCTCTTGGGCGTGTTAGGATATGGCGCAACCCTGTTGCTTGTCTCGTCGCCGGCAGTTGTGTCTGCGGTCGTCGCTGATCCGGGTCCTCGAGCGGTTGACCTCTCGGGGTCTGGGAGAGGGCGCGCGCCTTCCTTGTCGAGTAGGTGTCGACGCGTCGCTACAGCGGCTCGTCGGGCCGCCGCTGTCACGCTCGGCCGGCGCTGCGCTATAAGAAAGAGGAGGGGGGGGGACCAGTTTCGGCGAGCCAAACCCGTCACGGTGGTGGAGACAGAGCTTCGTATCATGCGCACAAAGGAACCGCGCGCGCGCCCGGGATCGTCGCCGCGCCTTGGGTATTCGGGCTCGCCTTCGTTTTCTCAGTGTCGCTTCCCCATTTGTGGCGAGGGGAGACAGAACAAGGGGTTGCTCTTTTGTTCTTTGCTTCCCTGTGGGCTCGCATGGATGCTTGCGCGGCCAAAGTTATTAGCTGATTCTGAAACGTGAGAACATGAGACTGAACCTTGCGAGATATTCGTATCAGAAAAATATATGTATACTGTACATATAGCAGGCTGAGTACTAATGAGTAGTGTTTTTGCGTATATGTCCAGGAGATAGAGGCGTACTCGGCTCCCGTCATATACTGGCTGCTCCCTACTTTCACCACACGATAATTTTGTTCGGCTTTGTTGTGGGCTGTCTGCGGTGGCCTATGGCCCTCGGCTTCTAACCCGAAGGTTATCGGCTCCAGTCCCGGCCGCGGCGGCTGCATTTCGGTGGAGGCGAAATGCTAGAGGCCCGTGTACCGATGTCAGGTGCAGGTGCTCTAACCGCAGGTGGTCGAGATTTCCGGAGCACTCCACTACGGCGTCTTTCATAATATCGTGGCTTTGGGACGTAAAACCCCAGAAATTATTTGTTGTGAGGTCCATGTGGTGCTTTTGCCACTCGAGACCTCTGGATGGTGAGCGCTCAGCTTGTGGTCGCATACAGCGTAGCCCGTAGGACAATTCTGACAAACACTTGTCTTGCAACCTTCGTCAACATTATCGTTTTGCTCATCTTCGTCAACATGCATTCTTTTCGCATGTCGCGGAATGAGCGGATGAACGTCAGTCCTGGGGGCGGTGCCCTTGCTACATACTGCCATAGTGCCGTAAAGCACGCTTGAACTACAGGCGCAGCCCACGAAACGCGCCTTGCATTCTCCGCTTCTGCTCTCCACGGAGCCAGGGCACACTTCTCCGGACCTGAGAGCAGATGATGGGGGGATGGTCTCGCTGATGTGCGCACTGTGGCGGCGCCGGGTCGGCCATGCGTGCAGCGCCGACAATGGAAACGGCGCACGCGCTTCTTGGGCGCCTTCTCCCATCTCCACAGCCGCGGGGTCACGGTCACTGTCCCCCCACTAAATGGGGACATATACGCAGCACGCGCACCGTCAGGCCCGGTGTTGCTCAGCTCTGTCTGCAGGCTTGCTTCCACGAAGGGCGGTCACCACGTCTGCAGGGAAAGCGTCTGCTGCCCTCCCAGCGCGCGCCGACCACTCGGAAAACGGCGCGTGACGCATTCTTGCCGAGCAGTGACTTTCCATCTGAAGATCGAGAGAGAGATAGAGAGAGAGAGAGAGAGTGTGATGCCATCTTTTCTCGCCACTGTTTCACTCCGCATCGTAGTAGAGGCGTAATTGCATTGATCCAAAAAAACAAAAACAAAAAGAAAAACCCACGCCTCTGTCGGCCGCCACATATTTGACTGGAGAGGGTTGAATGATTGCATCTGATGGACAGCCCTGGTGAAAGGGTTGCAAATATGCTGCGGACATTGCCTCTTCCCGAGAAGTGCTCTGGTATTTTTACATGCTGAGACACTTGGGGCTCAGCATACAGTGCAAGACGCGTGTATCCAAAGTGGGCACCGGTATTTTAAACCCACGTAGACTTGGCAACTTCTGAGTCTTACCAGGGTCTCTCGATATTATTGCGGTACACTGGTCTTACGTTGAATTCGAGTGGGCAATTCTGATAACCGCTACTGTGCGAGCGAATGCTCGACTCTGGCGTAGAGAACGCTTCCTAATCCGCAGCTGAAACCAAACCCCCGCCACAGGAGCAATTAATCGGGAAGCTGAACGTCTTTGTCGAAAGCTTGCTAGCAATCGGTGGTCTCACCAACACTCCCGCGTCCGATACACTGCACGTATTGAAACTGGAGTTCTCTGCATAGGTGCTGGCAGCAGACCTAATGCCGCACACCCTCGTGTCGAGTCGTCCATGTTGTTCGCCATTATCATGAAACGTCGCGACTATACCGCGGCGGCCTCACCAGGCATGTAAACGTGTCAGTGTTGCTGAAGGAAACGTGTCACGCAAAGTTGCGGTCCACTCCGCCGATTTTCGCAAAGCTACTTTTCCTGCTCCACGGAGCAGTATTCTGCGAACCAGTATGCTACAAACCACTCTCTCATGAGAACGCCATCCGTACCCTTACTGTGTCGCTGCAACATATTTGCTCCAAAAAGAGCAGACAAAACCGGCGGATCCCACGCATTGCGGGAATCGATCTCATGCGAAGCAGACACCGAAGAACTCCAATTGCGAATAGTTCCGCATTGTGCCTAGAGCTGCGAGTTGGACCTAAAGATTTGTGCAGCATGGGTGGTTGTGCGTGGTCCTACCGGGAACGTCGATAGATCATGGAGCGACGTAACTTCGGCACGCACTGTATCGCACAAACGTCAAGACATGCATGCTGTGTGCGCTGATATCATCAGCTTCGTTCGTTGCCGTATTCCTACGGCTTCGGGCAAAGCTGTACAAACGCACGCTGATGGTTGCATGGCGTTTTTTTTTTTTCTTTATTATTGTGTGGTCGAGGCGGCTCAAACAATTTTTTCCTATAGCGCTCATGTCACCAAAATACCTCAAAATTATGTTGCATTTAATACGTATGTAACCCACTATCTCCGTAATTCAGGAGTCAAGTTTGGATTTGGCTCTTATAGATGTGTAACACAGTAATAGGCTCATTTTGATTGAACCATTGTGTTTTCGCTTGCATTAGATACCCTCACCCCCCGGAAAAATGTGTACATATCAGCACATGAGCAATATCGCAACAGTTTGCTACAAAATTAACGTCATGAATTTGTCTTCGCCAGTCGCATCCTCTCCAGCATGTGCCTTATGGCCCTGCGTCTTTAGGACGCAGGGCTGGGCCTCCGGGAGCGCTCGGAATTTCTCTCTGAAGCTTTTGCTGGGCTTGCCGACGCGAGAGCACTTTTTAGGCTTACTTTTTTTTTTCCTGTGCATGCACTTCTGGAGTTGCTTCTTTGCTGTCTCTAAGGCGAACCGTTAGAGGTCACTTCTAGGTATAGACCGGTCTTCATTCTTTTCATTTCCGCGGTCTTCCATTGGAAATGTACCGTCTTTGATAAGAAGCAACCAGAAGCATGATAACAAAGCAACCTGTGGAACTGCTTGGATGCGGCTATACTTGTTGCGTGGGTCACTAGTGTACACCGCAGTGATTTAGTGGATCTGGCTCACTTTTATTCAAGCAGATGCAGACTTGGCTCACTTTTGGTTTTGAAACTTTTTGAGTCCATGTTGCAATAGGCAGTCGATGTGCTTTGATTAGTTATTATTGAAATAAAAGAAACCTAGGTGTATTTTAAGTTCCCGTCAAATTTAGTCCACTTTCGGTTTCTGGATTTCTCTCTTCTAGAGAAAAAAAAAAACGCCTCATATATGTATTACTGATTACATTGCTATAAGAGCGTTACTATAAGAGCAGAACACAGACTACAATGAGAATTGTCGTTCCACAAGCACCGACACCACGACTGTTCACGCAATACGTTTATTTGCTACATGTACTGCGTGAGGACTCAGGAGCCGCTGGGGACGCGTGGTAGCGTGCTTGCTTGCCACCCCGGAGTTCTGGGTTCGATTCCTATCGGGTGGCTGGTTGCCTTCGGTCGTTACAACACGTTTTTATCTATCTGAGTGCTAGTTATGCCACCATTTTGATCGCAAGGTAGGTAAATAGGTGGGTCGGTCTTAAGAAGGAACAAAGTAAGTTTGAAAGAACGAGGGAGCACCTAGCAAAATCTAGCTTATATACGCTGCCACTGTGCTACGTCTTCTGTGCAGGCCTGGGAATGTTTTCTATGCTGAAGTGTTACGTTTGGAAAGGGTAGTTAGCGGGCGGATCTCCATCGGTCCTTTTGATAGGGTCTGCTCTCTGTCGTCTGAATAAATGTTCCATAAGCAGTCTTGTCATCGAATTCTGCTCCTCATAGCTATCAGCGTCATTCCAGTCAATGCAGCGACCGTGATTTTCGGCGTGCTGGAATTCGACGCTTTCTGGCACCCTGATGAGTGTAAGCGCATTGAATGTTCGAAAGTTCATTGCTTTAGCTCGCATCATATGTGCCCCGCCACGGTGGTATAGTGGCTATGGTACTCGGCTGCTGATCCAAGGGTTGCGGGATCGAATCCCGGCCGCGGCAGCTGCATTTAAATGGAGGCGATATATTGAGCTCAGCCCATGTACTGTGCGATGTCGGTGCACGTTAAAGAACCGCAGGTGGTCAAAATTTTCGGAGCCCTCACATACGGCGTCTCTTATAATTACAGCTCGTTTTGGGATGTAAAACACCACAAATCAATCAAATCTCGCATCATATGCAACCGCTGTACAGGCTAGGGTGGTCCCTTATGAAAGGGAACACGCGAGCGCGCAGCCAGTCCTTGGTCAGGGCCGAAGTGGTCTGTGGCTTGGTTGCTTAGTCTCGCTGTGCGTACGCTTCATTCAGCGCAAGCGACAGGCAGAATATACAATCACCGAGTAGACTTAACTGGATGGCAAGCTGCGAAATCTCAAGCGAAGACAAAAGTTACCTGCTGAAACACCGTAGCGAAGGGAGACCAGATTAGCACGACACAGAGAAGCCAGCCACACCTTCCTCTCGTGATGATTAGGTTTACGAGATTTAAAACTCTGCCGATGTTTGCTGAGATTTTACCATGTCAAGTTACCTCGACCTGTATGCGGCAAACAACTTGAAGCTGATTGATTGATTTGTGGGGTTTAACGTCCCAAAACCAGCTCAAAACCCCTAACTTCAGCGGCGGTCGAGGCGCGAAGACTTGTTTTGCTGTTGTTTTGTGGGGTTCAACGTCCGAAAACCAGTTCTGATTATGAGAGACGCCGTAGTGGAGGGCTCCGGAAATTTCGACCACCTGGGGTTCTTTAACGTGCACTGATATCGCACAGCACACGGACCCCAACATTTCGCCTCCATCGAAATGCAGCCGCCGCGGCCGGGATTCGATCCCGCGACCTTCGGATCTGCAGCCGAGTGCCATAACCACTAGACCACCGTGGCGGGGCAACAACAACTTGAAGCTGAAATGTGCAGTTCGGCGTCGCTTTCGTGGCCACTAAAATATTCCCCGACTTGACCCAGTCAGTGGCAGTGGGTATCCTTCCGCAGATAGCCCCTGTGGGCGGATATCTGTAGAAGGCGCGGAGCATCATAAATTAGGATGCTTTCGCTGAATGCCTGTGAACTGTGTCGGTGACGTCACCCGTTTTGTCTTGTGCTTTTCTTGCTTTTGTAATTCGTTTTTACATTCTTCACTCGTGTCAGCAAATGAAAACGCGTGTTCTTACGGCATATTTCGCCAGATACCTTCCATCCCGCCTTGCACAACAGGTAAGCAATTTTGAATCGTGCCGCTGTGTGGGGCACTCTAAATTTGGAAACAATGGTACGGCATTTCTGTGTATGTATGTCTTGCATGTTTCCACAGCTCCTTGCGCAACGTTGCTCAGGCGGCTTTTCCCGTTGTCGTTGGGGGCGTTCTTTCTTAAAATACGAGCCATAAGCAGTCAGCCGCCCTCCCAGCGGGATATGCAGCGTCTATCGGAGAACGACCCGGCCTTCTTACGCACGTAGCGGAAGCGCGCTGGGAAGTGCTCCAGAGTTGGTATACGTGGGAACAGGTTTTTGGCGCGCACCGTGCTGTGGGAATCTCGCAGGCTTTCGCAACGTACACCTCACAGTCTCCCCCCCTTCGTGGACCTCGTTAAGCGGCCGCCGCGAGCTTTCTTTATCGGAAGCACTTTCATCAGCTTGACAGTGACGGAGAGCGTCGTCGTGTGCGAATATTGCGGCGGCGTCCAGCGCATGCGTTCCTCTGCAGAGTTGTTCTGGCGACCCCTCGCAATCAGCACAGCTTTTCACTCGTTTAGAGCCACCTTCATCCGCGACGGGCATGCATGTGGCATTCGGGATCGGCGAAACATCGTCGCTTCACACTGCTGCCTGTCTGAGATGTCACCGAGGGCTCGGGACACTGGCGTTATATATTGGGGAGGGATGTCACACCTTTCTCTGTGTTGTTTGTGTGCTTACTTTGATACTCTTACCTAAGCACTGGAGATCGAGCGCGTAGACCAAAAGCTATTGGCCGATCCCAGAGGTGGTGCGAAGAACCGTCTGAATGCAGAAAGCAACTGTTTCGCCGCTACCGCTACGCTAATCGTCCACCGTTATTTGTGCGTGTCAGTGCACGCTTAAAAACCGCAGGTGGTCAGAATTTCCTGAGCCCTCCACTACGGCACGTTTCATAATCATATCGTGCTTATGGGTCGTAAAACCTCGTCATCTTAATTTTCTCTTTATTATCCTTTTTCGCCTTGGCTAGCTTCCTGGACTGAGGGGACGAACTCTCGTCTGCTCACTGTACGTTCATTCATTCATTCATTCATTCATTCATTCATTCATTCATTCATTCATTCATTCATTCATTCATTCATTTTTCCTTCGCCTCTGTCAGAATGCGGTCGCCGCGGCCGTCTCATTACTGTTACTGCAAGAAATATGGACGTTTGGCTTGTACCGCGTTTTGCACTATATAAGTACCAAGCCTTGGCATACAACGTTCCCACGACACTAGACACACGAAAGTATGCGATCACCTGCAATAATAAACAATTTTACTTACATTTTACTTACTTAATTTTACTTACTTGCCGCGCTGTTGGAAAAATGCTAATATAATCCTTATCCACAAGAAAGGTGACATAAAGGAGTTAAAGAATTGCAGACCAATTAGCCTACTCCCAGTAATATACAAGCTATTTACAAAAGTAATTTCTACGAGGATAAGAGAAACACTCGACTTTAACCAGCCGAGAGAACAAGCTGGTTTTAGGAAAGGTTACTCGACAATGGATCACAGCCACGCTATGAACCTAGTAATTGAGAAGTACGCGGAATATAACAAACCTCTTTATATGGCGTTTATCGACTACGAGAAAGCGTTTGGCTCCATAGAAATACAAGCAGTTCTACAAGCTCTACATCGACAAGGGGTACCTGGCGTGTACGTGAAAACCATAAACAACATATACAAAGATTGCACAGCCACATTACTCCTACATGAGAGAAGCAGAGAAATCCCCATCGGGAGAGGTGTGAGACAGGGAGATACAATATCCCCGATGCTATTCACTGCATGTTTAGAGGAAATCTTTAAACTTCTATACTGGGAAGAAAAGGGAATTCGAATAGACGGAGAATATCTAAGCAATTTAAGATTTGCAGACGACATTGTGCTCTTTAGCAATGATGGAGACGAACTACAAAACATGATTGATGACCTACACAGGGAAAGTATTAAAATTGGATTAAAAATGAATAGGCAAACGACCAAAGTTATGTTCAATAGCCTAGCTAAGGAACAGGAATTTAAAATCAACAATGAACCCTTACAATGTGTAAACGAATATGTATACCTAGGACAGTTAATAACAGGAACTCCTACCCATGAAAAAGAAATTCTCCGTAGAATAAGGATGGGCTGGAGCGCATTCGGAAGGCATTACGAAATCATGACTGGAAACTTACCGCTTTCATTAAAGCGAAAAGTATTCAGTAACTGCATTCTCCCAGTACTAACGTATACGGTGCAGAAACGTGGAGGATAACGAAAAAAACTAGAGATGAAACTAAGGAGCACGCAACGTGCAATGGAAAGAAAAATGATAGGGGTAACGCTAAGAGATAAAAAAACGAGCGGAATGGATCAGAGAACAGACAGGAGTAGCCGATAATATTTTATCAATTAAAACAAAAAAGTGGACCTGGGCAGGACATGTCATGAGGAGGAAAGATAACAGATGGACAGTAAGAGCGACGGAATGGATACCAAGAGAGGGAAAACGCAACAGAGGCAGGCAAAAGGTTAGATGGAGCGATGAAATTAAAGAGTTTGCGGGCATAAAGTGGAACGAACTCGCTCGGGATAGGGTGGTTTGGAAATCGTTGGGAGAGGCCTTCGTCCTGCAGTGGACTTAAACAGGCTGATGATGATGATGATGATGACTTACATTTCCGTTCCCTTAACGTCACGGATACATTCCTAACAAGCTATTTTCATAGTCCTTTCTGCTGTCCTAGTATCACTCGTTCGTTTTTTTATGCTGCAATTATCGTCTAGTAGTCGCATAGGCCTGTCATGTAGTTGCTTCCTCGACGAACAGAGCACTGCTTTCCTTGTTTTCTTCTTTCTTTAACACGAAAGTGTTTCATGCTGGGGTACACCGAGAAATCAGTGACGTACTTGCGTAACGGAAGTGGATCTTTAAAAAAAATGAGCTTACATTCACAATGAAAAAGTTTCACCCATGCGGACTCGAACCCACCTTCACGCGGGATTCGACGAGAGGAGCTGGATGTTCTACCAATACACCACCGCAAGATTTTAGACGATAGTCTTTCTTGGGATACTTCAACGCAGAAATTTTGGTCTGTCTGTCTGTGTTTGTCTCTTCTCCTGCTTTTCGCAACAGTGCTTATACAGGGGACAGATGGGCCTTATACGTTCACTATAGCGCTTTAGAAGTTTCATTTATTAGTCATCTGGTTAAAGTAAAGGTGTTTAGTACAGTGAACTAATGTTTAACAAGCAAAATTACTCATGAAATTAACATCGCCTCCCTTATACTGCACTCTTGGTTCGCTTAGATTCGCTGCGGTGGTACCGCCATGTAGGAACGATAGAAGCGGATTGTAGTCAGCGCTTCGGTTGTCTTCGCGCCTCGCCCCGCCACGGTGGTCTAGTGGCTATGGTACTCGGCTGCTGATCCGCTCGAGGGTCGCGGGATCAAATCCCGGCCGCGGTGGCTGCATTTCGATGGAGGCGAAATGTTGAGGCCCGTGTGCTGTGCGATGTCTGTGCACGCTAAAGAACCCCAGGTGGTCGAAATTTACGGAACCCTCCACTACGGCGTCTCTCATAATCAGAACTGGTTTTCGGACGTTGAACCCCACAAAACAACAGCAAAACAAGTCTTCGCGCCTCGACCGCCGCTGAAGTTAGGGGAGTGGCGTCGTCGCGACAGTGCGTTCCTCGGGCGAAGTAAGAACGCGGCCTCTACAAAGTTTGTCTTGCGTGGTCAGGTGTTTTGAGTTGCGACGCGCACTGCTCCAGGAACGCAAGCACGGCCTTCGACAAGCAAATGATTGACATTTCGTTGCAGTGGGATGAGTTTTCACAAAACGATCTGCTGACAACCCGTTCGGTTTCGCTTGCACGGCGTCACCGTTTGCGGGCGCAATCATGTGAGTCGTTCGAGAGCTTTCCTTCGTGTACGACTGTTGAGGATCCCTGTGCCGTGTAGAGGTGCCACTGATGTCTACATGTAACCTGTTCACGTGTTCACAGTACCCAAGCCATCACCCGCCCCGCGATTCGCCAGATTGGGGCTTCTGCATTCCACAACTTCGCGAAGACAGGTTTCACTTTCGTTGTTATACCGATTCATGTGATAAAGGGATAAACCTTAATTTTTTAACACGAAAGTGTTTTATGCCGGGGTCCATCAAGAAATCTGTAACGTGCTTCCTTAACTGAAGTAGACGTCTGAAAATAAACACGCATTTAAGATAATAAAGGTACCAGTCGCTGTGATTCGAACCCACAACGAGCCAGGGTGCAATGGCATGAGCTGGAAGCGCTACCACGACACCACCGACAGGCTTGCAGTACTAAGGATAAAACAGGCCTTATAGTTTTGCTGGACCGCTTTATAATTTGCATCTAATTGATGCACGGTTAAAGCAAGGGTATTTAGGAAACAAAATTGTTCTTAAATTAGCGTCGCCTCCCTTTCACTGCACTCTTGGCCCTCAGCGGTGTTACCGCCATCTAGGAATGATAGAGGGAAGTCTTAAATTGTCATGTTAATATGCACTGCGCCAATTAGCACTTCTAGAGCTTTTTTTTTAATAAATGTAATTTAAGGAGAGGTTACTGTATATGGAGCATATACAGTAACTCTAAGCACTTCAGTAGCTCGACGCCTCTATCGCGGCGCAGGCTTCGGCGTCCTGCCGGCACGTCACTTCAGCCAGGGCCGCTACATATTATGTCTTTTGTGAGGTATATGACAGCCTGTCGCGTTGCGACGCGTTCTACTCGAGGAACGCATATACGGTCGCCAACAAGCAAATGGTGTTCCCTTCGCGCCGCGAAGTGTGCGTTTACAAAACGATCCGATAACAAACAGTTCGGATTCGCTTGCAAGGTTTCACCATTTGCGGACGCGCGTTCAGTGCAGTGTCTCCGGTCAAACGTGAGTAGTGCGAGAGCTTTCACTTGCATGCAGCTGTTGAGGATCCCTGTGCAGTGTCGAGGTGCCTCTGATGCGTAGATGCAAGGGGTTCACATGTCCTGTCGCTCGATTAGCCAGATTTCTGCTTCTGTGCGAAGACAGGTTTCACTTTCGTGTTACACCAATTCCTATGACAGAGGGATCAACCGCATTTTTTTCTTTTCACGGAACCCCTTTTTCCGATCAATTGGGTGTCAGTCGAGTCGTCCTTGAAGGAGGAATGAGGGAACCGATCCGTTGCCTTCTTTCCTGGCGGCGGCACCGCACCTGCACTTGAGTTACCCCAAAGCCCAAACGCACTGTGGAAGTATAGAGGCTGGAAAACCTTCTAGCCTCTATAGTGGAAGGCTAAAAGACGGTCCATGAATTTCAAATCGTTTGGAGTGGTTGGCTGCGACCATGCAGCGGGTACTTTTGATCTGCCTTTTTTTTCTTTGTCGCGGGTATTGAGGGATTTCGGAGGAGCCCGAAGGTTGCCGGCGCCGGCGACAACAAGAGAGCAGGTCGCAGCAAATGCTGTTCCTTGTAGTAGCTCGACGCCGAAAAAGCAAGACCAACACGCATAAGTTCCAGGTACATTTTCCTAATTACGTTTATCGAATTATGTTTACTCTGGATTACACCTTTAACGCATTTTACAAAACAACAACAACGAGCAGCATTTGCTGTAAAGCAGGCGACGGAACTGTTCCCTTATCCCCACTCAAGGACGATTTGACTGACGCTCAACTCATCGGGAAAAAGGGGTACTTGGGGAAAAAAAAAGCAAAGCAGGGCTGTGTCCGTCGAGGAAGCGGCTACGTTACAGAGGCCCATGCGACTATACGCCACAAACACTGTACGATGTTGCATGTTGTTATAGTTTGTTTTACGATATATGTTTGTACATATAAGTACGTATGGCTCTAGGCATCGTGTTCTCTGATGGCTGGAAACGTTTTTTTCCCCTATATTACACATGTACATGATGTATGTACTGCTCTAATTTCACTTACGCATGTTATTTGTAGGAATACATTTAGTTCGTAATTTATTTGTGAATTGCTATGTATTGTTCATGTTTTTACCACTGCTTACTGTATACCTCTTTGAATTATTTTCGCACGACTGCCATGTATATGTGACAGGTTGTCAGGCAGGGCCTTTGTCGAGCCGTTCTTACGGGTTTAAGCTCTGGCAACCTCCCGGTCTTCATCTGGTAAATAAAAAAAAAAAAGTGAATTGAAATATGTCTGTTGCACATGACCATAACCATGATTTGGTCTACTTCGGTATATCTGAGCGACGTCTCGTGAACACGTTTCGCCTTGCTGTTCTAGCGGTGGCCATAGGAGCGGGCAGAAATGCTGCGCGTAAACAGCCACGTACAAGGGGATCGACACAGAATAGAATCCTCACCAATAAAACAAATGGAAACCGGCGCCGGAACTCCGTCCTATCCCTTTCTCTCCGCTTCTTTCTCTTCTCAACTTCGCGCCTGTTTCCCGGTGTAGGTTTTCCAGCAAGGTTAAGACCACGGCCAACCTTCCCGCCTTCACTTACCTCTTTTTCTAGCAATTAAGTTGATTTTGCCAGTTTGGAAATTACAGTGTCTCACAAGTTGTCCTGTTGGTCTAGCTTGGCTTTGTCTGCAAGCGATGACAGAGGCAAGCTTCTATAGTCTGTTTCAGAAGTTCCGTGCAACACTGTGGAAGCTACAGGCCTCTTCGGCCAATCTGGAGGGCGAATACATGCCGCGGCTTGTCATCTGCCAATGGCGGGCGCTGCAGTTGCAGCTGCAGCACTGGAAGGAGGAAGATGAAGCGGGGTGTGCGTGTCCGAACAATGGCATTTCGTCTCGCTTCGGAAGAATTGATGTTGATTTGTGGGGTTTAATGTCCCAAAACCAGCTCTGATTATGAGAAACGCCGTACTGGAGGTCTCCGGAAATTTCGACCACCTGGGGTTCTTTAACGCGCACTGACATCGCACAGCACACGGGCCTCAACATTTCGCCTCCATCGAAATGCAGCCGCCGCGACCGGGATTCGATCCCGCGACCCTCGGATCAGCAGCCGAGTACCATAGCCACTAGACCACCGTGGCGGGGGCTTCGGAAGAATCCTGCGCTCGATGGCCTGGTAGCCTTGGCTCTGCGTCACGGAACTCCTGAAACAGGCTGTAGTTGATTTTGCCAGGCATTAAAATAATCAATGAAGCAGAATAACAAAACATTTGTTTGAAGAAAAAACCAGTCGCTGCTTCCGTACGGCCGGGTTCGCGTGTCTGCGCATGGGCCGCGCACACGAATCCCGCGCTGCTCGATCTCCCGTGTAACCTCCCATTGACGAAGAATACAGACGTGACCTTATAACGGAGCGTGCAGTTAACCGGTCCGAGGTCACGGTGCGCATGCTCTTTCCGAGTTCCTTGCACGTGCAGCAAGCATTCGATGCGGCTACCGCTTCCGCGTTGTGCGCGCCCTGCAAAGCGTGCACGTGGTGGGAAGCAGCCGAAGCGTGCTCGCGTACACCGCTGACCGGTTGGGTCGATCACGAGGCTAGCAGGCGACGGACAGGTCTGCTCTGTGTCGCTGCGGTGACGGACAAGGGGAAGTTCGTGCAGGGCATTCGCTTCGCGGACGTGGGCAAGGCCACGCGCTCCTGTCTGTCCCTTCTGATAACGCTAGCTTCTTCGGAAGGGGACAGCAAAGACCCATCATATGAAACGGCTGTTTTACATCGCTACCACCAAGCCCGAAGCACAACCATTTTGAACGCTAAAAGGGGGTCATGAAAATACGTTTCAAGCGTAGCTTTCCTTGCGAATCCTTGCGCACTTCGCAGACTTGAGACGTGCGTATCAGCGCAAAAACTCGTCGAACGACACCGCGAAACAGACGCGAGAGCGCTGAAACTCCACTTTGGTAAAGCATGCAGCTCATGGGGTGCGTAGCCCCGCCACAGTGGCTATGATACTCGGCTGCTGATCCGAGGGTCGCGGGATCGAATCCTGGCCGCGACGGCTGCGTTTCGATGGAGGCGAAATGTTGAGGCCCGTGTACTGTGCGATGTCAGTGCACGTTAAAGAACTCCAAGTGGTCGAAATTTCCGGAGCCCTCCACTACGGCGTCTGTCGTAATCACAGCTGGTTTTGGGATGTAAAACCCCAGAAATAAATCATGGGGTGCGTAGGAGCCTCTTTCACCGTGGCTGCTGGTAGCTACTGCTACCTAACACCAGTGCCTTCTCGGAGGCGTTGCTCACACAGAACAGCGCGCAGTTATTAAAAAGAAAAAAAAGGGGAAAAGGCGTGCCTTGGGTGGGGCCCCAACTTCTCCGGTACAGCAGCTCGATGCTTTGAGCTTGAAGCCACAATTGTGTGTGTGTGTGTGTGTGTGTGTGTGTGTGTGTGTGTGTGTGTGTGTGTGTGTGTGTGTGTGTGTGTATACAGGCATGACAGGCGCAGTTATTAGTCGACAACAAAACAAGGAAATCGTGTAAAGGCTGTCTGCAAACCGCCTTGATAGCCTTGTAATTTTTTAAGTTACTTTCACATAGAATGCTTCCATCGCACCGACCATCACTTCATCGTGATCACCACTTTTGTGTCACTGTAGCGCGGGTGGGCGCGCACCGCAGCTTCGTTTGCACCTTGAGGGCGCAAAAAAGAAGTGCGTAAATATTGGCAAGTGCCGTCACCATCGTGCCGTCGTTGGAGTAACACCGCCACACGCTTCAGAGCGCGTGTGTACGAGAAATACATGGATGCCAACAAGAGTTACTCGTAGAAAAGAAACTTTGCGGGACGCGTTTGTCACCGAAATCCGCTGCACGTATCTCGTGGCGTTAGGCGCGTTTGCACAAGCTTGAGCGCGTGGTGTCTTATGGTTTGACGCGTCTTAGCCGAATAAAGCTTCCATTTGCTCTACAGTGTTTTATGTGGTGGTTTAAAGACGTGCTTATACAAAGCCTCTCTCTTGTAACGCGTCATTTGGCGTTGCTGGCTCATACGCTTTTACTTGACGAGTAGTGCGGATTCTTCGATTCGTTCCGCAGGATAGGTGGTGCATATGTCGTATGGTCTACTAGCCAGCGCATTGTGACTAACTAGCCAGAAATCTCTTAGCAAGAATCTCGTCTGGTGGTTCGATCCCGGCCGCGGCTGTCGCATTTTCGATAGAGACCGAAATGCTACAGGTCCGTGTACTGTACGCTGTCAGTGCACGTTAAAGAACCTGTGCAGAAAAAGAACCAAATGCAGGAAACACCCGTGTACTTAGATTGAGGTGTACCTTAAGGAACCTTTGGTGGTCACCCTTATGTAAAGGGATTCAGAGTCCCCTAAAAACCGAGTTTCCATATATATATATATATATATATGTATGTATGTATGTATGTATGTATGTATGTATGTATGTATGTATGTATGTGTGTGTGTGTGTGTGTGTGTGTGTGTGTGTGTGTGTGTGTGTGTGTGTGTGTGTGTGTGTGTGTGTGTGTGTGTGTGTGTGTGTGTGGAGCCAAGTCTACAGAATATTTTGCACAAAGTTTCTATAGAAACACGTACGTCACAAATAATAGATACGTAATAAATGTATTGATGTTATATGTATTGAATTCTATAAAGTAACCTTTATAAAACGTCTTTCTAACGCTACCTGTCTCACACTGGCTCTCCATTCAGCCTTTATAGAAGTTCTGTAGAGGATGTGTGGACACGTCTACCAAATTTGACAGAAGGATGTTTGTCTACGGAACTTTATAACGCTACGTGTGACGTGTCTATAGACTGGCTTTCTATTCGGCCTCTGCAAATGTTCTAGAGAAGATAGCAGAACTGGCTGTCATTTCGGATGTCTTCGACGTGAAACGCCCGGTGCAACTCGTTTACGACGCTGTGCACAATTAGAGTTCTTTTGAGTCTTATGCTTTTCTGTTATTAACAGAGAAATAATAATAGTAAACCCTCGAACAATTACGTTTTGAAGTTTTTAGTGGCGGGTTCCGGACCCAGAGCAACGGTGTCCGAGCATTTATGCATTCCATCTCCAATGGAATGCGACTGCCTCAGTCGGACGACATCGTTCCCGCCAGCAGAACCGCAATGTAGGAGCACTGCATATTAGCCACTGAGTCAACACGGGAAGCACATACATTGAAATCCGATGACAGCGCGGACTCGTTCCGTGTTGCAAAGAGCTGACGTATCACGACGTTTAAGCAAGTGCACGCGATTTGAACGTCATTTGCCGCTCCGCTTCGCCGTATATGTATACATCGCACGCCGCACGACGACCGCCATGCTGAATGCCGCTGAATGACGTTTAGAACTGGTAATGAGGACGCGTTTCTACCGTCATTGTAGTCTGGGCATTGCGTGGATCAGTGGCAGTGAAGTTGCACGGCAGGTGTCCGGAAAACTTGAAGCCGTTCCGTGGCAGAATACGAACTGCGCACCTGTTTACGCTGTTGCGGCAGCGCATTTTCGATGGCTGCATTCAGCACCCCCCTTTCCCACCCTTCTTTCTCATTGGTGTCTTCCCCCGCGGCTTCTTGTTCTCATCGTTGCCTTGTGTGCGCATAAAAATCCACACAACACTGTTCTGCTGTCTCATTCGTGCGCGGCGTTGTTCAGGAGAGCGCTCGCTCGCTCGCTCGTATTATATGCCTCGTTTCCCTGCTGCGCTGTACAGGCTGCTTCAAGGCTTTCATTCCAATTAGGGCATCTCGATGTCTGCTTTCGTTCGCTCCGCTTGACGAGTTCGCTTTGAGTTGCGCATCTGAGCCATGCGTGCGTGACGTGTTCCACTTTCGATGTCGTTATAGAGGACGCACCCGTATACGCCGCCGCTCCCCGTGTTCAGTTCACCATTGTTACTATACTGGTCTCCTCCTTCGTACAACTCCCAACTTGACGACACTAACACATATATATATATATATATATATATATATATATATAATATAACATTGTGTGTGTGTGGAGGTGGCGGCGGTGCACCGCTCTGGTTTAGCGCATGACCCCTTCGAAATTTGCACTGCGCTCCTCGTGTACCAAACATGGGAACAGTGCGCACGTAACGCCAGCGGGACGCGCCTGCCGCCAACTGGTTATATAAAGATAAGTCTGATCAGATGGCCTTAAAAATTGCCAACTCCCGTGGGAGCTCTCAAATACAAGCGCCCTACCTACCGTTTTGTATTCGCGAATCTTGGAGCAGCGTCGAGAAGCCCAACGACTCGTATATTCGACGAGGAAATACGGGGACAAAAATGTTCGTGAGTAAAATTTCAAATTCTTCAACATGGCGTTGCCCCCCACTCTCTGTCTCTCTCTCGAAATGTCCACCCTTCAAGGACTTCTGGCGAGAACCCTGATAGCTAGCACACATACACACACTGCCGCAGACCTTCGAAGTGATATCGCCAATCGGACGGAGGTTCTTTGCGGGAACATGTGATAGCTCGGCTCCTCACACCATGGCCTCGTTCTGTTGGCTTTCATCTTGCCTATTACTAAATATTTTTACGCCTGCGGTAGAACGCCTCCCTCGACCGCGCTTGGTAATTTGTAGTGTATATATAGCTGCAGTTACTTCAGGCATACAATGCAACTGCTACATACGTGTATCTAGCTGTGTTTTTGCTGAGGTACATCATTCATATTGATGAAGAAGCGATCATAAAAAACAGGCACGTACCGTACGTGTATGCTAGCGTTTTCATTCTTTTTGACGCGCCTGTGTGTACGCGCGCAGATAAGGCAGCGTGGTTTCGTAACACCCCCCCCCCCCCCCCCCTTTCTTTATTTTCTTCTTTCCATTCCTGCGCATTGATAAAACAGTCCTGCTCGCACGATCTTGCTGGACACTTGTTCGCGTTCTGGTCGAGTGTCGCAATATCCACGCCCCAACAGCTGTAGCCTCCATCAAAAGCTACATTACAAAGGGTTGCTCGTTTTTGCTTCTCCATTTAAGCACTCCTGAAGGCGCGGAATTTGTGTGCATCATTATCTCTAGAAACGTAGCGTGCCTGAACGATGCGCGATCGTCGGCAGTATAGTATGAAATTTCCTTGTTTTGACAAGACGTGTTCTCCCGACTGACTTTCTTTTTCTTTATTTTCCCTTTTTTTTTTCTTTTTTACACCGTCCTTCATGTCGTCGACCCAAGCCTTGTGCATGGCGTAAAGCACAAGAAATGATGTCCTTCGTCAGAATAAGTCGTTGCGAAAGTGTTCGTTTCGACGTTACTGCGCGAAACGCACCGGCGATTGCGGATGGAAGGGACGGAAAAAGAAGACGCGTGAATAGGTACTCGGGGCGTTTCCCAGCGAGCGCGTTTCCGGCATCTTGACTACATGCAGACCTTCTTCGGCGCCTCATTGCATGTTGATATCTCAAGAGGCTGATGTGCGAACATTTTATCTTTTTCCCGTCCGAGGCCACCTCCACCTGTGTGGAGTTCCATCGTCTCGATCGTACTTTCCGTTGTGGTGCCATTTTGAGACACCGTTATACTCTGTGCGAGCCTTGGATGACAGGATCTTCTGTTCATCTCGAGTTCCGTTATACCCGTAACTTTTTCACCTTTCAAAGCCCCGTAATTACCGGCTTCCTTCTGCGTAAGTGGTTCCTCGTCTCGAAGGGAGGCGCGGGCTTTTACCGGCGACCTAGATAGCGCGCTCTACGTGTTCTCCCTGGCGGTGCGTGCGGCGTCGCATGCTCCGTGTTCCCCTGGCTTTGGCGTATTTGTTTACGTCAGGTTGTCCATTGCTTCGCGTTTCTTTCTTCTGGGCCCCACTTTTCCTTTCAAGAAGGGTGCATACCGTGACGTCAGGTGCTTGCTGCCGCAGCTTGTTTTCCTCGTTTCCCAATGCGTCGTTTCGTGGCAGACGCCGACCGCTCGCTCGCGGTGCTCATGAGTACGCGAGTGATGTGCTGCGAACGGCGTGACGCGATGCGCCGCCTCGGTTGCGGAATGGGCATACGCTCGTCCTCGGAACTGCGCTCTTTCTGAACCAGTTTTACGACTTGGTAGAGCTTCTTACAATTATCTTTGAAAATATTAAAAAGAAAACGAAAGAAAGGATGTTAATTTAATGCGTATGGGCAGAAACTACCCGGTGCGGCATTTACGTAGGCTGCTGCGTTTCTACTTCATTCTGTTTCCTGCACCGATATTGCCAGCGTTCTTCGTACGTTTGCCAAGGTCGGTCTTTCGAACGTTGTTCAACGACTTTTACGGTCCCGTCGCCCGTCGGAAACCGCCGCAGTCGGGAAGTGTACACACGTAAATCCAGCTCGAGCGAAGTCTCGGCAGACTAAGGCGGTGCTTCTTTATATGCCACAATTCTGGCAGTGTGCTCTTTGCCGTGGAGCTCCACCCTGACATGCTGTTATTATACGTAACTGCACCGACTGTTCGTTTATTCACCTACAGCTCCCAACCGTCACCTCTCATTGTGCTTACAGCGTCCGACTCGTGTTCGGCGCACTGTTTTTCATCTCGTGCGTGCGCGTAGGTCGCTCGTGAGTCACTATGGCGCCATCGCTTGACTCACGCTGATCGGTTGGTGATTTCGCGTCCCTGCAAGTTGTCGCCCGCGTATTCTCGAAGAGCGCGCCGCCGCCTTATCTTCTACCCGAAGGCGGGAAACGCGTTGCAATACGAAAAGAGCGCGCTGGCGAAGGTGCGCGCGGCTGACGTCTTTGGCGCGGGGGCCGTCCATTGGGCGACGCGGTTCAGTCCGGTTCTCGGGGTATCCCCGTTTTGGAACGTGGCGTCGGAGGGGAGCGGCGACGCTCTTTCTCTTTGTGGCCCTCTCTCAACGCTCTTCGCCGTGACGTTGTTTAGCGCGTACGTCGAGGCACGTATCGCGTGTGTTTTGACGGCGCGCCGCCCGATCGCTTCGAGCTCGATTCAGAAGCTAGGTGTGCGCGTGCACAGCGGCGACCGTGGTTGGGTGTGCGTCGGGGAGCGTGGAAGAAGAACGGCCGTGAAGCCTTGACGCGTGCCGAGATACGCGCTCGTCGTGCGCGATCGCGTGGACAAAGTGCATGCTTTGTGCGGATACCGGCCGCCAGCAGAGTTAGTCGCCAGCCGTGGTCGACAGCGCCTCGAGGAATACCCTGCACCACGATTACCCCTTCGGCCTTGACGGTGAGCGCGAGGCACGGCGCCTTATTTTATACCTGTGACCATTACTCGTACGCTTCATATTCTCACATGTAAATGTTCATCGTGCTTACGCTTGTCATCTTAGTCCGGCTACATGCTCGCTTTAGGAGCTTGTGTGCTCGCTGTTATAAATTCACGTTAAGTATTATTCATTCTTTAGCAGCGGCTGGGTAGAACGACATTAGCAGTAAGAGTTCGGAAAGCGCAACTTGCACTGCCGGAGACAGTCGCTGCATACTTGCGTATCTTGTTTGTGCCACAATATCCCACTTTCCAGTTGTTGCCGCAGAGCTCCAGACTGCTTGTGTGCGCGCGTCTCTCCAATTCACCTGCCGTTACCTGTGTGCTGGTCATGCACGTCGCTTCTACAGCTACGGTTGTTTCCGGCGGAACATTTATCTTGTGGCGTTGTTTACTGGTTCGCTTTGCGCATTGCATACATTTTCTACATGGCTCACGTACTCTGTATACTAGCTCATGCATTCTGATGACGCAGGTTCGATTCGCGGCTATCGTGGATATATTTCTCTAAATATTTTAATTCTTTAAAAACAGAAGTAGTTTATTAACACTACCACTACTCCTCCGATGGAGGCGTAATGTTCACTTAAAATAAAAAAAATCGCGTTGGTGTCAGCGGTGGGCGCGGTAGCGCGCGTCGCTGACGCTTCTGGCTCTGGCAGTAGTGACACCGCGAAGCGGCGATCTATGTTAACTGGCCCTCCGGTTACACGGGCAAACGACGGCCACTGTTACAATAGCTATATATATATAGCAGGAAACGCTGCTCTAGTTACAGAAAAAAAAAAAAATCGCGGGGCCCGGTGGGGCTATAGTGAAAAGAACGGCCCCAGTGGGGCCGTCACATAGCCAGTAAAAGGCGAATGCTGGGAGAAAACTTTTTCAGCAATTCTCAAAACCCGCTGCACCGGCATACCGCCGCGGTACACTATGCAAGGCAGCCTTAAGCATTCTAGCAGTCGTTCAAACAAACGTAGACAAGCACATCCACTGGTTCCCGGGGCATGAAGGCCTCAACGTTCAACCAGGGGTCCCCAACGGTAATGAGCTAGCCCATAACCTCGCGCGAGATCTTACGCGCCGCGCGGGGACGCGGGCCGGCTCGCCGGCCGGGGAACCGAACACTCACCGGGAGCCACTCCTCCTATCACGAGATTTGCTCGCACTATAAGTTGTATAGAAAGGAATTCCCCTCACCTCACTCAACGCCAAATAAAGCACAACAATTAACGCTTAGACTGCTGCAAACGCACAGTTACCCAACCCCTACGTCTGCAGCAAATACCCCCCATATATAAGGCCAGAATTGCCGAAATGTCAAAATCCAAAGTGCGACTTAAATCACATGCTGCGGCAGTGTCCCGCGCTAAACGCTAGCCTCGGGTCTCCTGCCACCGAGGACGAATGGATCAGTCGCCTCAGGAGCCCCGACACGGCCCTTCAACACCACGCTGTCCAGAAGGCCCCAAAGGTGGCTGGCCAGCTCCGACTCCCAGCCCCCCCCATGGGCGGAGCCACCGGGCCGGCCCCCGTAAGGGGTGCCGAGGCCCCTTCAGGACCATTAATAAAGTTAATTCTCTCTCTCTCCCGGCTGCCAGCAGAATAGACATTGCCTACTTTTAATTTACATTGTGGCCTTTTGTATGCGAACTTGAACAAAGCAACTCCAGTTGAAGATTGATACATTACAAAAAATAAATAAATAAATAAATAGTTGCGGAAAGAAACGAGGGCTAGTATGCAGAACGAGCGCTTTTAGTTTCCAACTCCTTGCCAAGTGGCCGTTCGCCTATCGCGATGTATCTAAGCAAATTATCTTTTGGCCCTACCACTATTTCTCGACGGAGGAAAGGGTGACACTGCGCTGTTGTTCCTCGCTGAACGTTGCTCGTAAGAAACAAGTGAACAAATTGGAGCATTCGTTTTTTTTTTTTTATCGTTTGATGTCACTTTGTTCGTGTCTACCTGAGCATCCCCCCCCCCTCCCCCCCTCTCTTTTTCCCATTGTTTAATGCTGCAGCAAGCGTCAGTTGCACGGAGTCTACGTTCGCCTACAGACGTGAACAAACAACAAGCCCAATTAACTTCCTGCACTTTTGCACGGAATATCAGCGCCTAACGACGCCTAGGTACAGAGAAAACGGACATTTTTAGTATATACAAGCGTGCACGCGCGGCCATGTGACACAAATGCTCGTCCTACATTAGTTCGTGAGCCGCACAAGCAAGACGGTTCACAATTCTGCGGACTTACGCTGTTTGCTTCTTCAGCTTGGTTCCGTAGCGCTTTGCGAGGATTACAGGCATTCATCCAGCAAAGTGAAAGCGCTACGAAGATAACGCATCCGTTTTGCACGTAATCTGCGTCCCATCGCCTTTGTACACACGGCGGCGCAGGTACCTTTGACGGGGTATGTTTTCTTGAAGTAAACAGCGAAGCAGGGGTGTCACTCGGCGCTTGCGCGTACAGTACCATCTATCTCGTCGCTTCTCGACGTTTTTTTCGCCGCCGACGTTCGGTGCGGTCGTCCCTCTCGACACACCTCTAACTAATCGCTCGAAGGACTTGACACCGTAGAATTTCTTGTGATCAAGTTCAGGGCTGTTGAACGAATGTCGTAGTAATTCCTGGGGTGTTTTACGCCCCAAAACACGATATGACTATGACGGACGCCGTAGTGGGCTCCGGAAATTTCGACCAGCATGGGGTTCTTTAACGTGCACTGACGTCGCATACAAGGGCCTTTGGCATTGCGCCTCCATCAAAATGCAGCCGCCACGGCCGGGATTCGATCCTGGGACCTTCGGTTGCGCATTCAAGTGCCATCCACTAGTCAAAGAATGTCATTGGACGCGTATACTTCGTAACAATTTGTTTCGTGGTTCTATTTTATTCGCCCATCGTCACCGGATCGTGTACGCCACTGGCACAACAGGATCGGGAATTCTGCGCCACTCGGAGAAAATATGCTAAAACAGTTCTACGAAATCCTACAGTGTAGAGGGAGGGTCACTAACGGGAAAATTTTCGTGCACTCGTTCGTAGCACAATACGAGGAAATGCATGTACAGATTTCTTGTTGATGAAAAACAGCTGACGAAAAAAAAAATCAGTTCTGGTCCAACGCCCTTTCGAGGAAGTCGCTCTTCCGATTGGACTAACTATATGAAGCTAAGAGGTGGCATGCAGCGCAAGGGCGAATTAATTGGTAACTCGCACATTATTTTGAATATCTCAAGTGTAGTGCCTCCACTCTCAAGGTGGAGGAAGTTAAGGGCGCGGAAGTTTGAAACGTCATGGCAGTTGTCCATTTGGGGACCTTGACTCTATACCATGAGGGATTATGCAGACATGATTTGTCATGTTCCGTGTAGTACATGTGCACGCACAGCCGCAGCGAACTGCTGGATTTGCTGGTAGGGCTACCACCTCGGAAAGACCAATAGTCCTGGGTTCAAATTAGGTTTTCGCTTCGTGAGAACTTTTTTTTTTTTCTTTTCCCCTGCGAAATCTACCCATTTCCTTGTGGGACAAAACTTTTGTCAAGAGACAGGAAGGAAAACGAATTCGTCGGTCGTTTATCAGTCAAAAGAAAAAGTGCATTCTCTGGGCTTTGTCTCCGCCCAATTCATACTTTGCGTTCTTGTCCTTCCTTATCGCTGCACTTAGTGTTCCAGGTCACGAACAGCATGTGCATATCGGCGCGGGATATATGTAACGTTTGCGCTCGGCTGTGGACCCGGAGTACGCGGGTTCGACCTTGCTCCGGCGGTCACACTTCGATAGTAGATTTAGGTGCACGTTATCAGGTGCTCGAAATATTCGGAGCTCTCCACTACGGCGTGCATGCCTCATAATCACACCGGGGTTTTGGCTTGTTAAATCTCAGCAATTACTATTATTAAATGTAGCGTTTCTTACAAAGTACACCATGCGCAGTGTTAAATAAGGGAAGGGTGCAGGATTAGCCCGAAGTTGCGATATATTGTTAGTTCGTTCCAAATACGACCGAAGTGCACGCTGCTGAAATGTTCGGGTAGCCTTGTGCACTGTGGAGTACAGTCGGCCGGGCCAACTGGCACATTGTGCCATTCGAGCTCAGAATTTTCTTTCGTCGTGCCGAGGTATGGCTCGTAAGTTTGATCGACCGACGTCTGTTTTTGCATATACGTGCTGGATTTGCGCGCGGCACTAGGGCGTAAGTTATTCGGTGCCACCCAAGTGGCTGACGACCATCCTAAAGGAGAACGAAAACGAAGGTGCGCGTGCGAAATCTCGAACCGGGATGGCGTTTGCGAAACGCCTGGGTTTTTTCGTTCGTTAACACTTTCACCCCATTTTCGCGCAGAGAATTTTGTTTCCTCGTCGAGGACGCTTTGAGGACATTCGCTCTGGAGATGAGCCAGCCAGGTGGTCAGCAAATGAGATGCCGGCGGTCGTGGAGACAGCGGAAGGCGTACCGCGCGTGCACAAGCAGACGCCGCCGTCCTCTGCGGCCGCTGTTCGTTTCTGCGGCGCACGCAGCTATCCGCGTGCGTGGGCAAAGGACGAGCACGTACTCTGGGCTGAGCACACGAGACAAGACGTGGCTCGCGCACGCGAGTGAGCAGAAAGACCTCGCTGCAGTGTGGTAACGGACTGTCACGCGCTCGAAGTCTTTTCTGCATGACTCCCACCACTTTAAGCACCCAACGACAAGGAGGAGGGTGGAAGGGGAGGGGGAGGGGGTAGTGGGCACGAGTGAGGCAATGCCACACTGGGAATCCCTCAAACGGGGTCGACGTGTTTACGCCGACATGCGCACGCCCTTGTCCGTTATATACGCCGTTTTGTTTGCTTTGTGTGCGTGTGAAGGCGCTTTTTCGAGTGCATCCCGCTTCGTCACAGCGCTTGTTGGAAGCGTTGGCGTGTTGCTGTTCGTGTTCGCTGTGCATACTTGTCTTCAGCACAATCTGGGGAAGGGGGGTCACTCTTCGCGCGACTCCTTTGCTTGCGCCTCATCATGAGCATTTCGCTCTTATGCGGCTGAGATTTGTTTTTCTCTCTCTCATTTCCGCAGTACCAACATCGTTTGGGCTATTTGGTGCATGTCTTATAGTTAGGGGGGGAAAAAAGAAAAGAAAAAAAAACGGATGTAGACAGAAAGAGCACGAAATTGGTTTTATTCGTTCTTGAATGGGCATGTATTGCATGTTCAAACGTCACATTAAAAACAAAATAATAAAGAAACCCACCTCGCGCCAATTGAAGCTGCTCAGATAATTTTTTCTCACCGCCTTATACAAGGTAACAGAAGTGTCGCTTACGCACTCATAGCCATTCACTTTAATAATAATTAAAAATACTCCTAAAAATTCACGCCCTATACAGTCTGGCCCTATGCATGTACTGTGCACAAAATGAGCGGATAAGTTCGCTCGTTCACTTTAACTAAGTAACGGGGCATGCTTCCCGGCGCATTCATTCACGCAGCGCCCTGTTTGGCCCACATAAGATGGCCACACTTGAGCGGTATTTCATATCAATTTCGTGCCACGTTTCACGAAATTTTCGGCATGATTAATTCCGGAGCCGCTTCATCCGGCCTCCTTTCCGCTAATACTTTACGGCATAATCCGGCAAGCTTTCATTGTCAAAAAATAAATAAATAAATAAAAATAAAATAAAATAAAATAAAAAGATGCGCCATGCCTATTTGCCACTTTTTCAAGTTGTGGGAGATATTCTGCAGATAAGGCACAACAATGAGCTTCATTCTCGGCAGACGCTCGGTGCTGCCGCTACGTTTTTCTTTTTATCTTAATTAAGAAGATTGTCAGCCACGGCTGTGCTGACCTTGCAGGGGAAGCTTATCCTGCACTCTTTCTGTCCACTTCGTTTTCTTCCTGTGGTTGTCCGTTAATTTGTGCAAACTTTTCATAAGAGTACCAGCAGACCAACGCAAACGCCGTGTTGCCCCTTTTAAGGACCTCTATGTTCGCTTTTACGACGGCGTAATCGTCCTGGCGTTGTTTCTTATCGACACGGTCTTCTGCGGTTTTCGCCCCGCCACGGTGGTCTGGTTATGGCACTTGGCTGCAGATAAGGTAGCGGGATCGAATCCCGACCGCGGCGGCGGCATTTCGATGGAGGCGAAATATTGAGGCCCGCGTGCTGTGCGATGTCAGTGCACTTTAAAGAACCCCAGGTGGTTGAAATTTCCGGAGCCCTCCACTACGGCATCTCTCAGTCATATCGTAGTTTTAGGACGTAAAATCAATCATCAATCAATCAATCAATCAATCAATCAATCAATCAATCAATCAATCAATCAATCAATCAATCTTGTGCGGTTTTCGGTGTCGAGACTGGAAATGTGTTGACTGTGCCGATACCCACTGTGTCATTTTGAAATAAGTGAATTATTGCGTGCTGGTAATGTTTGGCGTGGTGCGTGGACGGGCTGATATTGTCAGACCCGTCAAGACAAAAAAGAAAAGAAAAAGAAAAGGAAGCTTTATCCCGTGCAACACTTCAAATGCGCGTTTTCTTGGTATCGAATCCCCGCCCTGGAGGCCGCGATTTGCTTTGGGCAATTTGCTTTGCCCGTGTACCTTGCATTGGATGCGTACTAAAGAGCATCAGGTGGTCCATACTAATCCGTTTTTCATTCGTTTATACTGAATGGAAGGAGATGGAAATTTACGCCCTATACGACATCGCACTCACGATATCGAAAGGTGAGTCCTGGTCTCAAGTGGGGCCCGTCGACATCGTAGACGCCGCACAGATGATGCTGGGTTCAAGTTCGATTTAGTACAAATCTTCTCCGCTCAGCACCGTAGTTCGCGGTGCCGAGAAAATCTATCCCCAACGTGAGTCGTCAGGAGAAAGAAAATCGAATGAGTTTTCTTTCTGCTGTCCATATTGGTCCCGTCTATTTTTCATTTCACTTCAGTTAAGGTACGCGAACACAAACAGCCAGGCAAAATAGTATTCCCTTTCGATTTCTGGAATCGGCATTGCACGTTACCTTGTCTCGTGACAAACACACACAAAGAACTTTATTACCTGGTCTCGTGAGCTTTCAAGAAACGACACACCCGCAACCGCGGCGTTTAAATGTTTACACATGGGCGACTCGCTACCGCATGTGAGAGTCTTCGCAACCAACGATGCACCTGCTGACGCGTGCCTCTGCAGCCTTTGTCCAGTTCACGCGACGGCTAACGAGAACGGTCAAGACCGCCGCGATAGCTGTAGCCGGTACGTGTGCAGTGCTAGAGTGTACTAGTACACTCTAGCAGTGCTTCGCGGGGAACCCCAATCCATGTGACAAGGATTACGGCACCTCCTTCTCTGCATTGAAGGTCGCACGACTTCCGTTCGCGCGGCACCGGCTCGGTGCCGCGCGAACGGCAAACAACCGCCTAAAAGCCAACTGGTAGCTGCAGCACAAGTCGGAGATCCGCGTGTCGCTCGGTTACCCTCCGTGGCTGTGGCTCCATTTTTGACACCTTACACGTTCCTTGTGTGATCAGTTTACCCAAGGAGGTGACCCGGCCCCCTTCTCCGTAGTTGACACCACTGCCTGCAACGTAAGCACACGCCGAGGTTCCGGAGAGAGAGAGAGAGAGAGAGAGAGAGATGAGAGAGAGAGAGAGAGATGATGATGATGATGATGGGCGGAAGGCAGGTAGGTTAACCGGAAGGAGACATATCCAGTTTGCTACCCTGCACGGGGGAAGGTGTAAGGGGAGACAGAAAGGGATGGAAGAAAAAGAGGTTCTGGAAATTTAACTTCACATAATTAGAAGGGAACAAATTTGAAGTATCAGATTAGCTTTTGAATGTAGCTATATCGTTCGGATCCGCTGGACCAAGGAGGTGGTGAATGTGCGCAAATTGTGTTGGCACGTTTCACTTTTCCAACTATCAGCAGCATTTCCTAACGCCGCGATGCGTACTCTTGTTCAAGTTTTATGAAATCGTGAATCCTTTCTCATTCGAAGATCGTTGCGCCTAAATAAAATTACTGCGCTACAGTAAGTATACTAAAGTAAAGGGCTCTTCTTGTTTAAGACAAATTTTATTTGGATCTAGTTAGCAGCGCATTTCTGCTTGTTCACATGTATTTGAATACCCAGGAAGCTTTAGGTTATCCTTCCTCCTCGCCTCTTTTCCTGCTCTTTATGATGCCTTGGCGCGTCTTTGTTCGCAGCCGCCTATGCATGTTGGGTTTCTCCCACCACGGCGCAGTAGTTCAAACAAGATATAGCGACTATTCACTGCATTCGGTGTGTCATGCTCGGTTGGCAGTGCATGACGCTGGCCATAGTATGCTACCGTTGCTTCGTTTCTTCGGTGCTGGAAAATATCCAAGTAATGCTATAATTTGCAGCCCAGACATTGTAGCCACTGCTGCAAAGCGGAGAAAGAAAACGCCTGGGGAATTCGGACACCATGGTGTCTATTTTAGCGTTTTGTAGTGTGCGCCTTTTCGCTAGATTGCGCGTTACCTTTAAGATTATATATATATATACACACACAACCTGTCATTGCCTTGAAATTTCGCGCGTTATATCTTGGCAATTCGAACAGGGCTGATCCCCTGTGATTGAGTGCTTATGAATGGCTTGAATGACGATCAGCTGCGCATGCATGCAGCCTTCATAGCCACTGAGAGCTGGAATAGCGAATTGCGAATAGCGAATTTGAATGACGAATTGTTGGCTGGAATAGTGAAGAAGCAGATGGTTTTTCTATCGCTTCTTGTACATGTACTTAAGAATTGCCTGCGTATGTTGCCTCCATTAGCGCTGAAAAGCAAAGCGCAACTTTCCCCGCGAATTCCTCGCCAACTGCGGTTTTGTGTATATCGCACGAAAAATGCATAAATGCAAGTAGCGCTGTTCATGCAGCACATAGCACTGTCTTAAGTAGCGCGTATTAAGTAGATCAGAACATGTGAATAGCTTATCGCATCTACAGGTGTATCGCGCTTAAAAGGGAAGCCGTCGCCCATCGTTGTTGTCTTTGTGCCGCGAGTGTGCAGGTCGCTGTTTTCACCTCTCCGTGAAAACGGTGTCAGGAGTACTTTCTGGTAGCGCGGTGCGGGCCGAAGTCTTCCTCGCCGGAGGTTGTGACGACATCGGTGGGCTTTCGCAGCCGGGTTGCTGAAACAACCACGCCGATCGGCGAAGCGCGGCTTGGCGGCTACCCTCGGCTCACGTTTCCGGGACGTATCTCATCGCGCGCCGAGTTGCGCGCCTCTTGGCTCTTCCGTGCTATATGCGCCTCCAGGGCGAAGTGTTTTTCGGCGGCTCTCATTCGTCCGATTGGCCCTTACTTTCGACGACGGAAAACGAGGCTTAAGAAGGCTCTCGTTTTGTGGTTTGCCCCGTGTGCCTACAGAGCGAACGTCTGCGCAGCGCAACATTTTCATTTGGTACGCCACGTCTCTTGTCGGCCTAACTGCGCTTGCGTGTACACGCGGCAGAACTTTTCGCTTGCTAACGATTCTATTGTTCCAAGACGTACTGTTGTGTTGCCCTTTGCAACCGCCGCGGTGATCCATTCTTTTCTCAAACCACCGTGGTGCCATGGCAAAAATTTTGTTTTTGTTGTGCCTCTGTACCCATTGTTTCGTGCTCGCGCAACGTTTTACCTTGGCTTGCGGGCTTCATTGCATAGATCGGTATTTCATGATATAGTGAGTTTTTTATTCGTTGTATAAATTTTCTCTATTGTTTACCTGTACACTTAGCGCTGTTGGACGATGGTAATTCTACACAGTAGAAAGAGCGTCATTTGGCGTTCTTGTAACGTCTCATTATACAGCGGATTTTAGGCGCTTGTTGCTTGCTCGTTTACTTCGTTTTCTTAACCTTTACGCATGCTTGATCGGTTAGAGCACGCGCGTATGTGGCTGTTGTGCTCCGTGACCGTAAATCAAGCTTAAAGGAAGTGCAGCTTGAGAGAAAGCTTAAATACATGCCACCGTACCTCAGCAGGTAAGGTGTCGCGCTGCTATAAGCTTGACGACGCGGGCGGTATTCCAGGTCACTACGGCCGCCTTTCGATGGGGACGAAATGCTAGGCCACCCGTGTACAGCCTGCTCGATAATTATTTTATCGTCATCATCATCATCATCAGCCTATCTTATGTCCACTGCAGGACGAAGGCCTCTCCCAATCCTCGCCATCCTTGCCTGTCTTGCGCGAAGCTGACTCCATTTGACGCCTGCGAATTTAATTTCGTCCCCAATCTTACTCTGTGTCACCCACGGCTGCGTTTACCCTCTCGTTGTATCCATTCCGTTGTTCTAACTTTCCATCGGTTATCTAGCCATCTCATCACGTGGCCTGCCAATGTCCATTTTTTCTTAGTATCGCCCATGATGTCAGCGACCCCCGTCTGTTCTCTGACCCACTCAGCTGTCTTCCTATGTCTTAGTGTAACGCCTATCATTTTTCGTTTTCTTAACTCTCTAGCTTCTTTGTAATTCCCCAAGTGTCTGCCCCGTAAGTCAGTACTGGCAAGATGCAGTAGTTCTGTAGTTTCCGCTTGAGTGATAATGGTAAGTTTCCGTTCATGAGCTGGGAATGCCTTCCGTATGCGCGCCATCCCATGTTTATTCTATGGTGGATTTCTTTTATATGGGCGGGTTCTCCTGTCAGTAAGCTGTCCTAGATACAGGTATTCTTCTAGGACTTCCAACGTGTGGTTTTCGATCGTGAAGCCACGTTTTTTCGCTGTGCCACTTAGCATTATCTTTGTTTTCTGCATGTTCATCCTTAATCCTACCTTAGCGCTTTCTCGGCTTAAGCCTTCAATCATCTTTTACAGTTCGTCACCATCATTGCTAAAGAGTACTATGTCGTCTGCAAACCGTAAGTTACTCAGATATTCGCCGTTAATCCTGAGCCCTGTCTCGTCCCAGACTAATCTTTTGAAGATTTCTTCCAATCATGCAGTAAATAGCATTGGAGAAATTGTATCTCCTTGTCTGACACCTTTCTGTATTGGGATTTTCCTGGTTTTTCTAAGGAGGAGTAGCGTGGCTGTAGAATCTTTATAGATGTTGGCTATTGTGTTTACGTAGCTGTCACATGTTCCTTGACAGCGTAATTCCTTGACGGGTTTTGGGACGTTAAAGCCCACAAATCAATCAATTGACGGCGTAATGCCTCCAGAATTGCTGGTATCTCCATCGAATCGAAAGCCTTCTCGTAGTTTATGAAAGCGATATAGAGGGGTTTATTGTATTCAGCGGATTTCTCGATTACTTGATTGATTTTATGAAGGTGTTCTATGGTGGAGTATCCTTTTCTGAACCCTGCTTGCTCTCTTGGTTGATTAAATTCAAGTGTGGCCCTTATTCTGTTTGAGATAAACTTTGTGAATATTTTGTAATGTGCTGAGAGTAGACTGATCGGCCTGTAGTTCCTCAATTCTTTTACATATCCTTTCTTGTGTAACAATAGAATGACATTTTTCCAGCTTACTGGTACATTTGAAGCTTTTAGGCGTTGTTTGTATAGTGTAGCAAGCTTTCTAGCTCGGAGGTCTCCTCCATCTTTGATCAAGTCGGCGGTTATGCCGTCTTCTCCAGCCGCTTTTCCTCGGGACATGCCCTGAATTGCTTTCCTAGCCTCGTCCGCAGTGACGCATGGAATTTCGGAGTCCTGCTCGACATCCAATACACTCATGGTGGGGAGATTCGTATTTGAGCTGTGTAGTTCGGAATAGAAGTCCTCGGGCTATATCACTGAAGTTAGTAACGATGTTGCCTTGCTTATCTTTCACTGCATGCATTATGTTCTTTCTCGCATAAAGCTTCCTTTTAGTTGTTTTGATGCTGACTCCTTTTCTGGCGCCTGCTTCTATTTCTTTGACGTTATGATTACGTATGTGCCTGATTCTGCTTTTATTAATGAGCTTAGACAGCTCGGCGAATTCTATCTTGTCGCTTGAGTTAGTTATTCTAATCTGTTGGCGTTGTGTGATTACATTTTTAGTAGATTCAGAGAGCTTATTCACATCTTGTCTCAGTGCTTTGCCTCCTACTTCGATTGCTGCTTCGGCGATCAGCTTAGTAATGTCTTCGTTCATCTTCTCTACATCCTCATTATCTTCATGTCCTAGAGCCTCATATTTGTTCTTAAGTGTAATTCGAGGTTGGCCTGTTTCCGCGTGATTAATTTTGTACTTGTTCGCTTTTGATGGAGGGTTGGTGTCTGGGGTCACTAATTATGACCTTATTACCCACTTCTTGTACTATACCTGTCACTGCATTATGAAATCTATTTCGTTTTTCGTTTCTCTGTTGGGGCTTTTCCACATCCATTTCCTGTTTTTACGTTTCTTAAAGAAAGTATTCATTACACGGAGGTGATTTCTTACTGCGAATTCCACTAGCATCTCTCCTCGGCTATTCCTATCACCTTCTCCGTAGTTCCCGACCGCCTGTTCTCCTCTTAGTTTCTTTCCTATTTTCGCATTGAAGTCCCCCATAACAATCGTATATTGGGTGTGTGCCTTGTTCATTGCCGTTTCTACATCCTCGTAAAACTGTTCTATACAGCCTCGTCATTGTGGCTGGTCGTTGGTGCGTAACTTTGTACTAGTTTAGTTTGTATCGCCTATTTTATTTTATCGCGGCATCTGCTACCCTTTCATTGATGTTATAGAATTCTTCAATGCTACCTGCTATGTCTTTGTGTATAAGGAATC
Source organism: Hyalomma asiaticum (assembly GCA_013339685.2). Classification (NCBI taxonomy): domain Eukaryota; kingdom Metazoa; phylum Arthropoda; class Arachnida; order Ixodida; family Ixodidae; genus Hyalomma; species Hyalomma asiaticum. The sequence continues at coordinate 248,686,679 of CM023481.1, read as the reverse complement.
CCACGCCGTATTCACGCTTCTCTGGCAGTCTTCTATAGCAGAGAACATGCCCTTCATTAAGCGATAAGTATCCTTCTCCTGGTTTCCTAACCTCGCTAAGGCCATTGATATCCCAATTAATACCCCTTAATTCTTCTAGTAGTTCAGCTAATCTGGCTTCACTTGAAAGAGTTCGCGTGTTAAGAGTCGCTACGTTTAATTTACAATGACGGCGCACTTTAGGTACACCCCAATACACGGCGTACCTCGTAATCACATCGTTGTTTTGGCACTTAAAACTCGATAATTACATTACACGACTCGAATACAAGAGGTAAGAAATCTGTGGAATAGGAAAAAAAAAAAAAAGAAAGAAGCATCTGTAAGTCTGGGTGCCAGGAAGGGAGCGTCAATAGCGAAGATGGGTTTCCTGATGCTAGCTCTGTTGGTTGTGGTTGAGAGAAAAATGAAGTCGTGCAGGTCTCTCATACCCGGAGCAGGTAACCACTTACCCATCAGAATAACAGAAAGGCTGCCAAGGGACGAAAAACCAAGGACGAAAGGTTAAGTGGTGTGACGAGATGAGTAAATACTTCGCTACGCTTTGTGACTATGGCGTTGGAAATGCTGAGATGGCGCGTTCCATTGCTGGCTACGGTGGCCTCATTTTGGCGGGGGCGAAATGCAAGAACGATGGTGTAGTTGGATTAGGTACGTTAAACGAACTCTATAGGTATTCAAATTAAGTCCGGAGTCCCTGTTGCATTGTGACACAAGATACTTGCATTCGGCGTTGGCTTGCGGGACGCAATGTAAGTGTTGTCACATTGCACCTAGGATGTTCCTGCATGACATTGGCTGATCATTCTAGTGATTATGGCGTCAACGAAGTAATCACCGGTTCCTGCTAGTATTAACCGGTTTTTGTTGGAGGCGAAATGTTGAGGCATGTGTACTGTGATGCCAGTGCACGTTCAAGAACCCCAGGTGGTTGAAATTTCCGGAGCCCTCCACTACGGCGCCTCTCATAATCGCAGCTGGTTTTGGGACGTAAAACCCCCAAAATCATCGAATCATTTTTGTCGTAGCAACCTGCTACAACAAAAGCCGGTTAATACTACCAGGGATTGTATCGCATGTACTGTCATCAGTGCTACGGACCTGTGATTAACGTTTGGCATTAGAAAAAACTGACGTACGGCAGCAGGCGGAGGAAAGTGCTCGCGCTGCCGCGTTACGCATGCATTTTGGGGGTTGCATGCGCGGGAGTGAAACATAAACAGTTCTGCTGCAGCACAACTGCGTTTCACGGCACTCTGGTCGTCTAAGGACGGCTCTGTATTTAGCTTTCTGTGCTACAGAAAGGCTTTACATAAGACGACGACGACAAGAACAAAATGAACAAGTGCGGGATCTCATGTTGTCGCTTGGTGTTTGGGCTTCCATACCAATTCGATCGCCACTATCCTGTGCGACTTTTCTCTCTCGGCAGTGTCTAGGAAGAGTGCGATGCAGTAGAAGGAAAATCGCACCATTGTATGCATAGCTAACTTCGTGGTATAGTTCTGGTCTTTCGGAGCAGTCTTCCTTCGCGCTTCTTTCCGAAAGGCTCCGCGCACACGGCGAGTTGTTCGGTGGCTGTACGCTGTTCGCTCGAGCGCTTCGAAGTGCGTCGCTGCTTCCGGATGCTGCCTTCTGTATACAACAGTTACGTGCAGCTGCTTCTCTTTGCTGTAAACTTCTGGCGTTGAACTTGATAAAGACTGACTGGGCATGGCTCATTGTGCACGATTGCCTGTTCTTTCGTGAAGTATAAGTCGCGGAAAAGTGCGATGAGAACGCAATATACGAAGCGTGATAACGCGAAATACGCGCGTAAAGCTCTGCCTGTCGCCGACAGAAAATTGCATGCGAAGGCTGTTTCAAACGTTCCTGCTTCTAAACCGAGCACTTTCAAGACAACTGACGATAAGCGCTCCTTTTAATCGGATATTAGCAAATCAGACATTTCGTGATCATTTCCGTCGTTTATGGAAGCCACCACACTAACCTTGTGTTACAAGAGGACTTAGCCGCGGCGAGTGAACTCTGCTGTACAGAGTCAGAACGGCGTCAGCATGCACTCCCGCATGGCCTTTCAAAGATATAGGGGCGCTGCTTCGCCATTGTGCACGGAGTGCAATGAAGTGGGAGACCACTACGTCTGACCACTATGTCTGGTCCTGCAAGCGCTTTTGCTCTGAAAGAAGCGCACTCAAGTACAACATGAAAAAAAGAGGGTTCCCACACGCGTGCACTGAACTAATTATATATCCGGAAGGAGGGTTCGCAAGAGGGTGTCGGCCCTGCTTTTAACATTTCTCTGAGATTCAGTGATACGTGGTGACGCATGCGAAATGGACAGAGACGCTCGGGCGGAGCAATTGCAGGCCAGATGTGCCAGACTAACACTGCCTGTAGTCACAACATAACTATCACTATCCGAGTTCGGTAGCACCAAAAAGTACCATCGTTTCTATTTTCTTTCCCTCTTTACGTTGCGTTTCGTGTGGCCTGCGTTAAGTCGAACTTATATGCATACAAGTTCGCCTGTTCGCATCACTTGCGCCTTCACTTAGTTGGTGGTCTTTGGGGCATCAACGCACGACCTTCGATTGCCGAATGCGCGGAGCAGTCCGCGTCCCCGGTTCTTGGCATGATCTCGGTTGCGTAGGAGTATGTCACTGCGTCCCAGCGTGCCGTCGTTCGCGTTCTTGAGCAGCTGGCCCTGATGGTTGCCGACCGGTGGACGCGTTTGACCGCGCTCGCTAATATGTCCACATGTCGACCTTATTAAATGCGTTGACCGCGAAAGCAAAAACGGTGGGATTCCCTGCGGGAAAAAAACCGCCTCTATTCACCTCGCATCACAGGGACTGCGCACGATTGCGCCCTGCATGCTTGTGTGTGTACTTGCGACGATGCAAGGCGAAAGCGCTGTGAAAGGCATCGCATAGCGCGAGCAATATTGTAAAGTGCAAGAACCTGCGCACACAACACGTCTGCTGTAATGGGTGATGGCTTTTGGGTTAGTGCGTGCTGATGTATGTTATGCACAAACGAAACATTCTCGGCGAATTCGTCTTGCTTTGGAGTGGTTCTAGCGCTCGCCTGTTAAACTTCTCCGCGTCTGGATTGTCTGTGCACGAATGTGTTTATCTGACTTTCTTGCTTCAAAGCAGCAGCACTTAACCACCGCGACATAGTGACCGCATAGATCAAATCGTTTCAGAAAGTTCTTAAAGCGAAAAATTAAAATTGTGAATCAAGCTTAGATACAACCTGTATGCAGGTGCGGAGCGTATACATGACAGCGAGGCTTTAAAAACGAAGTTGCAGACAGCTCAGTAATTTCGAAGAAATATAAAAGATATTTAGGAGCGCTAATAACCACGAAGCGATCGACATTCGCAAAATAATGGACATGGTAGTTATTATTTATGAGAAGAAGACTGTTAAAAAAAGCCTCGAGTTTCTTGTTGAAAATTGGTGGCGTAATAGAGCGTAGTTGAAGTTCGTTGCAGAAAATGGTCCAGAAAGGACGAAGTCTTATCAAACCGGAATATCAGTGGCAGTACACGGCACAGCAGTCTTCTAAGGGAAAACAAAATTGATATTTCAGGAATAAAAGGGATGCTGGAAGATGGAAGGTGAAAATAGAAAAACTGGGAAATACAGAAAAAAGGATCAAGCGTTCGTTTCTTTATAACAAAGAAGCGAGCCCTTGATCCTTTCTTTCGTTATTTAATGGCGTGGGTCTCGTTCTGGCAGACTTGGTGCTTTCGTGTAGCATGCGGGGGTGTATTCGTCAGCAGGCATCTTGTAAGACCACGTACTACGTGGCGCCTCCTAGCAAACTGAGTGTTCTACACTGGCCGCCATGGATACGAGTGGCGCTGACTACTCACTCGCAGTTGTAAATGTGCAGAAATAGCCCGTAAAGGGGACGATGGAGCTACCGCCGCCGTAGCTCAGTTGGTAGAGCATTGGACGCGTTTCGGATTATCCGAAGGCCGTGTGTTTGGTCCCTGCCCACGGCTGTTGTTTTTTTCGTTCACTGTACCCTTCCATTGATGCCATAGTAGACTCGTTTCACAATTGTGAAGCTAGCTTTGCTGTGATGCAGCTTTCCCAACTAATGGCGGCGTGGTCAATCCTGCAAACAGTGTGTACAAGCGCAGGAAATCCATACGGATTTCTCAGAAAAGGAAGCTTCCTGGCTTACGAAAAGTTCGTCCCGGTCAGTGGTTCGAACCCGGGACCGACGCCTGTCTGGGGCGCTCGCTCTGCCAGTCGAGCTAACCAGGAGGCTAGCGGCTGACAGCGCGAGGGCGAATCCACCGACAACTCCAAATACATGTGCACTGGTGGATGCTAATTTTCGCTTTCATGAATGTTTTTGTGTTAAGGCCCTTGCTTATGCGCCCCGGCAGCGCTTGAATAGTGTTCTTTCGGTGTCTGGCGTTAGCCATATGCTGCGACATTGCCTTAGCAGAACACGTTGCGGGGCTAGTTGGTCGTGCATTGTTCAGTTTCAAACATAAGCAGCTAAAGATTTACACCCGGGCGCAGAGAGAGACTACACAGGACTATACAGAGGACATTGCCTACGACGGCTGGTCCGCGAGCGTACCAGTTGTGCCAGTGTAGATGGATATTCAATGTCATTTCATGCGTTAAGGCTTTCCATCGGGACAGACTGCTAAGCAGAGCCGCCAGGTAAATCTTTCCAGCTTCTAATAGGGTTTTTTTTATTTTTCTGGGTTCACGTAGTTTCATAGCGCTTCATATCACCCAACTTTTTCTGCGCCTGAAGCTATGTGTAGACAGCAAACCAATTTCATAGTTCCTATGGGAAACAAGGAAGCTTGGTTGGAGGATACGGATCGAATGACACTTCGTTTCTGGAAGCGGTATCGAACATGCGAGCTCAGGTGAAGAGAACGTACGGTATATGAACGAGACGAAGCTGACTCTTGGTCACGTACGTACACGCTGCGGATTTCCTGCTCAAGCACGTATACGTGAGAAAAGTCACTGCAGCTCAAACGCAGTTCCGCTTGCAGTGCGGGTTTTGACCCTGTCCTTGTGAAGCCGTCTGCAAGGCCTTCAGTTTTTGGCTGATCGTTCCACGCGCTCGTTCGCAGTTTTCAGCGAGCGGTGGCAACAGAGGTGGCACAAGGTGCTCACTCCTTGCGCCAGCCAATTTCCTGGGAATGCCAGGAGCCATGACTACGACATCGTCCGGTTGGCGTCACTTCCGGTTCACGCAGTGGACCTCGCTATGCGTGTACGCGGTTGCTGACTTATTTCTTTAGGCGCGCCCGAAGAGTGGTTTGGCCCAGTAGTAGCGCGGGGAATTCGCCACCGCGCTGTGTTTGTATTGAGGCTGTCTACATCCGGATGCTTTTCACGAACGCAGGACGCGGCTGCCGGTAGCTGCGGAGAGGGAGGCCGCGCGCTCATCTCTGCTTGTTCCTGTTCGGCGCTGCTCTTGAAATTTTCGTTTCCGGCACCCTTGTGGCACGCACTCGCCTGTTCGGCACGCGATGGGCGCTCGACGCGCTCCCGCCTGGTGGCCTACTGAGGCGGCAGAATTGGAAGCGACCAAGCCAAGCGAGAGCACGAGCATTTGCGCTGCGGAGCGCATTGTAGTGCGTGTATTTCTGCGGGTAGTCTTCTTAATTATTAGCGCAGTGGCGTGTCAGCCTTGTAACTATGTTGTTCGTAAAATGTTACAGTAGACTTCGCGGAGATACTTGAAAGCATGTGGAATGCGGGATTGAAAGGCTTACATGTGTGCGGAGAAGTGCATAATGTGGCCATCGCATGTGTGGTTTCCATGCGATGGAACGGGTGCGCCAGCGAGCCTGACACCCTATTTGCTTATCAGTTCAACTTCCTCTATCTCTTTCCCATGCGGGGCGCATGATCATGAGACCAGTGGGAAGTTTTCTTTCTCACTTGTTCGGGCGAGCGCTGTGCGGTTGCGTGCATCGACTGCTGCTGCAGACAGCGCAGGCCAATACCGGTCAGCAAGAGCACACGGACGACTGAAGAACGCGACGGGAAACGTCGGGATTTCTTTTTCCCAGGTTGCTATTGTTTGCTTGAGCTGTACCACGGAGGTCGCTGGCTGGCCGCTGGTTGTCCTGCTCGTGTTCCACGCTCACTGGGTTAATAACCATTAGCATTTTACGCACGCACGTCTCCTTTCGGGTCGTTGATGGTACGCCGTCTGCCGCGCGCTTGTGTTCCGGTCCCCTTTGTGTTTGCACTCGACCAGGCGTTAGTTCACTCGACCAGGCGCATTCCATGCCTTCTGCAGCGTTTACCTGCTCTTTCCTCGACCACCGTGTCGGCGAAAGTTTCGTGATCAGTAAAGTAGCCAGGCCAGGCGCTCTCTCTCTGCGACTGTATGGCATTGCGTTACTTACTTCAAGGCCGTAAGTTCGATTACCGGCTGCAGGGGCCGCTTCTTGATGTACAAATAGCGAGAGTAAGCGAATACAAGTACCTCGGGGTATGGGTAAATGAGGGTGATAGATACGTGGATGTACACGAAAAATCTTTGGCAGCAAAGGGAAAGGGGAACGCTGCAATAATGAAGCGCAGAGCGCTATGGGGATGCAATAGGTACGAGGCGCTTAGGGGTCCGTGGAAAGAGGTAATGGTACCGGGGATTACATTTGGGAACTCAGTGGTGTGCATGAGGCCAGAGGTACAATCAGGAATGGATGTGAATCAAAGAACTGTGGGACGCCTCGCGTTGGGTGCTCACGGGAAAACGACAAATGAGGCTGTAAAGGGCGATATGGGTTGGGCGAGTTTTGAGGAAAGGGAAGCCCAGAGCAAAATAAGGTTTGAAGAGAGGCTAAGGAATATGAAAGAGAGTAGGTGGACAGTGAAGGTGTTCCGTTATTTATATAGAAAGAACGTTGACACGCAGTGGAGAAAAAGAACTAGGAGGCTCACCAGTAAATATACGGCACTAAGGGAACTGACAACAAAGAGCGTAAAGGGAAAAGTAAGAGAGGCGGAGAAGATTTACTGGATGGCAGCGATGGAAAAAAAATCGACTGAATAATTACCGAAAGGGCAAAAACGAAATAAAAAGGGAGGCATTTTATGATAATTCAAGAGGAAGCGCTTTACTGTTTGAAGCGAGATGGGCTGCCTTAGAACGCGTAGTTATAAAGTGAAATTCGGTAAAGAAGAAAAATGTACATGCTGTGAGGAAGATAGGGAAACGACGGAGCATGTTCTGACCGAATGCGGAAATATCCACCCAGGTGTACGTTTGGGCACCACATTACATGAAGCCTTGGGTTTTAGGGAGAGCGATGGAAAGCTGAACATACCCGCGATCGAAATAAGTAAGAGACTGTGAGAATACTGGTGGCAGAAAACCAGAGAGAACGGACAAAAATAATTATGGGGAAGACTAAGGACTTTCTGCCATAAGGGGCAGAGAACTGGGCTATGAATTTACGTTTTAGCTATAGTATGATCGATTTAATGGAAGTAGATTTAAAAGGCATGAGGACAATCTAAAGAGAGAGGAAAAAAAAAGTTCTTATATTTTATACGAGCCTGGTGGCCCACATGTCACCGCCCCGTTACAAAGGGGACGCTCATAGCATCCATCCATCCATCCATCCATCCATCCATCCATAGCGCAAAAACGACAGTGCGCATCAAACGCTGAGTCTACAAAAAAATGGCAGATCCCACGTGCAGTGGGAATCAAGGAAATGCGAAGCACGCATCAGGAACGTAAAATGGATCTTCATTGTTGTCTCGTTATACCGATTTTGGTACATACGAAGTTAACGAAACGGCCGCAAGAGCAGCAAGACTGTGGCATGTAAACCATGCCGCTCATGACACGCATGTCATGATTGTAACGTCACCTGTCATTTAAGTTCGTCATTCAGTCGTGTTGTGCCATAGCAATTTTGGTATACATCCCATTAACGAAACGCGTGGCATGTAAATCATGCCGCTCATGACATGAATGTCATGATTTTCAAGCTACGACCTCTCATTTATGTTCGTCATGCAGTCATGTTGTGCCATACCAATTTTCGTATACATCCTATTAACGAAACGGCCAGGAGAGCACAAAGACCGTGGCATGTAAATCACGCCGCTCATGACATGCATGTCATGATGGTCATGTTATGACCTGGCATTTATGTTCGTCATGCAATCATGGTGTGCCATACCAATTTTCGTGTACATCCAATTAAGGAAACGGCCAGGAGAGCACCGAGACCGTGGCATGTGAACCATGTCGCTTATGACATGCATGTCATGATTCTCGTGTAATGCCTTGTCATTTATGTTCGTCATGCAGTCATGTTGTGCCATACCAATTTTCGTATACATCCCATTAACGAAACGGCCAGGAGAGCACCAAGACCGCGGCATGTAAATCATGCCGCTCATGACATGCATGTCATTATGTGGATGTTGTGACCTGCCATTTATGTTTGCCAGGCAGTCATGTTGTGCCATACGAATTTTCGTGAGCATACCATTAACGAAACGGCCAGGAGAGCACCAAGACCGTGGCATGTAAATCATGCCGCTCATGACATGTGTGTCATGATTTTCATGTTATGATGTGTCATTTATGTTCGTCATGCACTCATGTTGCGCGGTATACCAATTTTCGTATACATCCCATTAACGAAACGCGTGGCATGTAAATCATGCCGCTCATGACATGCATATCACGATTTTCATGTTAGGACCTGTCATTTATGTTCGTCATGCAGTCATGTTGTGCCATACCAATTTTCGTATACATCCCATTAACGAAACGGCCAGGAGAGCACCAAGACCGCGGCATGTAAATCATGCCGCTCATGACATGCATGTCATTATGTGGATGTTGTGACCTGCCATTTATGTTCGTCAGGCAGTCATGTTGTGCCATACGAATTTTCGTGTGCATACCATTAACGAAACGGCCAGGAGAGCACCAAGACCGTGGCATGTAAATCATGCCGTTCATGACATGTGTGTCATGATTTTCATGTTATGACGTGTCATTTATGTTCGTCATGCACTCATGTTGCGCGGTATACCAGTTTTCGTATACATCCCATTAACGAAACGCGTGGCATGTAAATCATGCCGCTCATGACATGCATATCACGATTTTCATGTTAGGACCTGTCATTTATGTTCGTCATGTAGTCATGTTGCGGCATGCCAATTTTCGTATACATCCCATCAACGAAACGGCCAGGAGAGCACAAAGTCGTAGGCGGCTAGATAGATAGATAGATAGATAGATAGATAGATAGATAGATAGATAGATAGACGGACGGACGGACGGACGGACTCAAAGTCGCCGAAGGTCGCTAAGAAATGCTTCACATTTAAAAAGGCGTCAGAGCGTAACCACAGGGACCGTGCTTGTTTGAAAGGGCTGTGCGTCTCGCGTAGTTTACGTTCAGGTACATACAAAAAAGCAAAGAAAACTAACGTAAGAAAAAAAAATAGCGAAGCTTTCAGTAAGGCCAGCGAAGCTGAGGGCACTCGGCTGGTCCGGGTTTGACTCCGACATATCCGCATTTCGTCGTGCTCCGAGGCTTCGGGAAACGCCTCGCAAAGCACTGCGTAGCCTAGCGAGCGCTCCTCTAAGTTTCGCACCGAGCTCTGCGTAAGGATGTTCACGTTGAACCATAGTACGGTGGCAGACGCGGCACGCGTGGGCCTCGGCTTGACGCCGTGCCACCCGTTTGCTATGCTACACTATGCGTCCCAGTGCTATTCGAGCTGCTTGGACGCCGCGATGGCCGCTAGAGGACGCATGTTCTCGTGGCCCGAAGCTGTGCACCGAACAAGTCGACACACGCTGTCTTCCTCTTCCGTTTGCACGTGCAACATGTGCGCCCGCCAGCCGCAGTTTTGCCAGTGCAGTGGTGGGCTGAGGTCATTAGCGCAAGAGAAGCGCGCGTGGGAACTCCGCACGTTGGGCATTGCATAGAAGTGCACGTGCACTCGAGTTTGGGGGGTCCAGAACTAATGATGATGATAGTTTTTTGCGGTCGGACGTTAGGCGTCGGCGCCGCTCTCCACATCACCCGTCTACAGCCGCACCGGCACGAAGGAGGTTATAGTTACCGCGGACCACCCCAAGCACCATGCATGGATTCGTTTCCTGGCACCGCCACGCACGTGCGGGACCACATCCAAGAGAATCGGAGAGCGCAAACTGGAACCACGTGTTCTCGTAATTACCTCCCACTGGGTGCAGACGACCCCCCCCCCCCCTTCCTACCCAAACGGGTTCGAGGGCGACAGGGCATGTGGCAAAAGAAGAAAAAAAAGCAGCTTCAGAGAAACACTGATGATGAGAGGGTGTTTCAGATGTTTGAGGGGGCCCATTCTTGGGAAAAAAAATATATTGTTGTGAAGGCACTTGGAGCTTTTCGCAAGGAATTAAAACTGTGTGGAAATCAACTTATACAAAATCACTGCGACATGCCATTGCTATGGCACAATTATTTTTCTGATTAGGGTGTTGGTCTTTCATGACTAGGATAGCCTTGTCTCCCTTTTTTTTTTTTTGTCGTTAAATGTGCAACATTTTTGGCCATGACAAAACATTGCCAAATGCAGAATCTCTGTCAGTTCTTAATGAAAACACCGACTGTTTCATGAGAAATATAATCATAATGCCGACTTCCCAGATAACACATGGACATCCTAGGGACTACGAAAAGATGTCCAACTTGGGAGGTAGGGACGTCCCATGGGATTTCCCATATACCGCAGAAAAACATCCCAAGTGATACAAAAAGCGATGCTTTTGGGATGTCCCAGACGGCGAGCTTGTGGGAGTCTATTGGGATCTCTTTATATTTTTCTTTCTTTGTGAGATTTATTAATTTCTTGCATGCTGGCAGTAGTTCAGTGACCAGAGAATTCTTTGGAAACTCAGAAAAAAAATGGTCCAAAATAAGGTGAATACCAAGGTACCAAGATCATTTATTGCACAGCAGTAGTCCTATGGAAGTATCATATGCATAGGTTCTCCCACATGTCCTCCGCTTTCCACCACCAGTGGTCTTCATAGCTAGACTATTTATTGTCAGTTCTGCACAGATGAACGAAGACGCCGCTGTCCGAGATTGTTTCTTCTTTGTTCTGTGTTTCATTATCAAATCAGGCAGTCTGCGTAAAAGAAAAATATGGCACGAGAGTGAGGAAAATGCAGTGAGGCAGTAACACAAGTGATGCAACTGTTAGTGTTGTAACAGTCACAGCACTCGACCTACTGAGGGCCATGCATGTAGCATCCATGTCCCGTAACCGTTGCTTCCTTGAGCAAACACTACAGTAGGGGCAACAAACAAAATGTGAGAAAACTGCCAAGAATGCAATAACTGAAATGCTCGAAACTTACCTCAAATGTTATGAAACCGGGCTGAATCGCCGAATGCTCCAAAGACGCAGGACACTCTGACAGTGGCGCACCGACGTGGGGGCGGGGGTCGGGGGTTGTAACCCCCCCTAAGGCCGACCTAACCCCCCTCCCACTCCATAACTGCTCCTATGTCCTAGAAGAATGTGGCGCTAATTTATCTGCAAAGCGCCGAAAAAATAAAATAATCGTCATTGATGTTACTATTATCTGGCATTTTATTTACTTTTTTTACACACGCAACAACTGTGTAATCGCATGCCAGGCCCTTCGTGAAAAATTGCACCCCCCCCTCCCCCCCCTGGCAGAAATCCTGGGTGCGCTACTGCACTCCAATAAATAAGCCAGTGGTACGTCAGACCACGTGTGGGGACAAACTGCATGAACCGCTCGCAATAACAAAGGGTATCGGCCGTGAAGGCTCGATCTTGCTGAAGTGCATGTATTTGAAAAAAATTTAATTGTACATGTATTACCTCTGACAAATATCAGTACATTTTTTTTTTTTGGTGGCATGTCTCTTTTATAGCAAAGCTTATTTACAAATTATTTTACCACTTCAAATACAACTTTTCAGAAGGTGTGCTTGTATATGAAACCCAAGCCGTTTAAGCCGTTTCCTGTTTTGTGTCCGCATTACCGCGTATGAGCAAAGTCAAAATGCACTGGCACTGTGGCTCTGCAGACTTTGGCATTCCCGTGTGGTGATTGGAAAACGACTTGACAAATCAGCACAAGACACCTGCACTTGAGAATATTAACTCACCACTTTGGAAGAAATAAGATAACTGGCGCCCTCGATCACCGCTGACTTCAAAGACGCGTGCACTCCATTAAATGAACACTGGCATGCAAAATTACCCTATTATCTGATGTACTGAAATTATGAAATGGTGGCACTTGCTGAAAGGCACTAATTTGAAGTCTTAGTAAGGGCTGGCCAACCATGGACGTATTCGGGATGATCCCTAAGTACATGTCCCTTTGACGCTTTTTGGACATCCCAACATGGATGTGGGATGTTGGTACATTTTTGGGACGTCCCTGGCATGTTATGTGTTTGGGTTTACAGGTTCCTATATAATACTAAGCAATAAAAATACTGTGGGAACCTATAAACAAGAAACCTTGTGGCTAAATTGTAACAACATTAGATTCCCAATTTGACCCGTATTGAGGCATCATTTTTGGCATAGGTTCAAGTAAGACTATGGCCGATAACTCGTTGCGTGGTCCCCACCAGCGGCTGGCGTTTTTTTCGTCTACTGTAATCCCTTTGCATTTGTCATAACTATTACGCTGCAGTTAAAAACTATAAATAATTTCCCCCGTGTCATTCCTTGGCCTACATTGTTAGATTCATGAGATTGTAGCAAAGAAATGAGCCCTTGATCCTTTCCTCTTCCGTTATTTAATACCGAAGGTCTCGCTCTAGCAGGCTTGATGCCATCAGGTAGAATGTGGGGGTGTATTCATCACTAGCCATCTGGTGTTAAAATAACATACTATACATGATGCCTTCTGGCAAAAAGTGTTACGCACTTGCTGCCATGGCTACTAGTGACGCTGACTAACAGTCTCGTGAGTTAAAAAAAAGTGCAGGGATAGCCAATAAAGTGGACGATGAAATGACCGCCACTGTAACTCAGTTGGTAGAGCATCGGGTGCATTATCCGAAGGCTGTGGGTTCTCTCCCCACCAACAGCTGGTGTGTGCTTTCATCTGCTATAGTTTCTTTACAGCTAAAAACTACAGATGACTTCCCCTATGCTTTCCTTGGCCTCATTGTCTGTTATGTTCACGAGGTTTTGTCTAATAAAGAAATGAGCCCTTGATCCTTTCCCCTAGCCTTCGTCATTAGGAAGTCACAAAAAGTTTTAAGGTAATTTTTGTTTTGAGTGAAAAAATAACTTTTGAACTTGGCAACCTTAAGATCAAAGCTGACCATCAAGGTCTGATGTTCAAAAAAACTTGTGCATATCCTGCATGCGCTATTTTGCTTCATTTATGAAGCTCTTAATAGCCTTGCATATTACCACCATGTTTTGCTTCGCTTCTAGCTATTGGTGCAGCCTACGGTATAACATCGCCTGTTTTATTTGTTGCAGGATGGACATGGGGGCGGTAGTCTTATTTCTACTGGCATTTACGCCGTTTGCCACATGTCAAAGGTGAGTGCTCCCCATTTCCACACATTCTCGCAGTGATTGCATGGTTCTTGACATTGTTGCCAGTCCATTTCGCTCTCTCTAGCTGGTGTGAGTGCAGGGTTACGGTATATTCAGACATTGTGTGTGTATATATAAATTAGTTTCAAGGGGCTTGTGTTAAGCCAGAACAGACGTAAAAACGAAACACCGCTGGTGACGTCGCTTTGAAGTTCCCGTACCAGCCTGCGGTGATGTGGATTTTGATGCCGTATGCTCGGGCTTTGGCAGTATTTAACCAGTAAATGTGGGCTACATTGCACCCTAAAGCGTTAATAATATAAATTGCTATGGTTTAATGTGGCAAAACCATGATATTGTCACATGGTTGTCACGATGGAGGACACAGCAGTCCTCAAAGCGTTGACGGTCAATGTTTATTGGGTGAAACTATGCCCAGCGAAGAAACGTGAATCATACAGCGAAACGATAGCGGCGTGAACAGGCTTCAAAGTGACTGATCCCACTGTCAGAGTAATCGGTATAACACGAAAGTGAAATGTGTTTTTGCATAAGCATGAATGTTCACGTTGAGGTGACCTTGCCCATTGATAATGGTGTTTCCCTGGCATGGCACCGTTTGACGTGGATGAACCCACATTCACGCATCGCCTCCATAACATCCAGGACTAACCATATGTGGTAACTGAAGTAGTTCACGTAATAATTGGATATAGTCTATAGTAAATGCCGTGTGACAAAGGTATCGATCATATTTACTTGCGCCACATTGACCCGCCAACGTCGTTGCCGTACTTGGGTGCCTAACACAGCAGTTTCCTTGTTGCCATCTCACACGAAGAGTGGTTGGCAAGGAAATGCCATCCAAGATGAGAGGTGGCTGGTGCTCTACTACTGCGACTGCGCTATTGGTGCACATATGCTCAAACCTGTACAAATGCGGTTTATGTTCTTTCTTATCACTCTGCTTTACTCATTTGCACTCGTCTGGCTCCGTGCGCATGTATTGAGGCACCCTTTGGAACGCACCTCTAATGGTGCCGCCATCCAGGAGAGGCGAAGCAAAGCTGCAGGGCTCCACTTCAGCTCTCCTAGATGGTGGCACCGTTGCAGGCAAGGATGCGCATGCGGTGAGCCAAATTAGTGTCGAGGAAGAATGAAGTAAGCGTGATAAGGGATATAAGGCGCGTTCACATCTACAGCTCTGAGCATGTCTGTCTCCGAGCATGTCTGAAATCTGTGGTCCAAACAAGTGCAAAAGTTAAAGGTATTCAGTGGAAATGGGAGGCTTGAACTGACGAACAAATCATTTTCAACCATCTGTTGATCTCTTGAAATCCATGTTGTAACACCGACATGAAAGTCCTCCTTCAAGGTAATTTTTTTCTTCAGAGCTAATTTCCTCAGGCAAGTTTAACGAAAGCTTAGCAGGACTTAGTGATCCTTTATCAATCCACATGGTGATGTAACAAGCTTTGCCGTAGGTGTGATTCTGTATGAGGAGCCGTAGCATTTAAAAGTTTACTTTGCTTTGCAGCCTTACTTAGTACAGACAATGAGCATGAGTTCCCCCCTTAATCGCCGCCAATTAGGCGCTTCAATAATCTGATATGGGGGAGCTTCCATGCCGCGCAGTTTTCAGAACACTACGAGCATGCGAAGGCTGTTTCCTGATCAACGTGTGCCTGATGACACAGGTCTAGAACAATAAGTGCAGTGTATCGTTGAATTGGTGTTGCTTGAGCACATTCAGGGACTACAGGAAAATTTGGGTCAACCAAGGATCTAATTCTATTTATCTGCACATGAGAATTAGGAGCATAAACGGATATAGTGTAACAATGATTGGCAACAGCAGATGCTTTTACTGCATTTCATGCCCTTTATTATCTTTGTAGGGTATACCCAGCCATATTTTCTGTGCGAGGAGCATATGTAACACAAGCTTTTCCTACACTGTCAGCATCCAAATTTTCGGTTGTCAGTCTAGTTTTGTGTGTCAACCTTAGGAGTGCGAGCGCGTGTATGTATATCACAGCATTCTTAGTGTGTATTGATGTTAACAGTTCTTTTCAGTGAAGAACAAATCACGCTCACATGAACTGTAATTTCTGACTTCGCTTGGTTTGTCACGATTTATGGATCATTTCTGAGTACGATGAGCGACATTCTATATTACCACTACGTTAAACGCGCCATTGAGTACTATGCAAACTAACACATAGCTGTGGGAACGTCTGCGCAGGCCAAACGAGATGCTGTCTGAAAGATAGAAAGAGGCAACATCTGCAAGATTGTAGAAGAGAACAATAGTTTATCTTAGCAGCTTAATGTGTTTGCTTGACGACATTGGTACTGTTCGTAAAAGTGGCACTTTGCAAACATACGTTTGGGCTTGAGGCTTTTGCAGTATCAAAGAAGGCAAGTCAATTGTATTTGTGATCCTTCTCTCGGTCTTTATATAATATAGGGTATAGTATAGACTTGTTTCTTGAT
Organism: Hyalomma asiaticum; assembly: GCA_013339685.2. Lineage (NCBI taxonomy): Eukaryota > Metazoa > Arthropoda > Arachnida > Ixodida > Ixodidae > Hyalomma > Hyalomma asiaticum. The sequence goes on along the minus strand of CM023481.1, from coordinate 248,670,554 downwards.
GGACACGTACAGAAGTTCAGTTTAAGGTTGCGCTTACTGTGCTTGTTCGAGAGCACATTATAACCCCCTTTTTTTTTTACTCATTTGTTTGACGTAAAATGTTTATTGTGTCTTTACGTTCTTTCTGGAATGATTTGTGCATACCAGTGCTTGGAAGGTTGCGTATATGCTTTGTATCTCGCTTTTCAGGAAAGCTTTTCTTCTTCTTTGTCATTTTTTTTCATGTGACAGATTGTTGCATCTTGATACGTGATCCTCGTTTTGTGCTAGTTTCTACTCACTCCTGCTTACAGCCTCATCTAGAGGCCAGCAGTACTGTACTGTATAAATAAATAATTAAACAAACAAACAAAGAAAGAAAGAAAGGTACAAGCTCAGTGTAATGAAAAGATCAGTGCAAACGATGAAAAATGGAGAATGTCGCTAGAGCCAACGTTTTGACTAGTGGACTTTGAGCCCCCTTGGTCAAGCTAGACAGCCGCTGTTCTTGATTACAGTGATAATTGAGCGACTCTCCATGAGATGTTTTTAAACCGGTGCCCTGTTATTAAAACAAATGACAACAGTTCTTGCACACACCATGGTTCAATCTGTGTATCAAATGAGCAACCAGCTGCTGCATTCTTTTGCAGCGGCGGCGTGTACACGATTGTGGCGCCGCAGACCTTGCGGCCGAACCTCAAGTACCACGTGAGTGCTTCATTGAGTCAGAGCCGGTTGCCCGTGGACATGCTGGTTACTGTATCGGGTCGCGCAGACAATGGCAACTTCAACGTTATCAGCAGGAGAGCCACACTTCAAGACCGTGCGTCACCCCTTTCTTTTTCCACTTCAGCATGCATTCTCCACGTGCCCATTGCTCTAGTTTAAAGGGACACTAAAGAACAATGTTAAGTTTGGCTAGATCGATCTTTTAACTTTGTTGGAGCCTAGCCCTTTTTCCTGCACACAAATAAACAAATTCCTTGTGTTGAAAACTGCCACTGGAAGTCCTTGGTGTTGCCGCTCAATTTCAATCGCCTGTGCCAAAAAGAGAACATGAATTCATAACCTCGGTGCCAATACTATGTGCAGTGAGCTCCACAGCCATAATATATGTAGTAACAACTGTGGCTTAGTGCACATTCATTTATTGTCAAAGCTTACCAAATTCATTTTCAATTTATAACCTGCAACAGTAATTGAGTATAGAAAAAGGATGCGCTAACGTCATTCCAGAAAGGTACCCACAGAACTGGACAAAGTGGGGCACTCTCTACATTTTCTCAATTTTGCCTTTTTCGTTTACAACTGCTACTAACTGCTCTGTTCTCGCCAGGAATGGCAAATTGGCTGCTGCACAAGCCTCATCTTTCAACCTTGCTCAACTTAATATTCTCCTTTAGTGTCCCTTTAACATGTGTTTGCATTTGAGACTTCTGCGAGCATTAAAGGGGTCCTGAACCACCGCTCGGGCTTGGTTTTGAAAACGGCTGGGTGTGTATTGAAGGCCTCTCAGAAATTTACAGCCGAAAGAATTTTTCAAAACGGTTTGTTAGGGGCGAAGATACTGCGACTGGAAAGCCTCCCTTTCCAGTCCTGTCTCAACTCTGCGGAATAGAGGGTACAGAGCTCCTTAGGGCGGTGTCGAAGGAGGTGCCCCGCCCACTGCGTTACGTCACCAGACTTCAGCGACGTGTCAGAAAGGCTGATGAAAAGCGCGTGACTACCGGGGACTGTTTGTTTGCAGCGCGCTTGTGGCCGCCTGCTCGCTCCGCGCCTGGGCTCGGTCGTGTGCCCTCGCGATCACTGCATTTTTTTTTTCTATCCTCCTAAGCTTTGTTTTCGTTCGTAACACACGTTTAGGCTCACAGGTGTGCGCACTTACTTTGTCAGTGCGCTGCTTGTCGTCGATATTGCGCATCAGACGGCATCAGGGCAAACAGCGCAACTACCATCGCTGCTCCACCTTGTCCTGCATAACCTCAAGTTATTTAATTGTTGATTAGTGATTGTAGACTGGTTAATCATCCTTTCGGGCTTGAACGTGTGGCTACTATGACTCGAAAGGAAGACCTTCACAACTCGAACCCCTGCCGACAGGTTAATGTGGAATAAGGTGCGTTGACATGCGGTAAGATGGATGGATTAATTTAATGTGTGCATACAGTAGCTCAATTTTAGCAGTGAAGCTGTTTAAGCTATTGGTGAAACTGGGAAACCTTCAGAAAACTCCTTTAGCTATGTAATGCTAGCATAACAATGCCACGCTGCAGTAAAGACAAAGCTTCCTAGGACTAGTTAGGTAAGGCTGTCTAATTCAATGGAGCCTAATTAAGATTCCTAGGACTAGTTAGGTAAGGCTAAGTCTAATTCAAAGGAGCCTTATTAGGAATAATTAATTGAAGCCTAGTTCAGACAGGACTAAGCTAAACCAAGCCAAACTGAACTAATCCAAGCTTAATTGAGCTATGGCAAGTCACACCTAATTAAGCAGATACTAATGATATACAATTAAGCCACGATACTAATTAAACCAAGTCTAATTAAGGTAAGACTAATTATGCAAGACCTAATTTAGTTGATATGAACAAGTCGTGTAAGCAAGCTTCTAATTAGGTCGTGTTTAGTTAACTAGTACTAATTAAACCACTCACAGCTAGGTTATTCCTAGTTAAGTCATACCTAAGCTAGCACTTATTAATCTAAGGTAAATTATGCTAGGACTTCAAGGTTAAGCCTCATTAAGCTGTGACTAAATATTTCAGGACTAATTGGGCTAACACTGATTAAATCAGGCCTAATTAAGCTTAGACTCAACAAGCGATACCTAATTAGGATAATATATCAAAGAACAGCATAACTAGGCCTAAACTAATTAGGCCATGTATAATTAAGATATGACTAATTAATACAAGCATAATTATATCGTGAATAATGAAGCCCAGCTTGTTAAAGTCATGTGTGGATAGGTTTAAGTTAATTAGACCGACCTTAATTGGCATAACACTAATTAGGTCCTGACTAATTAGGTTAAGGCTAAGTCTCAATAAGCTCAGACTATTAAGTTACGCCAAGTTAAGCCATACATTACAGATGTAATGATTTTATTCCACACTAATTTACCTTAGTCAACCCTAATCTGCTGTAATCCTTAATTCACCCTAATCTAAGTCTAGCATAATCCACTCTATAATATGCCATAGTCCACCTTAATGCACCTCAGTCTGTCTTAATCCACCCTAATGCGCCTTTATGAGCTCTAACCCACCCAAATACACCCTAATCACACCTAGTCCTTTAATCCACGTTATAAAAGAAATATTTTGGGTTCGACTCCAGGCATGTTATTGAGTACGAGTACTACAAGGTGGCGCATTGGAGTACCATAGGGAATAAACCCATCTAGAATCACTGATGAATTGTTAATTAATGTTTGGAAATAATTTGTGATTTATTGCAGGCTGCTGGCATGCATCTGTTGGCTTCTTGGAAAACTATATTTATGGTGACTTTTGCACCGCAAGGTTCGCGTCCACGCCGGGGTAGTTTACGGACGCCTTCCAATGGCATCTATGAGACTTGCGCATTAACAAATATATTTTTACATATTTCCAGCAACTATTTTGCCTATATAGGTGCTCACAACGCAAGGAAAAGCGAGCGCCAGGCGCGCGCGGCAGCACGCGCTTACGGTTTTAAAAAACGCGCGCTGCGAAGGGCCCGCACACAGGCGCGGAGGGCTTGTCTGCCATTGGCCAATAGCAGCGACGCTCCTTGTAAATGCTTTATGACGAAACAAAGCATATACAAGGAGCGTGAGGAGAAGCCGCTTTTTGAATTGAGGGCTCCTGAGGAAGTGGAAGCTTTGTGCTCTGCTCGTGAACGCTACGCTTCGCGGATGACTACAGCGTTTGGCCGAGATGTTCATTACAGCGCAGGCAAGCCGTAGAATATGTTTTTTCACCATGCCCGAAGGGGGGTTCAGGACCCCTTTAAATGTCATATGCCTGTCATTTGAGTCCTTCTGTGTCAGTCGGAAAGACATCATCATGAGACAGGCGTGAGAAATCGTGACCGCACAAGGGACAGCGGCCGTTCATTATACGGTATACGTCATGAAGCATGGCAAAAGTTGTAGAATTAGGTACCCAGGCCTTGGGTTTGACACCAGCGCATTGGTGATAACCCAGGGCGTTTTGTCTACACAATGCTTTTGGTACCCTATTGTAAAAATGCTTTGGTACCCTGTTGTTTTAGTGTCCTGTTGTTTATTTTGGCACTCTTTTGGCACCCTGTTGTAACAATAATTGAGGTAAGTATCATTATATAAGGTAATAGTATTTATTGTATTAAACGGTTGAGGAGCAGCTGTTAGTGTGCAATTTCCTTTGTCACTTTTCTTTGTTAAAGGGGTCATGAAATGTTTTCTGAAGATTTTGTACGAAGTGCATATTTGGGATCCTGACCTTCCAGTACGTCAACAATATTCATTGTTCTGTTGCATTGTGTAGATTGATTTAGAGCAAACAGAAATGCAGTTTCAGTTTCACTGAGCATGTTCCCCTTAACTTTGCACTTGATGTCATGTAAGTCGCCACCAGGCCTCCGAGATTGGCTCGTCCTCGGAGGCCACAGGAAAACAAACCGTGCTGCAGCCTTGCTTCCAAATGCCGGCACTACACGCTTCCTAAATATTTTCATTCTGAAGTCTAGCTTTGAAGTAAATCTATTCTTTTAGAGCAAACGCAAGTTCACTATACCTTTAGTGCACTTAAAAATATCTTCTGAAATGTCACCGAATAGTACCATGCCGGCCCGCGGTGTCGCATAGTCATTTCGGGAGCGTGCTGGGGTTTGAAACGGGGTGTTATTAATAAAATGTACAGTGAATATTTCACTGAAATATTTCGGAATCGGCTTGTTTCATCGCTGGTGTTTGACTGGGGCTTTGTCAAGCTGTCATTGCAGAGCCTTTTTTCTTGGCCACCTTTTGTTCACAGTATTTTTCTTCTTGGTGAAAAAAAAATTCTCTTATTGATTCATTGATCAATTTAACAATAGCGCGTTTCATGTACTGCCCTCACGGCTCTTAGAAGGTTATGGCAATCGCTTGCCTTATATATGACATGCATTACCAGTGATATTTCGGCCTAGAATAAAGTTCTGTTCTTGTGCAATTGCTAGGGTTTTAATTCTTGTTTATTCATATATTTTTTTCAGGTGAGACCCAAGTATTGAGTTTCGAGGTACGTGATTTTTGCTTGGTAATGGGCTCTGGTCATCTTGACAATGTTGACAGTTACAGAGGTTGTTTCTATTTATTTTATGGTAATACTTTGGGCATTATTTAGTAGTACGAAAATAAAAAATGCTGGACTACATTAGCGTAGCAGCTTATCGAGTCGCAGCTATGTTTCCTTAGCAGCCTCGGGGACACATCTGGAATGACTAGCTTTATACCTCCATACAACAAACACCACAGAATGTGACAGTCATGAACTGACTGCTCGGCAGTACATGCGGCAATTAGTGTTGCTGGTGCTGTTCTATGCATGCTGCGTGCTTGCCCCACCACGGTGGTGCATGCAGCAGGAAACCCAAATAAGTTTAGATTAGGCAGGGTTCGTTCCATTTAACTCAAGTTCAAGCACATAAAGTCTTCGTTTATACCACTGCCACTCGGACACTTTTGATTACGATTAAGGCTGATCTGGAATCGAAGTCCACAAAACTCGTTAATTAGAACTTTGCGAGATTAAAGTTCGGCCTTTTTGTGCAAGATGTTGTTCGTGGAGGTTTCTTATTTACACAAGAATGCCACAAGAACGAGGGACTAGGGTAGGACGAAAAATATAAAAAGCTAGTTACTTTCAATGACTCCTAAAAAAAAAGGTTTGGTCGGATGTGCTGTGACCATGAGGGCCAAAACTTGGATGACGTCCCACTGTAGTCGTCATCACGTCGAACGTGGGTGTCGTGTGAAGCCGAAAGGAACGCAGCTCCAACGCACTTTGGCATCTACTGCGTTGGACTATCGTGCTTATTCTTACACTGTGTTGCCCCTGTGGCTTGTCATCAAAACTTCGGGTGTTTCCCAGATCTAGAGGGCGACGCCGATGCTTTCACGTTTACTGCATCTCTTGCTCTCCACTTGGTCCAACGAACGCGCAGCATCAACAACTTTCTTCAACGTTGCGTGATATATGTGCGAACTTGCCCAATGTTCCTTATTACTTATAGAAAATCTTGGCACACCAAAAACCTATTTGTGGTAAAAGTGCCAGTTGGCCAGTTCCCATTGCTTTCAGTGGTAATGTATCCTATTCAGAAAGTCCAGAATAGCTTCTTTCGAGTTCAAAATTGTTGAAAGCGAGCACCAGTGACATCCAGAAACAAGCAGCGGCGTATTTTTTCTTACTGAGGGTCACTTGCAAGGTACCGTACTCGTCGGTAACATATTCGTTTCATGAACTGTTGCGATCTCTTGCAAGATAAGCAAGGGCGCGCAAAGTTTAGTATACTTTGGCTACACATTCTTGTCTCTTGACACACAGCGAGATCAGAAACATCAAATCAAGCACGGCACGGGCGATGTGAAATTCGGACCCACACAGGCTGTGGAGTGCACAAGGTGTGCGATGCAATGCGCAGGCCGTTCACATGCATGTTCTGTCACTCCCCTGCTCCTGTGGTGAGGAGGTGTGTTCACGTTGCTCCTTGACCATCAACCGTGGCCGCTTTGTCTTGTGGCGCATAATTTAATTGAAGAACGTGTTGTCAAAAGGTCGTGTGCAACTTGACCATTGGGGCCGTGCACCAGCAAAGTTTCACTTTATCAGCTCTGTCCTCATACGCGGCAGCATTTGTCAACTTTGTCATATGGAAATCATGGCTAAGCGTGCTTCATTGTATTGATGTAAAAAATATATGGTGTTTCTTGCGCACAAGATTGCAGAAAGTCAAATACTTTGTAATATCAGGAATTTCATTATTTTAAGGTTTAGCTGCATTGTGTTAATAGCATATTGGTATGTTGATTCCCGGTGGTAAGGAGCACCCATGTTGATTATTGGATATAGAAAGTATGTGCTCATATATATATAATTCATATTTGAAGTATTCGATAGTTGCAAACTGCAGTTATCAATGAAGTCAACCTGCTTGTAACTGGTGGAATCAAGTGGAAGGCATCGCTGACCATGCTAGCCACATATTTGACCACATCTTTGACCATGCTAAGCAGTGGACCATTTTCAAGCAATCCCAGAGTGTCCCGTGGGTGCGCGGAGCACTATGGGGAAAGTGTGTACGTCGATTCAAGCAAACCAGTTCCGGTGGGCCAGTCACCCGCCTCCCGTTGATGCTGTTGGGGCACAAAACGAAGGGAACACGGCGCTTTTTCACTGTTGTTGTTGTACGAGTGCTAAACATATTTTAAAGCATGCACGTAATACCACGTATGAAGCTTCAAAGCAAGGATACCCTCAGTGTAGACGTAAACATGTCGCCTCCAATATTTGAACGTTACCTTCACATAATGCCGTCCAGGTAGTTAACTCCTAAATGACACAAGCCTGCAAAAACTGGCATTTATCGCTTTCCACGTGCAGCAGTGATCAGATAAAGGTAGACTCCTTTGCGGCGTGGAATTCAGATACGGCCATAATGTAAAATGGATGGGTGTTCGCTCGTAGGGGGCTACAGGCATAATTACTTCTTTGTAAAAGTAAGAAAGAATAAGAGTTTCTTGATCTTATTATGAACCGTAGCTGTGTCACGGTCCAGCAAAACTTGGAAGCACCCCACGATAATGAAACTTCGTTGCAAGTGCAAACGATGTGACTTTGCAGTGAAGTTTTTTTTTCGGGCAGTTTTTTTTTTTTTGCAGTATGAACGCTTTTCTGTTTTTTGGGGCGTACGCTGTGTGCGTCTTTGTTGAGACATTAAAAATGGACTGAAGATAAAGTGACATTGTGCAGCTGCGTACATCATATTGAAATATTTTAGATTTTCACTATTGGGCGTCTCGTAGACTGAAAGGTGATCACGAAATGCAGCACTTTATATTGCCACGGAAAAGCACAGGGAGAAAAAGGTAACTTTTTAGCTATTGTGTGAGAATAAACTGTGGAGCAAACAGCCCTAGCTCCCTCACAATTTTACCACAGACAAGGCAAAGCATAAAACTGTCTACCTGATAGTTATGAAGTATGGAATAAGATCTAATATTAAATATTTGTGATGCCTATTGTGGTTGTTACGCATAATTTTATTCATCTGCATTCTTTTTCTGCGGCTCAATTTTGGCAACTTCCCGGGATGCCCCAGTGTTGAAAAATGACAATGCCCAGACACAACTGTAGTTTATTTTTGTTTAATACTTCTTACAGTTTTCTGTGCTTGCACATTTGTATAAATCAAGTGTATACATCTTTGTTATTTTCAAAATATACGTTTAGGCCATGTAACGCTACACCAGTAGACGTGAAAAGCCGGGAACGAATAACGCATGACCGCTTGCTCTGCATGTAATAAGATATGAGTTAACCTAGGGATAGTAAGCCAGCACGCAAAAGCGTAACCTACGTTTGAAGACAAATGTCGAGAGGTGATCGCAGCTTGTCGCTTGCTGGTGCGAATGATCTTTGCGATGTCTGACCAATGTAAAATGCAGACTATACAATCTCGCGTTTTCTTTCATCTCACAATCTTATCTTGTGCTCGTTAAGTGTTGGTGGACGTTGATTCGAAATAAATATGCCGAAAACAGTGATGCATGGGATGAACCGCTCATTTGGCCTAAAAGTGGCGCGTGGATGCGCTAGGTGTATGCAAATCATATAGAGAAGACACCGTAGCTAAATTAACAAGGTGCCCCGCCGCGGTGGTCTAGTGGTTATGGCACTCGGCTGCAGATCCGAAGGTCGTGGGATCGAATCTCGGCCGCCGCGGCTGCATTTCGATGGAGGCGAAATGTTGAGGCCCGTGTGCTGTGCGATGTCAATGCATGTGAAAGAACCCCAGGTGGTCGAAATTTCCGGAGACCTCCACTAACGGCTTCTCTCATAATCAGAGCTGATTTTGGGACGTTAAACCCCATAAATCAATCAAACTAACAAGGTATCCATTACAGAATCACGCAGCAGTTTGTCTACCTTGTCAAATTTACTTAATCGGAGAAGTGCTGGCACAGTGCTGCAGAAAAGCGTGAGGTTCGTGCGGACAGTGTCGGCGGTGCGGCGGGGTACACACTTTTCCCATGAGTGCTTGCACGGCCGTTGGCGGCACTTGCGTTCTTGAAAATGGTCTATTATGTGTCCGAAACTGGACATTCTCATAACATTGTGTAAGGCAAAACCGTCCCTGCATATAGCTGCTGAATTGTTTTGTTTAAAACTGATTAAAAAAAATTTAACAGTACAGAAGCATCCTAACTTAAAATGGTTAAAGAGCTGATTTATCACTCCTATTTTGGGGGAGCGTTACAAAGAACGAATGAAAAAAACTGCCTAAGTGGCACCAACATTGGCCATTTTCAATGGAGAACTTTAGGTGAGGACCCCTTTTTTAGCAACTGAAACTCGACAGCCAATGTTCCACCTAGGTCTTTTGTTGACATAACAGTGTCCTCGAGTTACTGTATTTGATATCGGCACGCCTCAGTACATATAACTTACTTTATACAGTTCAACCTCCATATAAAAAGTACAGTCAAACCTGTCTTATTCAATTCTGTTTCATTCAAACTGATACTGTGGCATTGTCAAAGCTGCATGTACTTCAATTGGGAGAGAACGCTTGGTAATTTAGAAAGTGCAAGCATTCTTTATGATTAATTCAAACATGCCAAATGGGGTGGCACTGCATCCAGTGAGCATTGCTCAGACTCTGCTGTGAGGAAAAGCTTAGGAAAGACCCCCTTTGCTCAAAGATAGGTTATAAGGTTTGAGTGAAATCTTTCAGGTCTCTGCAAGATAAGTGTATTCAGGTGTGCACCATTGATTGCCACATTCACATAAAGGTAATGTGCACCCAGTATTCACAAAATAAGAGAAAGGATGAGCACAAGTGATCTTAATAAAACATTAATTTTATGCTTTTTGTGGTTTCGTTTCTTCTGTAATCTGTAGCTTTAAAATTACCTTTTGGATATGCTTCAATCATGTGCCATTCGAGGGCGGTTACCTTGACAAGCTCAGTATGCACTTAGTTGCTTCAGAAAGTCTGTGCCCCGCCATGGTGGTCTAGTGGTTATGGCACTCTGCTGCTGATCCGAAGGTCGTGGGATCGAATCCCGGTTGCGGCGGCTGCATTTCGATGGAGTTGAAATGTTGAGGCCCGTGTGCTGTGCAATGTCAGTGCACGTTAAAGAACCCCCGGTGGTCTGAATTTCCGGAGACCTCTGCTACGGTGTCTCTCATAAGCAGAACTGGTTTTGGGATGTTAAACCCCACAGATCAATCAAATCGAAGTCTGCAAGTATGTCTTCAAGGTTCGGATATTTTCTTGTTTTTGGCCCGTAGCACCTTTATTCAAGGTAACATGCCTCTGCTGCATTAGAAAGACACCTCTAAAATGCATTTTGAAAATACTTTCAAGATAAACACTTTCAAAATGACAGTGCCTCATAACCATTAGTAACACATATGATGCACACAGTCTGCAGTAGGGCATGAAATTGAACCTACGTGAACTCAACAAAATCTGCTTTGCAATTTTGTGATGGCAATGACACTACGTCTGGCTGTTATGACTGGATGCTGTCTCCAATGCACGAATGTGGTTGATTTTGTTGTTCTTGTTTTGTTTCGTACTTGATTGTACACTGGGAATTTATGGACATATTGTGAAGGTGTTTTATTAGAAAAAGGGTGCACATTAGATTCCCGTAAATACAGTATGTCTACTTGTGATGGCACCTTGTAATAAATAAATCTTATGAAACGTCGCACTTATGTGTTAGCTCAGTGCACATTTTCTAACTTAAAGGAAAGTCCTCCACTCAATTAGTATTTTCCTTTAATTCAAACCTGTTTAGTTTGAACGAATTTTTGAGTCTCTGATTTCAAATTAGTATTGAGCTATGACTCTGCTTCATGACCTTATGTCCATAAAATACCAATATAACTGAACATATTTATCAGTGGTTTAAATCTAATGAAGTCTAGCTACTGTTGTGGAGGAGTCATGGTAATGAATTGAATTTTCTGCTTGTGCCAGTGGTAAAATGCTTACGCTCATGCAGTTTTTGTAACATTTCTAAAATTCCACGTTGCGTGACAGAAAGCTGCCATTGAAGCATAGCACCTTCTTTCCTGGCAGTGGTTTATGGTTGAGGGGAACCTGATTACCCTCCTCCCCACTTCAAATGGGGGAGGATACATTATAAGCTACGCACTCTACAACCCACATAGTTTTGTATTCTGCTCTGTCTGTGCCCTGTGGCAGTGCTATTTCGGGGTTCTCATTGTCACCGAACGATATTACTGTACAGGAACTAATTACTAAGCACAACAAGGTCTCTTATATTGCAAGCAGCTGTCATGTCGCAAAGCAGAAAACATGGCCGCTATGAACAAGGATGCCATAATTCAGGCTGTCTCCTTGCGTTCATGCAATGCTCTTTTGTTTTGTAACATGCAGTGGATTTCGATGCTTTGTGTTTATTGGATGGAGTGGTGAGCCAGTGGTTTGGTAAACATAACTCTTACATGCTTCTCTGGGCATGACATATCGCAGAAATTTGTTGGCATGCCACTAAATTGTGGTTGGCCAGACCTCTGGCCCAACAAAATTTTTTTACATTATCAAAATTAGTCTTTTAAAATCAATCTGTGGCTATCCCTTGATTAAAAGATCAAATTTCAGTATTGCAATGTTTAGATATTCTCCGTCTATTCGAATTTCCTTTTTTCCCAGTCTAGACGTTTAAAGACTTCCTCTAAACATGCAGTGAATAGCATCGGGGATATCGTATCTCCCTGTCTCACACCTCTCCCGATCGGGATTTCTCTGCTTCTCTCATGTAGGAGTAGTGTGGCTGTGCAATCTTAGTATATGTTGTTTATGGTTTTCACGTATACGCCAGGTACCCCTTGTCGATGTAGAGCTTCTAGAACTGCTTGTATTTCTATGGAGTCAAATGCTTTGTCGTAGTCGATAAACGCCATATAAAGAGGTTTGTTATATTCCGCATACTTCTCAATTACTAGGTTGATAGCGTGGCTGTGGTCCATTGTCGAGTGACCTTTCCTAAAACAAGCTTGTTCTCTCGGTTGGTTAAAGTCGAGTGTTTCTCTTATCCTCATAGAAATTACTTTCGTAAATAGCTTGTATATTACTGGGAATAGGCTAATTTGTCTGTAATTCTTTAACTCCTTTATGCCACCTTTCTTGTGGATTAGGATTATATTAGCATTTTTCCAACTGCGCGGTACACTACATGTCTTGATACATTTCGTGAAGAGCGATGCAAGTTTTTCAAGTATAATGTCTCCTCCGTCTTTGATCAAGTCGGCTGTTATACCATCTTCACCAGCTGCTTTACTGCGGGACATACCTTTGACAGCTTTTTTGACTTCGTGAGCGGTTATACATGGAATTTCAGTGTCCTCCTCTGATTCTATTTCTATTAAGGTAGTATGGTCTGTCTGAGAGCTGTACAGTTCAGAGTAGAAATTTTCTGCTACCTTTACTATTTTGTTGAAATTGTTGATAACGTTACTTTGTTTATCTTTTAGCGCATGCATTTTGTTTTGTCCCAAGTGCAGTTCCTTTTGACCGATTTAATGCTGGTGCCTTTCTCTACTGCTTTCTCTATTTCTCTCATGTTAAAGTTTCTGACATCTTTGCCTGGCTTTACTGATCAATATTGATGGTTCTGCGAATTCTATATTATCTTTTGATGAACTTACTTTTAGTTGTTGGCGTTTTTTATTAAGTCCTTGGTAGATTGGGACAACTTACTTGTTGCTTGCTTTGTTGTTTTACCCCCGACTTCTATCGCTGTTTCAAGGATTGTTTTCATGGTTTTGTTTATTTCTTCTAAATCTCCATCGTTTTCGCCTAAGGCTTCGAACTTGTTGCTTAGGGCGACTTTAAATTCTTCGTTCTTCGCTCTGATTACCTCTAGATTTGCATTTTTTCTAGTAAATAATTTAGTTCTTGTTCTCTTTAGGTTAAGTACAATCTTTGCCCTTACTAATCTGTGATTGCTGCATTTTATTTTCCCCACTACTTCTGTGTCTTGAATTATACCTGGTTGTTCACACATTATAAAGTCAATTTCATTCTTTGTTTCCCCATTAGGGCTATACCACGTCCACTTCCTATTCTTGTGTTTCTTAAAAAACGTGTTCATTATTCAGAGTCAGTTTCTTTCAGCAAATTGCACTAGCATTTCCCCACGGTTATTCCTACGGCCGACGCCGTAGTTGCCAATCTTTGAACGTCTGGACTGGGAAGAAAAGGGAATTTGAATAGACGGAGAATATCTAAGCAATTTAAGATTTGCAGATGACATTGTGCTCTTTAGCAGTGATTGAGACGAAGTACAAAACATGATTGATGACCTAAACAGGGAAAATATTAAATTGGATTAAATATGAATAGGCAAAAGACCAAAGTTATGCTCAATAGCCTAGCTAAGGAGCAGGAATTTAAAATCAACAATGAACCCGTACAATGTGTAAATGAATACGTATAGCTGGAACAGTTAATAACAGGAACTCCTTCCCATGAAAAAGAAGTTCTCCGTGGAATAAGGATGGGCTGGAGCGCATTCGGAAGGCATTACGAAATCATGACTGGAAATTTACCGCGCTCACTAAAGCGAAAAGTATTCAATCACTGCATTCTCCCAGTACTAACGTATGGTGCAGAAACGTGGAGGATATCGAAAAAAACTAGAGATGAAACTAAGGAGCACGCAACATGCAATGGAAAGAAAAATGATAGGGGTAACGCTAAGAGATAAAAAAACGAGCGGAATGGATCAGAGAACAGACAGGAGTAGCCGATATTATTATATCAATTAAAAGAAAGAAGTGGACCTGGGCAGGACATGTCATGAGGAGGAAAGATAACAGATGGACAGTAAGAGCGACGGAATGGATACCAAGAGAGGGAAAATGCAAGAGGCAGGCAAATGGTTAGATGGAGCGATGAAATTAAAACGTTTGCAGCATAAAATCAAACCAACTCGCTCAGGATAGGATGGACTGGAAATCGTTGGGAGAGGCCTTCGTCCTGCAGTGGACCTAAACAGGCTGATGATGATTGCAATGCATGTTTTGATATAATGATGCGAGTTCCAGATTTTACCACTTGTATTGAAGTTTAAATTTGAATTCCACATCACATCTCTTGGTGATCACTCATAAAACAGATGTTCATTAAGTGTTGATACCATTTGGTGATCTGAATGACTTGCCTAGGGGGCATCCCATGCAAGAAGGGGAATTCCTCTGTTACATTGGGCAACAAGCGATGAAAGATAATGCTGGCCTGAATCCTAGGTTACTAAACTATATCCACAGTCATTCTTCATCCTCTCCTTCGAAAAGATAAACAATGCTTGTCATTTTCAACTTTCAGATTGGCGACTGGGGCCCTGGAAAGTACACAATAACAGCAGAAGGCTCGGGTGGTCTAAGTTTCCGAAATGAAACTGACCTCACCTATGAGCACAAGAGCTATTCGGTTTTCATGCAGACAGACAAAGCCGTCTACAAACCAGGCCAGAAAGGTAACTTTTTTTTGTGGTGGCTTTTTCTTGTTTGTTTTCTGTTCTTACTTAAAGGGAGCAACAACCAATGTTTAAGGTACCCATTTTCTTTATTTCAATGGAAAGCTTAGCAGTCAGTGTCCAGTCATGCATTGGCAACGGGGAAAACACTGCAAAACATTTTTATGAGAATTTCTTGCCTATGGAGTCCTATACGCAACACATGTCGCAAACAGTGGCTGGCTGACAGCCGTTGGGTATGTTCGCGCCAGGCTCTGCCTCCACAGAGCGCATGCGCTGTGGTAAAAAGTAGGTTTTCATTTGGCACGAAGGCAGTGCCACTTCTAGGCGTCGACGTCTTTTACTGCATAGAAAGGAAATAATAGGGTGAAGTTGCATTTTTAGGTACTGATTGCCAATTTAGGCCAGAGTTGTGGCCATATGAACACCAGCAGGTGACACAGGGCAGTTTAAAGACCCTAGAACGCAGTGCCAAGGCTTCATTCTTCACCAGGCTCTGTCACATTTCAGTTGCCATGATTTTCAAGCTCAATTTACAAATACAAATACTATTCAAATAGCAAAACGGTGCTAGGTTCTATTGCTATAATTCAGGCTTTTTCTAAATGTACAAAGGTCTGTTCACATGTCCTGGCCAGTTGTCAGTCTCTTTAAGCAGAACTTGGAAGGTTTCTTTTTTTTTTTTTTTGTCATTTTATAAGGACAATTTCTTTTTTTAATGCCTCAGTGGTACTGCTTGCATTTGTCTGCATTAATGTGATCTGCAGGCATATAGCAAGTGTCATGCGTATCTGTAAATAATGTAGCAAGAAATACTGGCAAGATTCACGTTCACTTTCCACAGTTTGAAAAATGATATGTATATATAGCTTTATTTTTGTAATATACGTGGTAGGTTGTGTACAGGTACATTAAACCCTTGAAGGCCCTTAAAGTTAGGAACTGCATTCTCAATGCCCTTAGAAGTTCTGCAGTTGATTTCTTATCTTGAAAAGTCTAGAATTTTTTGGGGGGAATGTGATATTTTTAATGGGACCTGTATTCTTTTCTTTGGTAAACTCTCTCTGGTAAGCTCTGTTGTGGAAACAGTATGCTGCCATTACTGCACCTGTCATGATTTGTTCAGCTCATGCAGAATGTGAATGCGGCATAAACATGGCAGGAGAGCCAGCAATACATTGACATGCGTTGTTGGCTCTCCTGTGTGCTTTGTCTTATCATTCATGACTTCACCCATCAGTCTGCCCCGTCCCATTTTTTTTTATGTCAGGTCACTTCCTTGCGACTTGGCTCTGCCTCCAGCACTTACGCTACTTTTCTTTCTGCTATCTCTGTCAAGCAAGTGGCGCATGAAGTGAAGCTAGTGATGCTCATTTGATATCTACCAATGTAATGAACAGCTCAACAATTATCTGCTGTCGTCATGCAGCTAAGTTGGAAAAAACATGTCTGAGCCAGACAACAAGTTCTAGTTAAGGCAAAGCTGTTGACCATGCTGCTGGTACTTGATTAGCTTGCACATTCTTTCTGCACTAATAGTGCATATTTGCTGAGTCCAGCTTGTATCGCATTCAGATATCAGAGCTTGCTATCAAAAAAAGCTTGATTACAGGCATTCTAAGAAGAATTGAGTAATCTGTCACCATGAGAAAGAAAAAAAAAAGCTGGAGCAGGTTAGTTGCCCTTATGAGTGCTTCAGCTGACCACTGCTCAATAAAGGTAGAATTGTTGTACAACATGACGTTCTTGTTGAAGCTGAACGGTTTGCCAGAGGTGGAAGAAACTCCCGGGGGTGTGCAGAAGATGCAGCACAGTCAGTGTAAGCTAGACTGTGCTGCATGCTCTCTCATTCCTGTTCTGCCGTACATTCTCCTCCTCCCCTTCCTCTTCCTCTTTCATTGTCTTCATTATCATCTTTATCTTCCTCTTCATATTCCTCTTTTACTACTTGCCTGTCATGTTTGTCCTGCTGTTATTCTTCTTCTTCCTAGTTGTCATCCTCTTCCTCCTCTTCCTCTGCTTCTTTGTTGTCTTATTCTTCATTGTCATCTTAGCAGTGATCATCTTCAACCTCTCTTCAACATCTTCTCTTCCTCTTTTGCCATCATTCTCTTCCAATTTTTTTTGGCTCTCTCTATATCCTTTTTCTGCTTCTTTGTCAGTGTAGTCATTGTCTTCCTCTCCTCTTTCCTCGTCTTCATCGATGCAACCACATCCTACAGAGAATAAAATGTAATGTCCTGAAACATTATTCCTACTACCAGAGCTGTAGCTGAGAACACAGTGTGCTCAACCTGTGTGGTAAGAGTCTGGTGTGTGTGGCACTGCCCCTATTGAGCAGCGTTCTAATCCGCACAGATAAGAGTTTCTTCTTGCTCTCATTGTGAATGATAGCGGTCATGAACACTGGTGGACACCATTGCCACCAAAGTTGGCCAAAGTAACAAGCCCATAACAAACAGCTTGTGCTGTAAAATTGGACAATTGGGGAAGATTACGTAGTTAATAAGAGATATCCTGGTTAGCTGAATTAAGGTTGTGAACTTGAGTGCATGCTATAAACTTAGAGTGATTAAAACAGGCCATTTCTAATCTAACTTTTGTATTTGTAATAGTAAGACAATCCATAGTATTTTGGTCAGATTGTTATAGAAAAAATTACTGCTATGGATGTTGCTCAGTGTTCTTGAAGAGCATTTTGCATGGACTTGAAAGTCCTTTTGAGCCCTTAAACTCTTGGCCTTTGGAAACTGTATGAACCCTGTATATAAGTGCTTATGTGCCTCACTGCAAGTTGGGAGCTCATATCAGTTTATTTATTCAAAAATTGTCCTTGCTCTTTCTTTCCTTAAAGGGTCTTCATATAATGAGGTGGGAAACAGTTGCCCACACAGCCTCCCTTGCCCTTAATCATCCCTTACCTCATTCTTTGTTGTTTGCTACTATCTTCCATCATTCCAGTACCTTTCCTTGCCAAGCCTCATGCAAGGGAAGGCACACTGGCTAGGCACTCTGCTTTTCCATAATGAAATCCCTTCTCTCCATCTCTCCTTAAGCTCTGCAGTGGTAACCTGAAACTCTTATCCGAAGAAGTTGACTGCTTTTGAGTTACACTATATTTTTGGTACGATAACCAAAAGCTCTAGGAAGGAATACATAATGTACTTAGAAATAGTATGAAATAGTTTTAATCAAAATACACCCATGAGTTTGCTGAAAAAAAGTCGGATGCATGTGTCCCATTGACCCATGTCGTGGTTTCTGGAAAGAGGGACAACGCCATTCCATTGACTCATGAGCATACCAGCTCACCGTTCTTTTGCCGAGAGTTTTGGGTGAAAATGCCCCAAACATGTAGTGTGTAGGGACACTTGAAAAACTGCACAAAAACTTCTAGTGGACCACATTTTCAGCTGCGTAACACGTACGATTTGCACCTAGTGATGTTATACTGTGGCCAGTCTCTGTGAGCTTAGCATGTGGCCCTTCATCTTTGCATACACTGACTGTTTTGTCTGCTCTCTGTTGATTCTTTTGTTGTAGATAAGGACAAACTCTTAGGCTCTCTATGATTTGCTGTGCATATATCATACTGCAACAGTCAAGAAAACAAAATCACATATGTGCGAGGTCACTGAATACATTGAGCTCTCTAAGTGCATGTTGAACTGTTGCGTCACCTTCATAACATGCATCCAGGTCTCCTGTGTCAGCTTGTCTCTGGTAACATTTTATGCTCGTGTTGCATTCCACTTTGACTATAGTTCATTGTTGTAGTCCCAGCTTTCAGAAGACACCCAATTTTAGCTACGGCATGCCTGTCAGTGTTTGGTCTCATCTCTACCGGTCTCAGAGCCATAACAGACTAAAGAACACATTTAGGGTCTTTTGTGGCATAGAAGAGTAAGTTGCAATGATATGCAGTTGAACACCGCAATAACGAAATCTGTGGAAATCTGGGGAGAAAGCAAAAAAAATTCGCTGTTGCAAGAATTTCATTGTGAAATAAAGCAGGGCAAGAAGAAAATTACTGAAAAGCGAAGCATTACTGTAAATATCTTGAAAGCCTGGCTTGGTGAGCTTTGTTATAGACCATTCAAAGCTCATTGCCGACAACATGTTAAGTAAATCGTTGTTGGGCGAGTTCACGATTTATTCTTCATGCACTGAGTGGCACGAATCGCTTGCCACGTAGTATGCCTGTTGCAGTGATCGCTTTTATCCCACAAGGGTTAGCATATTTCCCTGGATCTAACATGTACACAGTTCTCAAATATTCATACTAAAATGGCACATTAGGGCATTATTAGGAGGCTGCGGGCTTATTTTCAAAGTCTGGGTATTTTCCCATTTGCGGCCACAACTTTCCCTAGGGAGCCCAGATTACTTTACTTTCCCAATCGCTCTTTGTGTTACAGTTGTAGGACTCGGGCATGCAAAGGCACGACATAGCTGTCTTTAGCATGAAAAATGACTTTCCTGTAATGACAGCTTGATAATAATAGTGGTGCATTACCATGTGAACCTAATTGAGGACAGGTGCGAAGCACAGAGATCGAGGTGCATGCGAAGCGAACCACTGCAAGCTCGCTCAGGAGAGTGGTGGTTACGTCTTTATTACGAGGTCACAGCAGCTTCACAGGGTGGCCCTTTTGGGGCCGACTCCCTCGGCTCAAGTGACTATTTTCAGTTGGTCTCCCGTATTGGTGGCGGTCCTTAGTAGAGCCTGCCAGGTAAGTTTATAGGGGGCTTGCAAGAGCGTCCGTGGAGGAGGAAAACCTCTACGTCCCCGGAGGACAGGGTCTTGGGTTGCTAATTCATTTATGTCAATTTTGACACATGGTGTTGAATGTCCTCCGCCACCATTTTTTCAATGCCAATGACACTGCATCTAGCAGAATTCACGGGAAGTTCCTGTTAATGCTGCCAATGTGGTTTCATACTTGATTCGAGCAACGCAGGCCGCTTTCGGAACAAAGACATGGGCTGTAGATTAGAGTAAGTGTGCCAGCTGTGCATCACAGCCCACTGTGTGGCCGGGAGAGATTCCGGTTATGGCTGGAATGCAGTAATGCTGGGTATCGAGCTGCACGGAGGTGTACGCAATGATTGCAACCTACGAACATGCCAGTGCAGCTTATCACCAGCACATCTATCACGACAATCTGTTTGGCAGCAGTACATATGTGATGTGTAGCGCAAGGTTTTCAGCTATGTTGGGAACACACTTTCCAAATGTGTGATCGACATTTGTTACACATAATGATGGAAGGAGAGTCTAATTTGTAACTTAAGGGGATGTTTTTCAGTTTTAGGAAGGTTTCTGAATGCTAGCCCAAGATGGTGGGTTTTAGAGCAGGAACTCCTCTGTACGATGACTGTGCAAGGCTTGGTTTACATCAGTAAAAATTCCTAGCCATGCAAATTCCCACATGGAAAAGTGCCTGACCATATGCTAAATATTTCCACGTGGTAAAGTTGGCTGGCTGCTAGAAAGATATTTCAGCACAGCGGATATAAACGTTGCATAACTACAATACTTTATATTGCACAGCATCTGCTGAAAGGGATCTGTGTCATAACATGCCCCGGCGATAATCCAAAGGCACCACGTCGCCATTTGCTGCGCAACAGGGCAATGCGCCACCACAGGACATGCCAGGCCACGCTTCAATCCTCACTGTTGGTTGCACACCACGGTGGTTTGCATTAAGTGCAAATAATGCCAAACCGGAAATAATTTTCGTTCAAACCGCGCTTACTGACCAATGGTGGTGTGCCGATAAACAACAGAGGCAACATGACCAGTCAACAAGCAAGATTGTGGCCATGTTTTCAATATGGGGGCCCCTATGCAAGCATTCTGTGGAGCACATTATTTGGGCTGACTGTATTTATTCGAATATAAGGCGAGGTTTTTTTCTGAAAACCGCAGCCTCAAAGTCTACCCTCGCCGTATATTCGTGGTACAATCGCCGACTGATAATTCGGACAGCTGCGCGGTACTGCCAGTGTCCCCATAGACTTAACGTGTTAAGTTGACCGATATTTCGGACTGTTTCTAGCTCTAAATTAGATCATTTGCGGCTCCATTTGTAACTTTAAGGGGATGTTTTTCAGTTTTAGAAAGCTTTCTGAATATTAGCCCAAGATGGTGGGTTTCAGAGCAGGAAATCCTCTGCGTGTTGATTATGTGCAAGGCTTGACTTGCATTAGTAAATATTCTTAGCCATGTGAATTGCCACGTAGTAAAGTTGGCTTGCTGCTGGAAAGATAATTATTTCAGCACAGCTGATATAAATGTTGTGTAACTACAACATTTCATATTGCACAGCATGTGCTGAAGGGGAGCAATTGCCAATAATTCCCAAATAAGAAAGACCTATAATAACATTACCTGGTTTAAGAGGCCTCCAGGTGTAGCTTTTATACAATATCTCTTGTGCTGTAGGCCATGACAGATGCAAATTAGCTTCAAGCAGTTGAAGAGGCTCAGGTTCCGAACATTAGGCTGCATTAAATCTATACATCTTCTTTCTTACAGCATCATTGCCGTTTACAGCCAGTCCTTGAGTAGTACCGTGACCATGAGGTTGGCAATGTTACGTAGTGCAGTCTGAATGTGTGAAGGACAACTTACATTGTTTAGCATATGCTATGTGGTGCTGGTTTTGTATTTGTATTCTCTCACATTTCGCACCTTAGACAAAGTGAACATCTCTTGGACTTTCTGACAAATGCTTCTTCAGCTCATCTGTAAGGCATGATGTGGCCTGTTTCATGTAGATTTCACCTTTCTTCTCTTGTACCAACCACACCACACTTTATCCTGAATGCCAACCATGAATGGCCTTATTTATGATATTTTATAGGGATAACTTGGCAGACAGTGTTGTAAGTGCTTATTTATTGAAAATCTCAACAAATATGAATAAAGTGAAGTGTTAGACTTTGAAGAGCTGGAAAGGTGAAGCACAAAGACAGGTAAATACTGTATGTGATAGGTAAAAAAGTGAACAGGACTGTTTGCCTACACGTTTTGCTCAAGCAAGCTCATAGACAAGTGATACTGCATAAAGGGGATCAAAATGTTTTTTTTTTTTCACAAGTCTCTCATGCTATCCCTGCAGCACTATTTTGCCACGTCAAAGCTTGAGACACCACTGTCCACATATGCTTCACTTGCGGACAAGCTTCATGCATGAAAAGCATTGGTGTCTATTTCATGGGAGGAGTTGTACACGTCTAAAGAACCCCACGTGGCCCTCCACTGTGGCGTCTCTCATGATCTTATTGGGTTTTGTGACATAAAACCTCAGAAATTATTGTTAGGGGTTGTACACACTACCTTCAGGGCTGGATCACTCATTGCCAAAATTGATTTGTTTTTTGCATTGAAGCTAATGCAACATGTACTGCATATCAACCGCTGCCAACATGTTCCATTGAATGCGCTAATGTTTTTGCTGCAATGGCATGTGCATTGCCATCTACTAAAAGCATGGTGAAGTTCCAAGTCTTATCCAGCTTATTCATAGAAGTGCAAGAAAAAGAAAGTATAGCTGAAGAGCTGAACTTGTCCTTGGGAGTCTTTACTAGTAATGTGTTGACAACTTCCACTTGTTCAAGGCGTAGACATTGTTAATAAATGGTCTTGGACAATTTATTAACAATGTGGCTATGTGGCTTGCTACATTTCTGCTTCCTCATGTCATTGTGGCACATGTCATTACAATGTGATTGGGCATCATACCTCTTCCTCTTTTCAGTCTTGTTTCGTGTAATTGTGGTGGATCCATATCTATTGCCAACTGTGACTGGTGCCATGGATATATTCATCGCTGTAAGTCAATTTGACCTGTACATAGCTACATATATCAACATTCTGCACAGTTTCTATTTCCATTAATAAAGTCAGTTCTGTCTTATACAGTATAATAAACTGTGGGTGACTGTATTAATTTGACCTTGTGGCAAGCACTTAGATACCTTTCTTGGTCTTCATAGATGTAGTATTTTTATATATCACTTCATCTTTTAGAGGTACTGATTTTAGAGTACCGATTTTCACTTTGATAAATCATTAACTAATGTCATCTTAGTTTATTATGCTTTTGTGTATGTGTGACTACACCCGGTTTATCATAATACTTGTGATGCAGCATAGTTGGTTGTATTGCTGTTACTGATGGACCACGAGTGCCACATATGCGAAAAACTGGAAGCATCACTTGGTTGGAAAACAACAAACCTTGCTTCAGCCTTGCCCCAATACACTGGCACCACATAGAGACGGGCTTTTTTCATGTTTTGTGAATGCCTCAACGTTTTTCCTTGGTGGAGGCATATAACCTTCTTTAAATTTGATTAGAAACAGGTTGTGTGACTGACTTCTCGAGGTACTGGAATACGAGCGATGATACGCTATGGTTTTCCTTACACTGGCATTTGGTTCGTTTATCGGGAACACCACAGGTAGGTTTGAGAAAGGAAGAACTTTGTAGAAACACAGCAGGCCTGTACTTTCGGACATAATGAGCTAGTTGGTTCATTTCTTGAAGGAATAGTTATGGTGGTAATCGATGGGACACAGAGAAGACAAAACACACACTGGCACTTTTGGCTTTATAAGCGTGCACTTTCTGGTGGTGAGAGCATGATTTGTGGAAGTGGCGACATATTACGAATGTGCGATAGTTATCACGTACCTTTCAATTTCATGCAGAACTGTGTGCTGTCTTAGCAGATAATTTGTTGTACTGCTAACGTCAACCCCCGATGGGCGTTTTGCATATTGACAAGTGTGAAATGCAAAAGTACTTGTGTACTTAGATCTAAGTGCATGACTTATAAAGAACATCCATGTCAAAATTCATCTGGAGAGAGTTCCTGACTAGGCAACCTGCCTCGTAATCATATTGTGGTTATGGTATGCTATGCCCAAACAATTTTTTTTAAATGGTGTAGATGTATACATTCTCCTTTGTGAGCCCAGTACTGGACTCGTGCATTGTTTATCACAACTGCAGGATGCTTATAGCTGGCTTGAATTGGAAAACGCAATCGATTGCTATAAAAAACTTAAAAGTAGAGGTTTTATTATGCTTTCCAGAGATAAACTGCACACCACAGGTTGTACAATGTGATTGGCTACTACAGTGTGCGTCTCTTCACCGCTGCTGTGTATGTACGTTTCTCTCTAAATTAAAATTCATAGAAAGAAATTTGAAGAAACTACGACTTTCCCTCCAATTAAAAAATGATAGTGAAGCCTTGCACTAGTGGCACAAGGCTAGCGAAGCAGTGAAGTTGATGGGCACTTGGCTTGTCCGGGTTCGTCTTTGGCACACCTGCATTTCGTTGTTGTCCAAGGCTTCGGGAGACACCTCGCAAAGCACTGCGAGGCCCAGTGAACGCTTCTGAACATTTCACACCGAGCTCAGCGTAAAGATGTTTGCATTGGAACCACAGAAGATGGCAGATGGGGAACGTGTGGCCTCAGTTTGACGCTGTCCCACCCTTTTGCTGTACTACACTATGCGTTCGTGCATAGCTGCGCGCCATGAGAGGACGCATGCTCTCGTGATGTGAAGCTATGCACAAATTCATAGCTTTGCAAGAATGTGCATATGAGAAATCGACAGTCTTTTTCTTCTGCTTGAATATGTGCATCCGCCAGCTGCTGTTTTGCCATTGTAGGCTGAGGTCACGTGCGCAAGAGAAGAAAGGAATGGGCCTGCGAATAACATACATTGGGCATTGTATAGAAGTGCACACGCACTCTTTAGGACCTGAACTAATGATGATAATTTTGTGATACAGATGCACAAATTATAAGAGCCTGAAATTCTTCGCATTTAATAGCTTGTGCAACCAAAAGCCACACAGTTCAGAGGCGCATTAGGCTCGCAAATCCTTGGGGCATGAGGCACGTTAGTGCTTGCAGCCCATTTGTTTTCCAACCAGTAAGATGATGCTAGCTCCGATGCATACGCATTCATACTTACACTGGTGGTCCACTTGAGAGAATGTTGCTGTTTTTTACTTCATTTTCTGGTTCCTCTGAAGATAATAATGAGCTTGCATTGTTTTCTTGGAATATAGCTGTGAAATATTAATTTATGGATATTTTCAGGATGCCAAGGGCAACAGGATTCATCAGTGGGATCGGGTATTTACTCAGCGAGGTATGTAGACAGAAGCCTGTTATAAGTGGATGATAGTTGATCACTCTGATAAGCATCCATTCGGCAGTTTTTGAATGCTGTTATTGGTTGGAGTATATTTACTGGAAATTTTTCTTTACAGGCATTTATTCATCCGAGCTCCAACTGTCTGACCAACCTGTTCTTGGTGACTGGACAATTAATGTGGATGTACTGGTAAGAATAGCTGGCACCGATTCGTGTGTGTGTGCGTGTGCGTGCGTGCGCATGTGCGTGCGTGTGTACATGTGTGTGTGTGCGTGCGTGTGTGTGTGTGTGTAAGTTGAGTGTTCGCTGTTGACGTTGAGGTTACCCTTAAGGTTTGTTGGAAGGTGTGGCATAGCTTCTTTTTCAATTCCAGGAAAATAGTACTTATTCAAAAAATTTAAATTTTAGAAGCGTCAAATTTTATTATGTATGCCTTTACTAGTTAAATTTTTGAATGAAAGACTGTTGTGTATTTATTCTGCATTCACTTCAATGCAGCTTTGGTTGCTCCGACTGTGAATCAGCTGGAGTTGGAGCTGATGGGTTCAGTGGTGGCATTGATGGATACAACATCCCAGTCGAAAAAAACAATTGGAACCATTTGGAAATATCAATGGGTCCAAATGGAAATGTCACTTTCCAATTGGGCCATTTGGCATTGCCAACAGGACCAATTGGGATAGCTGTCATTGCCAAATGGTCCAAATGGAAACCATTTGGGCCAAATGGTTCAAATGGAAATGGAACCATTTGGTCGAAATGGAAACCATTTGAGCCAAATGGGTCCAAATGGAAACCATTTGGGCCAAACGGTTCAAATGTAAATGGGACCAATTGGTCCAAGTGGAAACCATTTGGGCCAAACGGTTCAAATGGAAATGGAACCAATTGGTCCAAATGGAAACCATTTGGGCCAAATGGAGCTTGCGGGCTCGCTTCCAATTGGGCTAATATACAATATACAGCCTCCAACCGGGAACGAATTAACCTCTGACGTAGAGCAATACATCCTTATTGAGAAATGGTGCCTGTCCCTTTCCTGTATTACGCTTCCAAAGAAATGTGTCTCGCGAAATTCGGTTCTGTCTGAATTTTATATTCCACCCTGATTTGCACGAGACAGCGTCGTCAACATCAGCCACACGTGGTTGTAGGCAGCGGCAGCAGCAGCCACGTCTGTGCTGTGGTGCCGAGTGCCTCTGCATCGTTTTCGTTGTATTCATGTATATACTGCAGCTATCTGTTGTGAGATGAATGCACTGGGTGCTTTATGGCCATGATTATTCACTGTGGTGTTCGATGTGGTGTTGATAAGCGTTTGGAAGTTGTGCGGGTTGTGGATAAAAATCAAGAACGTTAGCCCTAACAACTTCCCGGCGACCTGTTTGGTGAGCTAGGTGGACGTACTCATCCGGCTCATGTGTCCCCGCCGTTCCGGAATTGCGCAAGTCAAAGGTAAGCTGACCCGTTTTCAAAGCTTGCTTGTTTAATTCGTACTATAGACTGTTGTTAACGCTGCTTTATTGACTCTTTCTGCGCAGGCTGCTGCGTGAGAGCTAGACGACTGCGGGTTGTGGCAAGAACGAGTGACCTGACAAATAATTACCATGCAACATGTGTTTTAAATAAAGTAGCTTTTCTGTTTTTCACTTAATGTATCTGTGTCAAATGTACTTCTTGTTCTAATAAGCGATTATTGCGTGAAGCGGCTCCTTTGTTGGTTATAGAATACGATTTAAAACAGCAAGAAGTAACATGCATGAAGACATGAAAGAGCATTATGCAGTAGGCCCAAAGACTCTTGGTTGTGTTCCAGTAGTGCCAAATAATGCACATGGCATTAAAACGAGATTGTCTAAAATGTGTATACAGCTAGCGCTGCACAAGTCAACCAAGCTAGGGAGCATCTACTGAAGTGTGATATATGAAACGAAACATGGACAGCACAGGAAAGAGAATATTTCGCGTCATATATCATGCTTCGTTATATGCACTATAGCTCGGTAGACTCATGCAGCGCCAGCTGTGTTCACATTTGGGACAATCTGGTTGTAATGGCAAGTGCACCATTTGGCCCAATTGGAATACAACCAATTGGTTATGGGCTACTGCACCATAAGAACCAATTGGGATAGATCCAATTGGGCTAGAACCAATTGGACTAGAACCAATTGGCCCAACTGGAGTACAACCAATTGGTCCAATTGGCCCAATTGTGTACTAATTTACAATTGGGACCAAGTGGAAATTTCCCAATTGGTTCCAATTGTTTTTTTTGACTGGGATAGGCATTTGCCATGCTTGCAAGGTGTTGAAGGTTCCCAGAAGTAAGGCTTCCGGGAACTTCTGGGAGCTCGAAATTAAACAAGAATCAAACACACACATTCATGTGCAAAGAATGAAGAAAATTCAGATGATTGGAAAATTAGTGGTTAGCACTTTAGATCAGTTTGTTAATATGGAAGCTTTGCAATTAATTTCTTGGCACACAATTTTTGAGAGGGAGACATGACATTTTTATTTTACACCTGTCAACACAATCTCTTGAATTTATTTTCTTGTTTGAATTTCTATTTTAGATGTCTCTTTGAGTGTTTGACTTCACATATCATTTGCATATGATCTGGTGAAAAAAGGTGAAAGAAACAAGGTGAAAGGCGATCTGAACAAGTAGTTTTTGTACCTTGATGACGATGAGATTTTGCTCACTGAAGTTGAGCATTGTTTTAACCACTGCCAAATACAGTGTATGTATAGCTTATGTCTGTGCTTCATATCTTTGATAGGGTCAGAAATTCAAGAAGACTTTCACAGTTGCTGAATATGGTAAGTTAGTTCACAACCTTTTCTCTATTTTGGAGCTTAAGAAGGGTTACTTCAGTTAAATTTTTATTGATGTTATGCTTGCAGTCCTTTTTCTTATGCATGTTTCATCCATCCATAGTGCTGCCCACTTTTGAGGTCAAGGTGGCTCTTCCTCCATACGTCACTTACAATAAGTCTGAAGTTGTGGCAACAGTCTCAGCTGCGTGAGTTATTATCCTTTACTTTGCACAGACATGTACTGACTGACATCCATCCGTCCTTTCATTGCACTGATCTGACGGAGAATTTTTTCTGCAATATATTATGTCTTCAGGTACACATATGGCAAACCAGTGAAAGGTACTGTTACGCTGACTGTCACCCCTCGCACCCGATACCATCAATTGCATCCAAGGCCTTATGAGCAGTACCAAACGAAGACATCAGTGAGTATAGCATTGGACTCTGCTTAATTGCTGCAGCCATTGCATACTTGACAGTGGCAAATAAGTTCTGCAAGTTCTCTGGAAGCATGCCAGGTGGAAGAGGGTTTATGACAAAAAAAAATTGTCATCCACGTATTGGTTGCATAAAGTGGCAAGAAAATCCGTATGAATTTCTTAGACAGAATGCTTTCCACTTGACGAAATCCTGAGCCAGGATGATTGTTTCATCACATAGAAAGCTTTCTTTCCCATTAATCCGTGCGGATTTTTGTTTGTGAATTTGTGCTGCCAGCAAATGGATGACGATTTCTTTATTTTCATGGAAAGCCATCTGTGGAATATTTTTTGGAAATAATGCTATATAACTCTTCAATTCATGGTGAACTGTGCGAGATAGATAATAGTGCTATCTTTTTTCTCCTGTACCCTAGATTGACGGCAGTGTCGACATACCTGTTGCAATTGTACGGGATCTCTCCCTGAAGACTGACTTCTTCCTGCGGGAAATTGAGTTCTTTGCCTTAGTAACTGAAGAGTTGACTGGCCGCAAATACAATGCAACAAGTTACATCATTGTCTATGACAAGGAGATAAAGGTTGAGCTTGTGAAAACTTCTGAAACCTTCAAGCCAGGCCTCAAGTACACCTGCTTTGTGAGTAACTGCAGCTTTTTTCTGGCAATATGCAGTGGAAACTCGGTAACAAGCCCAGCATAGTATTGTTGTGCTACATCTTGCACTTTGTACTGTTTACTAAGATAATTTCCTGCGTTAAAAAGATGTACAAGAAATGTGCAAGCTTGTGTGTCAATCTCGAGGTCAGCTCTGTCATTGTGGTTGTCCTCTTCCCTTGTTACTGAGAGCTTTTAAAATGAAGGTCTGGTGTTGTGTAATGGTGATGAATATAGGTCTAAATTTGCCCTGGGAAACAAAGCATGGTGGTGGTATAGAGCAGATATATACAGTAGACTCCCTTTAAGATGAACTCGAGGGGACCATGACAATTTGTTCGTCTTATCAGATGTTCGTCTTATCAGAAGTGCCTCCAAGAACGGGTTGGCCACGTGCCCAGGTGGATCCAAACATCTTACTTCAAAATGTCAATCGAGTAGACTTGCAACTGGGAAGAAATTACAAATGAAACTATATTTTACACAACTTGAAAACTGTCTTCAAGCACTGGCAAGCAGCCATAAATAACATTTCGTCTAATGATTTTAAGTATCCTCCAGTATCTCCATGCTGCTGGGAAAGGTTGTTCATTAGAGAACTTAAGCAGGCACAAGCTACCTCCCATATTCTTCGAAAGCACTTCAAGCACTTCTTCAGTGAGCATGTCAGTTGTGTTGCTAGTGAATGCGTTAAGCATTGTGGCGCATCTTTGAGGATACATAGGCATTCATGTCCACAAGGACTCCTTTACTGCCCAGACTAGAAACTAGGCCTGTCTTTTTTCAGGGCAGTTTTCCTGCACTTGCCCCAGGAGGTGCTGAACAGCCAAAAGGTCTAATGTGTACACTTTACTGTTGTGGATAAAAAGCAGCATTCACTTTTTTATATCCACCCCCTTTTTCTTGCCCCTTTGCTGGAGCCTCCATCTTCCCTTTTTGTTTTGTTCTGCTTTGCTTTTCTTAGTTGGGGGCTGGGGGAAGGGGGCAACTTTATTCAAGTACCCAGAATCTCTGTGTAAGCCCTCTTGGATTCTTTTGCCTTGTGTTCCTTTGTACTCTCCCTGTAGGTGCTGAACAGGAGGTAGGCAGACAACAAAAAGGCCCAAGAAGGCAGAGTGCCCCTAGCACTTTGGGTCCCCAACAATAAAACTCTAGTTTTATTGCTGGCACCTCAGTGGCTTTGCTTACTTAGTCTTTGGTTCTCTTGTACTCTCCTTGGGGGAGATAACAAAGGAGCACAGGTATCAGCCCTTGGCCTACAATAAACTAGGGGCGGCTGTCCACAGCACTGGGAAAGTTCCTCTTAACAGAAGGTTACCTGTGAGAAGGTTCGTCTTAAGAGGATTTATTTTGCATTGAGTCTATGGGAAACCAAACAAACATACCCATTTTATTCGTTATATCCGAGAATTCATTATAACCGAGTTCGTTTTAACGGGAGTTCACTGTAACTCTTTACATATTACAGGTGAAGTTGACCTTATTTCATGTGCTTATATAATCTGGAGGGAAACTCGATGGAAGCTCTAGACAAAATTTAATTCTTTTCAGTGGTGGACATGGTGTTTTTTTTTTAGTTTTTTTTTATGTTATGTTCCTCATAGCGTTAATCATTAATACCATTTGGTTGTTCGACTGCATTACTATGTATTTGACAGTGACCATGAAAAGAAGGGCAGTACCTCTATGGCAGAATAGCTATGCTAAATTTTTTTTTTTATTTACGGCACATTGCAGGCCCAAATTGGCGCAGGCAGGAGAGGGCAAAAGAAAAACATACACATATATTTCAACTCCAACATTATACATTAAAAATCAATCAGGTCAATCGATTCAACTGACTCAATCAATGATAATGGCAGTGTGTTCCATTTGTTAATAGTGCGAGGAAAAAAAAACAAACTTGAAGGCGTTAGTTCTTGATTCTTGTTTGATATGGAGTTAAGGATTCAGGGTGATGTCCGGTTTGTCTTGTTGCTAGTGGTCATAGATGTGGAGCAGGTTTAAAAGAGAGTTTATTTTTTAGGAGAAAAAGAAATTTAAGCTTGAGCATTTTATGTCGCAGTTTCAAAGTTTGTATACCCTGAGTATCCATGAGAGCTGTTGGTAAGTCGGTGCTACGGAATTTTGAAAAAATAAATCTAACAGCCTTGCGCTGAACCATTTCAAGTGCATAAGTATTGTTTGGTGTGAGGATCCTAGGCGGTACAAGCGTATTCCAACTCAGGCCTAAGCAATACTTTGTATGCATGAAGTTTGGTTTCTGGGGGCGCCTGTTTTAGCTTGTCATGGAATACAATTAATGCTTATGAGATTTGAACTTTACTGTAGTTGATGTTTTTTGTTGTCTGTTTCTATGTCTTGTTCAGGTTATCATAGGAAGTGAATAAGAAGCAAAATGTTTTCCCTTTCTTACTGAAGCAGACAGGACACAGTGTGCAGAGCCTTCTTAACTAATGAAATATGTAATAGAGCAGCATAAATTACGCATTTTTGTATGTAATGGGCGTTTTAAGAGAAATTTCAAAACCCATATATCCCGATGCAGCCTTACCAGAGTTCGAGCGGTTAAGTGAATGATAAAATACATACCTCATAATTTTTTTTACATGCTTTCAAGTGTGACAGATAGTGCACGTTGTGTATTTCCTCCGCACTCCCCTGAAGCAATATTCTAAAGTGGCTTTGTTAGTAGCACCCATTGTGCTTGTATGTTGTAGGGCATGTGCTATGAAATATCTGTTAGATGAGAGTGTAGTGAATGCCTCACATTATTTACTGCAGTCATAATTCCTGCTGCTTTGTTTTTACTGTCTTTGTTTCGTTGGAACTCTGCACACTGAGAACTTGCATTTTGTCCCCACAGCTCAAGGTAGCCTACCAGGACGACACCCCTGTGAATGATGCAGTGAACCAACTAACACTTCATTATGGCTTCAATTTTAACGAGGAGCTTTGGCAGAGCAGCCAGCATTGGGTGCCACAAAATGGTGTTATACGATTGGAGTTCTTTCCACCCAATGAGAACAGCACTGTGATCCTGGGTCTTCGAGCAGAGTTCAGAGGTCAAACGTACTACCTAGATGGCATCTACCCGGCCAAGTCCCCTAGTCGCAGCTTCCTTCAGGCTGTCATGATCACTGAGGAGCCTAAAGTGGGTGACATTGTTGAGTTCGAGGTCAACGCTACTGACACCCTTGACCATATTGTCTATGAGGTGAGATCTGAGTTACGTCTTAAATTGTATTCTCTCAACTTAGCTTTCACCTTCTCCCCTCCCTCTGTAGAAGGAAAACACAGTAGATATGCTCTTAAAGTCCTACATGCTCATGCTTTTCTATGTTGAAATATTGGTAGATGTTACTGTATATTCCCCGTTGTGAAATTGTGCACAGTAGCTGATGATAGACAACTTTATGGATCAGCCAATTGTTTCACAGTGGTTACTTACCCCTGAATTGCAATGCAGAATAAAGTGTATGAATTAGAATTGCACATTTTAAAGAGGGAATGCAACAAGCAATAACTTTTTATAACCTTTTTGTTGTTTAATTAAAATTTATTTTCTTTTGTCACAATTGCTGTCACTACTCGTTACTGATATAAAGAGCATCTTCAAGGCTCTTTATATCAGTGGTGCATATTTTTTTCACAATTCTGTTTTTATTTTAATTATGCAAGTTTGGTGCTAGTATTGTTTACGAGATGTTTTTTTTATTTTTCAGCTTGTGTGACCTTTTTAATGAAACACTTTCACCTGTTTGTACTGCAGGTAATGGGTCGAGGAGACATAGTGTACGCACAAACTCTTCCAGTGTCGGGTGTACGGAGCTACCGATTCAGCTTTTCTGCCACATTCCGCATGGCTCCGAAGGCACGGGTACTTGTCTACTACGTCAGGAAGGATGGTGAAGTTGTGGCTGATGCCGTTAATTATGATGTTGGAGGAATTCTACGGACACCTGTAAGTCTCTTTCTACTTTACATGGCATAATATATTCTGCTGCAATATGTACACATTAAGACAGTTTACTCATTCTTTAAAAGGTCTGAAATGTCTCGTTGTCAGGTTGTCTAAAATTATGAATTGGCAAAGAAAGCACTTCAACATTCTCTGCACTATATTACCCTTATTTAGTGAAGTAACCTGCTACACTTATTCATACTTTTTGGACAATTAGCACAGAAACTATTACAGCTTTTCTTGTTAAATGCAAGTGTACTTTCTATGTCGTTCGTTATACTATGCCTATTGCTTATCATTTCTCTGTGGTCCTAGCCTGGCCTGAACATTTCTCTGTGGTCTTTTTTCCATGCACCGATTCTGTGCTCTACACCTACATGCCACTCATACCACTAGGGAAAAAGAAGCCGAGAACAAAGTGTTCACACATCTGTGCGCATGGTTTCATAATGCACGGCTGGCAAATATGTACGTTGCCAATTTACTTTTTTGGTGCCAAACTAATGATCCTGTTGCCCCGCCATGGTGGTCTAGTGGCTACGGCACTTGGCTGCTGATCTAAAGGTCTTTTGATAGAATCCTGGCCATGGCAGCTGCATTTCGATCGAGGTGAAATGTTGAGGCCTGTGTACTATGCGTTGTCTGTGCACGTTCAGTGTCAGTGTAGAACCCAAGGTGGTCGAAATTGCCGGAGCCTTACACTATGGCATCTCTCATAATCATATAGTTTTGGGACTGCCCCGGAAATCAATCACTAGTGATGCTGTCTGCATTGTTTTTGTTTTTACAATTGCATTTTTGGTGCTCTTATTGCTACATTTCACAGCTGTCATGCTTGTCATTTGTCCGAATCGACTAATGCATGATGAAATATCTACAAATTAAAGATCATTTGGTGCCGTGATTAGGGAATGATGTTTTATTAGGACAAAATGGCTACATCAGTGTGCTGGAATTTTTAATTATGCTCTAATTACCAATGTTTTACTAAAGATGTTTTATAATTGGGTTGTTGCATAGTCAGGGAGGTATGAGTGTGTGTTGTCATTAAACAGCTTTAAATCACTTTTTTTCATGCATTTGTAATAATAACGTATTGCAATAGATATGTGACTTACCTCTTCTGTGGCTGTTTATTACAGGTGCATGTGCAGACAAATATAGCTGAAACAAAGCCTGGCGGACAGCTGAATGTATTGGTATCAACGAAACCTAATGCCTACATTGGTGTTCTTGGTGTTGACCAGAGTGTGTTGCTCCTCAAGAAGGGCAATGACTTGAGCCAGGAGCAGGTGAGCCACTTCATTTCCATGCGAGTTAAACCTGTATTCATCTTTGGGAGGCTGGGGAGACTGTAGCATGTAATAAGGAAAATTAAATGAGCAGACATTCCATTCTTACAGGTCATAGAAGAACTGGAGTCGTTTGACAGTGGGAAGAAGGCAAAGTACTGGCCTCCATGGTACCGACGACGGAGGCGTTCTCTCTGGTGGCCAGGGTCAACAACTACACATGACCTATTCAAGGTGAAATAGTGATCTCAAAATTGACGTCTTCCTAGTTCCTGAAGGAAGCTGTGGGGATTTTTGCCTCTGTTATAAATTTAGCATTGACAGTAAGGATTAACAGTGAGTCTAGAACTTCAATTACAGCTCATTTTCTTCAAAGACATTTATGAAGTTTCCTGCTAGTAATCTATGTTGTTACTCATGGAATTTCTTGTAATCTGTGCAGGATGCAGGCATGGCTGTGCTTACAAATGGCCTCGTGTACGAGTTTGATGACGCTAGTGAGTCGGACAGCTGCTTTTAACTTTTTCTGCTTTCAGAAATTCAGTGAATATATTTTAATATGCTATTAGTAGAATTACCATTTTGGCTTTTTTGCATTAGGATGGTGCATGGATGGTCTTACTTTGATAGACATTGTTCCATTCAATGTTTATGGGGAAAATGCGTGCTATCTCAAACCACATTTTGTTATGTGTCACATGGAGTAGTTCTATATGTAGCCTAAGTTGAGAGGGGCAATCAGCACATTGTTTATTTTGAATCTACATGTCAAATCATACTGGTAGCATCTGGCATTAACTTTTTTAATCATGTTGTCGGGGGCTGTTCCAGCTGTTCAGTCTGTCTGGTTAACTTATTTTAACCCAAGTTTATAGCCAACATAGTATAGTGGTTGGTCATTGTAGTATTTCTTATTCAAGAGAATGTTTCGGATTGGAAAATGTAAATAAAAACATGAATTAGTGAAGCAGAGATAATATAAAATTGCAAAAGGCGTTTGTGCCTTTTTAATGTAAAGGTGCCATAACATAGTCTTAAAAATTTTAGAGCTTACTGAAGCCTACCGATATTTACTTTTGTTGACCCTTCTTAATTCTTTCTCCATGCCATAATTGCCAACCCATCAGTCTACTATCGTTCTGGATTTGGTGGTGACTTTGAGCTCGAAGAATCTGCGTACTCTGGGGGATCGTCAGGTCATAACGAGGGAAAACAACGACTGCGACGCTTCTTTCCTGAGACTTGGCTGTGGAATAACACCTTAACAGGGTAGGCTTTTGCTTCTAGCATGCTTGGCTTATTGATCCTTCTAAAAACCATTCCAGCCTTGCAGACATGTTTGGAGGCAAACTGCAGTTGTTGTACAGTGTAACATCTGAAAGGGACTGCCAGATGCTTTGTTATGTCTTTAATGAGCAGAGAGCCTGCAAATACTGCATCATATTTGAAATAAGGCCAATATTGAAGTGTGCAGCAGAGCATGTGTACCACATATTTATTCTACAGTGAGAGCTTCATTTAGTTGTCTGAAGGACACTCTGTGGATTGGGTGCTTCCCCATTTTCTATCTCTTAATAAAGAAGGAACGAACACATTAGCAACAAGCTTTCCACATTGGTGTGCCATAAATTGCCATGGAGTTTTTTTGGATCAACCATGCAAAGCAGCCCACTTCCATACACCACTGTTGGCTCGGTTTCAGTGCGCTCAGATTTTGCCAGTGAAGTTAGTGTGTGGTACTGTGCGACCAAGATCTTTGGTTTTTCTAATGTAATCGGCCTCCTACTGAATGTCCAAAGACTACTCCCCCATGCGTTGCACTAGTTGCATGAAAACTTAGATTATATGGTAGGTTACACTGTTTGGGTAAATTGTGGTTTCATGCTGTAATTAATACATCAGTAACTCTCTGAAAGATCAGAACACACAAATTTTGTAGAGACTTTTCTTGAGAACTGAGGCTATTTATAATGAGATATTGATGGCAACAGGAGCAGTACAAGAGGTAGTGGTGTGGGGCAACTGCTTGTAAAATTAGTTTCTGGTCAGTGGCTACAAAGCCAGCTGTGATGGGCATAAAAAGTTGCATGTTCTCCTGCATTTGAATTTATACTTTAGACCACTTTATTTTGTATTTATGTATAGTAAATTTATATTTTGTTCATACACACTCACATGCACACACAGACTGTTTGTAATTGTGCTTGGAATGTTATGTTCAGTTCTACTATAGCCCTATTGCATATGACAAAGGAAAACTAGATTATAAGAAATTATGGCAATTTTATCGTGTCCACCAAGATGCTGGCACATTCTTTGATGTGACACCACAGTATAACACACGTACTGCCAGTTTGATGGTGCGCATGTCTGCGTGGCTGGAGGGCTTTACTTTGTGCTTAATAAAAACGGCAGACATACTGTAGCTTTTGCTTAGATTTCTGCACTCTGTTCACATGACACACTGCTTTTGCATTTTCTTGTGGCATACTATGGGTAGTACTGTTTACATATTTAGAGGTCATGACCTGCTTGACAGCACGCTACCACATGTGCTTGTTGCAGCAGTATATTTCCAAGATGTTTGTTTGCATGCTCTTTGTGTGTACTTTTAATGTGGCTTTTACTATAGTGACTGTATATATATGCTAAAAATCACAAAACACTTGCTCTCTGTTCAAGGCTAGCCAGTTGAGTCTTCCCCAGTAGGAATACTGCATTCTGATAGGAGGGGAATGCAGAAGTATTTGTGCTAAGATTTAGGTGCTCATGAGATAGCTCCGGCTGAATTGAGTTTCTACATCTGTGTCGAGGCACTCTAAATATGAGAAGTGCATGCCAACTCTTTAGCTTTTCTCTGGAGACTCATAAATTCTGACCAGTTGTCCTGATTATGTGGCACAGACAAACATACTGATGCAAGTACCTTAGGAATTGTTCTCAAGTGGGCTCAGAATTGGGGAGATCCCTATTTACATGAATGCTTGAAAAGAAATTAGCTTTCCACATTGCATTAGTGGCACATCCTTCATAGGCAAGGCATAACTTGGTTGCAAGCTGCATTGATGATAGTTATTTGCTATGTTGCCCATCTTCTTGCTACCTGAGCAACCGTGCTCATATTTCTAATGATGTACACAACAAGCATGATGTTGCTCTAATGATGTTGCACTACAAGCATAAGTGGTGAAAGAAGTGGTACAAATATGATCTTTCTTATTGTAGCTAATTAAATATAGGGATTGAAAAGAAAAACTAGCAGAGCAACATTTACTTGGGCATTTAGCACCATGTAAGTGCGCATTTCACTGGCAACGCTGGTAAAACTAGCCAGCCTAGCTCGTAGTTCAGTGGCATAAAAAACATCGAAGCAGAGAGTAAAATTAAATGACTGCTACTGCAGTTGCTTGGTCATGCTTGGATGCAAGCAGACATTCCTATGCTTCCTTGTGCCTTCAGTTGCCCAGCGCTTACTGGGCACGATGACACATTGAGGACTATCATACCCCTTCCTTGGTGTAAGATTATGCAGGGCGATGGAGCAAAAAACACATTAGGCAATATCAAAGATTGATATTTTTGATGATCAAAGCTTTTGTAAAAGTACTTCATATTGTCATGTAAGCATTATGCTTGATTTCGATTTCTGAAGATAAATGGACCTTTCACTTAACTTATACACAGGTATTCTGATAAGCACTTGTAAATATGTGTGCTGGAAGAAGCGTGTAGCTTAAACTTATGCTTAAATTCATTTGTAATGAGAGCTTGCAAAGAACTAAATGTATGGCAGATATGTTATATGCAAAATTCACATTCAAGGAATTTCTGGAAAACATTCAATACAGCAGAAGCTGAAAGAAACTTGTTGTTAGATGGACAGTTCCTTTTCATCTCATCTGCTTTTTACTGTCTCCCACTAAGTTTTATATGTGCTGCCTTCTGTGTTGTCTTTGTTGTCTCGGTAGCTATTACATATATAGCAGCTGGGTGGTCCGTGGAGAGCCATTTGTTGACTTGCTTATTTGAATGTTCACACAACACTCGAAAGTACCTAAACTTTATGTATAACTGTTTGTATGACATTCATATCTGAGCGCACATTAGCGCCAGTGAGAGCTTGTTAAGTTATCATGTGGAACGTTTGGTGGGTATTTTGAAGACAAGCATCACTTTAGTCATTAGTCTATGATGTCACTGACGTTGGGTTAACAAAATTTTATAGTGATCAATGCTATGTAAGATGCTATGTCATGATGATAGCACACATGAATTGTGACCTGGGACTACATGGTGTATGGTGATAACGCAAGGAAAATGCATGATTTATATGGTCATTATTGTTGTGGGACAAAATTTTTTTCAAGTATGCCCTTCGCTTGTTTAGATATTCACCTCTGGACACTTGTGTTAGTTTTAATTCTGATTTTAATTGCTGCTGTTATAGGATGTCCTTTGGTGATTACATTTGTGTTTGGAACATCAGTGATGATTCTGAACCTCTCAGTAGCGATGTGTAAACTGTCAAACCACTGCTTCAGCGCTGCTCCACTGTCTGTCTCTTACACTGCTGACTTTCCTTGCTGCTGCTTTTCTTACTGCTGTTTCTTTAACACAAGCTCCTTGTAGGTACAGGAAAAAAGAGCCAAAAAATATATCATGCCATTGTTTTCCCTCTGTTCATTCTCAGCATCGCATGCTCACTTATTTGTATGGCTATAGTATAGGAACATGTACTTATCAACTTACCCAAATTTCCAAATGGCAAACTTTTTAAAACATATTCTGAAGTTCTTGCGCTTTGCTGTACAGTGTGATAGTTGTGGCTGCACTAACCGCCGTATTCTGAAACCAAACTTATCCTTATGATTGTGACTTAAGTAGCCCGTAACCTTAAAGTGACCCTTAACGCATTTCAAGAACCAACCTTATACTTACATCTGAACTTTTCTTGTACTTATCGCCGCCATAAGTAAGGCTTCCTTAAGGTAGCCCCCGACCTACCTTGACGCTCACTTGTAAGCAAACAAAATGGCAGGCATGGATGACAACGTTGCGGAATTGGTTTAAAATGTTGACCGGCTTGAATTATTGAGCTGCGGACAGCATATGCATAAGTGCGAATGTCGCGGCATGTAATCGGAGGTCGCCTAGATCCCATGGAGATTTGCGACAAGCATGGGTACTTGTGCCGCTACCGCTCCACAACAAGTGCCGTGCTGAAGCTTCATGCTATCCCTGCGAAAGGACACCGACGGTCGCGGAGGTACCTTGGCGGCTCCTTATCCAACAAGGCTACAACCGCTTCAGCGAGACTCTTCATTTTGTAAACAAGGAGCAACAAGTCACTTATGGATAACGGCTGTTGCAGCAGAGCATCAAAGGAAAGAGTACGCGATCGCATGTGCCCTATTTCACCAAAACAGCTGGTCATGGCACGTCGGCGGAGCTAGCATACATCAGGGATCACTGTAAACAAAATGTTGTTTTACTAAAGTGAAGTTTTATTGAAAAGGGAATCAAGCGACAGTAGCAAGTAGCGGGAACAGTGCCCAGCGGGATAGAAGAA
This sequence comes from Hyalomma asiaticum, assembly GCA_013339685.2. Classification (NCBI taxonomy): domain Eukaryota; kingdom Metazoa; phylum Arthropoda; class Arachnida; order Ixodida; family Ixodidae; genus Hyalomma; species Hyalomma asiaticum. The sequence continues at coordinate 248,630,887 of CM023481.1, read as the reverse complement.
AAGTACACGCACAAAGCACGAAGGGGTACCAAAATGAGCCGGAATAATCCACGCGGTAAATGGAAAACCATACACGTTTAATTAGAAAACAATGAATTACAGTACCTAGAAAGAGATATCTGCAAATGACTTCGTTCACGCACTGCGCACAGTTCGTTCGTTTAGCACACACTGCCCATTGGTCTACTTCGCCATCGCAAACACATCGCTATTTTGCAGTTGCCTGCGTAGGACCACACTGCAGTGCGACACAAACACGTACACAGGAATACAGCGTCCACACCTCGGTGTTCTCCGCACACGCGGAGTGGAGATACAAGCACATGGTCACTCGCAAAAGCACGTACACTGCCGAGACTCCGGGAAACTGCGTTGACGAGACATGCCAGCGCACACCCCGTCCGACCAGTCCGACCCCCCCCCCCCCCCCGAATGACCCCCTCTACACCCCTTGATCCCCTCCTTTTTCATTGTCCCGTGCAGCTGTGCGCCTGCTTACAAAAGAAAACACACAAAAAATGTGCTTAGCCTCGCTCCCATGTCACTCACTTACTGGGACAAGAGCGCCTTTCATAAGGTCGCCTTAAAATTTTGTAAGGTGGGTTTCGGAAAGGCCCTTTACCTTTTCTTAAACTTGAACTTAAGTTCTCCTTACGAAAGTACCTTATCGCGATAAGTTAAGTTTGGTTCTTGAATACGGCGGTAAGAGCAGAATGCCAGCAATAAATTTGCATGGATTGAGTGAAACAGCTCTTTCAAAGAGAACTGGCAAAATAATCCAGGGAATGGCAGAAGCTCTGAAGTCGTACAATTACTGCCCAGAATTTACAAGTACAGCATTTTCAAGTAAGACCAGTCATGCTACATGGGGCGGTTGCAAAGTAGTGCAAATTCTCAACCTTTGCAGTTCTATGTAGTACTTGCAAGAAAGTATCTTGCGAAGTAGAATGCTTGCAAGAAAGTATCAAGTCAATAAATGCTCTTTAGATATCAGGTAATGTAGCTATGTCTCGATATAAGATACTTTAAAATTTTTAGGGCATTTTTAACAACAAAAAACGTAAATGGTGTACTAGGGTCTGTGTCTGAGCTAGTTGGTAAGGTGATATACAAGATTGGTAAGGCGCATGAAGACACAGACAACACAATAGAACAGAAAAGAAACAGTGGGCACTCATAGCACCCTGTGTATCATTTTTTTCATTTTGTTGTCTGTGCCTTAGTGCACTTTACTGTCCCAAATGTGTTCGTGTTTACTATTCCAGCATAATCAAATTTCACTGCTGCCCTGAAGTAGGATTGAGATGTAAATGCCCCCTGTGGCTGGCGCCAGTGACAAAGTGGCTGAAATATGTGCTGCTGTTCACAACATTACAAGTGTGTTGCGAGGATTCCATTCTTGAATGCTGTGCTCTACATTTGTTTGCACAATGGAAAGCTATGGGAAATTTCCCACAACTTTACACGGCAGCTCTTATACAGCGCCTGGCCTGGCTTGGCTGCTACTATACACCATTTCATACATCCGCTGTAATGCTGTCAAAGCTAGTGTTTGTGTTTACATTGTGTACTTCCACGACAAAAAGTAGTGCGTTGCTTGAGGTGGGTGAAAAACAATAAATGCCTCGCTGGCAGCCATATTGCTTGGGAAACAATCAAAATATGCATGTTTGCTGTTTATGTTTGTCATTTGTTTGTTGGAGCGATACCCCTCCTTTTTTTTTTTTATGTACTACTTGTCTAACCTTCAAAGAGTTGCACCTGATGTATGAAACGGAGTATAGTATAGGGCAGTGGGGATGTAGGCTATAGGTGGTATAGAAGTAGGAAAAGCTCTTGCATCAGTGTGTACAGTGTCTGTGTATGATGTGGGGAGCTCCCGTGCAATGCTTAAAATGACTCACTGTGGCACAGCACTGCCTTTGTAAAGCAGCATAGATTCACTGCAGGTGCAGCATGCACAGCACAAAAGTCTAATCTGTGGAGCACTGTTATCCATACTTTCCCAATGCTTAGTTGATGTGCTTCCCTTTACATATAATTCACAGAAACTGCAAAAGGCTTTCCCATCATGCAGTGTCACTGTGCCTACATATATATAGTAGGCACAGTGAACCTTATGGCACAGTGAACCTTATGCAAGGAACAACATACAAGAATGGCACAGCCATTCTTGAATCGATGAACAAATCGCAAAGTACGATTTAGAACAGGGAACGTCGCGGGAGCCAACGTTTCGACAAGGGGACTTGTCTTCGTCAGGGTGGCAACTGCCTTCTCCAGCGTTCGTTTATGTACGCCTTTGCACACTCTCCCCCATCCTCAGAAAGCCATTCTTGTATGTTTTGCCTTGCATAAGGTTCCATGTTTACAAGTATAAATAACAGCTAGTTTTCCCCATGATTTCAACTGAATGTTACGTTTTATGACATGCTTTATTCTCTATACAGTACACAAGCTACTGACATTTGAGTGCACTCTGAGTGACAAAATCTTGCTGCGCAGGATAGCAGAAATGTACAGTCATGGACAAATGAAACACAAGCAAGACAAAATGAAATACCAACAGCTTCTGCAAATAAGTTGAGGGCATTTTCTCAAATTAATAATCAGGTACACAGTTTCAAGAGGTTGTTTATACCTTGCACTATGCTTTAAAACTGAAATTGTTAGCAATATGAGTAGCGGTAAAAAGAAAAAAACAAAAGAAATACATTAGTTTGTACTGACATCTTTGAATTTCAGTTTTTCATAACTACACATGTACACACAAAGCATGGAAACCTTTAGTGCGCATGTATAATAAGAGTGAGAAGCACTTCATGCTTTCTTCTAATTGAGGTGTGGTGAAAGGTTTGTGATGCACGCAGTTCTTAAGTGTGCAAAATTCGTGCCATCACATCATATTTTGCTGGAACAACTAAACAGCAGACTGGTTAAGCTCTACTTTCATGTGTAAATAGGCCAGCATACGCCATTGAACTTGCATATGTTGGGTACTGTAAAAAATTTCCCAGACATTCAGCATCTAAGTAAAATTTGTGATAGGGCCTGATGAGGGGCTCTTTAGGATTTAACTCAATGCACTTTGGCTGTGTGTCTACATTTTTCCTTTGTTTCAAGGAGCCAGGTGAGGTCAAGGTCAAGTGTCAACCTAACTACAATATCTCTTTTAAAAATCATCTGTGCCCATTTTGCCTGTTGCTGCAATGAAGATTCAAACCAGCATGGGTGTAGCAAATGGCCAGAACAGCCTTGGCTCATGTTCTTTGTTTTCCAGCTACAACCGCTTCAGTAGATGAACTGGACAAATTTTGTGATGCTAACTTGAGGTTACATTGAGCCAGTAATTTTTTATACAATACCTTTTGGACCTCTGTACTTGAGTAATGTTACAAGTAGCCTTAATTTATTTGTGCTTGAAAAGTAAGGGTACCCTCTCAATTACTGCACAAAAATTGCAGAGCCATGCAGCATTATGCCTTCACCAGACTGCTTCTCAAAAACTTTATTTCACATATTGGATGTAGACAATGCTGAATAGATGGATATGCAGTCATACAGTATATTCACTGTCAATGTGAATAGTGGACTAGATATTCACCAAACCAATCTGGTGCTTATCTTGATGCACAAAAAATTATCTGCTGGGAAAAAGTCTCTGAAAGGTCACCTGGAAAAAAAAAAATTCTTCTCTACAAAAGCCGTTCATGAAAGAGATAACGTCCAAGAAAGTATGCTTATTTTTTGGGGGGAAGTAATGATGGAAAATGCTGAACCCTTGATATATGATTACGAATGAATGAAATTCTGGTTCGCTAGAAGTGCCAGTTTTTTATACTGTCATATCAGGATTTAACTGATGAAGTTGTGCATGGAGCCACCATGCAAGAACAGTGCAGGAGCATTGCCTAGATTTTACAGAGAAGGCAGATTCAAATAAGTTTTCTTATGGGGAAACTGCTCTTGATGGGAAGATGTTTGAAGCTCAGTGCAATTTCTCTGTATTAGGTGCTCTTTTCCTGGTTAATATATGGCTATCATAAGCATTGCTTTTCATTAATGATTCATCTCTGGGCTTAGTTATCCATGCAGTTTGAGTGCCTTTGTGAAACCATGCAGTTATGATTGCTTAGAACTTCTTAGATATAGGCCACGCACTCTTAAAAAAAAAGATAAAATGGGGGGATTTGGTCATTTTTGTACCATCTGTCAGACAGCAATAATTTGTCATTTAGCTGACTTGTTGCCTTTCTTGAAAATGGTGCACATTCTACTTTCCTGTCTAGAATGCTATGTCATCATGATAGCACCACTGGTTATGACCTGGGATTATAGGTTGTATGGTGAGAATTCAAGGAAAAGTGCACTGTATATATGGTCATTATTGTTGTGGAATTTTTTTTTACTGTCACTGTGTTTCAGGAATCTCACTGAAACACTCTGGAAGCATCCTGCTTCCAAAACGAAAATAGTTTCTGCAACTTGTGTTCACAAGGTCAATAACCCAGATTAATATGAACTTTGCTTTCGGCATGCTTGAGAATAGGATACAATGTCAGAAAGCTTCACTTCTTTCCCTTTTTTTTTTCTTTGTGGGGTGCTTACTCAGTGTCTGTTTTCTCTCTTGTTTTCTTGTCTTTCTTCTTTTTTCTACCTCTGTTGCATGCCCTTGTCCATCCTTCCATTTGCTCCCTCTGGACACTCCGGGCAGTCTATGCGAGGAAGCAAGTGATTCGTCTAGACACAGATGTCTTGACCAATCCCGTCCTTCCACCGGCTGGGCTTCCTGAAGCACCACCTCAGGTGCCTGGTCGCATTAGGCTACGTCAGCAGTACCCTGAAACCTGGCTTTGGACCAATGCCACTGCCAGGTATTCACAAACACAGCTTGCATGGCATCTTTTGCCTTGGGAGGATGCTGCCATTTTCATTTTCTGGTTCACTACTGACTTGCATTGTCTGTTTGCTGTTGTGAGGGTTGCTTCTGGGTGCAGCGAGGGCAGTGGTTTGAGGTTTTACATTTTAGGATGTGCCTGATGCGAAATGTTTCCTGTTCACTGTGAGCATATAACTAGCTGTCGAATAAGACAAGGGAAAAGTGCGTCATGATGCCACTTTATTTATATTCGTAAAGTATTCTGTAGTATTAGTACTTCTCGGTATATTGTGTTTAGTACAGTAGCAATAATGGCTACATTCAACAGTGATGCCACATGGAGGCATCCATGCAAAGGTTTCTGTCTTTCGCAATGTTAGCTGAATGCAGAATCTGCTTTTTCATCCATTTCTCATGCTGTAAAGCAGAAGTTTGGGCAAAATTGTTTAACACAAATGTTTAATAATATAGAAGCCAGATCCACAGAGGTGTCTGTCTGAGCATTCTCGAGCTTTGATTTGTTTGTGCTTAGACATTTAAGCTTGTATGTGGTGTAGAGCTGAGATGAAGGCAAGGCTGTCGAAGCATAGTTTAATGGCTGGGCGTGGAATTATGCCAAAAAAGAGTGTACAACTTGCTTGTACAGGGACCAATATAAGGCAGCTTTATTTCCCAAGCACTGTAGAAGGTTACCTAGCACGGAACACTATTCCAACAGATGTGCCCTGAGGGTGAACCATAGATACTTAACGCAGAGCGGCATGAGTGACCATTTAAAATGAAGCTTGCGTACAATACAGCTGTGCGTAATCTGCCATGATAGCCCAGTGGCTCTGGTATCATGTCGTACTTAAGATGAGTGACCATTTAAAATGAAACTTGCGAACAACACAGCTGTGTGTAATCTGCCATGATAGCCCAGTGGCTCTGGTACTATCATGTTGTACTTAAGTTGAAGTGTGTAGTTACATGTGTGGTGTTTGCATAATTGTGTTCTGTGGAAATCCACAAGGTGCAGTAACAATTATGAAAAGGAAAATTACCATGCACCTGTTAGTAGCATAAAGCTACAACGAAATTCATATGGATTTCTCAGATATTCTTGTAGATTTTTGCTGATAACAGGTGGATGCTAATTTTTCCTTCCATGTATGATGCTGCTCTTCTGAAGTTGAGGTTGTAGGTTCTATCTTTGTTACAGTGAGTTGTTTTGATGGGGGAAAACACAATGGTCATCTGCTTGGATTTAGGTGGTCAGCATTAAACCAGATTCCCCAAACTATAGCATGTTGCATTATTGCATTGTAGTATAGTTTTAGCATACAGCTATCAAATTTGTTGTAACCCTTTATACAGAAAACCCATACATGCTTTCATTTCTGCATTGCTAGCTAATATATCCTATATTCTGAATTGCATCTTCAGTAGTTTTAAAATTGTCTAGCTTGACTGAGTACTGAAAGGAATATATTATGAAGGCCACAATGGAAATGGATTTACTGTTGTGTGCTGTATTATGAGATGCATTCATAGTGGCTTTTTAATTCTAATGGTTACGTGTTTTTCTTATCACAGTCCTGATGGTAGGGCTGTCATTTCAACTACTGTTCCTGACACCATTACTTCATGGGTCATCAGTGCATTTGCACTAGATTCCCTCACTGGCCTTGGAATTGCACCCTCTCAAGCAAAAGTAAGCTCTTTGTTATGTCACTACTTTGCAATGTATCTAAAGAAGCTTCGTAAACTAAAAAAAGAAAACGAAAGTGGAACTCATACACGCAGGTAATAGTATCTGTACTGTACTTTTTATTCTACTGGTTGCGTATACCATATCAGACAATTAGTTGGGCTTTTGATAAAATTGAGTGGTACTCACAGAATGAAAAGTGCAATCAAATAAGTGGGCCAGCTGGTATAACACGCAACTGCTCAGTATAATCATATAATGTCACTATAAATCTGGCCGCTAAAGGTGATGTTGATTAGTGGATGTCGACTCTGATCAGCGTGAATTGTGAGTACTAGGTAATATATGTTGATGCAACACCAGCTAAAGGCTGTGGAGATGAAAGAATGCACATCATTTAGCCATCCATTTATGCATTTCGTTCTGTGAGCACTCTACCGTATAAACACATGTACGGGCCGCACCCGTGTATGGGCCGCATCCCATTTTTCTAAAATACATATCCGAAAAGAAAAAAAAACATTTTCTCGACCCACATGTGTTCCAAATGTGTGTGCCTTTGCGAGCTTTCAGGCACCATTGACAGATGGCGAACTCGCATCATCAAACTCACGCTTCCATATCGACATTAGCATCACTAACTCCGGTTTTGTGTGTTGTTTGGGTTGTTTGGTCACTTGCTCATGCTTTGCATGCCATTTGGCTATTTTGTACTGCTGGCATGTTATAATGGAGGCGTTTACATTTTTGCACGATGGCCAAGCACCTAAACAGCTATACAGCTGTGTTTAAGTTGAAGGTGGTTGAGTTTGCTCTTAAACATGGGAAGCGTGCAGATGGCAGAAAATTTGACGTGGATGAGAAGTGTGTTCGACCATGGTGTACTTGGAAAGAAGCATTGAAGAGCACAAGCAGCAAGAAGTGCGCTTTCTGAGGTAAGCCATGCAAGTTTCCCGAATTGGAAGAGCTACTTTGCTATGCGATGGAAGTATGCAAGAATGGCTGTGCATTCACAACGGATAAGCTGCTTATGAGGCCTTAAGCCATGGCACGTGCGAAAAGCATACCGCAAGATGATTTCAAAGCTAGTGCCAGCTGGGTGTGAAGATTTTTGAAGCAGAAGGGCCTCTCCTTTTGGCAAACGACCACGCTGTGCCAGCGGCTTCCTGACGACTACACCGACAAGGTGGTTAACTTTCACAAATATGTTATCGGCCTCCTTCATGAACACAATTACGGATTGTCACAAATAGTGAGCGCTGACCAGTGTGGTTTGACTGTCCTGAAAACAATACAGTAGAAGTCAAACGGAAGACCGTTGCCGTGCAGACTATTGGTGCTGAGTGCCAACGCTGCACAGTGATGCTTTGCCTTACCGCGGACGGGCGGAAGCTACCCCCCTACGTTGTACTGAAAAGAACAAGAATTCCCCAAGAAGTTAGCCCCAAGGGAATTGTAGTTCGTGTCCAAGAAAAGGGCTGGATGAACGATGAACTCATGCTCGACTGGGTGAAAGCTGTTTGGCAGAACAGCCCAGGTGCCTTCTTGGCCAAATGATCGCTTTTGGTCTTAGACAGCTTCTGCGGTCACTTGACGAATAAGTTCAAGGAACAGATGGCGCAGTGTTGGCACAGACATGGCTGTTATTCTGGGTGGCCTCACAGGCATGTTGCAACCACTGGATGTCAGCATGAATCGGCCTTTTAAGGCTGAATTCCGCAGACAATACATTGAATCGATGGCACCCGGCGGCCACGAGCAGACGCCGACCGGACGGCTCAAGAGGACACCACTTTCGATTGTGCTTGGATGGATTTTGTCCGTGTGGAACTTGGTGTCAACGGACATCGTATGCCGAAGTTTCAAAGTCACCAGATCTCCAACAGCTTGGGTGGCAGCGAAGATGACTTTTTGTGGTCTGATGAGTGTGTGCCACAACAGAGCATCAGCTCGGAGTCTGAGGAATTGGCGAGTGACGATGATTGAGTGTTATGGGGACTCTGCCATAGATACTACAATAAACACTGTTCGTTTGCCAATTGGTACGTTGTTTTTACTCAATTTTTTTTTACATATCGCGTGTATGGGCTGCACCCTGAATATTGGTCATCGTATCTTGAAAGATAAGTTCGGCCCTTACATGCGTTTATACGGTATGTTGAATGTGCATGACACTTGCCTGACAGACATCTTTTGAATGAGAGAGTGGGGCTGTTGCAGAAATAAAACAGGTGACCAGGGAAAAGTGGAAAACCATGACAGCATGTTAGCTTATGCATGTAACTACTACTACTGATGCTGAAGTATGAATGGTATCAGTTAGATATAATTTTGTTATGTACTGCTGTGTGTCCCAATTTGCTGTTTCCTCAAACTGTATTATTTATTTGTTTATTACAATACTGCAAGTAAATGTGGCCCAGTCAGGAGTGGAATTACAACAAAATAGAAAGGAGAAAGACACAAATAATTTAACACACATACCACATTCAGCACGGCAGTTATACCAAAACAAAAGAATTTGGACAAAATAAATAATGAACCGCATTAATAATTTTTGACAACACTCACATGATAAGCAGTATAACAATTTCATTCATTCAGTATTCAACATGACAAATATTGTTCAAAGGCTTCATCAAAATTGTCTACCTCGCAAGCAAGCCCATGTGGGCTGTGCCATTCCAAAACAGTGCTTTGAAAGAAACTCTGTTTGAATGCCTCTGTTTTAGCAGAAATGTTTTGTAGGGTGTGCGTGCGAGCACTGCACATTGTTGTTCTTGCAGTGGACCTTAAGTATGCAGGTGCAACCATATTTTTTCCGTTCAAAATATTGTGCAAGAATTCGAGTCTAATGATTTTTCTGCAGTGAGCCAATGTGGGGATGTTATGAGCTTTCATGAGTTGACTTGGTGATTCTGGTCTTTTGTACTTATTAAATATAAATCTGATGGCTTTCTTTTGCTGTCCTTCTAAGCCCTGTATATCTTTCTTTGTGTATGGATCCCATACAATGGATGCATACTCCAATTTAGGTTTTATAATGGCATTATATGCTTGAAGTTTAACATTAACAGTTGCCATTGCAAGCTTCCTTTTTAAAAAAAGTTTCCAAAGAGCTGATATGCAAATTGACTATATTTGCCCCCCATGTCATGTCATTAGAAAGAGGAATCCCTAAATACTTACACTGTGTTAGTAGTTGAATGGAGGAGCCATGGATATTGTAGGTAAACACACTAGGATTACTTTTCCGCATTATAATTAGCTCTGTTTTGTCAATGTTTAATTCTATGTCCTATTTTGCGCACCAACATTCAATCTGCCGAAGGGTGCCCTGTAACACGTCATGGTCTTCACGGCAGGTTATTTTTTTTTAAACACTATACAACCATGAAAGTGAAAATTAGCATCCACTTATTTTTAGCATAAGGCTACAAGGAAATCTGTGTGGATTTCTTAGAAATGAAAGCTTCTTGGTTGCCTAAAAATTTGTCTTTGAACCGTGTACCAACGCCTGTCTGGGGCACTCACTCTTCCAACTGAGCTAACCAGAGGCTAGTGATCGACGTCGCAAGGGTGAATCCACCGACAACTCAAAGCACATGGGCATGAACATGGCAAATGAGCTCTGCGGAAACCCGCAAGGTGGAGTAACGTTTATTAAAGGGAAAATTAGCATCCACCCGTTTGGAGCACAAGGTTACAAAGAAATCTGTACAGATTCCTTTGTATGCAGATTCCCTTGTAGCCTTGTGCTACAAACGGGTGGATGTTAATTTTCCCTTTCATAAACGTTACTCCACCTTGCGGGTTTCCACAAAACTCATTTGCCACTGTACAATCATTCGCAAACAGTTCAATAAACAGTGACTGATTCAGGAACTGCTTATACTAAGTCATTTACATATATATAAGGAATAACAGTGGCCCTAAAACACTTTCTTGTGGCACACCAGAAGTAAAATTGAGCATCCTAGACACACTAGACTTAATTTCAACAAACTGCTTCCTGTTAATCAAGCTTTGACCAATTTAATAAGATAAAGCGGCAGTCCTGTGTTATGTAATTTTAGAAGTAATTTACCATGAGAAACCTTATCAAATGTTTTGAAGAAATCTAGTAGAGGTATATCAATTCGCCCTGATCTAAACTGCTAGAAATTCTTGAGTAGTTGTTACCAGTTGTCATTTTGGACGTTCCCTTCCAGAAACCATGCTGGCAAAGAGACAAGATATCTGCTAGAAAGTACTGAATATTGTGAGCCACTATGTGCTCTAGCAACTTGCAACATAGAGAAGTTAAATAAGGTCGTCTGGAATTAGAAACTATTGATTTATTTTCTTTCTTATGATTTGGCACAACGCATGCAATGTCCCAGTCATCTGGAACTTCACAATCATGCAAGGATTCATTAAAGACCTCTGCCAAGAAGTTGCTTATCTGTGTCGAATAGTGCTTTAGAAATGCGTTTGGGATTTGGTCAGGTCCTATACTCTTTCTGACGCTCAGTTTTCTTAACAAAGTTAATACACCTTCACTTGTGACACCAGGAATGTCCACATCATTAGGAACAGCTGGTAGCGGTACATAAGCATCTTGAGGAGTTAAGACGCTGTGAAAATGCATATTAAATGCTCCCGATTGTTTAGCAGACTAGCATTAGTTTTGCACCATCACTCTCTTAAGAATTTTGAAAGAGAAATTTTAAAAAGCATTTGTGTTTAATTTTTGTGATAATTTAAATGTCTTTTATGCTAGGTGACCGTCTTCCGGCCATTTTTTGTGACTGCCAGCTTGCCATACTCAGTTCTTCGTGGAGAGTCTGTGGCAATCCAGTGTGTTGTTTTCAATTACAACAACAAGAAAGTTCAGGTAAGCTTTCTGTCTCTTGCAGCTCATAATACTCTATAAGCTTAAACTTAGCTTTATTTATTTAATTAGTTAATTTATTTTGTTTATTATGGCTTTTCATGCATTGTTCAGCTGGCAACTTCTAGAGTTTCTTTTGCATATGCATTTCAGGCGGAAGTGACATTAGAGAATCGACGTGGCGAGTTCATCTTCAGTTCACTGTCAAATGATGTCACTGGAGAAGAAGGAAAAGACAGACGTTCCAAGATAGTAGAGGTAGGTGCCACTTTATGGATGTCATATTCTTTGCTATATGTTGTGCACCTCCAGAGATACACTTCACACGAAAAATGCTGGTTTGATAGATTTCTATATGTAGAGCCTAATGTTGGGGCCGTATAAACCACAAGACTCTACTCAAAGGGAGACGTCTGTAAATGTCAAGAAACATAATGTCCTGTTTATGTCAATGTATTTTGTATTGCTATAACTGCTCTTGCATGTTGCTTTCTTGTAAGCTTTCCCATGTTTGGTTTTACCACAGATGTCATATGTGTTGCTTTTTTGGTGTGTAAGTGCTTTTAACTGAATTCTCCATCATATTATTGGTTTACTTCTTTACATAGTTCCTGTTTTTGAAATTTATTGAATGTCATTCCCAGTGATATAGTAAAGGAGGCACATCTAATTACCTCAGAAGCAACATGAATAGTGCTGTACAATTTCATTCAAATCTGAGCAAGGAGCAGCACATGCTCTAGAGTGTAAATATGACATGTATAAATACATACTGATGGGCTTCACGAGTGACGCAGGATTTCATGAATGCTAGCATTGTGACTTTTGTGTTACTCTGTTTTCGTGGCACTAGTATGTCCAGTGAAATTTTACAGCGGTTATTAGTTATCTATGGTTATTGTATTAGGTACCCATTAAAGAAGGCCAGGGGATAAAATATTCTAAGGCTCCCACTACAGTGTGGCTCTTAATTTACCATAGTTTCAGCCCGAAAGGTCTCAATTTATAATTTATCATTTGATTATTTTTACTTGGTGATTAAGGCACATTCACTAGCGTTATACAATGACAGTTTTTCGCAGTTGTGGCTTCAGTAGTTTAACATGTCAGTGGGCATTACATGTTCCACTTAGGAAGCAGAATTAGTAAGCTTCCTTGCCCAAATATTGTGGTATTTCTGAAGGACCTGCTCTGTTTTCTGTTTTATAACTTAGCATGGTTTTGTACACGTGGTTGACTTGTTACCTAAGGAAGTTATTGAGAGTTTCTGATAATTATCATTTTGCTGTCACTTCTCAGGTGCCAGCTCAGGATGGTGTACCTGTGTCCTTTCTTATCACACCTCTCAAGCTGGGTTACATTGACATTCGAGTGTCAGCTACTTCAAGTCTGGCTGGTGATGCTATATTGAAGAAACTTCTTGTCAAGGTAACTGCTTGGCATTTTTCAACACTATTATCTTTGATTTTACATAATTGCATTGCTATAGTAGTTACATGCATGTGAGCGGGTCCTGCATGGGTTCCACATCACTAGTGGGGAACTTTGATACCCCTCTCAGAATCAATTGAAACAGCTCACTTGTATGAATTGCATGATTTATTTCCAGCAGTGTAGAGCACACAAGTAGCAAAGCCCCCAGAAATTTCTTCATAGCTACGTGTGCACCTGCATATACGTGCACACACACACACACAGGTTAACATTCTCCCCCTCTCTGCCACTGCTTTTCCTGAAAGGAAGTATTGACCATGCTCTTGATTGAAAACGATGAGTTCATGACGCATTCATTCTGGATGTTAGAAGTTGAGAGATAAAATGCACACTAGGAAAGGAGAATGCACCTCCTCCTCTATCCCAGCTGCTATGCTGCACATAGTGTATGGCTGAGCATGAATGTGGGCTATATCTCTGAGGGAATTAACAGAATGTTACTCAAAACTTACACATTGTTGCATGCGGCCTTTCCTTTTTCTTTCTTTTTGTGTGTAGATTATTTTAATTTGTTGTTATTTATCATAGCCAATTGCATTGTGTTCCAATAGCCATTCTATTTATATATCTCTTACTTCTGATGTATTCCATGTTCTTTATTAGTATCTGCATTATTTTGGTATTACTTACATATTTTTTTTATAAATTATTTCTTGAGTGTCGTAAAATGTCAGCTTTTTGTGTATATCACAATGACAGACCATCGGCCTATTCAAGCTGTTCTTCAAACAGCTTTATCTAATGGAATCTGTCAGAACTTCTGTACAAGCTATATGTACGCATAGTAGTGAAGCTTTCATAAAAGCCCACGTGTCCAGAAAATAGCAGCTAGTATGGAGCTTAGCACCATCTATAGCGGAGAGGAAGCATCCAGCGGAAACAGTAATATGCATGTGACACCACATCTGGTAAAAACAAGGGTGACATTGCCGGTGTTGTCATTGGCGTGAAATTCTTTTATTGCTTTTGTGTTGGGGGTTGACAACTGGACCGGTATTTTTGAATATCTTGCATTTTTATGCAAGTCTTATGTATGCTATATATGCTTTAAAATTTCAAACACCGCATGGCAGGTGCTACACGCCGCTCTAGCTTTGTGTATTTAAAGCTCAATCAAACGTGGACGTGTGCCTTGTAGCAATTCAGTAAAATGTAAAACCACAGTATCTTAGTTTACTATGAACTTGGCCTTGTAGTGCGTGATATGTGTTGCATCAAAAATTTGTTGTGTATGTAGCCAGTGCAGTGTGGTGCTCCATATTTCCATGGAGTTCGCACAGTAATAAAAGGAAAACAGCACTAAAGCAAAGAGTTATGTGACCAGTTACCGTTTATTAGCATCGCACCATAAAACAGGAATGATACAGAGACTGTACAGTCGGCACGAATTGTGGGGAAAAAAAATTTAAATAAAATAAAAATAAAACAAGAACAGTATCCATATCACAAGCATTGCGTGCATACAAATCCTTATGTTAACATAATTACAAGACTGGGTCAACATAGCAATGCACCTGGACTGAATATTAGTGGGACAAGAGAGCATACCACTAGACATTGTAACAACCAAAAATATACCTACAGCACTTGCACAAATTTGATGAGTCTACCTCTCTGACACGTATGTGCGTACCCCCCTTCTAAATGCTTTATTCGCAGCAGGGTGGGAATGACATAGCTTTACGTTCAAGGAAAGCATGTATTTCCATTTATGCAGCGATTTTAAATATTTTAAAAGAGTGTAGCACAGGGCTCTTCAAGCACCTTAAGAAAATGTTAGTCTACTCTTCTTAACATCGCCCCGCCATGGTGGTCTAGTAGCCATGGCACTCTGCTGCTGATCCAAAGGTTGCGGGATTGAATCCTGGCCATGGAGGCTGCGTTCAATGGAGGCGAAATGCTGAGGCCCATGTACTGAGCGGTATCAGCGCACGTTAAAGAACCCCAGCTGGTCAAAATTTCCGGCTCCCTCCACTACTGTGTTTTGTAATCATATTGTGGTTTTGGGGTGTAAAGCCCCAGAAATTGTCATTCTTAATCATCACATGAAAAAGGCATGCGCTTAAACCTTGCCACAATCATAACAAATTTTACATTGCATGCTTAATTATCATGCAAAGGATTTTACATTTTGAAACTCTGTATTCTGTTCTAAAGTTACAGTTCAATTGATCAGTCAGCAGGTACCTACAGAATCTTGCATTCTTGCAAAGAACATTGTTTCTTCAGGAATAGAATAAAGTGATCATTGTTTGTCTCTTCGGTCACCACTGCTGCACGAAGACAGCTAGATCCGACACTTATCCAATGTTTCAAGACATGCTACTGTTCACTGAATGCGTCGCATGCGATTTAGCACACTCCTGAAACAGGCCAATCAGCAGACATAAAAGTGAGACCACAGAAATTTGGATACACGTAAGAGGAAAATACAATAACATTGTAGGGGGCCGTATAATAGCAGACTTTCTATGGGTGCTTTCCTGGAGTGTTGTAAATGCCCCCTTATATTTTCAAGGACACATGAATATTTAATAGTATAAAAGTAAGAGGCACAGCACTTTATTTCACGCATTGCATCTATTTAAAACTAGTAGGAAATAGTTGTCTGTTTTAGTAAAATAAATGTTCTTTTCTTCATTGCAGAAGCTATTCTTCGTTAATGGTGTTCGTCCCCTCCTCACCTAGTTGCACTTTAATTGCAACATCGAGACCACCCCAAGTTTATGCCGCTGACAATAGGTTCTGGACCACTTTTCATCCAAAGCTTTGCGACCATGTGAATGGGCCTTGTTTTGTATATCTGGCAATAGATGTGGATTGTATGTTTTAACAGGTAGTATGTAAACAATACATTTGAGCAAAAATAGCCGACATTAGTAGGCTTCCACTGCAGAGTCACTTCTGATGCAGTGGTAAGGACTGGTAGCTATAAATCAATGCAGCATTTAAGTGCTGAGCAGCATTTAGGCACTGTACATTTGTTGTCAGCAGTGAGAATCAATGTATAGTGCATGATGTTTAATGGGACATAATTTCATTGATAAACGCTTTTTTTTTGTCAATTTACTTCTGCCGCAGCCTGAAGGCTCGAAACAGCACTTCAACAAGGCCATCTTAATTGACAGAAGAAATCCTTCAGCTCCTCCCACTCTGGCCAACATCAGTATTCCCATTCCAAAGAATGCGGTTCCTGGATCGGAGAGAATCACCATTTCTGCTATTGGCAAGTGTCTTTAATGTTTATGAATGACTTATTATGGTAAACCAGTGGCTGTGGCATTGTGCTGCTGGGCTCAGTGCTGTGGTTTCAATCCTGGCTGTAGTGGCCTCCAATGGATCCAGATGCTTAAACTCAGTCAGCAGCAAAAGTTTGCGGGATCCGAAACTTCGGAAAAACCTGTACTACCACTTGGACTCGCAACATAGCCTCGATTTAAAAGTTTCAGTGGGTAGATGTTTTTTCGATGTACAGGCTGTAACATGTAATTCGAGGCTGTGTTCGGAAGCTAAGTGGTAATATAGATTTTTCTGAAGTTTCGGATCCCTCAAACTTTTGCTGTTGACTGTGTGTACGTTTATCTGCTATTCTAAAATCATACCTAGTGCAAATTGGTCTGCAATGATATGCATCATTCTGGGATGTTGGTTTAGCACATAAAACCTCCAGTGTATAACAATTTGGTACTTGATATCCTGTGGGTGCAGTGCAGTGAGAATGTGATTGCCATGGTAAGCATAGAGGAAAATTGCTTTCCTTGGCTTTTCTGTCAGCTTCACATGGTTGTAACAACTTGTCATCCTGTGATTCTTCCTCATTCTTTTAAATGAATTTTGTCATAACAATTGTTTGAATTACATAGTGCCATTTGTGTAGTGATATAGTAAATCAGGCAATTTTTAACATGATTGTCACATTCCTTTTGTTCAAACAGAATGTGCTAGGAATGTGGGTTGAATAATGCAGCAAATTCCTGATATGGCGTGGTACTAGTACACTTTTTAGATTACACAGTGCTGAATATCTGGCCCTTTGGCACCATTCATTCATGTGGCAAATTCCATCCCTGGGCCTTACAAAAAAACCTAATTAGGGCACTTTATGATATATGCTTTTTTTATTGTATTCATACTGTCAGCACATGCCAAGACAGGAGTTGGGGTTAGATTGCTGTCATGTACATAGTACATGTTTAAACAGTGTCATGTCGAACATTCAAGAAGGCACAAAATAAGAAAATACTATATTAAGTTGGATCACCTAAACATACCATTTAGAGTACATCCCATACACTTCACTAAAATAAATTGAGAAGTATGAAAGCAATATAATATAATATGATGAACATATACAATCAAAAGAAACCCATAGTGAAGACAATTCAAGAATGAAGACTGTCAAATGCAATACAAACCATTTTGGAAATGTTTTGATACATTGTTCTTGAAAGCTTGCTAGATTAGTATCATGTAAAACCACTTTTTCTAATGTGTGAAACTGAATCTTTTCTTGGCAATATTTTTGTTAATGAAGAATATAAATTGCTTGCCTAGGGCACTTACTCCCAAGTTGTCTGTGGTGGTGGTTGGTGACTGAGTGCATTGGTAATGCTGTTCGTATGCATAACAATAATGTAAAATTTGTTTCATGTAAAGAAGGTGATGAAGTGACATGTTTGTGTTTTCACTGGAGCAGTCAGACTTCTTTGTGGCTGTAGGTGGCCAAGCCATGTGGTAATCTCTTTTTGTGATGTTGCTGCAAGATTTAGTGTCCTAGAAAAAGGGTGGCCCTTCAGTATGACTGTCTGCATTATTTATTACGTAGTAAAGAAACAAACCTTTTCATCTTCTGTATCATTTCTTCCTGTGGTTTTGAGACACTCAAACCTCTCGCTTGTTGTGTACTTTCACAGCAAGTCAACAACATTGCTGCAGGTTTCAGAATGCACAAAAATTAGTAATATGTTAAAATGAGCATGGTTATTATTAGCACTGTGAGGGAAAAAGTATCTTGTAATGATCTTTATTACTTTCATAAAAGTGCTAATGCACTTGTAAAGCAACTAGCCAATATTGCTTCTCCAGGTACTACAATGTTGTGTGCTGGGCTGATTTGGTTTTTGTAGAGGATGTTACTGTGCACTGGCTTCGTTGAGGCAAGGTGCAGGAATAAAATATGGAAGTGTGATTTCACATGCTCAGTGTTAACCATTGTGCATAAATGATTAAACACTCCATTTTACATTGGTAGTGCATTTTCTATTTACTAAACATTGAATACAAACTTCTACTTGCAGGTGATCTCCTTGGCCCAAGTGTGAACAATCTGGACAAGCTTCTAGTGATGCCTCATGGCTGTGGAGAGCAAAATATGTTGGATTTCGTGCCTAACATTGTTGTTCTTGACTACCTGAGCCGAGCCAATAGGTTGTCGGACACTGTTCGAAGCAAAGCAATACGCAACCTGGAAGATGGTAAGACGAATGTATCTACTTCTTATTGCTTAGTTGCTTGGAATAACCCCATCAGGTGTGAATTATGCCCCGCCACGGTGGTCTAGTGGCTGTGGTACTCGGCTGCTGATCCGAGGGTCGCGGGATCGAATTCTGGCTGCGGCGGCTGCATTTTGTTGGAGGCGAAATGTTGAGGCCTGTGTGCTGTGCGATGTCAGTGCACATTAAAGAACCCCAGGTGGTCGAAATTTCCGGAGCCCTCCACTACGAAGTCTCTCATAATCGGAGCTGGTTTCGGGACGTTAAACCCCACATAACAACAATAACAACAACATGTGAATTATGTTGAACTGTTTATAAATGTGGGAAACCTTCCCACTTCATTTCCCTGGCTTTTGAGATTCTTTTGTAAAGAAGGCATTAATATGTTGACATGGTACATTTTTCAGCAATTAACTGCAATCTGAGGTTGTTCAATGTCTGTTTATTCTGAAGTCAGTCTATCCTGTTATGAAAATAGTGAAAAGTCAGACTTGTATTCATGTGGAAATTATTTCTGGTATTCATTATGAGCAATGAAAAATTATGCTTTTGATGTTGCTCCCAGAATATACAAAGTCAAATATTGTCAGAAATATGGTAATGCCTACTGCAAAGGAGTAAGTATGGAACACATTGAAGCAACATGAATGCACACTGAATATGCAAAGGGTTCGATTCATCCAAAGCGAAGTGTCTTACTCTTTCTTGCCCACTTGTTGACTAAACTGGCAAAAACAAGTTTTGTCCATAAATGTGGACACTATGCCTGAAGGGAGTAAGGTGCATGCAGGATGTTGCTACACTTAGTTACTATTGTGCAGGATAATGTGTACAGGAATGGGGAATACGTAACTAGGCTGAACCATTTTGTATGTTTCATTTTTGTGTGGTATGATTAGAGCCATATTTAAGGCAAGACGGCACTGTCTAATGAGAATTTGGTGGTGGACAAATCATATGGTTTTGGGATGTAAAACCCCTGAAATCAAATGAATCTGGTAGTGGAAGTAAAAGTGAAATTTCACCACTGGTCACTAAAGAATTTCAGACCACGCAACACTATTGTAACTTAGTGCACAATGGAAAAAATGACCCTTTCTACCGCTTTTTATTTTCTAGGGAAAAGAAAATTTGAACTGTTCAGCTGTGCTAAATGCCATGCCTGGTAGCTAGTGGTTCACAAGTAGCAGCTTCAGTAAAATTTGCTACCTATCCTTATATGGTGAATTGATCAAGAGAGTATTGGCATTTTAGTTAGACTTTTGAGATGTTGTTGAATACAACAAATGTAACGTGCAAACACTCATAAATGCAGTCACATATTTGCATATATTTACACATCAACTTGATTTGAAAACCTATTTAAGAATGCAGTCACTGTATGCTGTCTCCATGTACAGTGGAACCCCGCTGTTACGTTCCTCACTGCTGCGTTTTCCCGGCTATTACGTTGTTTTTCATCGGTCCCGGCACAGCTCCCATAGGGTCCCATGTATTGCAAACCTCGCTGCTACGTCGCAACTGTGGGCGTGTTCCCGCATGATGCGTCGCAACCTGGCACGCTGTACCCGCCCGGGCATCGCTATTTTGATTTTACCGCCCGCTGATGGCTGTCGAGATAGCGCCAGCGCTATCTCTGCAGCCATGCGATCGCTCGGCACCCGGGCACCCGAGCGACACTCCCCGCCCCCCCTCACGCCTTTGCGTCTTTTCGTGCTCGTTAAACACGGGCGGGGCGTTTCCTCCCCGCTTCGACGGCAGGCGATCCGATAGGGGTGATGTTGTTATCGCCTCCGAGCGACGAAGATGGGCCGAGCTCGTTTGATCTCTGCTTCAGCCGTTTTCGTAGCCCCCACTCGAGTGCTTTTGTTTTAGCGACCGTACTTTGGGCTCTGGGGGCTTCCGGAGAAAAGAATCGGAAAAAGGAACATCGAACTCGCAGCCGCTTTTGCGTATGACCGTGCTCGCCCGCGCAGCGAGGGGCGCGGCCGCGCGGCTGTCCAAAGTCTGTCCGTGCGCTCGCCAGCGAGCTGGTTCGGGCCGGACGGCGAGCGCAAAATATACGAGGAATTTTTTTTGTATTGCTGGCTAAATGTCAGGGGTGCGCAAATTATGCGGGTAAATACGGTAAACAAGCACTGAAGACGGAAAGTGAAAGCGCTATCGAGCGATCGCGGAACCGACGCGACCAGCCAACCAGCCGTACTCGCAATCCCACGCGCGGGGTGCCGGAACAGGATGCGGTGATCGCAGTGACGAGGTGACTTGCCTCCAAAATTGGCGCGTCACGCTGGAACTAAACTTCAGTCCGAATTATCGAATTTAGAGCTAGAAACCGTCCGAAATATCGGCCGGTTTTAACACAATAAGCCTATGTTGGTACTAGCGGTACCGCGCGGCTGTCCGGATTATCGGTCGGTGACTTAGATGGCTCACCTTGCTGAAATAAATTGAAATCAAAGCGGCCCTGTTCTCATTCATTTTGGGAGCTTTCCTCACTCTTGCGTTTTCCCGGCTGTTACGTTTTCCCCGCCCTGTCCGCTGAAAAACGTATGAACGGGGTTCCACTGTAAATCCTTTCATGTGCTGAACAGTCTGGGTATTTCTTTTTTTAGACATCATGAACTATGTTGACTTCAGTGGAATTCTGTGAAACAATTCCCAAGCTCCTTTGGAGGGAGTGTGTTATATAGTAAAAGGAAATTTCTCTTGTGGCATAAAAGAAATAAAATTGTAGAACCCTTAAACTTGGCCTTACAAGTTGAACGCGATATCGATGCTTAGTCTCATTCTCACTGCACTCTCTCCCTCTTGCTGTGCTCTTCAGTTGCATAGCCATGTAATTGTCATGAAACCACTTGACCGAAAGTGCGAGTTACTTGCATCACTGCATGGCCTCCCTCGTCGTCCTGCGCCATTTGACATGCAGTGAAATCTCAGTATAATGATCTTCAGGGGACCACAGAAAAACGTTCGTTATTCTGAAAGGTCGTTATAGTGAAAGCCCAAAAATTTACCATAACAATAGCATTTCAGTAACGCAAACGTCCTGCCTTTGCAACGGTACATCCTTGAACTCTTTTTCTCACAACAATGCACACGTGAACGTCGGACAAGGCATGTTTACTTGAAGTAGTCCGTGATCGTTTTTTTGATGGGTGCAGCACAAACTCAGCATCACGAACGATTTTAGACCGTCCGCGTTTTTGTGCACTGCTTCGGTCGCTGTGCTGCTTTTCTCTATAAATATGCGGAGTTTCCTCAAGTAGTCCAACGCATTTGTGGCCGACACGGACTTGTCACGATCTTCGGGTGCTACCGTGACATCGCCGTTCATGTCATCACTGCATTGCTCATCCTGAGTCTCTTTGCCCTGGACGCTCTGCGGGATGTCATCAGTCGTAAGCTCCGCTGCTGTCCATGTTGCCTCGCCACACTCGACATAGTCGTCAAATGTGACTGAGGGATCAACGGCTAGCTGCTTGGCCACCTCGCTCCAGAGCTTGCTGGAACTTTCCTCCGCTGCCGGTTCATCACTTTGTGGTTGGTTATCTGTTCTCATCGGGCCGGCCTTCTTCCAGCAGTTTTGAATGGTGGTGGATGTGACGCTCCACCATGCGCCTGTAAGCACTTCCGCAGCCTATCGGACGATGATGGCTGTTGAATGATGTAGCCGCAGGTTTATGAGCAGCTGCTGAACAAGGAGTTTCCGGAAGTGCAACTTCATGCTCCTTATTATTCCAGTGACTGAAGTATTGATGTGCAGTTCGGCAGCAGGAACTCAAGACGCACATTAGTAAGCCGAATGTTCACGATGTGCGCCGAGCAATTGTCAACAATCATCAAAATGTGCCACCCCTCGTTCCTCCCCTTTTCGTCTACCGTCACTAGCCACTCGGAAAACAGCTCGCAGGTCATCCAGGCGCGCTGATTTGCCCAATACTGGCACGGCAGTTACACTACGTTTTTCATGCAGATCACAAGATCACAAGAGGCTTCAGATCACAAGAACCTCCTGTTAACTAACGCGTGGTTGGAGAATGAGGGAAAACTGGCAAGATTACTTTAACAGTAAACATTTAACTCAAAGTAAACTGTGGTGAGACTGGCCTATGGAGTCTTGGTGCGCAGCAGTCCCTCTTCTGCCTTTCTCGCCCGCACACGCTCTTGCGCACCCCGTGCGCAGGGGAGGGTTCTCTCCAGGGCTCAAGTTACAGCGGTGCACTGGTCACTGGTGGCGCCCTCCGCTGAGCCCCTTGTGGGCCTCTCACTCAAGGAATGCACGGGCGCACACACTCGGCCGTCCTGCAAATCCCGACCGCTGCTGTACGCTCTCCTCCCGCGTCCCGCACTGAGCATCGTCCCGATGTGATATCGGTTGTTCGGTAGTTTTTCTGTAATGACATACAGACGTTTGTATCTTTCCTTGAGCTTCCTTGACTCTCCACACGCTGTCGGCTCTCGCTCGACCAAGGCCACATCGCCCGGCTCGTAGGTCAGCGCTTGAGAACGCTTCTTGTTGTATCGCTCCTGCTGTTTCTGTTGATCTTCGCAAATGCTGTCTGCTGCGGATGTTCGCCTGGCATCTCTCGCGGTCAAATTCTTTGGCAAGAGCATCATCCACGTAGTCGCCATTGATGCTTCGTGGCTTGTAGTTGAACAGCAGTCCGAATGGCATGGTCTTCGTAGCTTGGTGAAGTGTGTTGTTAATTCCCCACTACACCCGAGGTAAAGTCATGTCCCAGTCCCTGCCATCCATGTTCTTTGTCAGGCTCGCGATTGCAGGGGTGATCACGCGATTGTACCGCTCGTCTTGGCCATTGGCTAGTGGCGTCGCAGTGGCGTTTTTCATGTGCTTGATCCTGAAGGCCTCACACGTTGCCTTGAACTTGGTGCTCATGAAGGTAGTCTTGCGATCGGTGATCACCATGGTTGGTGGCCCAAAAATGCCTGCCACATCGTGGAGAAACTGTGCGGCCGGTCCCGCTGATGTGTTGCTAACTGCTCGCAGTAGCGCAAACTTCATGAGGCCATCAACAGCCACCAGTGAGTGTGTAGGCATTCCCGGACCTGCTTCTCACAAATGGACCGAGGTGATCGATATGAATGCTATGAAATGGCTGGCTGACTTTGCCAATGCTGTTAAGTTTACCCGCTCTTTTCCTGGCGGGAACTTTGTGAGACACTCGATGCAAGTGGTGATATATCGTCCCACGTAACACTTCAAGCCGAGAAACCAGTACGTTTCCTTCAATTGTGACAACGTTTTGTCCACAGCAAAATGCCCCATATCGTCATGGCAAGTCTTCACAACGCGCCATTGAGCACGCCTTGGCACCACCTAAAGAACTCGTGGTGCTGAATCGTCCATATTCACTTTTTTGAAAACCTTGCCATTGCTGAGATGGTACCCACTTTGTACATGCGTGTCTTCGTTGGACAGGTGCTGCTTTCTGGTTAGCCGCTCTTTCAGTATTTGGATGTCATCGATGTCAATGCTTGTGGCGAGAACCTGAAGGCCACCAACAACCTCTGTTGCTTTGGGAGGGTCGTAGGGCGAACGACTCAGTGCGTCGATGTGCGCCATCGCTGTGCCCTTCCGATATTCGATGGCGAAGGTGAATTCTCGAAGACGGAGCCACCATCTGCCATTTTGCAGTCGGAGATCCCTCTTGCTCAATGTTGCTCGCACAGCATTGCAATCTGTTACAACAGTGAATTGCAGCCCGATCAGATATGTCCGAAACATTTCCAGAGCATGCACGACAGCGAGAGTTTCCAATTCGTAAGAGTGGTACCTTAATTTCTTCGTATTCCGTCGTTCGTCTGCTAGCATAAACGACAGGATGAAACTCCCCAGTGGCTTGTTCTTGCAGCAGGATGGCTCCAAGCCCATCCTTACTGGCATCCGTATGGATCTCAGTTTTCGCATCGAATGAAAAATGTGCCAAGACAGGCTTCCCAACGAACCGCTTCTTGAGCTCGACGAATGCGGCGTTGTGCTGCAATGTCCACACACAGGCTTCATTTTAGATGCGAAGCAGCTCTTTGACTAGCCTGTGTAACGCCCTTTGTGTGTCCATACGGCGAGGGCAAGGGCAACGCGCTGCCCTCGCCGCAGGTGTTGGAGCGGTGCCAAGTTAGGTCACGCCGCAGCTGTGCGCTGACGTCATGCTCCCCTCGCAGTGCGCGCTGACGTCACTCTCTCCCTTGCCTGTGGCGCGCTCGCCGCAGCTGCCGCCTCGTCCGTTCGCCCGCAACACCTGCCGCTACCGCCGCTCGCTCCGCTACCTCGACCGACAAAAAATTAACACCATCTTCCCAAAGGGAACCCTGATGGGATGCGAAGCACCCGCGTTAGCGCCGTTCAACCCGTGACGCCACCCGTGCGCAACGCTGCTGCTTCGCATCCCATCAGGGTTCCCTTTGGGAAGATGGTGTTAATTTTTTTGGCTTTCAACTTTGTCAGAGGTCTTGCAATAGTAACATAAGCCGGAACGAATTTTCTGAAGTAGCTAGTTAGGCCCAAAAATTGATGCAATTGGTGTACGTCAGCGGGTTTTGGGAAGTCGGCAACACACAGAATTTTGAGACTTCCTGGTCTCACACCTTCCGCAGAAATATCGTAGCCAAGGTACTCCACTCTGTCATAGAAGAAATAACAGTTGCTCATTCGCAACGTCAGTCCCGCTGCATGGAGAACATCCAAGATATTTGTAGGGACTGCAGTCCTTTGACAGTTGTCGTCGGGAGCAAGATGTCATCCATGTATGCAAGTGCCACTGTATATCGCAGTGGACCAAGAACGGCGTTTGTCATTCTTTGAAACACAGCCGGGCCGTTGGCCAAACCAAACGGCATACGGACGGATTCATAATGTCCATCGGGTGTGACGAATGAGGTCTTGTGTTGAGACTCCTTTGCAGTAGGAATCTGATAATAGCCCGATGCGAGGTCGAGGCTTGTGAAAAGACATTTTCCTCGTAGATGGTCGAGCTGATCATCAATTAACGGCAGCGGGTACTGGTCCTTTTTCGTTACTCGGTTGAGAGCACGGTAGTTGATGTAGTCGTCACTCCCCTGTCTTTTTTCAGTACCAAGAGGATAGGGCTGGCATAGTCAGAACTTGAGTCGGCGACGATGCCCACCTGCTTGAGCTCCTCAGTTACCTTTTTCGCGTGCTCTCTATGAGTCTGTATGGGTCAAAAGCTTACAGGTTCCTCGATGGTCACCTCGATCTTCATTTGCTCTGTTTTTTGGTGTGACCAATCTCCGAAATTCTGTTGGGAAAGCAGTTTCGGTATTCCTGTATGAGCCGACCGAGTTTTTCGCGGTGCTCAGGAGTAACGCTTGGACCCGTTTTGAAGCTCAGATTTACTGCTGGACGCAGTTGGGTGTCACTGCAACTTGGCTGCTCGTCCCATACCGGCTGTTCGTTGAGGCAGCAGACCTCCGCGTGCGCCACCCACTCGTTGGCTTTGATATTCAGTTCGTGATGCGACATGTTCATGACGGGAATGCATGTTTCGTTCGCTTCATTCACGCTGATGACGCAACGCAGTATGCAATGCTCGCGCCCCTCTTGACATCTGAGATGGGCGTCCACGAACACAACTGCGTTAGGTTCGCTGCCCGTGATGTACAGCTTGACAAACCGGACGTAGTTCGGTGGGACCACTGTCAATTCCCGAGCCCAAAGGCACACTGGCTGCTTCAGAAGGTCTGGAATTTCGATGGACTGTAGTGTGTCGTCATTTTCATCCACGTTGATCTGCTCCTTGAAGATCCTAAGTGTGTTCTGCCACCTCACAATCGTGACATGAGGTTGCTCTGTGAAGGGCTGTCCGACGATGAGTGGTATCGCTTGGGACTCGTTCGGCACGATCAGCTTGACACATCGGCTGTGTCTTGATCGACAAGTGACGTTTATAGTCGTTTCACCGCACGGCGTCACTTGTCCTGATCCGTAGCCTCCGATGGTGAGCTGTTTGTTGGTCGCTGTGAATATTATTCCAATGCAATCCGCGTCTTCTTGCCGAATGATTACACACTAGCTGCCGAGGTCAACATACGCCTTGATGTCGTGGCCGTTAACTTTGGCCAGCAGGAAGTACTTTTCGTTGGCCGTGTCTGCTGCACGGGTGTCAATATTTACGACGTTCTGGATGAGGCGCGGCCGGCCCTCTTTTTCCCTGCAGTTTTGTGCTTCATTCCCCATTCGCGTGCAGATGCTGCACCTCGCTCTCCACTACGGGCTCGGACTGTTGAGAGAGATGGCCATAGTTGCTACAGTTGAAACAGCGCAGTCCTCCTCTCTCGTTAGAGAGGGTTTTCCTCCTCGGCTCGGACGGAGAGTTCTGCCGGCTCGAGTTCAAGGATGTTTTGGCTGCTCGGTTCGCCTTGTTGCCGTGGCATGCAAGATTTTGAATTTCACTCGCCTTCGAGTGGTTTAAATTCAGCGAGCCAACGGTTCTGACGCGCTCTTCGAGACGCTTCAGGCACTGTAGAAGCTCCTCCGGAGAGTCGTACGTGCGGGTGCTGATGGCTCTGATGGAGTCCGGATCATTTAGACCAGTTATTAAATATTCGATGCATGCTTCCACGCTGAGGTTACACCAGCGTGCTTTGGCCAATTTATCATAGTAGTATGCCTCGATTGGCTCACCTTGCCTGTATATTAGGTCCTCCATCTCTCAGTGCAGTCGCTGCATTCCCGCTGTGGTTGGGAAAGCGCGCTTGAGCTCCGCCTTCCACTCGGGCCAGGTTTTGTTTACGGACTGGAAGGAGTTGTACCACATCTTTGCCGGACCGTCCAACCGTGTGAGCACGTTGCAAGGTGATACCCGGTCTGTCCAACAGTAGACTTCCGCTAAGTCGTCCACATGACGGATCCACGCGTCCACCTTTGGAGAGTCCGATGAAGTAGGGTCGAACAAAGGGAACAGGCGCGAAGTCTCTTCTGCGCTGATGACAGGCATAGCCGCTGCCTATTGTGACTGGAGATGCACTATTTCGTGATCGCTTCCCTCACGGCTTCTTGTACAGTGGCTTGAAGAATTGCCGACATATCAAAAGCCGGTCAGAGTGTCGCACTGGCACGGCCGTTGGCTTTAGCGCCGTCACTGGTCGAAGCACTGTCGGGGGCACCTCAGCTTGCGCTGCCTTCCTCGCCATCGGTCCTCCGCCGCTCGCCATCTTCTTCGCTTGTCGGAGCCGTTGAAGATGATCCGTTATGAGTGACAGGCATGGGGGTGTTCGGTGGCAGACCTCTCGGACTCGGACATACGCAATCCCACTTCTGAATTGTTAACTAATGCGTGGTCGGAGAACGAGGGAGAGCTGGCAAGGTTACTTTAACAGTAAACAACATTTATTTAACTCAAAGCAAACTGCGGGGAGACTGGCCTACGGAGTCTCTCTCGGTGTGCAGCAGTCCCTCTCCTGCCTTTCTCGCCCGCGCACGCTCTTGCGCACCCTGTGCGCAGGGGAGGGTTCTCTCCAGGGCTTAAGTTACAGTGGTGCACTGGTCACTGGTGGCACCCTCCGCTGACCCCCTTGTGGGCCTCTCACTCAAGGAATGTGCGGGCACGCACACTCCAGATCACAAGGGGCTTCAGGTTTTCAGTGCCATCTGCATTGCGGCAATACAGCGTGGTGACTCGAAGCTTCGACTTCTTGCCGCCTTTGCACTGCTCTCCTTTAAAGTGCATTGTTTTGTCCGGGAATAGCTGATAAAAACAGGCCGTCTCGTCTGCATTTTTCTGAAAATATCAGCCGCCGTGTAGAACTTGACCATTTCGTGGAAACTTTCCTCCCTCCACGTGGCTGCTGCTGCTTCATCTGCTGCCTTCTCCTTGCCAGACACAGTCTGCCAGGTTACGCCGTTTCATTGGCGAAGACGGTGGAGCCAGCCAGAAGACGCTTCAAAGCCGGTGACCCCAAGAATTGTAGTGAACTGCCGTGCTTTTTCCTGCAGCATTGGGCCTGACACGGGCACATTCTAGGCACTCATGTCTTTAAGCCAAGTGAGCACTGCTGCGTCAATATTCTGAAAATCTCTTTATCTTTGAGAATTGTGGCGATCGTCGACCGCGCCACTCCACGTTCTTTAGCCACGACAGCTTGTTTCTTCCTGTCTTCTATTTCACGAAGAATATCTACTTTCTCACTCAAAGAAAACTGCTTCCGCTTCTTCACCGTAGGAGTCGTTGAGCTCATGTCAACATGAACGCCGGCACGCACTTCCAATACAATAAAATACGCTGATACAGGTGACAGCACATGAACAACTGATAAAAGCAAGCAAGAACTGTCATTGCCTCTACAACAGGAAAAATAGAAAATGCCCACTTCTGCGCTGGCTATGGTATTTTTTTTTTCTTTCTCCCGCACAGTCTCAGGTTTTCCGAGCCCATGTTCCCTTGCACTCCGTTTGCAAAACCTGATGCGTCGTCACCTCCGCGACGGAGGGGGAAGGGGGGGGGAAGAGAGTGAGAGAGAGAGTCCTCCGCTTGCGTCTTTCTCCTCCCGTGCCATCTCAGGTTTTTGCGGGAAGCAAATTGCAAGGTGTCCGCTCTTCGCGCTGCATCGTCTGCTAGCTTACAGCTCTGACTGCCATGACTGATACACTGAAATCTAAGAAGCCTCACATTTCAGGATATAAGTTCGTAGTACTGAGGTGTTGTTAAAGGGCCCCTAAACCACCCAGAGGTCAAAATTTAGTTGTGGTGTTTGCTTTTGTGCCGGTGTCCGTGAGGAACGCGTAGCTGCAAGAATTTTTCGAAACGGTGCCGAAATGGCGGAGTCACACGTGTTTGATTATTAAAACGCGGCGCTTGCTTGTTTCGCTCTCTCCTGCGCCACGCACCGCCGCTTGCTGGTGCCACCTCCTTGCCGTGTGCTCCTCCAAATGTCACGTGACATACATCGCCGATGACGCGCAGTCCACTTCCGGTTGATGTGCCTCCGCCGGGCTCCCGCGCTAGCGCAACTGTTTTGTTGGTGCTGTGCCAATGCTCTGTGCTAGCGCTATCCGTCTTGTTCTGACAGTTGTTGCAGTTTCTGGTTGGGTGTACCTGACTTCCGCTTGTGTAGCGTAGCGCAGTTACGAATTCATAAGCGTGCACACGCGAACACCACATGAACGACGCAAGACAAGGAAAAACAAACAGGCAGGGGGCACGTGCATTTGCTAGCATACTAACCGGAAGTCGAAGTTCTTCTTCGACCAATCAGAGGAGCTCGGACTCTACTGACGTCACCGAAAACCACAATGTCGTCGCCGCTAATTTTGGCATGCCGGAAATGGCCGGCGAGGCGCACGGGAATGTTTTTCAAGTTTGTGGCGCGGCCACAGCGCGTAGCGCTGCCACATTTGACATTGTTCATTCTGGCGCCATTCTCAACTTGATGCGCGTGTTGACTTGAAATGTTAAAAAAATGTCGGGGGTGGTTTAGGGTCCTTTTAAGATGACACAGGAATTAAATAACAATCGTTATTCTGAAATGTTCGTTATTCTGAAGTTCATAGTAGTGAAATATTTTTGCATTGAATGTCTAAGCAGTTGGCACGGTATTTCGTAAAAGTTTGTTAATCTGAAATGTTCGTTATTGTGGTGTTAATTCTAAGAAGGTTTGACTGTAGATGAGCCATCAAAGCTTGCCGATGAAGATGGCACCATTATAATTGAGACTTGAGCTATTTGGTAATGGTTTATCTTCAGGTGGGGGTGCAGTGCTACATGAAACACTGGCAAAAAAGAAGACGTGCCTGCGTGTCTTTGTCCACGTTTTGTGTAGCGCAGCACCCACCCCAAGATGACGAACTCAGGAGGATATATGCGAGGTGGCTGAGTGCATAGCACATCGCGCTCAGGAGCAAGGGGTCCCAGGTTCGATCCCCTGGTCGGTGAAGGTTTTTTCTTTATTTGCATCTACCTCGAATTTTCGCTTATGGACAACGCTGATTTTTCACTCACAACCAATGATGCCAACACTGACACCGACTCTGGAATTTCTGCGAAATGAGCTCATTAACGCTATCGCGTTAAAAAAGGCTGTTTGATCTACACCAATGTATGGTCTAGTACATAATTACAGTTCCATTACAGCGTGCCACTGTGATCTACACCAATGTATGGCCTAGTACATAATTACAGTTCCATTACAGCGTGCCACTTTTCATTGTTATGTGGAGCTGCTCCTGTTGTTTTGAAAATTTATCTTTGATGATTGTACCAGTATGTAGTGAATTTCTAATTTCTACAGGGATTTTTTCCACATATAGCCTTGGTTACTTCCTGTAAGCTGTACAAAATTCTAATCACTTTCTGTCGAATCCTGTTTTCACTGAATCAATTCAAGTGGATATGATATGAAGTACTTGAAAAACTATTGTTATTTCACAGAAAAAAAAAGCTTGCTTGTAAAAAATAGAGATCGGATCAAACTGCTTTTTCTGAATTCTTTAATTTTGAAATGTAGATTATGTACCTAATGAATTTTTTAATGCTGGTATTTTATGGAATTTTAAAGTGTATTATCTTGATATGAGCTTGTATTTTGGTGCTTGACAAGTTCTACGAGCTTGCTAGGTTGAAGTCTTGCGTTCCTTCAGAAAACAGTGTCATAGGTGCGGAAGTTCAGCATTGCTTAAACTATATTACAAATATGTAAGTTGCATTGTTCTTTTGGCTTCATTGATATAATAGGGTACTGGGGATAAACCGCCCTGGGCAGGACATAATATAGTCAGCTGTCAGGCTTTATTAGTATAGTCACTCCTCCTTAAGATTTGGTCATTGATTTGTTGCCATTGCTTCTCTGATCATAACAGGCTATCAGCGAGAGCTGACGTACAAGCGTGATGACAATTCATTCAGTGCTTTTGGCAACACAGACAGAAATGGCAGCACATGGTTGACAGCATTTGTGCTCAAGAGCTTTGCTCAGGCTTCGCCATACACAGTTATTGACCCCAAAGTACTTGCAAATGCCACTGCCTGGCTTGTGGCACGTCAGCAGGGTGATGGCTCATTTAGCGAACCTGGAGAGATCATCTACAAACCAATGCAGGTATGTGAATGAAGTGAACTTGGTAATGCATATGGCAATACTCATCATAATGTCTTCCTCATCAACTCAAATAATTGCAACCTGGGCTGCTTTGCAGTTCTGCAAGGCTTGATAAGTACAAGTCCTATGTCCACTTCCAATATTATATACTGGGCCAAATAATGCTACTTGATTTTCATTTTTAGAGTGGTGCTGGGAGTGGACCTGCATTAACAGCATATGTAATGATCGCCCTCCTTGAAAACAAGGTAAGTCTGCTTTCTTTTGTGTGGTGCTAAGCCTACTCTGACGACTGCGAGGCAGGTGAGGCCGATTAAATTGGAATCTAAAAGTAACTTGGTGGCATATACCAAGGGGAGTCGTAGCACATAACTGTGAGGTATGGTGTGGTAAAAAAAAAAAAGCTTTGTAAATACAGGGGGATTGCCTATTAATGCATGTGACCTCCACCTGCAGGTAGCAGTGCAGCTTAAAGGATTCCCACAGCAATTTTGCAAATATGAGTGTGCTCAATGGTATATGAAATAGGTCACGAGTGAGTGTAACATGCTGGAAGCCCGCCTTTTTCTCTAATGCACACGCACACATGCACACTATATTTATAGATAGCTGCATGCACTCTAACAGCAGTATATAGAATACAGATCTATCGAATCCAGTAGAGCTGTGAAAATAGCAAAATTTTGGGTGTGAAGCAAATTTGAATAATATCGTTTGTCCAAATGGAATTGAATATTTTTCAAATAATGTATGAATGTCTTTTTTTAATGGTTCCATGTTAAGTTGCACAGAAAATGTTCAACATGCAACAACAAGAAAGCAGATTTACTGTCCAGCTAGCGCACTCCCACAGTGTTGCTAGAAATAGCAGTCCAGTCCTAAAGAACATCCCAGCAGAGAACTGTGCAGGTGCACGAGTTAACTTCGCCGCGGAGCAGAAGTGCTAGCTTTGCCACAGTATGTAAATGTTAGCTTTACTGCAGTACACAAGTTATGTGGCAAAGTGTACTGCATGCAGGAATGGGCCAATTGTCATGGGATGTAGAGCATTTAATTTGCTCATTAATTAACCAATTAATTAATTAATTAAATAACTCGCATTCCTTAAATGCAAATTGAATGAAATAGCAAATGCTATTCGAAAAATGTTTGAGAATCGGATTATTTGCACACCCCTATAATTCAGAGGTTGTGTTGTTTTCTTCTCTGTTTATAACGTTCTGCTGTGCTGGTGTTTATTTCACGATGAACATCAACCAACCAGACTAACTTGCCATTGTTCTTCAGTATATCGAATTGTTGAAATCAAACCTTTTCCATATCATTTTGAATAATGGGAGGCATTTTTAAAATCGCATATGACAAAATGTCTACATAGCACCCCACTCCCCATAGCATGTGCGCTCTGTTGGCAAGCAGCATGTTTTCCCTCAACACATCTGAGGACAGTGGTGGTGAGGTAGGCATTTCTGACTACTGCATTATATACTTGAGCTTGCTGAGATGAGATCATCGGTAGCTTCCTCCGCAATGTTGGCATGTAAACCATGAAGGCATTGCGGCATAGGCTGCTTGTGCCACAGAGAGCCTTCCATATTTTGTGGTGAGGGATGAAGGATACTATTCACTGTAGAAGTGGTGAATACACACTGAAAATCCATTATTACCCAACTACTATTTTGAAAGACAACTTTGCCTCGCATTGTCCGCAGTTGCACTTCAATGGAGGCGAAATGATGGAGGCCTGTGTAATGTTCACTGTAGGTGCATGTTAAAAAAACTTATGTGCTGAAAATTTCTTGATCTCTCCAGTACAGTGTCCCTCATCGTTATGTTGTGGTTTTGGCATCTAAAACCATAGAAAAAAAAACCTTGCCTAATTTGCTCGATCTGCCAGTTTGATGCTGACAGTGACCAGTTTCTATACTTGGGTACAGGTTAAGAAAAAAGGGGCATCAGCCTGTCAGAGGACCCCCTCCAGCCAATGGTGCCGCTCTGTCAACGTGAAAGTGCAGAGGACCACCTCCATGTTGTGCTCAAGAGTTAAATCTGAGTGCGGTGTGGAGAAGGTCTACCGCGACATCATGTTGACAGAGCGGCACCATTGTCTGGAGGGGGTCCTTTGACAGGCAGAAGCCACTTTTTTCTTGACCTGTACCGGAGTATATTGTGGTGGCAGCACTTCTACAACACCCCCCCCCTTACCCTTTTTCTTGATTAAACCTGAGCCAAACAGCACTCTTACACATTTAGAAAAAAGTGTGACCGGATTAAAAGGAGTGTTGTAGATATTAGCAAAGAAAAGTAACCGAGTGTGTTACTAATTACCCACAAAAAAAAGGTAATATGTCACCATTACCAAAAAAAAAGAAAAGTAACGCCCATTACTCCATGGTCAGCAGTTTCATACAGTGCATTTGTTCGCTGCAGAAACCCATAATAGCGATTTTATGACCCATCTTTATATTTCACATAATGCTTCTAGCCCAGGCAATTATTTTTTCTGAGGTACTGATTTAGCGTGACCACTTTGAACAGGTGTGCTGGACCTTATCAAAATTATGGTGGCCCAAAATCGCATGTAGAGTTACATGTGACGACTTCAAACTCCTTGCCTTATGTTGAAGCAATTTTTGTCATTGTGGCAAGAGAATAAATACAGAGTGAGGTTTCAGAATGAGACTTTTTAAGTAGTGCACACATTTTATGGTGTAACTACACACCGTATGGTGTAAGTTGCCAAGTTTTTACAAATGCAGAGGTAACATTGCTATTGTGATTGTTGCCAATGCTTTTCCATTGATGCTTTGTGGCAAGTTATATGTACGGTGTAAATTGTGAGGTTTTCACAAATGCAGAGGTAACATCGCTATTGGGATTGTTGCGTATGCTCTTCTATTGATGCTTTGTGGCAAGTTATATGTCTCTCTCCTCTGATCACCAACACAGTGGTATACCATGGTTTCTTTCTTAAAAGCATACATACAGGTGCACTTTCATTCTGTATCCCTGAATATTGGGTGCATGTTAGATTCCAGGGCACATTAGATTCATGCAAATACCTACTTCAGGTGCCCCTCACTTTGTTTCTGGAAATGGGTGTGGCGGAGATAATTGGAATAAAAAACTACAAGTGAACTTTCTGCCACTACCCTGCGAGACTTCAGCCAATGTCTAAACCTAGGATCTCATTGAATCTCAAGTGGTACCCTGAAGGTCCCGACTTCAGAGTTCAACCAGTTATGAATTTAGGCATCTGGACATAGGATATACCTGCCTGTGAAATGCTATCTTGCTAGTTCTATTTAAAGTGGGCTACAGCCACTTTCATGGCCTACTGACGTGTCATGAGTTAATGTTAATTACTCATGCAGTAGTAACTATTACCATGGAGAATGAATACTTTTAAGCTCAACTTCATTCCTTTCACTGTATAGGTTTATCAACTGAAACCATTTCCACCCTTTTATAAGGTCTTTATTCCAGACTTCTGCCTTTGGCCAAGGAGTGCGGGTGTGCAGCTCATGTGGCTTTATTACTATTAATCATGACATAACTTACGAGTATATTTAGTTAGTGATGTCATAACTTACTAGTTATATTAGTAATACAGTTAAACCTGCTTATAACAAACCTCCATTTAATGAATTCCTGGACATAACGAAGTTTTTCTATTCCCCACTGTTACTCCATAGAAGCACATGTATTTGAGACCTCTACATAACGAAGTGGCAGTGGGAGAGCCCCTCGAAATAACGAATTTTCTCCACCGACAACCTAGAGATTTTGCCCCAAATTTTGTCAAAATGCATGAGCAGCAACTGGAAGCACGTTCTCCGCCGTGACAAAATGCAAAGTAGCGGCGTCGCGCTTGGCGCGTTCCAAGGCACAGCAACTGCGAGGCGTGAGCGAGCACACGTGTGCATGCGTGCGAGCATGTGCGATGTGGGCCTGCATCCCTCGACCCGGCGATCTTGCTGCTGCGGGCGTGTCCTTTTCCCCTCACTTTAAACCTGATCCCTCCGCTTGCTGCAGCTGGGCTAGCCCGCAAAGCTGTGCCGGCTTGAGAAAGAGAAAAAACAAGTTTGCTTTTTTCAACGTGCTGGCAGCGCCACTCTCTGGTTACAGCTCAAATCTCTGCACTTCTCCATCCTGATACTAGGTGACAGCGCTTGTTAGGCCTAGGGTCGCGGGTGGCCCATGGCGATTCGCTTCGCTCTTTTTGGGCCGTGCACTTCCTTTGTGAAGCCTACTCGCGACCTCTATTGTCCGCGGATTTCCCGGCAGCCGCGTTATAACCGGTACTTCATCTCTGAAGATAGTGGTGGGGGGGGTGGGGGGCACACTAAGCCGTATGTGTATAGAGTTCTATGAGAGGGTAAATGGGGGTCAGAAAAAACTATTATAGTCGGTCTTTCACTATAAATGGTTACAAGTGGTCTCAGCTGTAAATGTTTCTCACCTAAATTAAATGTTTTGGTTTAGCTCTGCCGTCTGTTACCTTTTTGCTTGCTTAAGCGTTTCTTTTTCGAATTTCCGTGCCGAACCTGCATACAACGAAATCCTCTTTATAATGAAGTTTTTCGGGAGTGTGTCAGTTTTGTTATATCCAGGTTTAACTTACATTCATACCTTTTCATATGACAGTTCTGGTATATACCAAGTGAACAAGATGCGAGTCAGCCTTTTAAGGACATACTTGTGGCTAGTGCCATATGAAGTAACGAGTAATGTGACACCTTATGTCACCAAAAAAATGGCAATGGAAATATGTTACCCATTGCGGTTAAAAAAAAGTAATGCGTTACTGGTAGCATCGTTACTTGTGACTAGGGGTGTGCAAATATTCGAAATTTCGAATACAAATCGAATATTTTCCATATTTGAAACGTATTTGATTTTAAAAATGCATGCTCGACTATTCCCGAATGTTCAAAATTGGCCAAATGTTCGGCAAAAGTGGCGATTATTCGAGAGCGGTGACAAAAGCACAAACACACCAGTAGTGAACGAGAACTGATCACGATAACAGATCTTCACTCATCTGACAGCATCGCTTGTGAAACGGCGCTGCTGTAAGTGTAGTGCATGATCCGCCATACACGCCACTGTTTCGTGCCAGTGTGGGAACGCGAAGTGCACTTCACTTGACCAAACGGAAGCAGCGTGCTGTAGCCGCGTTGATCTAACCGAACACTCGCCACAGTCCTGTATAGTCACAAGGGTGGGTACGAAGAATGCTCTGACGGCAAGAAAGCGCGCACGGTACAAGAAGCGTCTCCGTGGTGGTGGCTGCGTGAGCAGTCAGCGCACTGCACGCAACTAGGCCGGGAGGACCGGCTCCATGCGGCATCGACTATGCGTTTTGATTATGAAACCACAAGCGGTGCCGCTTCTCGCATCATTGAAGGCCATTGTACGTAACATGCGCATTAGACGGGCCGCTTGACGAAAGAGTCGGAATTTTTTCCATGCTATGAAGAAGTAAAGAAAAGGTCTTGTCATATGAGTGCTTTGCCATCGCCACGTTGGCACAACGAGATCATTGATGACCTTGCATCGCCATCGAAAACTTTTTCTCCCACGTAATAAAAGCTCCCCCCAACTTTGATCCCCTGTAGACCCGCGAACAGCCACGCTGTCTTTCCCACTTCACTCGATCCGCACTGTTCGAGCTTCTTTCGGCATGGTGAACTCCCGTGTCCCAATAAAATTGCAGCGCGATGCGCAAGCAGCGGCAACGTCGCTTACTCGCACTGCTGCATTCCTCCATGCTATTGCAGTTCCTTTACACCGCTCGCTACATCGTGTTGCACATGCTGGCACTGCTAAGCCTAAGAATGGTTGGGGCGGCGTCTCTGAGATTGCCATGAAGCAATCTTGGACGTCATGCTTTAACAGGCACGACTGAGAGGCTGAGCACAGATATGAGGAATATATCAGTGATGGTGAGCCGTTTTGCATGCTGTTGTGGGAAACATGTATTTTCCCGCTGCGGCCACCCACGAACGCGACCGAATGCTGATGCATCCGCGAGGATCACTGGCCTATGCATCGTGTGCGTCATTACGGGAGGGACCCGCAGCGACACAGAAACTATATGCACGCCGAAGACTACCGCGTGCCGCTCATTTGTTTTTTCGCTGTTGACCGTTCGACAGCATCACCATTTTTCTGGTTTCGTGGCCCTGTGAGCTAACCAAGAGTTAACTGGAAGTGAAAGGCCATCACATTGGAAAAAAACATAGCCACCATAAAGGCTGTCGCCGCGGGTGCCAAGCCGCGTGGTACTGACGCTATATAGCTTTTTTTTTGTACTGTTCTTTAAATAAAATTTCATCACACGCGTGGCTCTAAGTATTACTGTGAGTTGTAACACAGTCTTTATTGTGTGTGAAAATGTCTTGCTCAGCTTGAAAAACGTTTTCTTAAAATTTACCCCACGTGATAAGTGCACGTAACAAATGCACTTTTGGAAAAAAAGGGGTTTGTTACAGTATTAAATATCGAAATTTGCTTTCATAAAGTCTCATCAGTGTGCTACAGTGTATTTCATTAATTTCTTTTGAAATTATTAAATCTTACTGTTACGTCACGTCCCGTTTTGCAACACTCTATTACTACACACATATTCAATATTCAATTCGATATTCAAGGCCTATTTTTTGCCTTATTCGTATTCGATTTGTATTTGACAATTTCAGTATTCGCACACACTTACTTGTAACACATTACCGACTACACTGGTTAATAGTATCTGCTTTTTCCTTTTTTTTTTTTTTTGCAGAGATCACAATATTTATGTAGTAGCACCACAAACTAGCATCTCTTAAACCACAAAAGGAAGTAAAATTGTGAAGAAAGCTAACAACTAAAATTGTGAAGAATGACATACGGGGTGAACATGGCAAATTGTGTGGCTGCATGGCTCAAACTGGATGAGGTACATGAAATTAAAGTGAAAGTGCATCGTCAACAACTCAAGAAGGCACTGCAGGCTTTCAAATTTTCAAATTAAAATTTGTAATAAAGATTTCTTAATCATTAAACTGGAAGTTCAGCAGTGCCTAAAAGCCGCGAGAATGGCTTGACAAAGGCCCTTACCATCCGTACATGGCAGTAGTGTGCAGTTACATAATATTGTGTGACAAAAGCAAACATGAAAAATAAACAACACAAACTCTTTAATCAATTAGCACACAGAATTTCCTATATGTAATTAAATGTGCAAGCTAATTACAAATTACAACACTGTCTAAACGATATGCGTATGTTATAAATAACACAGTAAAGGAAAGAAAGGAAATTCTAGACGTTGTCAACATCAGAGACTAAAGAAAAAAAAACAAGACATAACACTCCTACAACTGGCTGCAAGCAGACTAGCTGGATGAAGTGCAGCGTGGTGCCTTGTCAAGTGAATATGCCCTCCTTCTACTGGAGCTGCAATTTTTGGTGTGCAAGGTAGAGATAGATGTGTAACCTCGGTGGTGGGCAGCACCTGATTCCTTTTTCTGTTTATAACTGCTTTATACAAAGCTCCCAATAAAATTTCTGTGATTGAGCTTCTTGTATTTCTCCTCCAATAATTGTTGGAGTATCTTTTCTAATTTTATAACTTTTTTATTTTAAAGCAAATAAATGATCATATAAGGAATTTTTTTGAATGAATGTAAGGAGTGCAAGCAGTACTTTTTGACTACAAAGAATCCTGGAAATTGTATAATTTGTATTTACAATTTCCAGGATTCTTTGTTTATGCATGTTGCAATGTAGGTTAAGATTGTGGATGCAGTTGCACACATTGAAAAGCAGGTGGCCATTGCAAGAACAAGGGGCTACCAAGGAGACTGCGAGTTCCGTTGTGAACAACAAGGCTATTGTCGGCAAGCAAGTGTTAGGGGAGGTTAATCCTGAGCGCTTGAGGTATATGTGAATAAAAAGCATTTGTTTTTTTCTTTTTTTTATTTGAACGTTCACCATTCACTCTTTGTGGACTAGCAGTGGCCTTGAGGCACTTGCTATAATGGCACCCGCCCATTAAACTAGAACATGCGCTGCAGTTTTAAATTACCACTGGTTGTGGTTGATGTTGTTCATAACCATGCCGTGCCTTAAAATACATATTTAATAAGCAGTTAAAGAACTATACAGAATTAGCCCACCCCACGTTGCCAAGCAAAGTTCAGAAAGATGGTTAGGCGGCAACACTGATGAATTGTGCACCCCACTTCCTGCATATTTCAGACTTTGATAAAACACACATTTTGTTGGATTATCGGGGTCTGTTTTAGCAAGTCGATGTGGTTTAAACATTGCTTTACAGCTGCCATAAAATATTTGCACTGCTGTGCAGAGGAACAAAGACCCAGTGGAAGACAAATAGGACAAAAATTTGTTTAGTTAAACACACGGACAAAAATACAGGCTACGTTGTTTATTTTGTTCATATTATAGACAAAACTGTGGTCCATGCTGAGTGGGTGTACTTAATTAACTACAAGACTACACATATATAAATACTATAACTCATATACATTGCTATTCTAAAGATTCAGCTAAAGTTTCAGTCAGCTGTGGCATCCTCTACGTAAGGCAGACAAGCCATTGTGTTAATCAGATTAATGGAGAATAAAAGTTTAACTGGTGGATTGCCTTCTAATCGTTCCTTGAACTCTAAAAGATTGTAAATGCCTGCCCAATGTTGATGAATGCACAGTCTTGTACAGACACAAGAATGAAGAAATGAGTCCAATGGTTAAGGCTTTTGTGTATTGGTAGTAGTGGATGTGCAAGCATGAGCCGGGCTTTGATTAGTTTGCTTAGGAAGGACAACAAATACCTAAACATTTTTCTGTCACATAGACTCATACAAGAGCCCAATTCACAGGTGGCACTACCTATTTTGAGTACGTATAGATAAGTTACTAGTCTTTTTTTTTTTTGCCACAGTGCTCCTTCAGTTGATAGTCGGTGTTTATGTTGTCTGTTTCTCTTATGTTCATGTTTTCACGCATCACATTTTTTCTTTGTGAATCCAGGCCAGCTACTAGTTCAGCTTTCTGTCATTTGAAGCCTTTTCTAATGTGCATGATATTGGGTGACCTTGTTACTGCCTCCTAATAGACTTTTTTTATACGCCAGGCAAAGCAGACACATCCTGATGTAATCGGAGCAGCAGAGGCCTATCTTCTAAAGGAGCTTCGAACAACTACTGATCCCTATGTTGTGTCCTTGGTGACTTATGCTTTGCACCTATCGGGGCACAGTGCTCAGGACAGTGCTTTCCAGAAGCTTCTTTCTCTGTCAACGAGAGAAGGTATGTTGAAGGCAGTGCATTAAGCCATTTATTCTTTGAATTTTTTTTTTGCCTTACAGCCTAATATTTCTTTGTGGATGTCTTAACTCTTGTAATTTTGTTCATTCCATTATGTCAACTTTGAAACCATGTTATAGTCAAACCTCTGCATAAAGAACATGGCTGTGTCAGGATGTGTACATGTCAATGTTAAACTTGAAACATTTCTTGCTTATTGTGTCAGCATGCAACGAATATCCGCAAGCTTAAAAAACAACTAATATGTGCGATCTATTGAAATATTCTTGTAGCATGTTTAACTCCTTATAACATGACTTTAATGCATTTATTTTGCTGGAAGCTTTTTCTTCCTTCCTTTTGATTCACTTTAGTTTGCGACATACAAGACTTGGCGCCTTTTACTCTACAGATGATACCATCTATTGGAAGGACCCAACCCTGGCTGTCAATACTACTGACAAACAGTCTGATTACTTCTTCAAGCCCAGCTTCAAAGATGTTGAGATGACTGCATATGCTTTGCTTACCCTAACTGAAAGGGGTGACATTGGCAATGCCATTCCTGTGATGAGGTGGTTAGTTTCCAAGCAGAATGAAAATGGAGGCTACAGTTCTACTCAGGTACTCAATTCTAGTTATGTGTAGTTTTGATGGCAAACCAGAAATAATATTCTTATTGAACTTCATGTAAAGTCTGGCCTGTCAATTGATGCTGATATAAAAAAACACGTACGGTGTCGCAAATTTTAAAAAACTGTGAGCATTTTCTGTGGTCTGTAATCAACTTCGGCTCACTTGCTGTGCTTTTTCTATTTGCGTCGATGCATCAACATGGGTGCAAATTTCGGAGGTGGTTGAAAAACGTATACAGTTGTTCGTGGATATATTGAACTTGAAGGGGATTTCGGAATAGTTCAATATATTGATATTCAAAATATAAAATATGCCTATTTGAAGTTCTTTTTAAAGCAATGCATGTCTCAGATTGGCTTCTCGAGATCATAACAGGCAGTAAGTAGCTTTGACCATAAAAGGCAATAAAACTATGTGAAAATAATCACATTTTATTTCGTATGAAAGAAGCCAGTAAGCTTGGCTTTCATGTCCTTCTGAGCCATCAAACTCCTTAAGCCATTCTCAATATCGTTGAGGCCTCATGAACTGGCAAATCCAGCACCTTCTATTGTGCCACAACAGTGGCAGATGATGGTGAACGCCCCACGCAAGCCCTTGGAGCATGGCATAAAGTGCGGCATAGACATTCATTATTTCTCGGATCCGATCTCTTGGCACCGCGACGTCAGCCACACTATTTCAGTATCTGTGCGGTCAGAAAGGGCTCATACACCGTCACTGGCACCAGTTAAGTCATTTGCATCTGGGAACACTGATAACTCTCAAAATTTATCGAGGCATACAATGCCATTCATTGTCTGCTGTGATGACCCACACGAACTCGCAACCCGCACCACAATGTGTGCTTGCAGAAACAGTTCACAGTGGTGCTTCGCTTGGTTTATTTACAAGCAGCAGTCATTGTTTGTACCGCTCCAAGAAGGTCAATCTTTAGTGCAACTACCAAACAGACTTATTAGGAGCAAAATTAATGTACGCAAGTCTGCAATGTGCTAGAAGGCCAAAACAAACATATTAAAGGCTGATGATGATGGTGATGCCACTGATAGTTGCGAGGAGAGCTGGAGCTTAGTAGTGGGCAGCAACCAGCGAAAGCAGGGCCTTCAAGATCAGCACAGCAAATAATGACATTACGGAACTGCAACTCTCTTAGGCTATGCTTTTGCAGAATGTGCTGTAGTGCAACAGCATTCAGAATGCGCACATCGGGACGACGCAAGTCGAGGCTTTACATTTGCTTTGTATCCATCTCATTTGGCTGTTGGCCTATTTGAAAAATGTTGCTGCGTGTTGCGACCTAAATGGTGCAGCAGGCAGGTCGGTGCACTCACAAGCATTGAGTAACCTGCCGAGGCAGCGCAACTGCACGTGTTTCCGACACAGTCGCACGCAAAGAGGTATCGCAACATGTTAGAATGCAGTTGAAAGGGGATCAGCATTCGTAAAGAGAAACACAATTGAGGGCCTTGGCGCAGGGCAAAATTTGATATATCAAACACGGTGGTCCATGAGTGTTCGATATACATGCGCATCAGCTCTGTACTTTTCCATGGAATTTTGAGGAGGATTTTTCAACTGTTTGACGTAGCCAATAATTTGATATGTCCAAGTTCCAAGTTTAATATATCCGGGATCAACTGTATGCATGTTGTTAGAGTAATGTTGTATCTTTGCACATTGTTTTACTGGTAAAGTTTTGTTTTAGGTGGGCTTTTTAATAGAAAGGCATTTGAAGTAACACAGGCTTTGCAATCTTTTTTTCTTTTCCAGGATACTGTGATCGGCATTCAAGCATTGGCACGTGTCGCAGCCAGAGTTGTGTCTCAGACAATTGCTATAGATGCCAGTGTAAAGTATGGAGATGGACGAAGCCGAATCTTGAAGATCAACAGTGGCAATGCTCTTGTACTGCAGCGCCTTGAGGTAGGCAAGATTTGCTAGCCTTCGGATCACTGCATGCATTGTCCACCTCTGTACAAAATTTTTAGCTAACTACACCTTTTCACTATAGTTCTGCATATATATATGCTTATGGTGAACTAGTAGTGATGGCATACAAGTTTCAGCTGGTTACATGCCATAGTTTTTCTTTAACGAGGCATGCTCTGTGATGTTCACACATTTCTTATAACAGATGTAGATGTTCTAAATTTATGTTTTGATATGTTCTAGTGCTCTATAAAGTGCTCTTTCCAGCATTCTTATGTGAATGTATTTTACAAAGGTGTCTGTTTTTTATTTTCAGCTCCCATCTGACCTCAAGTATGTTCAGATTGAAGCAACAGGCTTTGGAGTGGCGGTATTGCAGGTGAGTATCTGGACACCTTGCACAACACTGATAATTTCTCAAGCAGCAACTTCAATTAGTCTCATATATGACAGCTTTGCCACAATATTCAGTTTACGCTTGCAACTCTTGTGATACCTAACTCAACCCAAGGAAATTTGTACTCATGCCCCTGTGATGCTGTGGCAGCCAGAAAGTTGCATCACGTTGGTCACTGAGATTGACCG
The DNA here is from genome assembly GCA_013339685.2 of Hyalomma asiaticum. NCBI lineage: Eukaryota > Metazoa > Arthropoda > Arachnida > Ixodida > Ixodidae > Hyalomma > Hyalomma asiaticum. The sequence continues at coordinate 248,586,913 of CM023481.1, read as the reverse complement.
TAAACATCTTTATTCACCCAGAAACCAAGGGCATGTGGGAGGACTGCCTAGTCCGGCAGTTCACTTGTGATTGCCATAGTGTTGGCACCCTCTACTGGCCAGTGCTAGTGGTCAGGGTCATCGCTGAGCAGAATGGTCTCCCACCGCTCCTCTGAAGGGTTTGGGATGGGGTCACCATTGCTAGGAACACAATGTCTAAGGAGAACACTACTGATGAATGGCAAGGATAGAGAATGTACCATATTTACTCGCGTAATGGACGCACTTGCATAATAAACGCGTCCCCCAACTTCAGTAGCCACATTCCGGATTTTTTTTTCTCCCACGGGATAAACGCACCCCCGACTTTGAGCCCCTGCAGTCCCGCGACCTGCTCTTCTGTGGCTTTCCCACTTCAACCGATTCGCAGTGTCTATATATAGGTGCCATTGGGTGCGGCGATTCGTAACTCCCGCGTCTCGATAAAATTGCTGCATATTGCCAGGCATAGCCACATGCAAGCGGCGGTAATATCATTTGCTCGCAGTGCTGCATTCCTCCGTGCTATCGCAGTTCTCTCGAGCTTGCTGCGGCTTGCTGCCATCCGGCTGTGCAGTCTGGCACAGCTAAGCCTAAGCATGGTCGGGGCATAGTCTTCAAGATAGCCACGATGCAATCTTGGGCGTCATGCTTAACGCGCATGACTGAGAGGCTCAGCACAGGTATGCGGGTTAAATGCAATGATGAGCCGTTTTACGTGCGATGATGATAGATTTGTTCTCCTGTTATGGTACACGATCGCTACCGAACGCTGATTCGGCTAGGCATCTCAGAAATTGCATCAGTGACGTATGTAGTGATAAGCGGCCCAAGCCGGCGTGGCGAGGATCATGCGCATCGATACGCGCGAGAGCCATGGCGACATAGAAACTGTCGAAACTTCATAACGGTGAAGGCCGCTGCGTGCCGCTAGTTTGTTTTTTTTCGATGCTGACCGGTTGACGTGCAGCGTCACCATTTCTCTGGTTTCGCGGTGCTGTGGATGAACCACGTGCTACATGGAAGCGCCATAAGGGCTATCGCTGCGGGTGCAGAGTTGCGTGGTATCAATTCCATATAGCTTTTTTGTACTGTTCCTTAAATAAAATTACATCGCACAGCCGGCTCTAAGTATTACCATGGGTCGCAATGCCACCTTTTTTGCGTGTTAAAATGTTTTGCTCGCCTAGAAAAAAGATTTTCGTAAAATTTCCCCTGCATAATAAATGCTTCCCCCCCCAAAATTTGCTTCCATTTTTTGTTGAAAAAAATGCGTTCATTTCTTGAGTAAATACAGCATAGTTTGAATTTATGGTTAGAAGTAGATATCCCACATGCTTTTGGGGCTTCTTCCTTTCAAAGGGCCCCAAACCACCCCCGACATTTTTTTGAACATTTCAAGTTAACATGCGCATCAAGTTGAGAATGGCGCCATGATTAACGATGCCAAATGTGGCAGTGCTACGCGCTGCGGCCGTGCCACAAACTCTAAAAACAATCCCGTGCGCCTCGCCAGCCATTTCCGGCATACCAACGTTAGCTGCGACGACATTGTGGTTTTGGGTGACGTCAGAAGAGTCCAAGCTCCGCTGATTGGTCGATGGAGAACTTCGACTTCCGGTTAGTCTGCTAGCAAATGCATGCGCTCCCTGCCTGCTTGTTTTTTTTCGTCGTGTGTCATTCGTGTGGTGCTCACGTGTGCACGCTTGTGAATTCGTAACTGCGCTACGCCACGCATGTGCCAAATCGCTCGCGTTCCAGCACAGACATACACAGCTGTCCGTTCAACTGCATGCAAGTCGACAGTGTTTGTGATGGCTAAATGACGACCGCACAGGTACTTCGGCACGGTGTGTCACTGTATGGGTTCATCCACTGGTGAGCCTTTCAAGACGAGAACGCAACGCAGGGTCCATAGCGGCACACTTTGCATGAGCACAAGTCAGCCACAGCGGACTAGAAACTGCAGCAACTATCAGAACACGACGAATAGCGCTAGCACAGAGCGTTGGCACAACACGAACAAAACACTTGCGAAGAACGTGGGAGCCCGGTGGAGGGCGCATCAACCGGAAGTGGAGTCTTTAGAACTGTGCGTCATCGGCGATGTATGTCACATGACATTCAGAAGAGCACTCGGCGAGGAGATGGCACCAGCAAGCGGCCAGTGCGGTGCAGGAGAGAGCAAAACAAGCAAGTGCCGCGTTTTAATGATCAAATACGTGTAACTCTGCTATTTCGGCACCGTTTCGAAAAATTCTTGCAGTTACGTGTTCGTCGCGGACACCGGCACAAAAGCAACACCACAACTAAATTTCGACCTCTGGGTGGTTTCGGGGCCCTTTAAACATTGGAGGGGAGTTTAGCTCAGTTGTGGGCTGAAGAATATCTCACCCTGGCTAGGATTTTGACTTTGATCTTAATGACAACCTTCAGAAATCAAGGGATCGGGAATAGGGCAAGGTAAAATGGCAGAAATGGGAGACAGATCATCAGTCTTTTTATTGACTGCACAGTCTGCTGACAGTTCATGCAAATTGGGTCAATTTCGTTTTTATTCCTGGTGAACTAATGGGTCACTAACACAAATGTTGCAGCAGGTGCTCTGAGAAGGAAAGCAGGAGGAACAGAATTGGAGCAGATCGCACACAGAACAATAAGAAGCTAATCTAGGTGGTACTTAGTGGGATTTGTTAATTTAGTGTGGAGGTGTTGGCTACCCTGTAGGCAAGTCTGCAACTCTCTGACAGGAGAACCTCATTAAATTCTTTGAGTAGCAAATGTGCTGCCACGGTGGTCTAATGGCTATGACACTCTGCTGCTGATCCGAAGGGCACAGGATCAAATCCTGGTTGCCGCAGCTGCATTTCGAAGGGGGTAAAGTGTTGAGGCCTGTGTACTGCGTGATGTCAATGCACATTAAAAAACCCCCAGGTAGTCGAAATTTTTGCAGCCCCCACTGCAGCGCCTTTTATAATTGTATCGTGGTTTTGGGATGTAAAAGACCAGGAATTATTATTAGAGGGATACTGAATAAAAATCTGAAAATATCGCAGAAGTGGTGAAATGAGACTCTAACGACGCCCATGATCCTGTACGCAGTGTTCAGTTCACGTATTTTTGATTGGATGTCTGTACAACTGGCAGATTGTGAGTGCGCGGCAGTGGCACGTTGGCATGAGCGCCGAGGCCTTGACGTCATATGTGCCTGAGAAGCAGCAGCAACAACAGATGCCGAAGCGACCCCATGCGCCTTGCCTGACGAGTTCCTTGCGCTCCCATCGGGCTCCGAGCAACGGCACCGCACTGACCTTCCTGTCCTCCTCCACTTGTCACATTGCAGTGTAAAATGAGGCTAGGGCTTTTCTTTTCGTTTTCTATTTTTTTCTGTGCATGCGTATGTCTACGCACACCCATATGCGTGTTTTCTGCTGATTGCGAATTCCTTTTCTCTGTTCAATTTGTGCTCCCCTTCCTGCGTGTGTTGCGGTGGGGTTGCCCTCACCCAAGACATCGTCACTGTCAATACCTGCGATGAGCGCCTGGACAGCATACCTCTCTCTCCATTTGTAAACACGGGTGGGTTCCTGTTGGCATTCAGCTTTCAACCCGTCTTTGAAGGAGGATGCTCTAACTGGCCACCGCTGCAGCACCGCTCAAGAAAAACAGGAGGGGGGAGCTAGGGAAAGAGAAAGCAAGCCGTAGAAGAGAGGAACAGAAAGCGCGAGCATCTGAGGAGCATGCAGCGGCAGGGGCGTTAATGCGTGTCTAGAGAGGCGACCGGTCTCGAGAGAGAGGAGGGTGGGTGCGTTCCGCAACTCGGATGAGCGTCAGCATCAGCGTAACAGAAACGTCACTTCCTCTAGTTTACGGAGCGCTCGCTAGGTGCGGTACTTTCCAAAAATGTATTAATTTTGTTATTTTCTGGTGGTTTCTGCCTGGAAACGAGGTTGTGTCAGCCCGTTTCAGCACCCAATCTTTAATTTGGACAAGGAATCTGGGCGGCAAAATTTTTGTTTAGTATCCCTTTAATGAGTAGCAGGTGACTGCACATACATGAACAGCATTGAGCACATTAAGACTTCTTGTAGGCATTGAACATTTTAGTGTTTGGTGAGATAATCCAGTGACGTGTGTGCTGGCTGCAGAAATTGATCCATGTGCACCTGCATGTGCTATGGATGTAACTTGTGCAGGAAGTGCTGCAGCAGCAATGCCTTTGATCTCTCTTGTGATGTGTTGTGGTACGTTGGGGAAAAAAAAGACCTTCTGATGACTGATGTCACCAGATGTGATGCGTTTTGGTGACTCCTGTCACATTTATATTTTTCACCCTGTGAGTGAACAAACTAAGTAGTAGTTTTTTGGGGCATTTGGTCTTAAATGAGTATTTTGTTGTTGTTTACATTAGTAATGTGAAGACAAATTTGTTTGGATCTTTGTAGGTCTCCTGGTCATTCAACCTAGCAGTGTCTTCAGAATCACCCTCATTCTTTTTAAATCCTCTGCTGGACAAGACATCCACTGAAAACTACCTTCAGCTCAGTGTTTGTACACAGTGAGTATACACTTACATTTTCCCAACTAGCTTTAGAATAGCATGGGTCGTCTGTTTCACTTCACTACTGATGTTACTGATAAATAACCACACTAATGAACTGCATTATTAATTTTTAATATGTGCAAGATTGCACAGGGCTGAAGAATAGGTTACTATACCTAAACTGGTGGCATGACTTTCAAAGCACACGAAGGCCTGTGTACTGCTTCACCAGCTGTTACTGCACGATTACATCCTGTATGTGTGCGTGTGTGTTGATAACTTTAAAATCTCCTTTTGTTACAGAACTCTCTGAGTGCTTCCTCAGAACTTTCTTCACATAGTAATCTCTCTTTCCCCAGGCCAGATAATGGGAAGTGTATTGGTCACAGGTTCCCTCCCCTCAGAGTGAAGGCCTGTATATTTTAAAATGAATGAGTGCTGTTGCTTAGCTATTGGCTCTGTCACGCTAAATATGCTCATTCATGAAACCACGAAACCATCAAAGCTGAGGAGAAACTGAGCTTAAGCAATCTTTGGAAGGAAAACCATCTCAAATTGTAAGCACACATCTATGGTTTTACAGCTGAGACCACTTATAATGTAACCGCTTATAGTGCAGGACCGGCTTTAATGCGGTTTTTCCTGTCCCCCGTTTACCCTCCCATAGAACTTAATGTATACGCATACCACTTATTGTGTAGCTCCGTGAGATGAAAGACCGGTTATAACGCAGCTGCCAGGAAACCTGCGGACAATTTAGGTAGCGAGCAGGCTTTACAATAGAAGTGTGCCGCCTGAAAAGAGCGCAACGAATCGCCATGAAAGAGGAAAAAGTGCAGAATGAATGAACTAGGAGCGGAGGGAAGAAATAAAAAAGGCCGCAGCAGCGCATCGCGGGCACACCCTGTGAGGATAGGATTGATAAGATTGCCAAGGTGACAGAGAATGCTGCTACGGCCGTTTGTCAGCTCTGAATGTGTGCTCCGCACGGAACGTACGCCCGCAATCGCATGATGTCGCATTACCGCTGTTTGTCTCCAGTTCTCTCTCTCTCTTTTTAAAAACCATTTCAATCCTTGTGTTACCAAGGGCAAGCTTCTCCTGCAGCACGCCACCCGCAACCCCATAAACTGGGCCTAACAAGCGCTACCTTTTCGGTGCTGGTTGCAGATGGGGTGCCGCGGGCTACTGTGGTTTATGGCGACCGCATTTAAAATGCGACGAATCATTTCAACAATGGTCCAGTCAGAAAGAAACAGTTGGAACCAATTGGGAAATTTCCACTTGGTGCTATTTGTAAATTAGTACACCATTGGGCCAATTGGGCCAATTGGTTCTAATCCAATTGGTTCTTATGGTGCAGTAGCCCATAACCAATAGGTTGTATTCCAATAAGGCCAAATGGTGCACTTGGCATTGCAACCAGATTGTCCCAAATGTGAACACAGCTTGCGCTGCATGAGTCTACCGAGCTAGAGCACATGCATATAATGAAACATGATATATGAAGCAAAATATTCTCTTTCTTGTGTTGTTCATCTTTCATTTCGTATATCATGCTTCAGTAGATGCTCTCTAGCTTTGTTGACTTGTGCAGCACTAGCTGTATACTCATTTTAGACAATCTCGTTTTAATGCCATGTGCATTATTTGATGCTACTGGAACACAACCAAGAGTTTTCGGGCCTACTACATAATGCTCTTTTATGTGTTCATGCATATGTTACTTCTTGCTGTTTCAATTCGTATTCCTTAACCAACAAAGAAGCCGCTTCATGCAATAATCGCTTATTAGAATGGGAAGTACATTTGACACAGATACATTAAGTGAAAAAAAGCTACTTTATTTAAAACACACGTTGCATGGTAATTATTTGTCAGGTCACTTGTTCTTGCCACAACCCGCAGTCGTCTAGCTCTCACGCAGCAGTCTGCGCGGAAAGAGTCAATAAAGCAGCGTTAACAACAGTCTAGTATGTATAAACATAGGCAAGCTTTGAAAACGGGTCAGCTTACCTTTGACTTGCGCAATTCTGGAACGGCGGGGACACATGTGCCGGCTGAGTACATCCACCTAGCTCACCAAACAGGCAGCCGGAAAGTTGTTAGGGCTAACATTCTTGATTGTTATCTACAACTCGCACAACTTCCAAACGCTTATCAACACCACACCGAACACCACAGTGAATAATCACGGCCTTAAAGCACCCAGTGCATTAATCTCACAACAGATAGCTGCAGTGCACATGAATACAACAAGAACGATGCACAGACACTTGGCACCACAGCAGAGACGTGACTGCTGCTGCCGTTGCTACAACCACGTGTTGCTGATGTTGATGACGCTGTCTCGTGCGAATCAGGGTATAATAGGATGCAGACAGAACCAAATTTTGCAAGAAACATTTCTTTGGAGGCGTAATACAGGAAAGGGACAGGCACCATTGCTCAATAAGGATATATTGCTCTACGTCAGAGGTTAATTCATTCCTGGTTGGAGGCTGTGTGTTAGCCCAATTGGAAGCGAGCCCGCAAGCTCCATTTGGCCTGAATGGTTTCCATTGGAACCATTTGGCCCAGATGGTTTCCGTTCGAACCATTTGGCAATGACAGCTATCCCAATTGGTCCTGTTGGTAATGTCAAATGGCCCAAATGGAAAGTGACATTTCCATTTGGACCCATTGATATATCCAAATGGTTCCAATTGTTTTTTTCGACTGGGAATGTCATGTACATCTTGACCCTACTGCAGAAGCTGGGCCATGGATGGCAGGGGCACCACTCAAATGACGGTTTGCGGTCGCTACGTTTTTGACACCGCACATGACATGCGTCAGAGAAATCGAAGGATAGTGTACGGTAATCAGTTTTCGGTTCCGCGGGAAGTCAGCATAAACGACGACGTTGCTACAGCGCCTTTTTTTTTTTTGCACAGTGCGGCCACGGACTTAAATATTGGAAATGTCGAGATTTTTTTTTCGGATGTTTTTTTTTTATGTGGTGGTGTGGGTGAAAGTAGCCCGGTCGCGTGCTTCAAATGTCACGCGCTGCTACTTGCTCGACGCCTTTTACACACGTGTAGACTTTCAAAATTGTTGTTTTGGTTATAGTGCGGTACCTCTTATAGTGCGGGTATTCACGATTCCGGCGACTTGCATAATAAGCGGTCTAAGATGTATTTGTGCTATGAAGTGTAGTGCATCATGAGTGAGGCACCTATGGTGTCTGTGGCAAATGTTTCTTCTAATGCCTAAAAAGATTTTCGTTTTGCTTTACCGTTAACGAAGAAAGTCTTGTTAAGACATTTACACCAGTCTGAGACTATTTTTCAGTTGGTCATCTGGACAAGTTTGTCTTTGTGTACCGTTCAGTCCTTTTTTGTGTAGTGCATCGATTAAAGTCACGACTAGGGCAACATATTCCTTAAAGTCCAGGTGATAGCATCACCTTTCAAATATTGCACCCTTTGTATACAAGTTTTGCACCCTGTAAACTCATGCTCTACATTTATGCAGCTACCAAGGAGAAGGGGATGCTAGTAACATGGCAGTCATGGAAGTGGCCCTGCCTTCAGGGTACCTTTTTGATTTCGACACCCTTAGTAGCATTCACAGGACCAAGGAGGTGCGACGGGTTGAAAGCCAAGATGCTGACACAAATGTAGTCATCTACTTTGACAGGGTCAGTAAGGGGTTACCTTTCTTTATTTTTGCAGTTACCTTATTAGATGTGTTAACTGAAATTCATAGTAGGTAAATGTGGTAGGGTCAAATTGTTCAGCATATGTTGTACATTGTGTGAGTGAAGCAAGAAAAAGATTACTGCTGCACTGCTAAGCTATGGTCACAATGACCAGCACCAGTCATGGGCACGTTACCAGTAAAAAGTAAGTGTTACAGTTACCTAAGCCAGAAAAGTAACTATGTTACATTTACAGTTACTGAGTTTCGAAAAGTAACTTGTTACAGTTACTGTTAAAAAGTAACGTAATTACTTTTCTGTTACTGTGCAATACTAAGTAATACATCGCAAACAAAATTATACAGTTTTCTAATAGAAAGGTATGAAAGCATACAGTTAGTCAAAATTGCTCGTGGTAAAATGCCACATAAAAAGGAATGGAAAGGCGCTCACTCAAAAGCCCAACACCAGTAATCCTTGTGTACGACCCATTTTGCTGTAACAACTATTTATTGATTGCTGTAACTTTCTTATTGATGATCGGGAATTTATTTACAAAATTCATTGGGACAGCCTCTTGCCACAAAAGACTGCTGCTCGCTCGTAAGTGAAACAGGAGCTTATCCCGAGATGCGACACAGGTGATAGGCCTCTTCGAGCCACATTGCCACCGCCATTTTGGAAAGTGCTTTTTTAGAGTACCACCGCTTTGAGAACTGAACGTGTGTGAGGCATTTCAAAGTGACGATTTCTCAATGGTTTCCGCACGGCTTGCCATGAAGAAATGGCTGGCCACACAGAAAAAATTAAAGATGCTACACTGGTCTTTGCACAAATGTCTTTCGTCGCTCAGGCTGACATACTGCTGTGTTGTGCACCTTTCTCTGCATGGGGGTGGAGAGAACCCTTCACCGCCATTTTGTTTTAGTACACTGTAATTATGTCACCGACCTGCTGTGCTTGGCTTGGCTTCATAGAAAAAAACTCATTTCACCCCTGGGAACACGTCAGCCCATTTCCGAAAAAAGAAAAAGTGGGGAGGTGTCCTTGTCCAGCATAGCACCACAATACAAGCGATGCAAATGTACCTTGATATAGAGGTACAGGTAGTCGAAAATATTTACAAGCAACAGTGCGATATTCTTGTATCGCGATACTGTGGGTGTTGCTGCTGGATGTTTTTTTGAAAAAGGGAGTAAGTGTAACGGTATTTCCAGTTCCAGTTACTGTCTAAAAAGTAACATTGTTACAGTTACAAGTTCCTCTAAATTGAAAGTAACTAGTTACAGTTATAATAGTTATTGAAAATAGTAACTAGTTACCAGTAATGCGTTACTAGTAACTAGTTACTGCCCAAGGCTGACCAGCACCATAACACACACAACTTTGTGTTGTTTTGAGGTGTACCAGGCTCCCATGGGTAGCATATGACACCAGGTTCGAAGGCATGGGCAGGCATGGGTATCCAAAGAATGAAGCATTCAGTTAAGACAAAGCACAATGATGAATGGGGAAAAATAGAGAGGCGAAAGGCTCCCCAGCGCCATTGGTGTTGGCCTTTTATAACCAATGGAAGAGGAGCCCAGGGCGGTGGGCAGGGCTTGTCCATGCATGTACAGGATGTGCGAGGTGGGTGCAGGAGAGCACAGCACAAGGATAACGCATTCTGACATTCCCGCAGCTTGGCAGTGAAGCACCTTCTCAGGGAACTGTGCTCGCAGTCTAGTGGTGAAGCATTGCCAGTGAAGCCTTGGTGGCTGAGGCACACAGCGCATTTGTGACAATGTGTAACACTTGTCCCTCAGGCACCTTGCACGTTCTTGAGCTGACCACTTTGACGCAGCTTTCTGTGATGATCTTAGTGATGAAAGTTTTTTTTTTATGAACTTAAGGTGCCTACTATGTCGAGCCTTTCTGTATTTTTTGTCATTGATACTTGTAAGCATATGGCACGATCACTTGAGTTTTAAGGGTTGGTATCCAGATCTCATGGAGGGCACAAGTGGAAAGTGGTTATCACGTGGTGCAGTATTCAGTGGCAGAACAACTGTGCCAACTGCGCCAAGAGCGGATGTTATGCCATCCTGCACTAAAACAGCCTTTTGGCGTAAAGTTGTGCCAAGCCTGCACCAAAGCGTGCGTTATAGCCAAACCCCCCCTGTTGTCAATGCAAACTGCCCACAGAACTGAAATAAAAATAAACAGCCCACTATCATCATCATCACGGGAACAAAAAAAAGTTGGTCTCGGAGGCCTATTGGAGTTGTACAGATAGTCATTCATGCATTTTTCTCTAACAGATGTATATTGTTGTCCCAGTGTACTCTCTTACTTGGGCTTTATTTAAGTGTCAGTCAAACCCGTGTGGCACCATGGAGTTCGATGGTTGAGGACCATGTTACATACCAGGGTTAAAGCAAAGCCTTCTCAGTGTGTTCAGGTGATGGTGGGCCTTAGCAAAGGAGCCGTTGCAATAAGAAGCGTGTGTGGCACATAGTTTCTAATTGTATTAGCGAGCACATTTTAGCTTCCACATGTTTGTATCAGCGAATAGATCATCTACTAGTACCACCCTTTTTTCTGCTAGCACAGATATGGGATCAGCATGAACACATGGGAGTCGTTGAGAAAGAAACTAGGAGCCATGCAAGTGTTCATTGCTGGCCTCAGCACATATTATTTACAGTTATGTTTTCATGTATTCTTGAATTTATTACCCATGACCAAATATTACAACAGAGTTTTGCAGTGGCATTTCGCACTTGTGAATCAGTGCAACCTGATGTTCATTATCCATCAGCATGACTATGCACATGGTTGCACTGCTGTTCCATGTCACGGGTTAGCTTGTGGCTGCGCTCTCCTCGTATTGATGAATGAAAGATGTAAAAATGCTTTGATTGTAAAATTGCAATGACTTAAGAATTAAAGTGACCAGATTAAAACCTAACTTGGATTGGAGAGTGCTTCCAATGAACACCTCCTCTGAAAGCAATGTGTGATGTCATGTTCCATGCAGACGATACGAGAGGTCCTACGCTGAGCCTTTGTTTGTACTCCATGTCTGTCACACATTCCAGGATTAACAAACAGCACTTGTTGAAGATCTGTCTGTGGCCATATTGTAGAGGCAATAAACCTGCCTGTAGCACCCTTCATCTTTTACCGTCAAGGAGCATTGCATACTTTCTTGACCACGCTCATAGAGTAAATGTCATGGAAACCCATCTCTACAACTCATCGATTGTTAAAGTTTTCATGCTTTATGTTAAGCACAAACGCTTCGACCGTGCACCTAAAGTGCTTGCTACTGCACTAAATCATCTTCTTGCCTGTGCCAGGACCTGTGCGAAGGGGTGAAATCGCTGTTCCACTGCTGAATATTGCATAGTCTCTAAAGGTGTGCTGATATTCAAGTTTTGAATTCAAATTGAATAGCACCTACTCAAATAATACAATTAGACTTTCGAATACCTATTATTCATATGTACGAATAACTCAACATGTGTGGATATCGCGAATACGGTGAATATTGTGGCTGGGTCATGTTGCCTAAAACGCACCATAACGCATGTCAAAGAAAAATTTTGAGTACAATATTCATGAGTGCATTCCACAGACGGAAAATTTGATACCTCAGTCAAGATACTCCTGCTGGATTTGAAGTGCAGTGCTCAGTGTTCCCACTTTTAAAGACATGGGCTTCTGTGACTATTCCATGTCATCAGCGAGTACTGATCACGCAGTACAATCACGTATGCTGCAAGCTTCAGAAAGCATCCCGACTGTGGCCCGTGGAAATGTAGACAGTTGGCCAGGTGTCACATGCGAAAATTTGGTTGTGGCTATCCACCGAGAAAGAATTGGCGCCCCAGCACGTAGCCAAGTGTGCTTGCGCAGAGTGCACGTGCATCGAACGATCGCAGACAGCAGCGTCTCTCTGTCTGCACTCAGTCAACACCATCCAGAGACCACGCGCTCTGTAACTTGCCGCGCCAACACACAACGACCGCTTAGCTGTCTCCTTGCTGCCAACGAGGTGCTCACCCGCAAGGTTGACCAGCTGACCGCAGAGCTCAACTTGCTGGAAAACAAAAGACGACACAGCTTGTCATGAGATTTTGGCCACTCATGCAGTCGCGACAGCTTGCCAAGTACCCACTGCTATGAAGCACACACTCGCCAGTGCCAACAACCATGCACATTTGTGGGAAACGCATAGGGCTCACACTGAAGGCGGCGAGTGCTTTCAGTCCAACGTCCAGCCACCTGTTCCATGTCACCGGCCGTGTTGCAAAGGTATGACACCTTATCAACATGGGTGCTGAGGTGTGCATGATTCTTCCTACATTGGAGGACCAGCGTCGATGCCTCAATGTCTCCTTGTCACAGCAGTCAACATCACGACGATACGGACCTTTGGGCAGAGGTCTCTCACCATTGACTTAAGCTTGCGATGGACATTTCGTTTGATCTTCTTGATCGCTGACGTCCGTTTGCCAATTATTGGTTCAGATTTCCTGTTGCATTTTAAGCTAGTCATAGACATCCACCATAGCCATCTCCTTGATTCTGAGACACACCTGACGGTTCAAGATGTCGCATCTCAGCTGCCACCCTTGCGACTCGTACAAGCTCATGCCGAAGTCTCCATACAATGGTCTTCATTTCTGAAAGAGTTTTCGGATCTTTTTCGTACACCTTCTCTGGAAGACCTGTACAACAATGTTACGCATCACATTGTGACTAAAGGAGCACTCCTTTTTACGCGTCCTCGTCGTCTCGACCCCTGCCTCGGTACAAGATCGTGTGGCAAGAATTCAAGCACATGATCGAGCTTGGGTACGTTTGTCCTTCCTCTGGACCATGGTCATCACTGTTACACATGGTCCCCAAGCGTCCAGGGGACTGGAAATCACGTTGCGACTACCGGGCTCCCAACAAAATGAGCAGACCGGACTGGTGCCCCATCCCCCACACTCGGCACTTTACGGCCTTGACGCACGGGTGCACGGTATTCAGCAAGATTGATCTGGTCAAGGCATACCACCAGATACCTGTAAAACCTTCTGACGTACCGAAGATAACCATAATGACACCTTTTGGCGTGTTTGAATATCTCCACACGCCATTTGGTCTGCGAAACGCCGCACAAACAGTTCAACTTTCAACATTTTGTCAACCAGGTTCTTCATGGTTTGAGCTGCTGTTTTGCTTACATCGACGACATCTTCGTCTTCAGCACTTCGTCAAGCACTTCATCAAGCACTTCAGCACTGCGTCAAGTGTTTGAACTGTTACTCAAGTATGGCCTATAAGTGAACGGGTCAACGAGTGAGTTCAGTGCCAGTGTACTTGACTTCCTTGGCCACTGCGTCGACGCCCAAGGGATATGTCCCCCTGCCACTCGTGTTAAAGCCATAGTGCAGTTCCCCCTACCATGCACTATGAAGCAACTGAGAGAGTTCCTTGGGCTTATCAATAATTACTGGCGGTTAATCTCTCATTGCGCAGTCATCTTGCACCCACTTGATGCACTCCTGTCCAGTCATAAAAGAGCAAACGCGCGCCCATATCCTGGACATATGATGCAGCGGTAGCTTTCAGCTCCGCCAAGGAAGCGCTCACAGGGACTCCGAAACGTTTTTGGAGTGGGGGGAAGGGGCAAGTATTGTCATCTTTGTGTGTTGTGTTTATTAGTTATTTATTCTGAATATTTGTTTGTTTTTATTTGTTTACCTTATATATTAATATATTAAGTAGTAGTTTTAGTGACATCAATTAATGTTTTAATTCATTTGAGCCATATTCAATTTCACTTATTTGCATCCTTGCCTATTTTACATTGGTATACACTTAAAAAATGGTTGGAAATTTCGGAAGTACTGAAAACCTGTGCAGACCGCGCAACCCACGTGGTTCTGTGGTCCCTCTGGAAAAACTTTAGAGTGGTGACCGGGGCCCCCCTGTTCTGGAGTTGCTGAGAGATCGCCAACGCAGCCCTCCTCGCACATCCCAAGAGCAACGCCCCAATGTCACTCACAGTGGACGCCCCAGACATCGCCGTCAGAGTGTACGGGCGACATCCGGCACATCAGTGGCAAAGACAACGTAGTTGCTGATGCACTATCTTGCATAGAAGTGAACACAACTGTCGATGAGTGCCCAACTGTGGATTTCGCAGCCATGGCTACAGCACAGCAAGAAGACAGTGAACTTGAGGCCTTACGACAGAAAGATAACTCCCTGAAACTGGAAGACAGTCAAGTTCCTGGCCACGACGTTTCCTTGGTTTGTGACATCTCCACTGGTCATCCTTGCCCCTACATTTCGTTGCAATTTTGCCGCACCTTCTTCGACACCGTGCATTCCTTGTCGTGCTCCAGTATCGTGTGGTTCAACACCTGGTCACCTCACAATACCTGTGGCCCCATGCATGAACATCGACGTCTGCCAACGGAGGCGTGCCTGTCTCACGTGCCAACAAACTAAACTCCAGTGACACATGGTCAGTCCGCTTGGTACCTTCAAGCCTCTTGACATGCATGTTTCAGCCATGTGCACATCGATCTGGTCGGTCCTTTAGCACCATACAAAACAACCACTACATTTTAATGTGCATATACCGGCTCATGCGAAGGCCTGAAACATTGCCACTCAGCGACATCACGGCAGAGACAGTTGCCCACAGTCTTGTCACTGTAAGGATAAGCCACTATGGAGTGCTGATGACCATTGCAACTGATTGAGGTCTCCAATTTGACTCTGTGCTCTTCCGCACCCTGTCTCAAGTGCTTGGTGTCAGCCACATCAAGACAACAGCCTACCACCCTACGGTGTGGTTGAGCGACTACACTGTCAGCTGAAAGTCTCGCTCATGGCATCTCAGACACTGGTGCCATGGACTGGGTGTCTACCACTTGTCCTGCTTGCTATACGTAGTGCGATACGAACTGACGCCTCCTGCTCGTCGGCAGAGCT
The DNA here is from genome assembly GCA_013339685.2 of Hyalomma asiaticum. NCBI lineage: Eukaryota > Metazoa > Arthropoda > Arachnida > Ixodida > Ixodidae > Hyalomma > Hyalomma asiaticum. The sequence continues at coordinate 248,571,689 of CM023481.1, read as the reverse complement.
CGTATTCGGCACTACCTTGCAGCTCCCTGGACAATTTTTCAACCCGTCCCCAGTACCAATGCTTGATGTTGGTGATTATGCCAATAGACTCAAAGCTGCCATGGGAGACATCTCTCCTATACAACCCCACAACATAACATGAGCAGCCTTCATGGATCCTGCTCTTTCAAACTGTGCGCATGTATTTGTTTTGTGCATCATGACACAGTGCGCCCGTCACTACAGCCACCTTATGACGGCCCATACAAGGTCATCGAGCGCTTTCCCAACACTTTGTCATATTGATGAATGGACGCGAGCGAGGACAGCGTCTCCATCGACCGCCTTAAACCAGCATTCCTTGATGCAGGCGCCATTCCCACAGACAACCCACCATCAAAAACTAAACGTGTTTGCTTCGCACCCGGAGCAAAGGCCAGAGACATTTAAAGATTGCTCAGTCACCTTCTGGCTCTCTCGCTAGAAGAGGGGGCCCCTGTGGTGATCCGTCAAGGAAGAGGAATTGGCGCCCCAGCACGCAGCTCCATGTGCTCGTGCAGAGTGCACTGCATGCACATTGAATTGTTGTAGCCAGCAGCGTCTCTTTGTCTTCTCTCAATAGGCGTTGCAGAATAAATATGTGCTTGCTCACGTTTACATGATCATATTGCAGAAACTTCCTATCAGAGCTGCAGCACTGTTGCTAGCTGTTTTCAACGAGCTCCAAAAGTAGTATGGGCTTGGAGCACTTATGACAACAATGATCAGTTGCAGCAGAGCACAGAACAACATGTGGATGTAGAAAAAGAAAGTAAGCAAGCATGTAAACGTGCCAAAATTAAAGGTGAGCTGCTGTTCCATTGACTACAATACCCGCGAACCACATGTCACTGTCAGGGGTGCCAGTGCTGATTGGAACAGCGGCTATTCCCTCTACTCTTGCCACTCCCACAAGAGCCATGTGTGCTATTTTTGAAGTTGTGGTGCATGCAGTAAACAGTTTGCGGGAAAAAAAAAAGAACTTCCGAACAAGCATGTGGAATAACCATATGCCATGAGTAGCTACAGAAAGCAAATATCAAGTTGCAACCATGCTGTAGTGTCCCCAATTTCACTTTGTGTTGTTGTGATTGGCCTCCCGAGTAAGAAGCTAGGAAAAAAAAAAAAACACTTTCGAGCAAGCGCATGGAATAAGCATATGCCATGAATAGCTGTGATCTACGTGTCATCAGTGGACATGGATCACCTAATTTGATCATGTACACCCCTACAAGAGCTAAGTGTGTTGTATATCAATGTTTATGTGCAAGCAAACATGCCCTGTGAGTAAAATCTACAATTGATAATGTGATGTATGTCCCCATGAGAGAGGCAAGAACTGGAGGAGGAATATGCGTGGAGGTGGACAAGAGAATTGTGCGCTGGGGAAAGTAGGGTGCAATAAGCAACAAGAATGAAAGAGTCGATGTTCAGCATTGCCAAAGATCACACACAGCACACATACCCGAACTGGTTATTGATGAAATTCCTCTTCAAAAAGACCTCAACTAGTACCCTCTGAGCTTGGTAAAAAAACTTTTTATGTACAGTTGCAGACTGATTTTCCAGACCTGACAGGGAATGAGAAATAGTCTGGAAAATTAAACAGTCATAAAAATTCATTCAGCCAAGAAAATAAAGTAGTGTGATGCCATTGTATCATAATAAATTTGTCTAATACTCATAGACAAGCTATATTCCATGAAATACCAATACCCCCTGAAATAATAACCACTGTTCGCCTTTGGGAGTGCCATTGCTAACTGGAACTGTTGCTCTTCCATCAACAATTGAAACTGCCACATGAAGCATGTTTGCCATAAATGGTTAAAAAAATTTTTTTTTTGAACAAGCACGCGTAACAGTCTATGCAGTTGACAGAACCAGAAAGCAAATGTGGAGTCGCAACAGTGTCTCAGTATCCCTAATTTCTCATATTTCTCTTCGTTTGACTGGCACTGTGTGTGTGTGTGTGTATGTGTGTGTGTGTGTGTGTGTGTGTGTGTGTTGTGTGCACGCGCGCGCGCGCCCACTCAAAGGATTGACACTGACCCATTTCATTTATAAATCTTGCTAAATACACTAAATATCTGTGTTGAACATTATTGGTGAATTAAGTCCAACATTCTATAAAATGCCCTGTGCATTTCAAATGCTTCATGACTAAAGGGAATGTGTCTTATCATTTTTTCAGATTGGTAGGGAAGAGCTGTGTGTAACTGTACCTGCCCATAGAGAGCACAAGGTCGCCAACCAAAAGCCTGTTCCTGTCAAAGTCTACGACTACTACAATTTAGGTGAGTGTGACTCGTACTGAAAAGAATTTAGGTAAAAAAGAATTGGGCATGGACTAAGATGTAATGACCACTTTACTCTGTACATTACTGGAACTGACTGTGTAGGTGATATGTCAAGGGAAAGGAAATACCTTATTGTAGCATAAAGCCATAAGGAAATTCATACTAATTTCTCTGAAATGAAAGCATCAAAGTTGATTGGTGATGTTAATATGTGTTACAAGTAAGGACTTCTATATAACCCCCTTCGATCTGTTTTAACTGAGTCATAATGATGGCTAAGCATTCTTTAGTCTTTACTCCACAGAATGAAATAAGTATCTCTAGTCTAACGCTGGAACTTTGTTGAGAGATGTTGGTCATAGTACAGTGCCCCACCATGGTGGTCTAGCGGCTATGGTACTCGGCTGCTGATCCGAGGGTCGCAGGATCGAATCCTGGCTGCGGGGGGGGCTGCATTTCGATGGAGGCGAAATGTTGAGGCTCGTGTGCTGTGCGATGTCGGTGCACATTAAAGAACCCCAGGTGGTCGAAATTTCCGGAGCCCTCCACTACGGCGTCTGTCATAATCGGAGCTGGTTTTTGGACGTTAAACCCCACAAAACAACAACAATAGTACAGTCAAAGCTCTTTAGTTTGTCCCTTATTCCATAAAATGGGATAATTTGGACTCTTTCCCTTCCTGTCAAAAATATGCATCACTGTACAGGACTGGTTGCTTATTTTGGATGGATTTGATCGCAAATCGGATAATTTGGCGACTTTCGGGCCGCTGGTGAGGTTCGAAAGTGACAAAAAGAACAATTAAGAAAGAAATAACATGAAAAAAAGAACGCCTTCTCTCGTTATGCATCACCATGGATCATGGATAGACGTCATCCTGATCGTGTTGTCAGTGACGAAGCATTCATCCGCAGCAGCTGGGGAAAATGTCTTTGTTTTTGTTCAGCATACGTGCACCGCACTGAACAAGATAGCAGATGCTATTTGTGATCGCTTCGATAGCGTGTTTATAGTTTGTTCTATAGCAGCTGTGGCAACAGTGCTTTTGTGTGTACTGCATGTTTCAAAACAGTGTGCTCCTGATCTGAATGTGCTGCAGCTTGCATTGTGCATCTACTGTATTTATTTTGACCATTCATTAATTTGGACATTCGCTTAATTTGAACATTTTTCCTGGTCCCTAGAAATCCGAATTAACAGCTTTTACTGTAGTAGCATATAGAGTGTTGAACCGAAAAATGTGTGTATAGGTTCGGGTTCAGCACACACCATATCGCTCTGGTTCGGTTCCTGTTTGAGGAAATAAAACTTGGGGCCGGTTGCAAACCAGTTCGCAAGACTAAACCAGTTCACGGACGTCGCACTGGAGTTGTACGTACGTCATAAAAAATTCTGGGCAATATCGTATAACACTAGAAATTTAAGTCCGTCAAAGAATTATGAGGACAGAGGGAAGGGAATGGAAAAGTGGAAAGGCGAGACATGCCGTATTTGGGCCTCTGGAAGTGCTGACCACGTGGGGTTACTTAGCGTTTAGTGGCATTGCAAAGTAAATGGCCCTTGGCATTTTGCCTCCATAGAAATGTGACCGTGTGGCCGAGTTTCTTCTCGCGTCTTTTGGGCCCGCATTCAAGCACCATTAGGCCACTGCAGCAGAAAAAGAAGGGATAATCATAAGAAGAATATGAGTCAAATAAATAATTTGATGAATGCCAACAAACAAAAAGGCTGGAATCAATCACAGCGACGAGATGTTGCTGGCAGATTGCGGCACCATAGGTAATTGCAATGCTTCATTCCAAACCGAAAACCGATATTTTTTTCAATTCAGGTTCGGTTCAGGTTCAAGCACACTCTGAGAATATTGGTTCTGGTTTGGGTTCATTTTTGGCCAAAATTCTGGTTAGGGTACAGTTTTTGGTTCGGGTTCAGTTTGTGACACCCTGATAGTATATGCTTACTGCGTATTATGTATGTATTAGCCTACATTTATATCCTATGAAAGCAGATAAAAAATAGGAAGTTGTAGATTGTTTTCTTTTGCCTAGATTTGCACTATGTTGAGCAGAACCATGTGTATGGACTGCATTTAATATCCAAATACAGGGTCATGTTGCAACACTGGGAAATACCATAGCAAGAACAAGTGAAAGAATAAACTTGTGAACTTGTACCCATGAAAAACTAGGAATATACTTGCAGTACAATGATAATGGAGAGCACATTTTTTTTTTCTTCTGAAATCTGAGCTCTGTGTGTTCATTATATACACATGAATCGTAGTACATTCCAGCAAAATTGCTGTGGCTCATGTAAGTTTTAGAATGTATGCGACAGATTGCATCATACATGTAATCAGATTACAAGCAACAGAGGTAGCAGTAACATTAAGCTTCGATAAGGGAACAACTCCACTTCATACTCTGCATAAAAATTCAACATTTTACTTTGTAGCACAATAGCAGTGAAAGACACTGAATGTTGGTGTAAGTCTTGGAGTGTGTTGCATAGTAGTCTTACTGTGTTGGCATCCTCATCATTGCTTGAGTCTGCGTCTGTGGCTTTGGTGATGTCAGCTTTGTTCTCAGCGTCAGTGTGATGAGGAACAGCTTTCATTTCATCATCAGCACCAATAAAGTTGCATGCTGTAGCGCTGTCCAAGATGGCTTTCAAGTGTGCTGGTAACGTGCGAAATTCGTTGATCCATTCTGAGCATTTGCCTGAAGTGATGACGCAGCTAAGTCATCACCTGGCACCACAAAGCATGCTTTATGAAAATGGGTCCTGATGGTGCTTTGCTTGACATTCCAAGCACCAGTCATTATTTGTATCGCTTCGAGGAGGTAAAGTGTTTTAGTTCGACTACAACCAAAGGTTGATCACGAGCAAAGTTACAAATGCATAAGTTGACAGCACTAGACATGCAGAAATAACTGAGGCAAGGACCCTCTGCATCCATAGGCTCAGGTGATGTGCTTAAATGTGGCCACTTGCTTTTGGCAAAGGCACTTGTGGCATTGTTGTGGGCAGCTGCTGCTTTGCTGCACCAGAGCAGTAGAAAAGGCTGTCATTGTACTGAGAATCTAGGAAGGCTATGCGTTTGGGGGCTGCTTGTTTTAGTGCATCGACAACCATGGGAATGTGCACATTGCATATAAGCCCCCAGTGCAGACTAACACCAGGGATGGGCGCTTTATGTTCATTTCATTTGGTGCCTTTAGCTGTTGGCTTATTTCATAAACGTTGTTTGTACGCAGTGCAACCTAAAATAGTGAAGTAGACTAGCAAGTGTGTTCACATTCGCAGCACAACCTATCAAAGCAACGTAACAATGCCTTTTCAGCACCTTCATGCACAAAGGAAGATCGCAAGCAGTTAAACATGGCTGAAAGATAATCAGTAGTTGTTAAAAGAAATTCACTCGCAGTACTATGGTCTAGCACAGTGTTTGATGCATCAAATTAGTTGGTGTACTGGTGTTTAATACATGTGTGCACCTGCCCTATGCTGTTGCACGGGATTTTCGAGTGAATTTTAAAGTGATTAGGTGCAATCAATAATTATATGTGGGTTCAATATATCCAGCAGGGGTGAGACAGCTGCTCATATTGCAGAGTTTTGATACAATTCCGTTTTCCTGCTCCGAGCTGCTCCAAAAGCATGAAAATTGGGAAAATCACTCTAAACTGCTCTAAAACAGCCTGGAAAGCAAGTATTTTGGTGCTCACGTAAGTTTCAGTAGGGAAAAAAAAAAGTGCAATGTGCATCACATGATTGAGTTTCGAGTGTCCCAGATTTGCTGCAGATACTTCAAAAATCAAGACATGTGGAACCAAGACACATGGAATGCCACTATCTACATGAAATTGGAATATCTTCCAGGATTAGTTGCCACGACAGTATTGCAGTGTTACAATAGAGGGCAATACGCTGGTGAAGAGCTCAGCTGAGCTCCTTTGTAATGTTGTAGGCAGGAAAATGTTGACAAAATCTGAAGTGACCAGACTCCTCATAAAAGAAAACACTAATTAACCTACAAGAAGTGCTGGGATCCTTCAGAAGCTAAATAAAAAAAATTACAAAATGTCAAAGCAGTAATTGACGAAATCATGTCAGTGGTCTTAACTAAGACTTGTGCGTCGACAATTTTGGTGCAATGAGAACTTTTTTCTTTTTTAATTTTGAGAAGTGTACTGACCCCTGGTTGTGAAAAAGATACCTGACTGTCTGGGCTGCTCCAAATTCAACTTTTTAAGCTCTTAAGACATCACATTAAATGTTGTGAGCTGCTCCAAATCAAGGTTCTCCTGCTCTAAAATGAACATTTTGCTGCTCCAAAAACTGCTCCCAAATCTGTTTCTGCTGTCTCACCCCTGATCCAGTTCAATGGTATTTACTTCTAAAAGGTGTAACTGTATGAACTGAACCAGAAATATGAAGACATTTTTTATTTTGCTTTGAATTCTCTAATGTACCTTGAAATACATGTAAAGCTATAGTAACATCCTGTAAACATGAATTACCTCTTTAAGAATTGTAGAATTTTCACGTTCTGCATGTCCATTTTTGTGATGAACATGCTGTGCTGCCTTTGGCTAGTTTTCGTGCGTGTCTGAGAAGTTTCATAGAAACACTTTTGTCAGCAAGCACAACTTATGATTTTTGTGAATTTCTGATGGTCAATGGTATTTTTCCATATTTCTCTTCAGCTCGCAGTGCTAGGATGTTCTACAGTCCCCACAAAGCAACACTGTGTGATATCTGCGATGGCAGTGAGTGTGGAAATGACTGCAATGCTGTGAACTTGGATAATAAGCTGGAAAGAGAATCTGAGCCAGATGGAGCCAACGGCATCCATGCGTCACATCTTTCCATAGCAGTGCTTGTCACCATAGTGGCATTCTTTCAGAGGTAGTGGCATGGAAAATGTGTTACTGCTGGGCAAACTGTTTGGTATACAAGTGCGGCATCTCATATTGTACTGTTTTGTGACATGGTCTCATCAGAGACCTGCTCAGACTTGTTTAGCTTGTTGTGGCATTCACACTACATCTGTGGTTTGATTGAGTACTACTTCGTCAATCAGTGCATCTTGTGCAGTGTGAAGCATGTCATTATATTATTGTTCTTAGTGAGCCTGACAATGATCTGTTTTTGTCTGAATTTTGTGTTTATCACTCTTGTGCGCATGTTCTTGTGCTTGTGCAAACATTGCAATCACTGCTTTATAAAGTTTCTCCTTCCAGATTCTTAAATTGGGAGAATATAGATGCTGCACAATTCATTTTTGTAGTTATATACATCTGTAGAGATCTGCAGCAGCAAGAAAGTTCTTTGTGGATAGAATATATCACAAGGGCATAGGTGGATAGTCAGAAAGTCTCTCTCTCTTCCCCCCACCCCCTTTTTTTTCTTTTTTATCTTGTTGGAATCTATTCCTCTTGCCAGTGCATAAAGGAACATGCCAGAGCCAGAGATGTATCTCATCACTCGGGTCCAACCTATCCTACACTTTAATCTGAAACTCTGTCTAGCCCCTTCTAGAAAAATCTGCCACTAAGCCTCTGCTGCTCTGCCCGTGTTGTTGCCCATGCCATTGCTCATGTTTGGGACCAGTTAGCAGTAGGATTAGTTATCAGAATACTATGTGGTACTGTAGGATTGAAACTAGTATAAAAGAAAGTGTTAAGGCCTTAGCCAGGTGCCGTTTTCTCGTGATTGATAAAAATAACTGTAAATAAAGTAACATCTGAAAGAAGTTTAAACGGTGTTGAGTAGGATGGGGAACATTGATTTAGAAATGCACTTTTTTTAAACATGTTAAAGTACCTTATAAATAATAGCATATTACCACCAGAAGCTTAAGGGCCGGAACAATGCTTTTTGATGACATTAAGGCCCTTATTCATAAGCCTACCTTATCCTTATTGCTTGTTTTCCTTATTGCCCCTGTGACATTCGTGCAGGCTAAAGGGACTTAAATGGTAATCATTGCCAAAGAGGATCATAAAGCTTGTTTGTAGATACTGGACAAACTTGTTCATGAAGATTGATAAGGGCACAGGGAAGATAAGGAAGTAAGGCATGTTGTTGGGCTTGTTGTTTCATTTGAGCGTACAGGTTTTAACTGGGCTAAGAAGACACCACAGAGACGTAGAAACACACATGCACATGTTGAGCACAGTGAGTGCGTATGTGTTTCTAAGTCTCTGTGGTGTCTTCTTTGCATAGTTAAAATTTGTATGCTCAAATGATAAGACAAAATGAAAAGATAAGGAAGACAAGTGATAAGGATAAGGTAGGTTTAGGAATGCAGGCTTAAGAAAACTTGCATATTATATATAGATAACACTGCTCTGAACATTCAAGTCCAACACGATTCTGCTGAATTGGCAAGTGTGCCACAATCCCGCTGGAGATAGCTTGTTTGTACCATCAGTTTCCAAACATCCCTTCATTGTGTTCCACTTATGAAACTCTCAAAGGGCTAGCTCTTAGATATCAGCCATTGCTTAATCATGGCTTGGAGCTCTGTGGCACATACTTTTCTTAAGATATTTTAAATCTGGAATAGTGGTGATGTTCTTAATGATACAGTGTTCTGGGTAACCCAAGGATATTGGAAGCATTGAGTTCTAAATGTATGCACCACCTACTGTGCAACATTTTTGTTAAAAATATGTTTGTGCAGGGCATTTGGAATTATTAGTGTACTTGCAAATTATGGTATCAATATGGTGGCAACATACTTGTAAAGGCATAATGTAGCAATGCTGTCTTTATTGTCACACTAATGGCAAATTACTTTTTTACGATGTTTGATCATTTTAAGACAGGAAGAAAATATTTTGCACAAGAAACTTTGACCACAGTTGATAAGCATAAGCCTTGTGGGGAGTTTTTCTTCCCCGAGACATGGAATGAAACTGTACTTAGCTGGCCTTTTTGGCTGAACAGAGCTTGACCATTCTTCGTTGTGCTTTATTATGAACACTATTGAGATCAAGAAAAATTTATTTGTATTTGGCTCGTTTACATTAAATATGAACCACCATGTTCCAAACGAAGTGTTAAGTTAGCAGCATCTCAAAGGCCCACCACCATTCAAAATCTTGCTGCGGTGAAAAGGCAAAGGAATGCATCCATTCCATTAAGACTCGCAGTCACGCGCCTCTTGATTCCTGAAAATTGTAGTGTTGATACTTAGGCAGTAGTCATTATTCCAACATTGATCAGTAGGGCTGTGAGCAGCTAGTTCACATTGCACACCTTTTAGACACGAAGAAAGCATATAAACTTACTTTTAACCATGATTGATTTCGAAAAAAGAAACTTTTTTTTTTAGGGAAGTAGAGTTGCTAGGGACTGGAATATCAATAAGAGTGTAATATGCACTCTAACGATAATGCAAACATAGCAGTTGAGAATTTTAGAGTACTGTGTACTCAACCCACAACAATGCCATAGGTATAAATCTATCATGTTAGTGGTTGTTCATATGAGCAAGCATGGTTGTCTTTTGCATTAAATGGGTATTAGTTAAACGGGTGCAGAATATAAACTGTATATAGGATTAAAATATTATTTGATAGAAGTTACATATCAAATATTGTTACATAATCCAGAATTTGCTGCTAGCAATTTCGGCCAGAGTATTCACATACAGTACTGTAAGTGCTTTGTAAGCGGATAGTGATGGGAAGTTCAGAATATCATGATTAGCGGCTCGGAAGTATCTGGATAGGATACACTATTTGATCAAGCTTCATGTGCCAGAAGCATCAGCCATAGCCCTGCCATGGTGGTCTAGTGCTATGGCAGCTCGGCTGCTGATTCAAAGGTCGGAGGGGTGCATCCCGGCCACTGTGGCTGCATTTAGATGGATGTGAAATGCTGAGGCCCATGTACTGTGCGATGTCAGTGCATGTTAAAGAACCCTAGGTGGTCAAAATTTCCGGAGCCTTCCACTACAGTGTCTCTCGTAATCATATTGTGGTTTTGAGACTTATAACTTCAGACATCAACCAAATCATCAGAGGCATCAGCCATAGATTTTGGACTTAATTTAGGGCCTAGTAAACCATTCTTTAATTTTGAGTGGAATAATCTGGATTAGGTGTTTCAGGAATTTGGTGCCAGGTACATGCAAATAATGCTATCCTGGGCATTAATGTAGTTAATGTGACTGTAGGTACTGTGGTACCAGTCATCATTGGCTATTGCATGATCATTCTAATTCCCTGCATCACAATTGCAGTACACTTATTAGACAATTGTCAGGTGCTCGATTCCAGCCAGCTTGTACTTGGGATTTTGTTAACATGGGAAACACATTCACTAGTAGTGTAGCTTTTCCAACAAATAATCGTTAGTTATGTATCAGCAGAGCAAATTTTGCCTCGTCCCTAGTTTGTGCTATGAATGGGACGATTTACATAATTTTAGGAGTGTTTCAATGCCCTCATTTCCTGCTACCTTCAATGGCTTTCAAGTTATCTAAATATTTAACATTTAATCTTTTAAAAGCTCTTTTAATCTTTTAAAAGCAGAATACTGTTAGTCTCTGAGAAAAAGTGCAGCAACAGGGGTGTTCTTTCTACTAGAATGCAAGACTCCAGCAGCCTTTGCATGCTGCAAATCGTCATTTGTCTGCTAAACTTAGTACCGACGTGCATCCATCACCTTATATTTTGTATATCAAACTGAATTTTAATAAGCTAAGAGGGGTTTCTTATGAGCTTCCCATTTTGTAAATGAGTATATACTTACTGCTTACATTTTGGTTGTGTGTGGTACATTGCTTTAACATTTGACTCAGTCCATTAGGAATATGCTCTCTGCACTTGCAGAATAAGTGTTTGTTTGTTTTTTGTGTAGTTCCACTTACGGTAATATGTATATGTGTGGTGCAGCACAGTTTTCTGTCTGCAACTGGATGCAATAGTTTATCCTATATATGCTGGTACATATTTGAAATATTGAATCCGGTTGTTTGACAAGTGTACATAGATTTGCTGTTTCTTTTTTTTTCTTTTTTGTGCTGCAGTGCAGTTCTTAACTGGATATATGGTCACTCTTTTGTATGACTTCTACTGGTAGTCTGTACATAACATTTTTGTGACTGTTTATAGTCTGTGGTGCACATAAATTGCTATGTTTTAGCATTTGCTATAATACTGTGATGCCGAACTCTGTTTCTTACTTTTGTGTAATGATTATCTTTCTGTAATGCAGACAATCTGCACGTAGAAAATGCTTGCAGCTAATTGTGCCACACAGAATGTGATCTTTTCCCATCTTTGTTCTTATTGTTGCTTGGCCGAAAATACATTTAAGCATTAACCAAGAATCTTGGTTAGAACCAACTACATTGCTTCCATTTCATTGCCTTTCATGTATGTTGTCCCCTCAACCATATTTATTTTCCGGTCAACATGCCTTTGATTCTCTCAGATCCTTTTGTGAAGTGCACATACCAGTGTATGCATATATTGCAGTAAACATTTCACTGCTTGGCCACTCAGGAGATTGCCTTTTGTGAGAGCTGTTTTCTGAGGGAATATCAAACTTTCTGATGCCACACAACCATGATGTTAGTAAGATGCTGACTGACCTGGTTATGGAACCTGGTCGCCACTGATGCTGATCATTATGGTATCGCTTCTGAAACACTAGCGATCAGTTGTCACCTAGTCTCTTTTCTTTACTAAGTCTGGTTTTTTAGGTTAAGTTCTTTTTTGGTTCGGTTCTCTTTAAGTCCGGTTCTTTTACTAAGTCTGGATCTTTCGTTTCATGCCCTGGCATGCTATCCCTTTCATTTTTCTTTCTTTATACAAGCCTCTGTCCATTATGCGCTAGTATAGATTCTTGTTAACGATTCCAGTTCTATCCATTCTCTTCCCTGTTTTTGTCCACCAATATTCTGAACACCTGTAAATTCACCTGTATGAACTCCTGACAAGTTATGAAACTTGGGAGTGTCTGAAAGATGCATGCCTCCCACAGGCGTGCTTAGTTTAGAGGAACAATATGACATTCGATATGCAATATCTTTAGTCAACTTTTCTTGCAGCAGAGACTTGGCTTCACCCCAAGACAGAGCTCATGTGGTGGTCACGAGAACTAATGGCGCTGCGGTCAAGTCCGGATGCAGGTTTGCCGCGTCGTCTGCTACTGCATAGGTGCGGTGGGAGCGCAGCTGTATTAAACCTGTGCTCGCTCACTCGTCTGTGTTGATTTATTGCTCGTTTGACAACCGGCATGAGCTTTGTAAGCAAATTCGCTGTTTTCTATGAATGACAGCTGCAAAAGCGCTGTATGAATCAGGCCGACGTCCACGTTTTTATTTAAATGCCAAAAACTACTCTATCAGTTGTGACTTGATGTGTCTGCCAGATAAGGCAGTTTATTATTAATCATGTGGAATGTGATGAAATTGGAATAGATGAGGAAATTCATTCAACACTGACCACCGGATAACGTGAGAGAGGTTTACAAAATGCTGTGTACTGCAACATCTGCGAACGGAGAGCTCCTTTCCATCCCATATAAGCTTCTCCACTTTGCAACATACAGATATTAACAGATGCTGTGGTGCCTGTGGTATGCGATTTTTGGATAATAAAATCCCATGATGAACTAATACTGCTTCAACAATAGTGCCCACCTACCTTGACGCTGCATCTAACCGTTCCCACTGCACATTGCCTAGTTTGAGGCTAATTACCAAGCCACGCCAAATTAAGCTCAGACTAGTTATGTCAAGTTTAAGCTATAACTAATTATGGTAGGCCTAATTAAGCTTATTTTGATTAAGGAAAGTCCAGTTACATTGTTAGATCAAGGAAGCATCATCAAGCCAATAAGTAAACTAGGTCTAATTAGGCTGGTAATAAAGTAGAGCCCATTAGATTAAAAATTAGGTCATCTAATTGTGTGACTAATTAGTGAAGCCTATTCAAGATACGACCAATTAAACACAAGTTTAATTAAGCTAATCAAGCTAAACTGAATTAAAGGGGTCCATGAAACTTTTTTTGTCATTGTGTCATTCATTAGGCAATACAACTGTGAAATCATTCACACCATAAATAAAGCGCAGCACCTTGCGCTAAGGTAGCTATGGGCTTATTTCTGTCGCCTTCCTCCTTACCACTGCTGTTCCTTCTCAACTCGAATAGCTGCGGAGTGCGCGCTAGTGACGACTGCGCCTCCCACGTCAGCCGCTGTGCAGAGCCCTCCGTAGCGACGTAGTGCCGCGATGTCTTTACTGGGGTCGCCGGCCTCGACAGTGCTACCCTCTGTAATAGTGCACCGGCGGCTCGTGTGTGCGCCGCCAGATGCCGCGACGATACCGTTGGCTGACCTTCAGTGCTCGTGACGTCACGTGGGTTCCGCTTCGTAGCACCCATCGCATGTCCCGTGGGAAGGGGCGGTTTAAAACGCTTCGAGTCGAGTCGCGTCGATCTCTCACGATGTGCGTATTTAAAACTTTGTAGCAAGTTACGCGCTTAACGCAGAGTGCCGATATTGTTACGCTAATGATCAGAAGGACTCGGGCTATTGGTGCAACGCATTTGTACAAAATCACGAAAACCGTTTCAGGGTCCCTTTAAGCTTGCAGAGATGCTGTAGGCAGCGTAATTTCAGGTGTTCTGTGTGCAGTGAACTTGCTTGACACCCATATCGATCCCCTTCCAATAGTATTATATTTCCAGTCATGCTCATGTCATAGCATGACATGAGAACATCATATCAGGTCATGAACGTGACTATGACCAATATCGTGCCATGTCCTTTTGACCAATATCACATCCTTCGAGATTCACGTTTCGTTTGACACCCACCTCGACCGCCTTCTTACAGTTTCAAGCTTTTCCTTGTATTACGCGTCATTAATAACATGCTTTGCAAACTCATGCCATTGTTTAATCGTGGTTTGGTAATTCACGGTGCACTCTTATATTATCGCAACCAGTCTAACCTACCTTGTGTGACTTACAAACATTAGTTAGCGATTTTCAATCGTTGATTTCTGGACATGCTCACTTTCATAGTTATAGTCATGAGCATGACTTGAAGCCTGGCTATCATGCTGATTATGCCCGAGTCATGTCCGCGTTAAATTAAGGGCTCCTGTGATATATCGTGTTACGTGATTAGTCATTTATTTCTCAAAGCATCGTTTCTTGTGATAATTTTCCATAATTTTGGAACCACCCTCTTTTAAGGTGACTGAAACATTTAGGTTACTCTAATTGAGACATTAAGGCTCTCGCCTTAATGAGTGGCACCATTGTTAGCAAAAGCAACAGTGTTTTTATGACGAGACGAGTAATCTTACAACAATACCTCAAACAAAGAAGAGGCGACGATGTTCCCTGTTTCCCAGTTTTACTGCTACCGACCGGCCCCGCTGATCCTGCCTTTGCCCGCGCAGTGACACGCGAAACAATGCCGACGGCAACTGTCCTGCTAATCAGTCAGATCCCACATACTCACAAATGAACCTACCTAACGATCCTAACGATTCCGCGATGTTTACAAAGAGCGAAACAAGGTCTTGCTGAAACACACACAACGAATGCACGCGCCCGCACGGAGAGCCCGGCGGCGATGGCCGAAGTCCACTTCCTCGCGCGAGCCAATGGGCGCGCGGCTCGTCTCCTTGGTCGCGAGCTGTCTCTGGAATGGAAATACGCAGCCCGGCGAGCAAACAGCCCAAGATGGCGCCACCGCTAAACGTCGCTAGCGGCACTTCATTGCGGCGCCCAGGAGGGCTCTATTGGAAAGGTCTATATTCTGCATCTTTCATCCTGTGCCGTACTGCGTCTTACTTCGATGAACAAGTAGCTAAAAACAATGGAGAACATGTAATGTCACTGGAGCCAACGCTTCGATAAGTGGTCCTCTCTTCGTCAGGACGGCAACTTCCTTTTCGAGCGTTCGTTTCAGTACGCTTTGCACGCTCTCACCCGTCCTCAGAAGCAGAAGGGTGGCACATGCGAACACACACACACACAGAGAGAGAGAAAAAGGGAGTTTGGTGACAAGTGTTCGCGTGACTAATATAACAAGAAAGCACGAAAGCTTGGCACATTGCTAGAAAAGTGACTAGAATGTTTAACACCGGTGTTTTCGTCGAACATGGCCGCGAGGCCCACCACTGCAGTGGTCGGCGCTGCGATCGCTTTGACGTCATAGGTAGGATGCCCCTTCCTACCTTGCTCGTTGCGCTGCGCAGCTCCCTTGTACAACGCGACGTGCGGGTCAAATCGCGCATTCTAAATGCTTTGTAGTCTAAATGCTCAGCATGGAACGTTCGCTTCTGGGAATGTCAAGTTCATTATCGGTATGCAGAGCAGTATTCGACCAGCGTTCGCCATGTGTTAGCATAAAAACTATGGTGTAAAGCCTAAAATTTCATGACGTACCCGTTTTCATTCGTGATTTTCTTATCCCTGCGTCTGAAAAGATGTGTGGTTATATGAACAACGTAATCTTTTTATATACGTTTGCTTTCCAACAAATTAACATACTGTTCTCATTAATTCTGGTTACGCCATTTTTTTACTATCATTCTAAGTAATATTTCTGCCTCTGCGATTCTGTTTTACCCTAACTGGCATGTACAGAACGAGCTCGCGCAACTACTTGCTAGTGATAGCTGAAGTTTTTTAGAAGTACTGCCAATTTAGCATCCTCATTTTAATTGTCGCTTTTTTACACCAAACTAATTGACGTGTTTGGGCACGTAAACAAATCTTCCTTGGGAAAGCAGCCGCGAATTCTCGGACTATTTGTCAATGAAGTTCTTGGTGCTGGATAATGGCAGGCTAACTGTAAATGAGGAAAGAAAGAAAATAATAGGCCAAGTTTGCGCTAATTCGCGCATGGCTTAATACATCGCAGCTAGTCGATTTGAAGTTGGACATTGTTTTTATATGGCCTTGCTATAGGTCTCAATTCGCAACCAATGTAGCCGTAGAGCAGTCGGTCTTGCCTCAGTCTTAATTAAGCTTCATTAATTATTATTGGTTTAATTAGGCTGGTCCACTTGATAATACATAGCCTCATTCTTCGCCTAATTAGGCATGACTGAATCAGTCAGCCTAACTAGATTCTGCTTAGTTCTTCTTGAAACAAGCTGGGATAATTAGTAGGACATAATTAGGCTTCGTTTAATTAGTCGGACTTGATTTCATAGGCCTTAAGATTATTAGGCTAGAGTTAATTATAATTTACCCTAATTAGATATTGTTTAATTAGTATTAGGCTAAACAGGCTTGGTTTATTCTAATTGAATCGATATAATGAGTTTTAACTTAACTGCGCTAGCCTGAGTACTAGCTTTAGTAGGCTTCGCTTCATTAGCATTACTGTAATGGGGCTTGCACTAATCAGTCTTAGCTTAATTAGCCCCGAATATGCGTAGCTTATTTGGCTCTATGACCAGCTCATGCACAAAGTAAACCTATCTACCGTAATGGAAACGGCGGTGATTGCCACGCCAGCACTCCATGCTTGATAGCGCACCAGTCCGCCGATCATCCCCATAATATGCTGTCGACAGTGCGCGCGGGCCGCCCGCACGGACGGTGGTATCCTGCCATACCCTGATTCGGTGCACATTTTTTCTTTCGCTGTTTCACGATAACTTATCGTGAATGCAAGTAACTTACCGTGAACGAATGCAAGTGACTTGCATTCGTTCAACACAAGATATGCGAAATGTGACGTCAGAAGTATTCCCTAATCAATAATCAGCGTGTCTAGCATAGCCTCATACGGAATTGGCTATGGCTCAGATAGCAACTACTTATACACGGTGGTGGGCACGGAATCGTCGAATCACTGAAATGCATTTTTGGGGGCCGGCCATGAGAGCACGGGGAAGCGCTCGCGGCGCACACAACAAAAAGAACCGCGGTGGCATAAACGTAGGAAATGTGGAGTTGCAGCAGACGACAAAACCCGGCATCCTATGAGTGACGTCAGAGCGTAGGTGGCGCGACAGTATGTCCTGAAAAGAGACTTTCGGTAAGAAACATTGCTGCTTGTACAAGCGAAATACCTGAACCTTTCACCGTCACGGTCGTTCGTCCTCCACCGTATCTAATGGACGCAAGGGTTCCCTTTGAAACGTTTATGCCTGAAGACTGGAATGCACCGAACTTGTATATGACATACGATTCCCTGTATTTTCTGTCTGTCGCTGAGCTGAAGTTTACCTGAAGTAGATAAAATTGAGTTCGTCAATGTTATGACCTGCCATATTAAAATACTGTGCCACTGGCTTCGGCAGCTTATTCGTGGTGTCCGCCAGGTGCACGTTTAATCTAACATTAACTGATTGACCAGTTTCGCCGATGTGTCAGGGTGAACATTCCAACATGCAAATAACATTTGAACTAGTGTAAGTAAAGCTAGATTTTATTAGATGCGAAGCAGCTCTTTGACTAGCCTGTGTAACGCCCTTTGTGCGTCCGTACGGCGAGGGCGAGGGCAACGCGCTGCCCTCGCCGCAGGTGTTGGAGCGGTGCCAAGTAGGTCACGCCGCAGCTGCGCGTTGACGTCACGCTCCCCTCGCAGTGCGCGCTGACGTCACTCTCTCCCTCGCCTGCCGCGCGCTCGCCGCAGCTGCCGTCGACTGAGTGAGCGTGCTTGGCGAGCTCGTCTGCCGCCTCGTTGCCCGCGATGCCCACATGTGCAGGCAGCCACTGGAGAACGACATCGCAGCCGCTCTCCCGCAGGGACAGGAGGTTTCGGGCCACTCGTTGGGCGAGTGGCGGGCCGCATTCCTCCCTCGCGATAAGTCGGAGGGCAGGTTTCGAATCGCAAAATATGGCTGCACGTGTGGGCATCGCGGGCAACGAGGCGGCAGACGAGCTCGCCAAGCACGCTCACTCAGTCGACACTTCACTTTCTGACTGCGCCAGCTCCTACGATACAGCGCGCATCAACTTTCGGAAAGAGCTGGCGCGGTCGCACCCGGACAGCCGTTTCGCCGACGGCAGGCTGCCACACCCACTCCCCGCTACCGGATTCACTCGGCGAGAACGCGCCTTCCTCCTCGCCCTGCGAACTGGTACGTGCTGGCCAGCCGAGCGCCGACACCGCCTCCGTGGTTTCCCTTCCTCTGCTTGCTCAGACTGCGGGGAAGTGGAGACACTCTCTCACCTGCTCAGTGACTGCCCGGCCCACGTGGATGCGCGTAAACAACTGTGCGCGCGCTATCAGAAACTCGGCCTGCCCTGTTCCTCAACGGAGCAGCTCCTGTTTCCTGACGGCTGCAATGAACGGCGCCGCTCTGCCCTTGCAGCCCTTGAAATAAAGAGGCGCTTTCGAGCGCTCTGCCCTTGAAATAAAGAGGGAAGCATTTTATGATTATTCAAGAGGAAGCGCTTTATTGTTTGAAGCGAGATCGGGCTGCCTTAGAACGCGTATTTATAAAGCGAAATTCAGTAAAGAAGAAGAAAAATGCACATGCTGTGAGGAAGATAAGGAAACAACGGAACATGTTCTGATTGAATGCGGAAATATCCACCCAGGTGTACGTTTGGGCACCACCCTACAGGAAGCCTTGGGTTTTAGGGCGAACAACGGGAAGCTGAACATAGCCGCGATTGAAATAAGTAAGAGACGGTTAGAATACTGGTGGCAGAAAACTAGAGAGAACGGACAAAAATAATTATAGGGAAAAATATGGACTTTCTGCCATAAGGGGCAGGGAACTGGGCTATGAATTTCCGTTTTTGCTATGCTATGATCGATTTCGTTGAAGTAAATTTAAAAGGCACGAGGAAAACTTAAAGAGAGAGAAAAAAAAAGTTCTTAAATCTTCTTACGAGCCTGGTGGCGCACATGTCACCGCCCCGTTACAAAGGGGACGCTCATAGCATCCATCCATCCATCCAGCCCTCCTCTCATTTACCGAGGTCACTGGCCTGACTGGGCGGCTTTAAAGCCGCTCGCCAGGCTGTTTGTGTTCCCTGTTCATGTTTGTGTTCCCCTTGTGTTTGTGTATGTGGCCGGACATGGTGTGGTTTTGACCTCTGCCTCCCTTCTTTCTTCTCTCTCTCTCCATTTAATTCCCCAACCCCTGAGTGTACCGGTTGAGGTGTCCTCACTGAGAGACAGTTACCGTGCACTCTGCACCCTATTTTCTTCACTTCCCTAAATAAATGGAATCTCTCTCTCTCTCTCTCGTCCGTTCGCCCGCAACACCTGCCGCTACCGCCGCTCGCTCTGCTACCGCGACCGACAAAAAATTAACACCATCTTCCCAAAGGGAACCCTGATGGGATGCGAAGCACCCGCGTTAGCGCCGTTCAACCCGTGACGCCACCCGTGCGCAACGCTGCTGCTTCGCATCCCATCAGGGTTCCCTTTGGGAAGATGGTGTTAATTTTTTATGACATAGTCACTGCCTGTGCCTTTAACTTTAAGGTCATTTGGATATGCTTGCAAGTTTTAGACCTGGGACGGGAGCACGTTATTACACGGGCGGTACGCTGAAGGTTTACTTTGGCATATACGGAGGTAGGTGAGTCTTGGTATTTTGACTAGTCCACCCCACTTAGCTTCAAAAATCGTGTATCTCCGTGGTATCAGCCATCATTCTATGCTTACTTTTCACGTTAATATGCCTCACCCTAAACGAATAAATGAGAAAAAAACGATATGCGATGAAAAAGAAGCGAATTTCAATGACATTGGTTCTTAATTGTCAAATTCCGTCGGTTCATTTTTTTTAGTGATCGCTTTTCCCAATCTAACGGGGATATTTTTGCTGCAAGAATAGACGAACTTATAAAGAAATACATTCCTAACCGCATACTGCCACCTATTATCAGCACGCAATATGGTACAACGCCTACATCAGACGACTATCCAATTAACCGCTAAAGAAAGCTTTTACAGATCGGCGAGACTTGCGCCTCCCGAAGACCGTTGGGCGGTTTGACAAACTGAACACAGTGCTTGCGTTACTGCCTTACAGTCCTCTAAGCTGCGTTTTCTTTCTCGAACACTGCCAGAACTTCTTACAGCTAATGTACAAGAGTTTTGGCGTTTAATTGACTCTTTACCAGTTAAAAAGCATAGCTCTAGTTAATAATTTTGACAGTGCAGCCTGCACTGATACATACAGCGATATTTTTAGTGACACTTCTAAAAAAACAACTTCTAAAAAACAAATTTTACCCCATTTCCTGAACTATAACTATTCTGTCATGCCACCAATTTCCATTGGTGCTTCCGGTGTTGCTAAACTTATAAACAATTTGCCCATTCACTCTTCTCCCGACCATGACAATATAAGCAGTAAATTTCTGAAAGGCACCGTTACTCGCAGTTCGTTGCTACACCCTAAACACGGTAACCTTTTATTTCTTTTATAGGTGCACAAAAATGTGAAAATATGCTCCTTTACTAAAGGTTAACGCGCTCTAACCTTTAGTAAAGGAACATATTTTCACATTTTTGTGCACCTATAAAATAAACTAAAGGTTACCGTGTTTAGAGTGTACTAACAAAATTCTTTCAACAGTCTTTAGATATACATCCACCATTCCTAAACAGTGTATAATCGGGAAGGTTGTCCCAACATTTAAGTCGGGTAACAAATATTCTCCGAAAAATTATTGCCCTGTTTCACTAACCATAGCACTTCCTGTAAGTTATTAGAGCATGTGATTTTCACCAACCTTATGAACTTTCTTGAATCGAATTCTTTCTTTACGCCGGCGCAACATGGCTTCCGTAAATACTCTTCATGTGAGACACAGCTAATATAATTCACCCACAAGCTTATTCGGATTTTAGATCGTTCGTCATGTGCTGATTGTATCTTTTTAGATCACAGTAAAGCTCTCGACAAAGTGTGTCACCGACTACTGCTATTGAGATTTAGTCTACTATACGTCAACAACAATTTACTGAAGCGGACTGAGTGTTTCTTACGTCACCGGGTCCAATACGTAACAGCTAACAATCACAATTCGTCGTCTGCTGGGTTCACTAAGGGCTACCACAAGGGTCAGTGCTCGGTCCACTTCTATTCAGATTTACATCAGCGACCTCACTTGGTCAATTTCTTCTAGAATTCATTTTTCAATAAACAACCGTGATATCGACAGTTCATGCTTTCAGTCTGATCTGAACACAGTAGCAGCTTCGTGCAACACATGGCCAACTTAAATATTGGAAAATGTAAAGCAGTGGGCGTAACTAGAACCGCTACTCCGCCATTAACATATTACTTGAACAACGTCCCACTCGATCCTGTCAGCTCTTATAAATACTTGGGCATTCTTATTACGTCGAACCTATCTTGGGCACCCCACATCGAATACATTACTAACTATGCCAATCAGTTATTAGGCCGCATGCGTCGTAACACCATTCGCACTTAAACTACTTTTACACAAAACATTAACACGTTGCAAACTTGAATATATGCTTTATATGTATCGGATCCATGAAGACAACTTGATTACCTCACGATCCTTACCAAGACAACTTGACTACCTCACTTGAACAGAACAACTCAATGCGTTTCATGCTGTATTATTCTCATCGCATTGCCAGTATAACGTCAGTGAAGTTCAGCATAGGTCTTGGTTCACTTGCATCCATTTGGAAAATATCGCATTTGGTCACGTTTCAAAAATTATGCTATCATTCCACCCTACATGACATCATCGTCATAATCATCATCATCATGTCTACGCCCACTGCAGGGCAAAGGCCTCTCCCACAGATCTCAAATTTTCCCTGTCCTGCGCGAACTGGGCCCAATTTATTCCCGCGAACTTCCTCATCTCATCTGCCCACCTAACTTTCTGCCGCCCCCTGCCACGCTCACCTTCTCTAGGAACCCACTCTGTTACCCTTAATGACCAACGGTTGTCTTGTCTTCGCATTACATGGCCCGCCTATGCCCATTTCTCCTTCTTAATTTCTATTAATATGTCCCTAACACGCGTTTTTAAGCTGAACCCTCTTAGTTAGCCTCCAAGTTTCTGCCCCGTAGGTGAGTACCGGTAAGATGCAGCTGCTATACATTTTCCTCTTCAGAGACAACAGTAAGCTACCATTCATTATCTGACAATGTTTGCCGAATGCACCTCCACCCCATTCTTGTCCTCCTAATTGCCTCATGATTCGGATCAGGGGTCACTACCTGGCCTAAGTATATAGACATATTCACTTACTATTTCCAATGCCTCGCCAGCTATCTCAAATCGCTGTGCTCGCCCAAGGCTATTGAACATTACTTTAGTTTTCTGCATATTAATTTTCAGGCCCACTGTTCTGCTTTGCCTGTTTATGTCAGCAATCATGCTTTGTAATTCATCTCCCGAGTTACTTAGCAATCGGTAATGACACCAGCAAATCTGAGGTTACTGAGGTATTCCCCATTAACCCTTGTACACCTACCTGTTCCCAATCCAGTGTTCTATAAATACTTCTTGTAAACATGCTGTGAATAGCATTGGAGAGATTGTGGCCTCTTGCCTTACTTACGGCCTTCCTTACAGGTATTTTGCTGCTCTCCTTATGGAGGACTATGGTGGCTGTGGAGCCGTTGTAGATATCTTCCATTAGTCTTACGTAGTACTCGTCTACGCCCTGGTTCCGCAATGCCTGCTTGACTGCTGAGGTATCGACCGAGTCAAATGCTTTCTCGTAATCTATGAAGGCTATATGTTGGAGTTTGTTATACTCCGCACATTTCTCTATCACCTGATTGATAGAGTGAATATGGTCTACTGTGAGTAGCTTTTACGAAACCCTGCTTGTTCGTTAGGTTGACTGAAATCTAAGGTGGCACAAATTCTGTTAGCGATTACCTTGGTAAATACATTGTAGACGACTGACAGTAACCTAATCGGCCTGTCATTTTTCAAGCCCTTTGTGTCGCCTTTCTTATGGATTAGGATGATGTTCGCATTTTTCCAAGATTGCGGTATGCTCGCAGTCATTAGGCATAGCGTATACAGGCTCGCCAGTTTTCCAGAATAATCTGCCCCCCATCCTTAAAGGGATCTGCTGTTATCTTATCCTCGCCGGGTGCCTTTCCCGCTTGCACCTCTTCAAAGCTTTCACTACTTCCTCTGTCAGTACTGGTGGAATGTCAGCCTCTTCTAAACTGCTTCCCCGTTCACTATTATCCTGGTTATCGCAGCTACTATAGAGTTCTCTGTAAAACTCCTCGGCTATTGTAACTATATATCCGATCCCTATTCGTGATCACATTGCCTTGCCTGTCTCGTAATGCATACGTCTGATTTTGCCTATGCCTTCACCGGCTCCTTCCGTTCTTTAGAGCATGCTCAATCCGCTCCATATTGTGCCTTCGTATGTCGACTGTCTTACGCTTATTGATTAACTTCGAAAGCTCCGCTAGTTCTATTCTGTCAGTTGCATTAGATACTATCATGCCTTGCCGTTTTCTAATCATGTCTTTTGTTTCCTGGGAAAGTTTGCTAGTAATCTGTCTATACCAATCTTACCTCCTGCTTCTATTGCGCACTCCGTGACAATGCGTGTGAGATTATTGCTGACTTCCTGAACGCAAATGTCTGCTTGCTCATTTTCGTACCTCCGTACATATCTCATCGCACTGACCAACGTCATAAGGTTGGCATCGCATTTTGCAATTCGCAGACTTTCTACCGGTCATTTATACCCCGCACATCAGTTTATTGGAATCGCCTATCTGAAGGCACCGTTACAGTTACTGATTACCATATTTTCCGTCAACCTCTAGGTAATGTTTTATAATTACCAAATACATTTTGCATTATGTACCTACCATTTTAATTTAGTTCCTATCCTTACTCAACTCTTTCCGGTAGGTGACCCTTGGGATTTCGGGAAACGCTTTCCTATGGCGCTCGTTGCTTGATTGATATTATTGGACCGTATTTACGCAGAATATTATTTATGTTTGGAAGTGTATTGGAGTATTTTGTTAAGAACGCCAGGGGCTCGTTGGTCTGTGCCTCAGATTTTCTTTCCTCTAAGGTTGGTGTCCTACCTAGTTTGCACGCGTCACTGCATGCCTTGTTCAGCGCGTCGTGCAGGTGATTTCTTTCAGCTTCCTTTAGATTGCTAAAATGGGAACGTAACCCACGTCATTGCTAGAAATCCTTCTTATGCGCCTTGCCTGCCCGACAAATAATCATTAAATTGAGGTATCGCTGGCTATCCCTTGGCTTTCTGTAACGTGTCATCAGTTTTCCTTTTTGAATGGAAACTGTCGTGTCAAGAAAATCAATTTTACTAGTAGAGTGGTACATGGAAAGTTTAATGTTACAATGAAAATTGTTAAAATGGTCGAAAGATGTGTTTGTACACTTACACCATGTTCCCAAATAATAAACGTACCGTATATGTAACGGAGGTAGGTGCGAGATTTCAGCGGCGACGATTCCAAAACCCGTGCTTCTAATTGCACCGTGAAGATGTTGGCGCATAGGTCGGCGCAGAAGGAGTTCCCACGCTGGTGCCACAAATTTTAGGCAGCTGTTCGAGTCGAATTTATGTAATTAAGTGTAAAGATTAATTTCAGAAATACGATGTAAACTTCAGCCGCGTGTGCTCACTTGATATATATACCTGTGTTGCATTGGAGGGCGCTTCGATTCCTTCTGTGATAATTATATTCGTGTATATTGTAACGACGCGTTATTAACGAGGATGCGGAGCAGCACAAGGAAATAGACTTTATCCGTCGTCCAAAAGAGAACAGAACGTCTTCTTCGCCGCGATCAGCGTGCAAGCGCGTTCAACTTCAGCTTTGTCTGCGTTGGCACATACCCGCGGCAGTACAGTTGTTCCAATTGCTCCCCCTTAAAAAAAACCATCGTACCGATGATGGAAGCACGCACAACCGCGACAAAACGACTGCGTAGCGTTGTCAAGCTTCACAGTACGGCTTCATACGAAGCACGTGCACGACTTCGGGCAAGTTCCGTCGGCGGTTTGAGCATTGTGAGCTGTCGGGAAGTGCTTCGTAGTTTACGTCACTGATGCGTCGGAGAACTACGTAAGGCCCGAAGTATCTGTGCAGTAGTTTTTCAGAGAGCCCACTCCGACGAATAGGTGTCCAGACCCAGACTCTGTCGCCTACGTTGTACGTTACGGGTCTGTGGCGAAGATTATAGCGCCTAGCGTCGCAGTCCTGTTGCTCGTGGATCCGCAGGCGCGCAAGCTGCCTAGCTTCTTCCGCTCGCTGGGTGATTTCTTCAGTAGTCGCCTCGTTGTCACCAAGTTCATGGGGAAGCATTGCGTCTAATGTTGTCGTAACCTCACGGCCGTAAACGAGACTGAAATGTGTCTTGCGAGTGGTTTCTTGATGAGCCGTGTTATATGCGAAAGTGACATAAGATAAAATCTCGTCCCAGTTCTTATGATCTGCGTCTACGTACATGCTTATCATGTCAGCCAGTGTTCTGTTGAGTCGCTGCGTCAGCCCGTTCGTCTGGGGGTGGTAGGCCGTTGTCTTCCTGTGGGCTGTGCCACTCAGCCGTAGAACGTTGTCCAAAAACTTCGCCATGAACGCTGTACTCCTGTCTGTGATCACTACGGCAGGTCGTCCATTCGTCGTGTTCCTCGTTGAAATAGGCGTATTCAAGGTCGTCGCAACTTTCGTCAAGTCGTCATTCGTCGAAAACGGGGGCTCTTGGGAATTTCGGTAACTGGCAACCTCACCCCCGGAGGTCGCTGCGTCTAGTTTCCCCGTCGCGGGCTAGGGGACCTGCCCCTATTGACGTCGGCAAAAGTGCTGCGAGTCGGCGAGTTGTAGTGCGCAGTAGGAGATGGCGAAGGAGAACGTGATCGCGGCGTCACTGTATATTTTGCTGCTGAGTGTTCCCAGAAGCGTAAGCGTCGTTATAGGTACGTCGACCGTCATAGGGTGCATAGCCGGAGTTAGCAGGAAGGTTCGGGTATTGGTCAACGCGGTAGGGGCAATACCGATAGACGTGCCCTGCTTGGCCACAATGGTAGCACACTGGTCGGCGGTCAAAGGTGCGGTACACATCGGTTTTCTGACGCTGGTAGTTCGGGGTCAACTCTCTAGGGAATCGTGGAGGGGCTTGCGTATGTCGAACATATGACACTGTTTGAGCTGGCGGCGTGATTGGCGGAGTCGCTAAGGTCGACGGGTACGGTACCGGCTCTGTTTTCAGCGTAGGCGACGGCCCAGTTGAGGTTGTCAGCGCTGCCGAAGTTGCGTCGATTGGCCGGCTAACTGTCTCCGCATGCGTGAGGCGCCGCGGCACGTCACCGCCCCCTGGCGACGCGAATGCTTGTCGGACTTCTTCGCGGACCACTTCAGCTACAAGAGATAAAGATGATGCCGGTTCCGCCGGCGCAATAGCAAATCCGAGTTGCCGAAGCTCTTCGCGCACCACCCCTTTTATAATGTCACGCAGCAACCTGTCGTTACCCGCAGTCAGTGCGCAAGTGTTCGCCGCCGAGTAGCTGTCATGCTGGCGGTGTCGTTGCTGTAGTGCCTGTTCAATGGCCGTAGCCTCTTTTGCAAACTATGCTACTGTTGTGGGCGGATTTCTCACAAGGCCGGCAAACGGTTGTTCTTTCACGCCCCGCAAGAGATATCGCAGCTTTCTTTCCTCCGGCATGTCGGGGTCCGCCCTACGGAAAAGACGGGTCATGTCTTCCGCGAACATAGCAACGCTCTCATTTGGTTTTTGAATGCGAGATTCAAGGAGACGCTGCGCGTTTTCCCTTCTATCGATAGTGGTAAAAGTGTCAAGCAGCTGTGTGCGGAAATCGTCCCACGTAGCAAAGCTCCTCCCCCGGTTCACACACCACGTCCGAGCGTTGTCCTTGAGGTAGAAATAGACACTAGTGAGCTTATCTTCTGAGCTGGTCTTGTTGTATTTCTCGACGCGCTCGAACTGGTCTAGCCAGTCTTGAGCGTCCTCAAAGGCGTCACCATGAAACTTCTCCGGAACCATGGGATTCTGCAGTGTTACCTGCGATGGGGCTGTAGTGGCCATGGTTGTCGACGGAGGCGAGTGAGCTCGCGAATTTCCTTGCAAGGCCTCGGGAGACAGGCCGAGCAGGCGGCGACTGAACCGGTGGACCGGTGTTTCGACGCGAGATGGCGATTCCGGGCTGGAACGTCCTGGCGATTCTGGGCTGGAACGTCCGCTCCGCGAAGGGGTGCCAAGCATGAAGGATACCCAGCACCTCCACCAGTGTAACGACGCGTTATTAACGAGGATGCGGAGCAGCACAAGGAAATAGACTTTATCCGTCGTCCAAAAGAGAACAGAACGTCTTCTTGGTCGCCGCGATCAGCGTGCAAGCGCGTTCAACTTCAACTTTGTCTGCGTTGGCACATACCTGCGGCAGTACAGTTGTTCCAATATAGAGAACACATTTAATGTTACTAGAATTGCCTGATTCGCGAGTGATTGCATTTCGTTAATAGAATAAACGATCCGTAGAAAGGGAGGTGTATCCTCAATAAAGGACGCAAGGAGGGACGGTATGTCAGATAAGTGGTGATAATGTCTCCGTCGGGGTGGTGTTGTTGGTTACGTCTTAGTTGAGTTTCATATGATATTCTGTATTATACCTTTCATCGCTAAAGGTTGCATTTTTAACTTTAGCTACGGGAAAATTTCGTTTATGCTGACTCAGAAACTGCACTTGCAGCCCCATGCATTTTTACAAAATGATTAGCGCTAAGTGTTCGAGCGTGCTTTGATTACATGATCGTAATAGGCACCGATATCACGCACGATTCTAAAGACGCAGTCTGAGTGCTTTTCGCCCATATTGTTGATGGAGTAATAGTCAAGGCATTCCTTGATTATTGTGCTTCAGCTATAGCTAGTCATCACTGTTGTACTTCTGCAGGCAGTTGTAAATACACTCAATAGGAAACACGTAATTGACATTCATATAAGATTTTATTAACATTAAATAATATTAAGCACTTATAGTGCCTATGCATTGGGTGCACAAATCGTCAGCGCGAAAATTAGCCTACGAATGCGCAGGACCTTTCCATGCAACACAGCATTTTCTCTTGCGCGTCACAGCCGCCGCAACTCTCGAAGGCTGGGCGCGTCCGTGGGCACATTGTTGGCAGGCAACAGGGGCGGGACACCTGTTTAAGCAGCGACGGTGGACTCCTCACTCGAGTTTCTGCATGGAGTTAAGAGGCTGTGGTTATCCATTAATAGCGCCACCAATGTTATGCTCATGCGAGGAAGATCAACAGTTCCAGAAGGAAAAAAAAAACAAAAAAACACCCTTGCAAGGTCGCAAGGGGTGCAATCAGGCGTGTATAAAAAACACGTAGATTAACAACAAACTCGACAGGGCTTTTTTTTTCTTGTCTTTGTTTCCTTCGCGCTGCTTCTATTTGTTACAAGATGAGTCGACTCGCCCACAACAAGTATTTGTCACGCGGGTTCAATATTGCCGCGAGGAGAAAATGGACAAGTGAGGATAAACGCGAAATAAGGCTATTGCCAATCAAATTCGTATGGTAGAAGCCGAAACCAAGAACATGGCCGCATAAGCACAAGCATGCAGCAACCAGGGGCCGAATTCACAAAACTTCTCTTTCGTAAGTGTTTTTTCCATTGGTCGGGAAGCGTCTCTAATGATATGTCCAGCAGCGGCATTGGCTGAAATTTTCTCTTAAGAGCTTTTTTGTCGTAAGTTGTTTTCGTGAATACGGGCCCAGATTCCTCGTCGCCTCTTGTGGCTAGTCCTTGTTTTCATCGCGACAAAGTTGTCCCTCTGCGTCTTACGTATACATAGTTATATTAAACCTAGGCTCACTAAAGCATGCTGTTTTTTTTTCTCATATTAACTCAGCGTATCCTTTATTACTCGTAATAATGCCACTGATATCGGGACTCACCTTCTCCGCATGGGTTTGTTGGAGGAGGCATCCACTTGTCACTGCCTCTCCTGGTGTTGCACAGGATGTCGACTCGGATCTTGCGACTGGCGGCCGCCATGCTGGAAATCGCGTAGCCCCGGCCGGCGAAGCCGTGCTCTGCCAGTCGAACTCGATCTCCCGTTCCGTCACCGGTCTGCCCCGCAGACCGACTGGCCATGCGGTAGTCGAGCTTGTCTGGAAGAAATCCCGCTGCGAAGAGGTGCTTCATGTAATGAATCATAGGATAGCTGCGGACTCCTTGTTCACCGTGGCGGACAGTGCTGACGATGCGCTTCCTCATTGGCCCTCTTGAAGCATTCGAACGCGTCACGTCATATCCAGCGTGCTGCGCGTGACCTAGCTCGCGCCTCGCGCTCAGATGATGATGATGACGTTCCTTCAATTTTGGCATCTACCCACTTGCGGGGATTAGCCAAGACTCGGGCGGAGAATGCATGTGGTCTTCTTTTTTTCCCGTGTGTCTTTCACCCCAGAAGGACTTGAAATTAGCCTAGATGTTGTTTACCATATGAATTCCCGATCGCTAAGAAAGATGGGGACCGAGATGTTAATGTGACGTTATTTGGTGTGTTTTTTTTTCGAGTTTTCTTTGTTGCGTGTACCTATCCTTACACAGTACACAGTACAGTACCCATTACCTTTATGAAGAGAAGATCTCTTGAGAAAGTGTTATTTCGCTTAAAGAAGCTACAAGTAGTAATTAGAGAATTGTGAGAGTACAGGGTATCACTATGTCTGTGAATCGTCGGCAAGCATTTACTGTGTTTTTCTAAAAATAAAATTCCTGTATGTGACCATTTAAGCAGCTGCCTAACGAAATGCAATATAAAAAGCCTTTGACATTGCCTAGTACAGATGCTTTCTTCAACCTGCTTTCCAAGTCGTTACTGAATGCATTTCGATGGTGGCGAAATGTTGAGGCCCGTGTGCTGTGCGATGTCAGTGCACGTTAAAGAACCCCAGGTGGTCGAAATTTCCGGAGCCCTCCACTACGGCGTCTCTCATAATCAGAGCTGGTTTTGGGACGTGAAACCCCACAAATAAAAAAAAAGTCGTTACTGAAGGGCCATGTCTTACACATGTACAATAACTAGCAATTGTTTAAGCATGGAATTGCATTTAATACTGACATCCTGATCACGTGCGACGCTTACCAGCACGGAGCGGTGGCCTTGACGAAAATAATTAGTTATTGCTTAGTGAACCATTCTTTCACGTCGTGGTTACACTCACGATCATTTGTTGCCTCTTATATATAGTCGCTTAGCCATGCTATGGCGCATTTACCGGCTTTTTATGGTCACGTGCCATTTTTTTGTAGCATTCATGGCGACGCCGGTTTTTCGACAAAGTCATTATCAACTCGTTCAACGCACCGTCGCGTGATACACACAGCACTTTCGTCTTAAGAATTAGATTTTAAATATTCGTGAGACTCATTTTTATCTTACCGTTCGATAACTTCAACTTCCTCCATTCGAATTTTCACTGAGAAAGAAGTGGAATGATAGAGCGATTCGCTTTGCAAGAAAGCGTACCGGCGAAGTGAGTACCCCATGAGCTGCAGGTCATAAAGAAATTCTCGCTGAACGAGCTTCTCCTTCTTATCTCCTTCTTATCTGCGGCGTTGGTCGCCGCGGGCGAGTGACGAAAGCCGTGGGGGCGGCGACATCGACGTCACAGATGCTCTTTTCCCGGCCGATTTCGGTTTCAAGGAGCCTGCCACGGGGAACTAATTGTTCGCGTAGCTCCGACATGCACTCCGCTATTCAAAATTTGATCGTTGGGATAGGTAGTGTCGAGGACGGGCTCCAAAGTACTCGTTTACTATAGCCACAAATTGCTGATAATTAAGAAGTTAATTAGCGTAATTTCGCTAATTATGCATACAAGTGCGGTAATTGTTCTGTATCTAGAGGCTTCCAACCCGTGCACTCGAATGGTACACAAGACATTCCCGCGATTTATGTTTTTCTAATTTAAAAAATGTGTTGCAGCTAAAAAAAGCACCCTGTATATCGATAGGGTAAGACAAATAATACAAGGCAAACAGTACTTCACTCAAAATGACAATTAAGCACTTCACAGCGATCAAGGAGAGTTACAAAAAAGAAAAACCGGATGGGAAAATGACAAAATAAGGAAAATAAACTAACAAACGGAGGGCAATGTGAACAATATACTTGAACCTGATTTACAACAGGCGATGAGAATTCGGGAACAAAGTTCAGGGGTATAAACAGGTGATGGCATACGTGATGATGATCGACAGCGTTGAAGGGCCCTCGACGATCGGATGCGAGAAGTCCGTAGTCCCGGCACAGCTTCGATGTCGACGGAGTTGCAGCGCCGATGTTTCCGGGGAGCTAGTGAAGTTCAAGGCAATCTCGAGCAGGTTGAGCTAACTCGAGACGGAGTCCCGATGCCTACGTTACAGACGGTACGCGCGCGTCTCAACTTGACGAAGCGGTTGAGGTTAGGTGGCCAGCCGGTACAAAGACACGCTAACAACTTCTAGAAGTGATACGAGGTGATCGGCTTCTATATGCCACGTCAGGCAAGCGACTAGAACCCTGTGCCCATCAATACTCCACGCTCTTCTTTCTCCTGATTCGCTCTCTGCTGAACGGGGGCGTGTGTATAGACAATTACTCCAGCATTGCATTTTGGCTCCGCCCAAAAAATATACCTCTAGCAGTTAGTGCATGGGAGCGAGTGATGGCTAAACACTTTCTCGTGGTCGCCGAGTCGGCATCTTCCTTCATCTCGCCTGATTAACAGACCCTAAGTGTCCGAGACGCGAGTGCTGCCGACAACATGAAAGCGTATGGTCCGTGTTCCCCACTGTGCGCACCTGCAATGCAGACCCGACGCACCGTGTGTGCGGTATTCCGAGAACATGAGGCGGAGGCGCCCGTGAGAAAGCATCAAGTCGGTGGCTCCCAGCTCGGAAAGCGATCTCCTCCTGGTTTTCTTCGGAAGGGGTCGAAGAGCTTCTGACTTCGCATGTGCGTGAATACGAATACCGCGAATCTACCAATTGGTCGGCTTGGATGGAATGTCATTCCGTGACAATTATTTTAGCGTTTTTCCAGCTGAGCGGTACTCTAGATGTCCTGATACATTTCGTGAAGTGCTACGCAAGTTTTTCAAATATAATGTCTCCTCTCTCTTTGATCAAGTTGGCTGTTATGCCGTCTTACCTGCTGCTGTACCGCAGGACACGCTTTTGACGGCTTTTCTGACTTCGTCAGTTCATTGTGCTCCTCTGATTTGATGGTCTGTCTGAGAGCTGTACAGTTCAGAGTAGAAATCTTATGTTACCTTTACTATTTCGTTGTAGTTGTTGTTTATTTTTTAGCGCATGGATACTGTTTTCTCCTAAGTGCTGTTTATTTTGGTCGATTTAAAGCTGGTACCTTTCTCTACTGCTTTCTCTATTTATCTCACGTTAAAGTTCCTTACCCCTCTTTGCCTGACTTAGATCATTCTTCTTAGATAATTCTGCGAATTCTATTTCATGTTTGGACGAAATCATTTTCATCTGCTGGCGTTTTTTATTAAGTCTTTAGTGGATTGGGACAACTTGCTTACATGTTGCTTTGTTGTTTTACCCCTAACTTCTATCGCTGTTTGGAAGATCACTTTCGTTATGGTTTTGTTTGCTTCTTCTAAATATTCATCATTTTCGTCTAACGCGTCGAATACTTTTTTTTAGGGCTACTTTAAATTCTTGGTTCTTTGCTTTGATTACCTCTAGGTTTGCCTTTCTTCTAGTAACTAATTTAGTTCTTACTTTCTTTAGGTTAAGTACAATCTTTGCCCTTACTAATCTGTGGTCGCTGCATTTCAGCTTGCCTACTACTTCTGTATCCTGAACTATGCCTGGTTGCTCGCACATTATAAAGTCAATTTCGTTTTTTGTTTCCCCATTTCCTATTCCATGTCCACTTCCTATTCTTCTGCTTCTTAAAGAATGTACTCATTATTCGGGGTCAGCTTCTTTCTGCAAACTGTACTAACACCTCTCCACGGTTATTCCTATGGCCGACCCCGTAGTTGACAATCGCTTGTTCTCCACTTTGTTTTGTTCCTACTTTTGTGTTAAATTCCTCATGAACATCGTGTAGTATTCTTTTCATTGCTGATAGAGCTGTTCTACTTGCTCGTCGTTGTAACTCGTTGTTGGCACATATGTTAAGTTTATATCGCTTATTTAGTTTTACTACGGCACATGCTACCCTTTCATTAATGAGAAGTATACGAAGAATTATGCAGGGAAACTTGCCACGTGAGCCTATTCGATCGAAAACAAATAGAAATATGTGAGCAAAGGAAAATATTCAAGCGCATCACACTAACAGAACATACAAGAAGACTAGCAATATAGTTCATGCGTGTTCAGAAGATCTAACAAAAGTCCAACGAGACGCAGAAGTAGTTACCACTTGGTCTTGTCTTTGCTGTATCAGGTTGCAGTGACCTTGGCGTCAAACAGTGTAGGGCTTGTGCCGCGTGTCCGTTTTCTTG
Organism: Hyalomma asiaticum; assembly: GCA_013339685.2. Classification (NCBI taxonomy): domain Eukaryota; kingdom Metazoa; phylum Arthropoda; class Arachnida; order Ixodida; family Ixodidae; genus Hyalomma; species Hyalomma asiaticum. The sequence goes on along the minus strand of CM023481.1, from coordinate 248,537,879 downwards.
CCTAAGGCACATCCTTAATAGCTTCGCATTTCGGCAACACCACATAGTTTTGGGCCACTCATATCTCGAAAAATATATCCACGAACTCACACATGGTGAAAAAGCGCTCAGCATGTCGATGATTGTGGTTCGATTAGGAAAGGGCGCTAATTTCTGCAGCCCATGTAGGGAGCACGGCTAAGCGTCCGTGGGGGAGGGGGGAAAGGGAGTGAAAGAGATAGGAGAGAAAGGCCGTAGTGGAAGGCTCCGGAAATTTAGACCACCTGGGGTTCTTAACGTGCACTGACAACGCACAGTACACGGGCTTCTGGCATTTTCGCCTCCATCGAAAATGTGACCGCCGCGGCAGGGATCGAACCCGCGTTTTTTGGGTGGCAGCCGAGTACCTTAACCACTACACCACCGCGGCGGACCAGCATGTCGGTGCAAAACTGCTAGGCCGGTGGAACAGCACGTGCACACCGTTCTCCCTCTCTGAACACCCCTTCCCTCACTGCGCGCCAACATTGGACGGAGAGCTTCGGGACAATGGATATTCTAGAAACCCCGCCGGGACTGCGGGACTGCCTGCTCCCTGCAAACCAGTGGCGCTGGTTCACGACTTTTGTGCACGCAGCAGGTGCCAGCGTGGCGTGCGTTTCGGCATGGTTTGGACGGTCGTTTCGAAGGACCTTGGTTTTACCCTTGCTGAGGAAAACTGACATCCGCGAAGTGTTCTATGCGTGTTTTTTTCTTTTTGCTTCACATGCAGTATTACTTCCACTGCTACTACTGCTATAATTATGCCTTTTCAAACTCTTTGAGAAAGCAGAATTAGTTTTTTTTTGTACTGTCTTTGAGAAGGCAGAATTATTTGACAGTTTTGAAGCAAGTGCGCTTGCAACGCTTGACGGCTACACGCATGTGTTTGTTTACGCGCACACACATGGAAAGCAGCTATCCGTGTATTTTATGAGCATGCGCGCCACACAGCAAATGGCTGGAAAAAATGAGCCTGCACAAAGCTTTAAACATTATATCCACAGGTGCTTTTATGTGGCAGATGGTTACGAGAAGGGAATCTGCGGGAATTAGAGAAGTATGAAAGCCTCAATTAACTCATTACGAGTTTGTGCCAGCTTATGTGCGATAGCAATTCACTGCTCTGTGCTGATGGCAAGATGAGCTGTTGTTGCTGTTTTTCCTTTTTTTTGCTAGCCAGCAAAGCACATATTAAACGGTAACAGCGGCCACAAATCTGTCTGGTAAAGCAAAATAATGTCAGTGTAGAAACGAGATGACACCAGCGTAGGCCCTTGCTTTTTTTCTTTTTCTTTTTTTACTTGAAACGCAACAGAACCGAACGTTTCGGGGTCAGCTCGGACCCTTTTTGGTGAGTGCTGGTCTTTGAATCATTGTGCAAGACGGCTGTATTAAAGAAATACGTGTGCCATCTGTTAGTTTAACCTCCAGGTCAACGAGAGTATACATGAAGGTGAAAGTGTGGAAAGATGTTAGGAGTGCCCACTAGAACAGTGCTTGCGGTCTCTCTTAATTATACTCGTTAGCTTGACAAATGCAAGTTTGATTACAATCTCGCATGATATTTTTAAGTGCAAAAGCAGCTTACACTACGTGTTGCGAACAAGTTAACTCAGGTGCCCTTGTAGGCGACATATACCTTGTGTTCAGGCAACATGCAGCCGCAATCATCAAGAACATGTCCTACGGGAAAGATTAAGAAATCGCTCAGTGTACAGGTTAAACGTTCAACGACTTCTCGCTTTTCGATAAAAAAAGTTCCTTATGCGAAAGTACGAAGGAAGTAATTTGATGGTGCGATTAAAATATTTATGCACAAGTAAGAATGAAACAATTTGACGTGATACTTTGCTCTTATGGGCTCTTTTTATGGTGACATGACATTTTTTTTATCGCATCAACGGCGACGCCGCTTTTCGACTGTCAACTCTTTCGACTGCCATGCCTCCTTTCACAACCAGGAAAGGGCTCAAAATTTTTTATGACACTTTAGAAATAGAAAAGAAGCTGGATTTATGCCACAGCCCCCTGGTGTGGGCACGATTCAACCCGATCTTAACGTGCTTGTCTCTGAAAACCGCTCATGCAAACGGCGTCTCTCTGAACAACTCTCTGTTTTCTGCGACACTTCGGGTCTGTTTGAGCTTTCTACTTTGTGAAAATTTAATTCAACACCTTTCATACGACCCATTTTAAAAGAAAAACTCAACCGTACGGCTACAATTATGACTTCACAAGTTTAATGATTCTAAAAGCGATCATCAGTAGCACTTCATGTTTTTACGCAATGCAGTGGTAATTTTCCAAGGGGCCAGGTAAAGGACGGGTGGGGGGGGGGTATGGGCGCTCCGATGAGAATTGGCCTCTTCTGATGCGGGACCCTGAATGCATCAACAATGAGTATAGCAATTCGAACACGTGGATCTCGGCGGCATGTTCTGCCTTCGCTTGTATTGGTCCTTATTTGCGGTAGGACCAGGCATGGCCGGAAAACTTTTTCCCCGCGTTCGGCCCGGTTCCGGGTCTTGCTTTGTGTCACCGCGCCGGTGTTGGGTGTTTGAAGTCTGACAAGTGCTGTGACCGGACCGGAAATTGCGGCCTTTGCTGTGCTCTGGTATAAGCCTCAAAACACTACTACCAGGTACATTAACTTCAGGATTGGCCATTTGCTGCTATCAGTTCAAATAGCTGTGAGCACAGAACGAACCATCGATGATGGAGCTTCTGTAAGCGACGAAAGGTTAAATATGGTTCAATTTCCAGGCGGTCAAATAGTCGATGGTTACCAAAAAAAAAAAAAGAAGAAGAGCAAAAGTGACCAAACTGGGGTGCTTGATCAATGTTAAATACAACTAAATACGGTTAAAGGGCCCCTAAACCACCCCCGACATTTTTTGAACATTTCAAGGTAACACACGCCTCATGTTGAGAATGGCGCCACGATGAACGATGTCAAATGCGGCAGCGCTACGCGCCGCGGCCGTGCCACAAGCTCGAAAAACAATCCCGTGCGCCATACCAAAGTTAGCCGCGACGACACTGTGGTTTTTGGTGATGTCACAAGAGTCCAAGCTCCGCTGATTGGTCGAAGGAGAACTTCGACTTCCGGTTAGTCTGCTAGTAAATGCACGCGCTCCCTGCCTGTTTGTTTTTCCTCGTCTTGTGTCATTCGTGCGGTGTTCGCGTGTGCACGCTTGTGAATTCGTGACTGCGCTACGCTACGCAAGTGCAAGTCAGGTACATACAGCCGACTAGAAACTGTAGCAACTGTCAGATCGCGGCAGATAGCGCTAGCAGAGAGCGTTGGTACAGCACCAACAAAACACTTGCACGAACGCGGGAGCCCAGCGGAGGCGCGTCAACTGGATGCGCGTCATCGGCGATGAATGCCACGTGACATTCGGAGGAGCACTCGGCGAGGAGGTGGCACCGGTAAGCGGCCGGTGGGGCGCAGGAGAGAGCGAAACAAGCAAGCGCCGCGTTTTAATAATCAAACGCGTGTAACTCCGTTCTTTCGGCACCGTTTCGAAAAATTCTTGCGGCTACGTGTTCGTTGCGGACACCGGCACAGAAGCAACACCGCAACTAAATTTTGACCTCTGGGTGGTTTAGGGGCCCTTTAAAGGAGTACTGACACGAATTTTTGACATTCTCGTATTGTTGCTGTAAGTGAAAGCACTGGCGTGGAAAACCCCAAAAACAGTGTCATGGTGGCCCGCAACACAATGAATATATTTTTAATACGGCTCCCTTAAAAGCTGACTTTCGGTTTCGATTTCGAGGGGGCGGTTTCCTAGTGACGTATCAACGTAGTCGGACGACGTCTGAGCCACGTAGCGACAGAAATTCTACATAGCGTCGCTGCAACTCTGTCGTCTTTGGTCAGTTACACCTGAGGCACGCAAACAACGGCAATTTCATGGTCGTCCAGTGACTCTGACCGCGATTTCGGCGATTTTTAAGAGCCCGTGTTCATACGTCATCGTAGTGTCCACTGCAATGGGGCTGGCTTGCTGTGCTGGGCGACGCGAACTTTAAAACCAAATTAAAATATTTTGTACGTGTTTCCTGGCTTCCGTGTGCGGAAGGCGTTAACAATACATGGCTAGGAAACGAAAAATGTATATTTTGCGCCGCCGCAAAATCGTGTCAGTACTCCTTTAACTAATTTTAGTATTCTAAGGCGATTCACATTTTGTTTGTTCAATGCGGACAGCATCTGCCAAACTCATTCAGCCTTCCAATATCGGAACAGTAGTGAAAACGCGCATTAGCCTCCCGTTGAGCACCTGCGTGCACTTTGCTGGAACGTACGCTTGTCTGAACGGAAAATAGATATCGGGTTAACTATGCATGTTCTCCGAAACCTTTGGCTTAATTATAGAGCTACTTAAATTCGGCTGCTCAGACTCAGCCGCATGTCGACGAAGAAACATGGTTACAAATCCGTCGAATATTGTTGCGACATAAAAGTGAACCATAAATACGGCAGAAGCTATGACGACGTGAATGTATCGCTGCAGTACATGTTCCCCGCGTCGCAAATTGCGTCGTTGCTAGATATATGAAAGATATTTTTTTTTTATTTGCTTTCGCATACTCGCACCTCATTGTATCGTGTCACGTTTATGATGTTCTTGGAGGGCTGCACGCTTGGTTGCTCCTTTAAGCCAACAAAGGAGCTCGGTTACGTTCCTCTCCACAAAAGATGCTTACCGAAAATCCGATACTATTCCACCGTCGTACGCCATTCCGCGTAAATGTCTCTAATAGAGATGCCCCTAATTGGTGGTCACACACAAGCCGCGGAATAAAGCGGAACAAATAAAAATAAATTTCGCACTTTTCGCATCATAGTCAGACCGAGGGACGGTCTGAATGTCAACAAGATAAGTAAAATACGGTTTGAGCAAGCTTTGGCCATGGCGGCGGCCTTGGCTCCAGCCGAAATCGAAGAGGACACGATGTGTCCGAATGGAGTCCAGAACATCTTTGTCGTGTGTACCCCGCATGAGAAAAATGCGGACGCTTACGCCAGAGTGCAACAAATCCGGCTCGGCGAAGGCACGTTTGGGGTGGCTGCGTACCTGGCCCCACCGGAAAATACGTGCAAAGGAGTCATAAGAGGAGTCGACGTGGAACTCAGCGAGGCTCAACTTAGAGCGAGAATTGAAAATCATCGGAACCCAGGCGCGTTAGAAGCCAGAAGGATCAAGAACACTACGGCGGTGGTGGTGCTTTTCGAAGGCATGAAGGTACCCAACTACGTGGCTTGCGGGGCGACCTTATTTCGCTGCACACTCTACCGACGCCACACGGAAGTTTGCTACTCATGTGGAGGACTGGGACACCGGGCTGACGTGTGCCCCAACCCGGGATGCAAGTGGTGCCGCAGCTGCGGCATACGATCGCCGCCTGAAGATCACCAGTGCGATCCGAAATGCACCTTGTGCGGTGGCCCGCACCCTACGGCAGCCAAGGAATGCAGGGGCAAATTTCAAGTACCCTATATCGTCAGAAGACGACGACGATAACGGCGCCGACGCGCCGAGCAGCTGCAGGTGGTCCTACAGTCTCGTGACACGCCCGACGTCAGCACGGCGCGCGACAGGAGCCGCTCGCGTACGCCAGCTGCACGGGAGTTCAGCACCAAGAGAAGCCGCTCTCGCACGCCAACTGCGCTGAAGCGCGGCGCAACCAGGAACCGCTCTCTATCCAGAGGGCAGTCGGTGTCCAGGAACCGCTCTCGATCCAGAGGGCAGTCGGTGTCCAGCGTGAGGATACAGGAGGTGCCTACCTGGGCGGATCGTGCCAAAGAAAAGAAGGAGCAGCAGAGACCCAAGGAGGTAACGCGGTCGGCTTCGCCAGAGCATGGTAGTAAGACGCGCGTAGACGCATTACTTAAAGAAGTTAAGGAGCTTAGGGAGGAGGTACGCCGACTCAAAGCCGCCAAAGCAAACGCTAATGTCGGTGAAATAGAGATGAGAAACGAGACGCCAGAGGTAATCGAACAAGCGCCCCGCGTAGGACTCAGTAAAGCAAAGCGTAAGGCACCCCTACCTGAGGAGGAGTGCGAATCGGAAGCGTCTGACGGAGACGCTCAGCAAAGAAAGATGTTGGAGGAACTGCTTAGGATCAGTAGAGAAAATCAGGAAAGCATAAAGCTCTTGGTACAAAGAGTGACGGTACTGGAGGAAAAGGCGGCGATTAGGGCCAAATCCAAGGTGCGAGGGCAGAGCAAGACACCAAATTACACAGAGGGAGCTCCGGGCGCGGAGCAAAACATGGCAATGTAGCATCATGGCGGGCGATCACAAAGAGCTTGTAATCTGGCAGTGGAACTGCGCTAGTTTTCAAAAGCGCAAGGCTCCGCTACGTCAGTTTTTGGCGGCTTAGGTGGAAAAGCCGCAGATTTTGCTATTGCAGGAGACATTATGTGACGAACCTACCCTGCCTGGCTTCAAGACTGTGTCGGTCAGGAACGAGGGAGGCAGAGGACTAGCCACAATGATAAGGAAAAATTTAGTCTTTAATGAGCACCAAATTCAATCTGGACGGGGTAAGATGGAGGCCCTTCTCGTGGAGGTTATACCGAACGGGTGGCTTAGGCAGAGCGTCTTTGTGCTTAATGTCTATAGCCCTCCATCGGACCAGAGACAGACGTTTAAGTCCCTGCTTAGGCAGGCGCTGTCAATAGCCAGGCACTCTCCCTTGATAGTTTCCGGGGATTTTAACGCCCCTCATAGTGCATGGGGTTACGCCAGACAGACGGTAAAAGGAGCGAATCTGGCGAGAATACTGGACGATCTCGCGTTTACAGTAATCACAGACCCTGGTTTCCCCACTAGGCTGGGCACGTCGGTGGCACGAGACACAACGCCTGATTTGGCATTTGTCAGAAACGTTGGGAACGTCATTTGGTCCAATAAGCAGGAGAACCTGGGCAGTGACCATTTTATAGTGTCAGTAGCATTAACGGTAGACGCCCGACCAGCCAAGGTATTTCGAGTCACAGACTGGAATGAGTTTAGAAAACTTAGGAAGGAGCGAACAAGTACATTTTCCTCATTTAGCGAGACAATAGCCTCACTCATGGCAGACGTAGAGAGGGCAACTAAAGTAGTAGAAACTGACGCGGACGTATCCAGAATGGACCCGCACCTAGCGCATCTGTTAGAGGCCAAATCCTCGATTCTTAAACGATGGAAAACACAAAGACTAAACCGCAGGCTGAGGAAAAAAGTAGCGGAGCTTAACAGGGAGATCGAAAGATACTGCGTGGAGCTCAATAGGCTCCAATGGGACGAGGTCTGCGCGGCAGTAGACGGGTCCATGCGCTCAGGGGGGAAATGGAACCTCCTCAAGCACCTCCTGGATGACGCGCAAACTAAGGGGAACCAAAGGCAATCACTTAGCAAAGTTATACACAGGCACAAACAGCAGGGAGGTACTGAGCAGTCGCTATTGAATGCAATCGTGGATAGATACCTCCCCATTGGACCGACGCACGAAGAAGATTATCCGCTGATCGAGTGCGCGACAGTAGAGGACTTGGACGCGCCCTTCACAGAATCGGAGATCAGGGCGGTGCTCCACAATTTAAATAGCAGATCAGCTCCGGGTCCCGATAAGGTTTCTAACAGGCTATTACGGAACCTGGACGATAAGGCAGTGGAATTACTAACTAAGGAGGTCAACGAGGTATGGGATGCAGGACAGGTGCCCGACGATTGGAAGGCGGCTACGGTAATACTCGTTCCAAGATCCGGAAAACCCTTAGATCTCGATAACATGAGACCGATATCATTAACTTCGTGCATAGGCAAGGTAGCGGAGCACGCAATTTTAAACAGGGTGTCCGGGTACATAGAGCGTCAGGACCTCTTCCCACATAATATGGTAGGTTTACGGCCCGGTCTATCGACGCAGGACGTTATGCTGATGCTGAAAAAGCAAATCTTTGATAACGGCACTAGGGATGTGAGAGGTATTCTAGACCTGGATCTAGCTAAGGCGTTTGACACAGTGTTGCATCGGTACATACTGCAGGCCACGGCGGGGATGGGCCTAGGAGTCAAATTCCAGGCCTTTGTCAGGTCCTTTCTCATGAATAGAACAGCTACAATTCAGGTGGCGCAAATACGATCAAATGTGTACGAATTAGGTGCTCGGGGTACACTCCAGGGATCAGTCATCTCACCCCTGCTGTTCAATATAGTCATGAAAGGTCTTTCAGACAGGCTGAGCGGCCTTCGAGGCATAGGCCACGCACTCTACGCCGATGACATCACAATTTGGTGCCCAAGTGGCTCCCTAGCAGAATTAGAGCAAGCTCTACAGGCGGCCTTGCATGAGACGGAGGCTTATCTAGCGGACACTGGTCTCAAGCTGTCTCCGAGTAAGTCGGAACTGTTACTTTACCGACCGGCTAGGCAAGGAGTTAGGCATCTCACGCCCCTAAGCCAGCTACCCTTGGAATTATACACGCATAATGGGCAGAAAATTCCCAGAGTTGACTCTGTCAAGATCCTGGGCCTGCTTATAGACGCTAGGGGATGTAATGCCAGAACAATTACCCACGTTACAGCCAAGACTGAGAACATGTTAAGATTAATCGCTAGGGTATCCAACCGAAAGAAGGGGTTAGGTGAGGACAACCTTCTTCGGATGTACCACGCATTTCTACTCAGTCATATTAACTATGTTGCGTCAGCTCTCGTATGGACGAAAACGGAAAAGAGCAAGTTAAACACAGTCATGCGCAAGAGCATCAAGAGAGTGCTAGGCTTGCCGATTACCACGAGCTCAGACAGGCTAGACCAACTCGGAATGCACAATACCATAGACGAGATCATAGAGGCGCAGGTCACTGCCCAGGTGATTAGGCTGTCGTCTACCCAAGCGAGCAGGCGGATCCTGGACGAAGTTGGCATGGCTCCTAGGATAATGGAAGAACGGAGGATACCACTGACCCGGAAAACGAGGGCAACCTACATGGTGGGGCCCTTCCCGCGAAACGTACATCCACAGCATAACGAGGGTAGACGTAAAGCCCGTGCACGTGCCATCTTGAAGAGAGTTAGGGATGACATAGACTCCGCGGTCTTCGTAGATGCGGCGCAGTACGGGAACAGCAGAACATTCGCGTTATCGGTGGTAGACGGGCGCGGAGTGCTTCGCTCATCAGCCTCGGTAAGGGCGGCCACCCCTGGTATAGCCGAACAAATCGCCGTTGCGCTGGCCCTGTGTGACACAGAGCGTTTCTACGTTTACACCGATTCACGAGACGCAATTAGGGCATTCGAAATGGGTAACCTCGCTCGAGAGGCGGCCTCCATTCTAGAGAAGAGGGCTTGCCCCGGTTCACATTATATTACGTGGTTCACCGCACACATGGGGACGAACGTTCTTGAGGGCTTCCCAAACCTCAATGAGCTGGCTCACGACCGTGCGCGAGAACTCACGCGCCGCGGCGGTCTGGCGGCTCCGGAGGGGCAGGAAGAGGCTCAGCAGAACGACCCACTTCTCACATTCAATGAAATTACTAAACATTACCAACTTGGCCGGAGAGTCTACCCTCTTCCTCATCCGAAGCTCAGCAGAGGTCAGTCAGTTACTCTACGAATGTTGCAGACGGGCTCTTTCCCGTCCCGGGGCTTCCTCAGTAAGCTATACTCGGACGTGGACCCTGGCTGTCCCGACTGCAGTGAAACTTTTTGTTCTATGGCTCACATGCTCTGGCGATGTCCCGCGTTGCCTAACGACGTTCTCTCCAGCGAAGCTGAATGGGAGGAGGCCATCACAAGCACGGTGCTCCAAAAGCAAGCCCAGGCTATCCAGAGGGCCCACGAAAGGGCGGAGCGTCATGGCGTTCTTTCCTCCACGTGGGTGCGGCCAGCGGTTACAACGGCCTCCCGCTAGGGAGTCCTTACGTAGCTCCTCAGGATTAATTAAAGTTCATTGTCTGTCTGTCTGTCTGTCGGTGCCACTGGAGATACAAACAACAGGCAACCTGCAGTTACCATTAAAATATTAAAGATTGTACGATTTATGGCTACTATTGCACAGTGAGATATCTTAATTATTTTGTTTTCGTCGTATGTTTCTCGTTTTTGTTCAGCGTATTTTTTTGTTTCATATCCTTACTTGAGGTATGTTCTCTATACAGACCAATATTGTTTTTATTTCACGTTGATCAACACTCTCGACAGGCACTAGCCTGTCTAGACTGTTGGGTTATAACTTAAGTAACGTTAAATGTTTTTGTTCCCTTTTCTGATGAAAAACACATTTGTATAAGGGCCTTCACGAGCTTTGTCAACTGGGCCGACAGGTTTCTTATTTGTGCTGAGTAAATTAATAAAATAAAGTAGCTTCAACGGAAGTTACAGGAGTATTTGCTTTTCGTCGTTTGTTGACACAAGCACACAAGCCGGCTGTAAAGACCCATACATAAAAGAAAGGATATGATCTACGTATTTACGCCTTCATTTGATGTGCTTAGGCAGAGGTAATCATTTCAAATGTCCTGCACGATACCTACAGGTGATGGAATTGATAGGTATAGAGATAACTTTGAGTCTAGAGGCGCAGAACAGCGAGAGATTAACGACCTGAAAGCTTCGAACGATGCCGAACAAAGAGAGATCACAATAAACTCCAACCACTTCACTCTTATCTATTTAATATAGATCTCGGCATGACACCTGCGCGGCGGGAACCGTGCCTTTACATAAGCGATGAATAGGATATTATGTTCTGCAGAAATTGGCGATTGTCACGTAGGTCGTTCCCACACGGTTAGTGGTATATGTTCTTTCTACCCGCACGCTATGATTGAATGCAATCTTTAGAAAGATCGTTATCGATATCGGGGGACGAGAAGCCAACCTTGCGGGAAAGTATCGCCCCGTTTCATTGTTTCAGCTATCACCGGCATTGTCCTTCAGATATTACTAGCGCGAGGAGAAACCAGGGCCATTTGTGGTTATTTGCTGTATTAGTGCAGATATTACCCGCGTGCACCAGCTGACCGGGTATACAACTCCAGAGTCAGTTGCACAGTAGTGTCGCTTACTGAGGTCCGCCTAGGTGGACCAGGAGACGTCCTTGTAATGAGGTGGCCGGCAGGCGGTACTTTGCTGCCGCTACTGCTGCTGGCTTGCGGTCTCGGAGAGCACCCAGTTCAAGGTAAGCACACATATTCACTACCACGGCACGTTGCAGTCGCGTTTATTTATTTAAAAGTATACCTGGCAGACACCGAACGGTGTTGCGTAAGGAGAGACGTACGGAACTCCAAAGTGGCAATGCGCACACAAACTTGTCAAGGGTATTACTGTCTTTGGGTGCATTCAACTTTTGGATACATCTTTGAATTGATCCGAAATAGGTTAACATCGTTTTTGAAAACAAAATCATTATTTGTTATTTTTTCCTGCAATGTCGGCTAAAACTACCATATAGGCAAAGTCAATAGCACTAGGTTACATGTAACACATTAATGGGCTTTATTTCATTGGAATTAAGACGCAGAAGTCCTCAAAAAGACTACTAAAAGTCGTCCAAATACCACGCACGGCGCCGAACTGATGTTTTGCGAAGCTGTCAGATAGAGTCTGCCTGTGCTGCATGTATGGCTTTGATCCAAGCATTACGAAGCACGGCGACGTCTTCATGCGCATGATGTCTCTTCACAAGGCACGTCGGCAACATTAGGCGCCTAAAGGGTAACCTTTAGTTCATCGCAATGTCTAATACCCCTGTCACACGGGACAACTAAAGTGCACTTTGAGAGAGTGCACTTCGCCGCTAGTGTCAATCGCACGCTGTCACGCGGGAACGTTTAGTGACACTCGCTGCAAAGCGCACTTGCAGGCGAGTGTATTCGCCGAATTCACTTCGCGGCGACGGAGTGTGTAGCCTCGGTAGCAGTGGCTTGCAAACAAATACTATAATGCATAACGTGGCGTTCGTAGTATTTTTAAAACATTGTTTTCGTTATTATAAATACTGCCATGTATTAAAACAAATCATATTTCAACAAAAAAACCTCGCTATCCTCACCCTCGGGCAGTTTCCGGCCACGTCCGCTAGGGGAATGCACATTTCCAAAGCACACTTCTGTTTCTCGTGTAGCAGCGCGTGAGCGTAAGTGCACTCGCTCAAAGTGCACTTAAGTTGCCACGTGTGACAGGGATATTAACTTGCATTCGTGCACAGACGTCAGTTGCATCGATGTGAAATGCGCGCTACAGCGTGAACATTAGCGAATTGTTGCTTAGCTGCCACCAGGCAACTTTAGCAAGCACACCGTCCTGCATCAGCAAACACTACCCGACAATTAATTAACATTAGCCAGCATTGCTTGCCAGCGGGTAGCCAACGTTACCCGTGGCCAGCCAATAGCGGTAAGCATGAGCAAAACCAGCCGAAGTTGGCCACCGTTAGACGCCACTAGCCGAAATTGTCGTGCAATAGACAACGCGCGAACACTAGCCGACAGTGAGCCACCATCAGTGAACACTTGGCCATCATTAGCAAGCCCTAACCAGCACTTAACCAGCATTAGCCAGTGGTGGTTAGCACTGGTCAATGATGGCAAGTGCTAGCCACGACTAACTGACATCCAGCAAATAGCAGCGCTAGCCAACAGCCTCCAATTTAATTTGTCTCCACTACCCACAATTAGCGGACGCTATAGCTAACACTAGCATCTGTTAGCCAAAACTATTCAACATCAACAAGCACTAGCCATAACTAGACAACACGTGGCCTACGTTGGCGTGCGCTGGTCAACAGCTTACCAAAAGTACGCACCATTACACAACGATAGCCGTGGTTGGCCAACCAGCGTTGGTTTTATAAAAGTGAATACAGTGCATGTCATGACATGTACATTGTATGACACACCATGCCACTTACAATGACACGTCGTTTCTCATTAATGTAATTGCATACAGGGCGTGTGTTTAACCTTGTTCATGTCGTGACATTTCGTTCACTATTACATATTTTTCACCATGCACATTCCGCTGTATATCATGGCAAAGGAGCGAGCACGACGGCTTCACGACGTATACATAATATTATCTGAGCCATTCATGTCATGATATAGAGGGTGTTTCCGAAAATGTGCTATAGAATCTTGCAACTCGCGGGAAAACTGCAGAAAAGGAGATGTCTGAGCACTTCTTGCGGTTTGTTCGCGGTGGCGCGCACGACTTAGGAGCGCATATTTGAACAAGAAGTAACAAAATTCGACTACCTAATTTTTAAACCAGGACAGCTAAGCATTCCTAATGAATTGAAGAATGGAGCTAATTTGTACAGGGAATCCATATCTGTTGCAATATTTGCAATAGTGCGACGCTGTTAACGCTTACATATAGATGAAATCCGTCTGATTTCACCCATAGGCAACCGAAACTAAAAGGTCAAAGATCGTATTTATTTGTCACTACCTTCGGTGGTTCCCTGTGCGACATATTTGATCCCCTAGCATTGTTAAATTGGTGCGAGCACGCGTCGCTGTCGAGTGTCTATTCCGGCAAGCGCGATCGGGCGCAGCAACGACACGAGAAAAATCGCCCCTTGATAAAGACGCCTGCTCATCCTCGCTCGGACGTGCGAGGAGAACTGTGTCATACAACTGTGCACAGCACCTCTTCTTGCGTGTGCCGATAGCGAAAGTGAAGTTTAACTTAGTCTTTGAGCTCGACGTGTCAGTTCTGAGGAAGCTGTCATCTCATCAAGTCACTCGACTAGGAGGCTGCAGAAGGGAAAAGAGTGCAACGCCTTTGCGTTGTGCTCGCTTCGACGTCTTGAGTTGACTCTGTGTCTGTCTTTATATAAAAATCACATTGAAAACTATCGCGGCTGAAATTTGCGGCCAAAGAGATGTCACAAAGGGATCAGGGGTGTTCTCTTTTTCTTGTTGCTTCAATCGAAGCAACCGGTAAAGGATAACGAGATATTGTGCTATGCGCATGCTCGCACGCCCACTATGCTCACTCGCCATTGCTAAGGGCACATTACCTCGAGGACATCAGCGGCTTGTCTAGCACATGGCGAAAGCAACTTGCTTTTCGTACCGACCCTAATCGCCAGTACGCCCCTCTTCATCGTATGGACCCTCACTTTGTGCCACTCACAGCATCCGCCGGAAGGCGCCATGGTTATTCATCGGCTGGGACTTCATGTACACTAACATCAGCAAACATTAGGGTCGCGCAGTTCAGCTGTCCGCTGTGCTATGAGTGCAAGCTACCCGATGGCATTGAACACGTGCTGTGACATCTTAATGCTGTCGAGTGGTTTCCAGCAAATAACTTTATCACGCATATGTAGGAAAAAACAGGCTGTGGCGATATATAGGGCCTCGGAAAAAACACCGAAACGCAATTCGAGCCTCATTAGCCTTTTTGTTTCTTCCCCAACTGTTGTATAACATTTACAGCGAAGCACTGCATGGTTGAGGTTCTGTGTACTAAGACGAAAGCCTTGAGGGCTTTATGGAGCGGTGACACTATAGTCAAGCTGTCTAAAAACAATTGCATGGAAATTCATGTACACCATCACGCGTGGCGTGATGGGGTATAGTTATTACCAATCCTGGAGAAGCCGAAGTAAACATTCACTTGTGATATATGAAACAACGTTAATGATGAAAGTTTGCCTAGTTGGTACGTACTAGACTGGGGCAGAATTCGTGCAGAAGACACATGGACCAAAAACTTACATAGACACGAACTTCCGTGCTGTTTGTATCTTGTATTTCGTCCATGTTTTTCTTAAATTTTTTTTGAGGGGGGGGGGGGGGGGGGTGAGCTGCTAGTCATGTCCCAATACGATACAACGACCGTCAAGCCATGCAAGATGACGAATGCCGCGAAGGGCCGCAGCCAAAGACGCTTTTACTAGGCCGACAAATTGGAAATTTTTAAGGGAGCTCACACGACCCTTGTGTGGAAAGGTCGCGTGATTGAAGAGATTTTTGTACAGCTTCGCTGTTCACTTACCTTCTCAGAATGGAATGCCTGGCGAACTTATTTTTCGTCAATCAATCAATCAATTAGTAAACGTGCCAAAAAATAAAACATAAAAAAGAAATAATGCATTACATACTGTTTTCAGAAGAAAATACTAATAAAAAGAGCGAAAACACAAATAAGGACAACCGGGCTCAAATACAATAAATATGAATGTGAATATTCGAATAGATTATTCGCGAATATTATATTTTTGATAATTCATATTCTATTCGAAAATGGGGTTTTCGAACTCTTCGCAGTTGAGTTGATTCGAATATTTGGGAATATTCAATACACGATCCTGTCATTTTGCCGATAATGATAACTCTTCGACGTTTACGCTTGGTGCCGAGGCATCGGTAGTACACAGAAGCGTGATCGCGGCCATTTAATGGCGAGCACGCCAGTACGTGTACGTACACATATGGCCACGGCCGCTCAGTGAGTGCGTTTCTATCGAGAGGCCATGATATGTACGACTTGACGCCACCGGCATGCCCGGTCACGCTTAGTATCTTCAACTAGGTGCTCGGCAGCGCTGTTGGAGCTCATGTAGCCACGCTGGCGCACTGCATTCCTTTAACACACAACGCAATTGCGCTTCCCTGCCATTCACAGCCACCTAATTTTGCAAGACCTATAGAGCGCGAATCGCGGCTGCCTGATTACGCGGAACAGCGAATATTCCTTCACGACATCCTTTAGTATTTGTTATCACCTGCTCCATGTTACATTATCTTATCAATACAGCTGCCGTCTGACAAGCTAGCCTTGGCAGTGAGTTTTTTTTCATGGTCACATATTGCATTTACAGCTTAGTAGTGTGTCTTAATTCTTATCATAATTATGTGTGAAACAAAAGAGTGCACCAACAATGAGCGCGCCAACAAATACATGTTGGTGCGCTCATCTTTGGCGGCCATGACGCCTCTTTGCACAACCGACGCTTGCTAGTCTCGGCACCCAGCGGGGAGCGATTGGGTTAGAGATGTTGGAACACAAACGGAAGTCTTTTTCACACGTGATTTCAACTGCGCTGGCACAATGGTTAAATGCTTGGATAACATTATAGGCGGCACTTAAAAGAAGCGAGGGGGGGTGCGCAAAGAATACTTACAAGTTAGCTTGAATTTTTGCACGAACCGTTTGTGCATTTCAACACCTTTTTCTGTTATATCTTGTTTGCGAATTTGCAAGAGCCGGTGAAGATTTCATAAACATAGTGTCCTCGCGTGTTTGTTTGAAGGATGACTATTAACGCCGTAGCGTCAGAAGCTCGTGCCGCAGCAAATCCGGTGTGTAGGCTTAGGTGTTCGGTGACCATAATCATCTGAGCTGCTGCTACCGCCGTATAGAAACCCGTAGCACACAACGCAAGCCTTCCGCCATGGCACAGGTGCTTGACTGAATGAAATTCAATTCGTAATTGTAAAATGTAAAAAGCGCTTGTGTTCCGTTGTTCTCATGTGTGTGGTGGTGGTAACAACTTTATTTGCAAGTCCGGCAAATTCGCGGCCTGGGCCTAGGCCGCCCCTGAGGAGGTCCGGAGACCCTGTCTTCTCGCCGCCTCACGGGCTTGCTGGATGGCCTATAACTGGTGCTGTAGGTTTTAGCTGTGCAGCGCAGCCGTCCACCGCGCCGCAGCTTCATCTGAGGAGACTGCATTTTCCCTGCCAATAACTACACATTCCCAAAGAATGTGCTTAAGGGATGCGTTAGCCGTACTGCATAGTTTGCATTTGTCGTCAGAATATAAATCCGGATAATCCTCCTGAGATGGACAGGAAGGTCTTGGTTTGTAACTGCCGCCAGTCTACCGCTTGGGCCCTGTCGAGTTTGGGGTTAGGGGGTGGATAAACACGCCTGGATTTTTGATAAAATTTTGTTATGTCGCAGTATCTTGTGATTCTGTCCTTCTCTATCCATCCCTCCCTTCGATTCCCATCCCCCACAAAGGAGGATCCTACTACGCGCGCGCGGAACGTAAGACCTCGCGCTACGCGGTGGACCTCCTCGTTGAGGTTGGTTGCGGGGGTGTCCGGGGATGTGTGAGCCGTGAACCATATAATTTGCCTTTCCTCTGTTTCCTCCGAGGTGATGTAGTTCTCGTTGGCTTTAAGTATAGCCCGGTTGTTTAGTTTTGCTCTTCCCTAAAAGATGTTACGAGAAAACAGTTACTTCTGTTGCGGCGAAACTCGAACTTCAATACTTTACGAGGAGGCGCCCACGAGACGCCTGTGCGTGCGACATTCGCATGCGCATGCAAAGCTTCTGCTGCTCGCGGATGCCGACAGAAGGCGCTTTGACGTCAGCGTTGCGCTTCGTTTAAAAAGATCGTACAAGAGATTTCCCCAGTGGATGAAAACATGACGGAGAGCGAAACTATGGAAGAGCTAGAACTTGAGAATTTCAACTGGAAAAAGGCCGAAGGAAAAATTCTAAAGCGCACTGCTCTGGGTTTAGATGGTGTCCCCGTCAGCCTCATTAACGAATTAGGAGAGAACACTAAAGAAGCACTATTGAAAGCCGTAGAAAAATGTTTACAGGAGAAGCAAATACCGGACAGTTGGCGAAAAAGTAGAATGAACCTAATCTATAAAGGTAAGGGGGAAAAGAATAACATTCGCTCGTATAGAACACTAACGGTATTATAGAGGTTGGCTATGCAAGCTGTAAAATTAAAAATAGAAGCGTGGGCAGAACGTAACAATGATTTTGGGAGAACTTCAGAATGGATTTCGAGCAGACAGGCGGTTGGACGATAACCTATTTGTTCTTACTCAGTGTATAGAAATATCTAAAAGAGAACGCAGGCCCTTGTATGCGGTTTTTCTAGGCATCACTGGGGCGTATGACAACGTTAATCAGGAAATATTGTGGGAAATATTGGAAGGAATGGGCATAGGCGACGATTGTGTAGAGCTTTTGAGGGAGATATATCGAGAAAATACAGTTTGCATAGAATGGGAAGGAATCAGTGGCATAGAGAACGTTGATATTACCAAGGGGCTGAGGCAGGGATGTCTTTGTCGCCGCTGTTATTCATGCTGTACATGGTTAGAATTGAAAAAGCGCTAGGAGATAGCAACATTGGTTTTAATCTGTCACACAAACAGGGCGGCGTGATGACTGAGCAGATGCTTCCGGGTTTATTTTATGCTGACGATATTGTCTTATTGGCGGACAGTCGAGATGATATACAACGGCTGGTGAATATATGCGGAAAGGAAGGCGAGGCTCTAGGACTAGGATATAGTGTAACAAAATGTGGATCGATGGTATTCAATGGACCCAAAGATGAGGCGGTGTACGTACAGGGCCAAGAAATACCGAGAGTAAGCGAATACAAGTACCTTGGGGCATGGGTAAATGAGGGTGATAGATACATGGAGGTACACGAAAAAGCCTTGGCAGCAAAGGGAAAGAGGAACGCTGCAATAATGAAGCACAGAGCGTTGTGGGGATACAATAGGTACGAGGCGCTTAGAGGTCTGTGGAAAGGGGTAATGGTACCGGGGCTTACATTTGCGAACTCAGTGGTGTGCATGAGGCCAGAGGTACAATCAGGAATGGATGTGAATCAAAGAACTGTGGGATGCCTCGCGTTGGGTGCTCACGGGAAAACTACAAATGAGACTGTAAAGGGCGATATGGGATGGACGAGTTTTGAGGCAAGGGAAGCCCAGAGCAAAATAAGGTTTGAAGAGAGGCTAAGGAATATGAAAGAGAGTAGGTGGGCAGTGAAGGTGTTTCGTTGTTTATATAGAAAGAACGTTGACACGCAGTGGAGAAAAAGAACTAGGAGGCTCACCAGTAAATATACGGCTCTAAGAGAACTGACAACAAAGAGCGCAAAGGGAAAAGTCAGAGAGGCGGAGGAGATTTACTGGATGGCAGCGATGGAAAAAAAAAAAAAACGACTGAAAAACGAAATATAGAGGGAGGCATTTTATGATAATTCAAGAGGAAGCGCTTTACTGTTTGAAGCGAGGTCGGGCTGCCTTAGAACGCGTAGTTATGAAGCGAAATTTATTAAAGAAGAAAAATGCACATGCTGTGAGGAAGATAGGGAAACGACGGAGCATGTTCTGATTGAATGCGGAAATATCCACCCAGGTGTACGTTTGGGCACTACCCTACATGAACCTTGGGTTTTAGGGAGAACAACGGAAAGCTGAACATACCCGCGATTGAAATGAGTAAGAGACGGTTAGAATACTAGTGGCAGAAAATGAGAGAGAACGGACAAAGATAATTATAGGGAAAATAAGGACTTTCTGCCATAAGGGCAGAGAACTGGGCTATGAATTTACGTTTTTGGCTATAGCATGATCGATTTAATTGAAGTAGATATAAAAGGCATGAGGACAACATAACGAGAGAGGGAAACAAAAAAAAAAGTTCTTAAATTTTTTTACGAGCCTGGTGGCGC
This sequence comes from Hyalomma asiaticum, assembly GCA_013339685.2. Lineage (NCBI taxonomy): Eukaryota > Metazoa > Arthropoda > Arachnida > Ixodida > Ixodidae > Hyalomma > Hyalomma asiaticum. The sequence goes on along the minus strand of CM023481.1, from coordinate 248,518,394 downwards.
ACATGTCACCGCCCCGTTACAAAGGGGACGCTCATAGCATCCATCCATCCATCCATCCATCCATCCATGCGTCGCAGCGCTCGCTGCTCTTCACACTCGTGTAATGGATTCGGTACCATGTTCCTGGTGCCGGACACGTTCCTCATGGGCGGGGCTTTCCCCATCGGCGATTACTGATGAGGAATCTATGTCAACTTGTACCCGATCGCGAAGGAGGCCACGCAAGATAAAGGCAGAGTGTGAACTAATAAAGAAATGTTGTGCCATGACACCTACGCAGTTATGTGAATCAAGAGCGTGGCAAGCGAACGAGAAGGCGATGCGAACGGGGCGCGATAACGCTATCGCGTTCCATTTGTAGGCGAAGCTGACGCGTCTCGCCATTTTCCTTTTTTTACAATGGTCTGTTAGCCAAAGAGAGAAGGCGGCCATCAGACACGATGACAACCCACTCATTTAATCGATCAAAATGTCATAGCATGAAAACTGTTTCAGCTACTGCCTGGGTTAAAGTATGTGAGAAAAATTCGCAATCGCAGCGTCGCTTGGAAGGCGCGGAACTTATATAGCAGTGTGTGGTATGGGATCAGCTAAAGTCCCTAGATATTTTCTTTCGGTTTTTTATGTAGCGAGAAGCCTTGATGTGCAGCTGATGGCATCTCATTGGTCGGCGCTGCTTTGGCAGCCATGTTCTTCCCAAAGGTTCTACTTGAATGCCGCAGCGAGTGAATGCCAGAGCAAGCTGGGCGTGTCAGTACGCGTTTCCCTATATTTGGCCAGCTCGCTACCATATTTGACAGGTGCGCGCATATCTTGACGGCCGGACGATATCTGCGCGCACATACTCCGCTCCAAGTGTTCAGGAGGAACATGGCTGTCGACGTGGGTTGCGTGAGAGAGAGGGCCAGGAGAGGAAGTAGTCGTACATGTTCCATACCAAACATGGCATGGAACATGTGCGTACATGTTTCCATGCAAAATAAATAATAAATAAATAATAATTAAGGATGCGCCAGCATCAAGACTGGCTGAATTTTTTTTCTTACGAGCTTTTCTTTATCATAAGTTGTTTTTGTGAATACGGTCCCAGGATGATACGTTTATCGCGGCTCAAAGAGGAAGTTATTTTTGTCGCGACAGTTTTGGTTGTTACATTCTTCCTTTTTGATTGCAACACCGCAGGCAAGCGCTATCACATGGTCGTCTCTCTCTCTCCATCTCTATCTCTCTTTTTTCACTTCGAGGCAGTGAGATACGAGCACGACGTCAGGGGTTCTAACGTGACCGCGGCGGCCCAATTCCGGTTGGACTGATTGGAAAGCGGGGAGACGGGGGAAGGTTGGAGAACACGCGCGTGTACCGCTTTCAAAGCTTACCTCAAACAACCGTACGTAGCCACAATTAATACGCACTCTCTTACTGCATACGGCGTGCCACGTAATCGAATCGTGGTTCTGACACGTAAAACCCCTCAGTTTATTGATGAGGATAAGGTTTAAAACGATGGAGAACAGGGAATATTGCGAGAGACAACGTTTCCAAATTGCGTTTTATTCATCAATTTCAACAATCTCCAATTGCCCCTTGACCAAGACAAGTCCGCTTGTCGAAACATTGCCTCTAGCGACAATCCGTGCTCTTTATAGTCAGGGGTTTAACCAGAATATCGATTGTCAGGGGGGGGGGTTTCATAGGGCTAACAGAAACGGGGGGGGGGGGGGGTGGATATGGATACGAACTTGTTGCTTATCTGGAATAATGTTGGGATGGTGTGGGGATCCACCATTGGGGGGGGGGGGGGGGGGGGAGGAGCTGTTAGGGGGTTCCGAGGGGGTGTGTACAAGTCCCTGTTCATCATTTTCAGCGATCTCGTCATCAATTCAGGCCTCGATCTTCCCGTGGGCTCCCCCTTTGTTTATATTATTATAGCGCTAGCCGGTAGGGACATGAGGCTTCAGCAAAGTAATTGGCTTTCTCAACATGAAATGACCTTGAAAAAACCTCGCGAAAGGCTTAAACAGAGCGCAGGAAAAAATCGAAAATTTGCGTCTCGTCAACTTGGTGTGTACTGAAATTGGCATGGAAGGGCACGAATGTACAGCTAGCATGAATGATAGGTCGTCACACCGATAACGTGAAATTCTCGTCATTTGCGTCATGATTAACGATTATAAAATGAAATGCGCTTCGGACACGCATTGGATATACTGGCATAAGCCAGGCATGAGCCAGAGGTATGTGGGTATAAGAGCCACACGTTATGGAATTCACCGGTTATAAAGATGGAAATATTTCGCTTGGAACTGAGGGAGACCTTACGTTTAGACGTAGCTTAAGTATCCTCCCAGGATAGCGCAGCAAAGTCATGTAAGGGGATATTAAAGGGGCATTAAAGTGAAAATGTGTTGTTTAGAATGATAACTTATATGTCGAGAACTCGATTGTCGTTAATTTCGCAATTTTATGTTCAGTATTAAAAGAGAAAATTAATGTCACTGTTGTACTTTTGAAATTCACCCCGCCCCTTCGGCCTCGTCAGAAGGCCAGTTTCTTTTATTTTTTTCCCTCGTGTTCTCGACAAATTTGCTCCGAATGCTCTGAAACTCTGCTTGCGAAAATGCTCGTTGTGTTCTCTGGCTTCCTTAGAACACAACGTACGTTTTTCTTACCGATAAATAGTTACGGAGGCCTTAGCACACGATATCAGAGATCTGTGACGTCGCGCGTATTAGTGCTGCAACTTCAAGGTGGCGTCGCCACCCGAATTTTCTTATTGCGCGTTTTCTAGCTTACTGGGGGTCTTCTCGCAAGATTGTTCTTGGTATCGTGAGAAGTTAATCTAGCAATGGGAGAAAAAAGTTTCACTTTAGTGCCCCTTTAAGGACGCATACGGTTTATTATTATTATTATTATTATTATTATTATTATTATTATTATTATTATTATTATTATTATTATTAACTGGAAACATGCCTCTAACGTGATTAAACATTAATGCGCAGACGTAATAAGAGCTGCGTTGCTCGCGTTCTTAGTGAAAGCACATAAATATGAACCATTTTTGTGGTATGCAGCACAAGCGTATCTCACTATTCTCGTTACCGAAAATAGCACTATTCGATTGATCGCATCAAAATACTAAACCCTGTTTGTTGTCGCAACCACTAAACGGAACAGTAGACACATGATCGCTATGCACTCCTGGCTAATATCTGATTTTTACACTCCCATATACTGCGAAGCCACCCATGGACTTTCATGTTTGGTTTACTGTGAAACATATTGCGAATTCCGGCTCGTACGTGCAAGGCACTCTGAGCACGTGATACACGCTTCGAGTCGAACAACCTGCGCTGACAGTTGCTTTCTGTTCTCGTACAATAGAATTACGGAACTATCTTTCTGATAACACTGTCATACGAACGGGCTGCTGTGATGAAGGTCACTTTGTCCAGCCGCGAAATGCTAATTTTCAGTCCTCCAGAGATAAATTATTGCATCCCTTACAATAATTATTGTTATTCTACCGGAAGCCCATTCATCCACAGAACTCTATTTGCCAAACTGCGTTCGCACTTTCAGTGCACAGCAATTCGTTACCTTTGTTGTCTTTCTCGAGGACATTACTCTCCAGCCTGTGTGTGCATGAGCAGAGAAAGACAGAGAAAGTTCGCTTAGCCAACCACAATAGCTGAATACAACCCCGGCTTGGTTTTGGCTGTGTGCGTACCGCCGCATACGCAAAACGAATGGTGGTAAAGTCCAAGCAAACGCTGATACTGAGTTTTCATGCTCGCCCGCTTTCGTGATAGGGCCACGTCGCATGACTCTAGCAGAAAGCGTTTCCTGCCGATTGCGCAGAGATCACAACAGAAAAAAGTATTTCTGTTTTTTTTTTCTTGACATTGACACACCTGGGGGGGCCTGAAGTGTACGCTTGACTATTGGGTCCAGCCACGAAAACCACTTCGTAAAGAGGGGAGGGAATATAAGGGGGCAGAGGGGGAACAAAACAAAATAATAATAATAATAGGGGGGGGGGGACATGATGCCCGCATATGACGTACGTCGTCTGCTTTTCCTCCACTCTTTGCTCCGTTTCTTTCAGGTTCTCTATCTTTCCTGTCTTCTTTCTTTTCTTATTCTCTCTAGTCTTTCTCTTTTTTCATGTTTTTCTTCCTTCCTCTTTCTTTTATGAAAATCTCTCTCAGATAGGTATAAATAGAAGCGGGAATACAATCATAGGCATTCCTGATGAAGGCCGGCCTCCGGCTGAAACGTTGAATAAGCGCTTTCCGCATTTTTGTTGCCAATTCCGAGGGTGTACTACTATATATATATATATATATATATATATATATATATATATATATATATATATATATATATATATATATATATATATAGAGAGAGAGAGAGAGAGAGAGAGAGTAAACTTACGTTTTAATTCTCAAACCCATCGCTTTCCTCGTGCTTGCGTGACCATGACAAAAAATGTTTATTTTTTATGGACAAGAAAGAAGATGTGTTCTCCAAGCGAAAAACGTCTGCTATTCTTCGTCATGTTAACAATCACATATCGCGAGACGATATCGCTGCAGCACTACATTTACACGTTGATGTTTCCCGCTTAACTTAACTTTCCCTCCCCTTCCCCCTTCCCCAGTGCAGGGTAGCCTACCGGGCTTAGCCCAGGTTAACCTCCCTGCATTTCCTATTCCTTTCTCCTCCTCTCCTCTTTCTCTCTCTCTCCGCTTAACTTACTCAGAAGGACGCGAAGTGCACTTTGCCGTATACTTGAAATGCACAACAGGAGCCAAACTGAAATAACTGTGCTGAACGGGAGCTGCGACGATGACATAGTACGCTCATGACACAGGCGCCCAGTGATCTTAAAAAAGAGCAAAGACTGCAGCGCAAAGCCAGATAATACTATAACTAATACTTTTATGCTTGGATAAGAATACATGAAAGCATTCAACGCTGCACCGGCTCAGGAAAAAAAAAAAACATATTGGAGGACATGTGTGGCGCACGCGCGCATGTAAAAGCGCAGTGGCTTGCAGACGACGCAAGGAGATATCCACACTTGGGAGCTTCCTCCACTCGCTGCTAGGCGCTGCCTGTATTTGATCTAGAGGTCAATAGCGCAGATAGAGCTTGTACAGGGGCTACCAGCTGACATCGTGATGTACAAAGCCACAAGCGCACGTCGAGCCTAACAGATTCGTGCGCAAGGAACGCTCCACTGTCTCGACTGCGATACACCACTTGCACCACTGCTCTTGAATTATGTATGCTTACAAGTCACTCGCACGCGCGACGGGTGGGCGCGCATGCTGGTTTCAACGCGTAAGAAGAAATTAAGCGCGAACATTCAGGGCGACCACAGAGAAGAGGCACGGCAGACTGTCGTGTCTCTTTGTTGTCGTCCTGAAGGTTTCCGCTGAATACCTTTGTACGCAAGGAATCACGTACCAACTAGGCCTAACAGAGATTTTATTGAAGTTCAACGCGTATGACTATAGCGTTACGTCTACCACAGGCAACTCGAAGGTCTGCGACTTTGAGCGGCTTGAAAAGTGCGCAGCATGGCTATCGGACTGTCAAAAGGGAAGGGCCTGTTGGAAGGCAACTATGGCGAAGAACGTCAGTGAAGGTCCTGCAGTTGACCACACTACGGGGAAAGGTAAGTTGTTTTAATTTCTAACGCTGTACGCTTGAATTACCTGTACACTTCACGAGCTCTGTGAACGGACGAGAGACCGTTCACAATGTTGTTGAATTTTCGTGTAAGCTAAGTTGGTTATCGAGTTTCCCGTCGTACGCTGTTTTATAACTTTGTTTACCTGACGTTGTCGCAAGTGAGTCGTAATCACATCGGCGCATGTGTGTTTGATGTTTGTTCAAGACAATAAGGATCACGCACATTATAAAAAGAAAGTAATATATGTTTTTTTGCGTGGTATTGTCTAATTGAAGGAGCTACAGAATGCATTTCTAGTGGTAAAGCCATCCGGAACGTTTTAGCCGAAAAGATTGAAGCCACCTGGTTCCAGGCGAGCTGGCCTTCAAAACATTTTCAACGGGAGACGTTGAATATTATTCTTAACTGACGGCTTTTTATTTTGACACCACATTACGAAAGTGCAGTTGTTAGGGGGTACCTAGTTTCGCAGTGATAGTGCTAAGGCTCATTTGCCTAATTTCCTGCAAGTTTTCTGGCATTTGTCATCGATAATACACTTATACGGCCGTTGTGTGTAGTCCGGCCGTTGTGTGTGTCCAATGGCAAAAAAAAAAAAAAAGAGCCATTTCCCATTTCTCGTAATACCATTTTTTCAATCTCTGGTTCGTGATGTGTGAGAGGTACTATATGTGTGCCACCGGCCTCGTATTCGTGGTCATTGTCGTCGGCGGGCGTTAAAGGGACCCTGCAACACTTTTTGAACATATAGGCACAAAACGCTGTCAGTTGGTAGTCAAGGCTCCTACGAACATGTGAGCGGTTGCGTGCTTGCTTTGCACCTCGGTGGCCCGAGTTCGATTCCACTCGAGGGGTAGATTTCTTTCAGTCAGTGCACCATGTTCATCGGTGTCTGCCTTCTTGTTGTGCCTACACTGCGATCGCAATCTGCATTATCCCTCTTTCTTGTTTAACCCCGCGCAAAACGTGTTCTAATAAAAGTTTGAACGTCCATTTTGGTTGGTCTTTGATTGGCATGAACTGTAATGTTAAAATTCAAACACCTGTGGCGCATACCAGTACAAACTGGGCCGACCACTGCAGGTATGAGCCGTATGTGATCATGTTATCGTAATTGGGTCGTAGAATGTGGTAGGTATACTAAACACGAAGCATTTCTTAGCGAACTGGAGCAGCTTTGACCGAATCTATCTATCTATCTATCTATCTATCTATCTATCTATCTATCTATCTATCTATCTATCTATCTATCTATCTATCTATCTATCTATCTATCTATCTATCTATCTTCCCGGGTCTCGGTGCCCTTTTTCCTGGTATCCTGGTAGTCTCGTTCACTTGGTACACATCAAAATTGGCATCGATGTAGGGTATCGATGTATGACGAACATTAATAATTCATCTAGATATTGCTAACATTGTGTACATGTCACGTACGTTACGGTCAACGATAATACAATTGCATGTGGTTCATGCCGGTAGTGCTCGACCCGGTGTATGTGGGTATGCGCCAGAAGCGATTGAATGTCGACATTTCAGTTTATGTTAATCAAGGATCAAACAAAATATGCATTGAAAACTTTATCAGGACAGTTTGCGTGGCTCAAACAAGGGGAAGGACACGCCGTTTGTTGCAGCTTACGAGTGAAATGTACCCGTAACAAGCAGACAGACGCAGGGAAGAGCGCTGTAACGACTGAAGGAAGTCTACCAGGCCTTAGTTGGGTGTAAGAATCGCGCTTGGGTCCGTGGATTTTCTTTTACAATACAGACATCTGCGGACAAACGTGAGTGCCGATGTTACATCGTACCTTGAGCTACTCTTTGTCACCACAATGCTGTCTACGTGCTTTAAACCCATGTTGGACGCACAACCACTCAGAACGTTGATGCTACCCGCAACCCTTGGCTGAACACTTCGGTATAGGTGATTTCCTTGCTGACTGCTTTGGATGACATCGATTCCCACAATGCGTGGAATCTTCAGGGTTTTTTTGGGTGTTAGCGATATCAAAATCAATCAGTCATGTCTGCCGCGCATTCATATCCTACCATCCCAATTTCGGTGTATATAAAGCGAACGAGATGACCAGGATAGCACCAGGACGTAGGCGGCCAGATAAGATAGATAGATAGATAGATAGATAGATAGATAGATAGATAGATAGATAGATAGATAGATAGATAGATAGATAGATAGACGAAACGCTGTAAACTGCGTATGTGTATATATGTATATATGAGTGCGTGTGGAAGTGTGACTACACCTACGTGTGGTGTTACACGTGATCACTCTAAATATCAAAATCACCGCAAAATACCTGAAACAGCAAACCAGGCCACTGATCAGGTTAACATCTCCAGAGTATTAAATAAAATTTTCTCTCGCACTCTCTCTCTCTCTCGAGTGCCATAGCCACTTGACCAGCGTGGCGGAGCAACTCTCTACTCTGGTGTCTCATCCTCAACGCCATGTTAGTTCTCAAATAACATGCTTAACGGTTTCGAAAAAAAAAAATTGCGCCAGGCCATTCGTGAGGCACGCATCCGTGATAGCGAGGTCACTACAGGATTACTTGGGAAGACGTTGCAGGGCCTCTTAAAGCTGTGAACTTGGAATTCACTGTTTCTATGGTGCTTAGAGGTTACTTTTTATTGTGAACTGTGTTGGCTTGTCTACGCCTTTAGGCCCATTTTAAGGCTGAAGCGAGTAATTTTACACGAAGATTTTTAACCATAAAGACGATAAAAACTGCAGTGTAAAATAATCACCATTTTACAGCTGCCATGCTGAAGAATATGAGGCTTGCTTGTACTTGAAGGCATGTCTCAGTAAACTTCAGTCTCGCTCGCCGTGGTGGCTTAGCGGTTCCGGTATTGCGTTGCTGAGAACGGAAGCCAGTGCTCTATTCTCTGCCGCGGCGGTGGCTTTTTGATGAAGGAGAAATGCTAAAACAAAATAAGACAAACATACATGTGCCTCGATTTATATGCACATTAAAGAACCCAATGTAGTCAATATTTGGGCACATCAACTAGTGGTGTGCTCCTGCTATTTACTATTACCATATTCACGGCAGAATAAGAATCAGAAGAACACGACAAATGCTGAAAGTATGCACCAAGAGAGAAGTGGCACACATAACAACTGGATTATCAAATGACCTTTATTTAGCAACAGCATCTTTCGTGAAAACCAAGTGAGCATGTGTTTCGGTGACCTTACTGCAACGCGACAATGTTAATATGGAATTTACAAATTCTATATATGCCTAAGAATCTATAGTGTGTGTCAGCTACTCTGTCGGTCCAGGAATTCCAAAGCACTTAAAGAAAAAGTCGTTCATTTTACCACCTAACCGATGCCATAGAAGAAAAAAAGAAGTGCTGTGCTTGCAGAACGTGGTCGCGCCGTTGCAGGTATATTATGATAATTGCGCGCACACACACACACACACACACACACACACACACACACACACACACACACACACACACACACACACACACACACACACACACACACACACACACACACACACACACGAAAACCACTTTGTAAAGAAAGGAGGAGTGGAAAGGGGGAGGGGAAAAAGGAGGAGGGGGATGACGCTCGCATATGACGCACGTCGTCTACGTTTCTTCCACTCTTCGGTCCGTTTCTTTCAGGTTCTCTATCTTTCCTGTCTTTCTCCTTTTTCTTTTTTTCTTTTCTTATTCTCTCTACATTCGTTTCTTTCTTCATTGATTGATTGATTGATTGGTTGATTGATTGATGCAAACTTTATTTGGGTCCAGAGAAGACGCAGGAGAGACCGCGCGCCACCCGGCTAGTTCTTCGTGTTTTTTTTTAGGAAAAGCTCTCTCAGACAGGTATAAATAGAAGCGGGAATACAACCATAGGCATTCCTGATGAAGGCCGGTCTCCGGCTGAAACGTTGAATAAACGCTTTCCGCATTTTTGCTGCCAATTCCGAGGGTCTACTACTCATCTCTGCCTTCACGCCTCCGGCCTATTCACCACCATGACTGCTATATATATATATATATATATATATATATATATATATATATATATATATATATATAAACAGCTGATGATGATCGATGTAGATGAGGGAAAATGTACAAGTGATGATGATGTGCAGAGATGAAGAGCCAGTCGTATGTTGAGCTCACAATATATATATATATATATATATATATATATATATATATATAGTAGCGTGACGTAATATGTACCAGCACTAAAGCATAATTGCCGGCAGTCTCGCGCTTATCGCGTGCATGCGTAGACGTCATACACATTGAGGCCAAGCCCGAGCTAAGTGGGCAGCCCTGGGAAATCAACGAAATTAATTTGCGAGACTTCTGGGCAACTTTCGAGCTTGCTATTTGGTCTAAATGGGGGAAGCGTGCAGAGGAACATGCTCGACTCCGGAAATATCGCCGGAGTTGGGCTCTAAAGTTTCTTCACGTGATGTTTCGGCGCTATGGCCTGTGACACTTGAGGCTACGTCTGAACGTAGTATCTGCCTGAATCGAAAAAAGGACTTACCGCGGAGCTATGACCCCTAAAAAATGGGAATCTGCTTATATTTTGGGAAGCTTGCAGGTGTCACCAAACCCGTGCTGTGATGTACGGGACGCGATCGCCGGAAATAATTTCAAGAAATAATGTCCTGTTTCGCCGAATAAGATCCCACGAAAGCTTGGACAATAACATTTTTGGTCCCCTTCAGCACACTAGCAAAACGCCAGCAGTGGTTCAAAGACCGAGTCACAGCCAAGGGTGATCAAACAAAACAAATATATTCTCATCAAATAGGCAGTTACACAAAACGTACACAAACACGGCTTTTACAAACTCAAACGGGTTGCAAAGTTACACAAGGCCAACCAACACGAACAAGCTCATGCACTGCAACAAAGAAGAAAACACAAAAAGAGTCCTATTCACCAAGTCACTCGGGCGTGTTCTCAGTTCGAAGCTTGCAGGTGGCTTGTCAGCTGGCTCGTGGAACGGCGTCTGAGTCATGCACGACTTCTTGCTTCTTTTTTTACTCTTCTACTCTCCTACTCTCCTCGCGGCCCGTGTCCGACTGCTTATATAGCCCTGGGAAGGCGCGCTAGAATGTTCGGCGCGGCCCACGTGACTCAAAGCACACACACAGTTGGGAACCTTCCCGCCCATTCTAGGTCCTTCTTTGTTGGGGCGGCGCTTCTTTCTCTCTCTCGCTGCGCGAGGAGCGTCGGTGTGTACTCTCTGCCTCCTCTCTCTCCTTACATCTGTCTCGCGCGCGCGCTTGCCGCGATAAGAAAGGTTCCACAACATTCTCCCCTTTTGGAGACGCGGCGTGACCTTGGGCGCCCCCTCCGTGCGTGCCGCTTTTCTTGTTGTTTTGGGCCTTCCCTCTAGTTCGACGCCGGGTTTCTCGTCGAAATAGGCACTATTTTGTGACAGCAGGCTCCAATTCAACCGGTTATTAGTTTAGGCGTTTGCAACAAGGTTCTACCCGCGTATCAAACGTCTTCCTGTTGGTTGTTTTACAAAGGGGCCACGATCATTCTCCCTAGTAGTCCTTAGCTGTCTCTTAAGAGACGCAAAGGTGAAGCGAAGAGCTTCAGTAGTCGAACCCGGGACCTAGGGGTTCGAACATCACTTGAATGCATTTAGGCATAGGATGTAAAGGTTAACATTTAATCACGTGGGTCCCACTCCCGCATATCGAATGCGGGTATTGTCAATCGTGACGTAGCTGACGAGCATGTCATGTTAATCACGTCGTGAACTATCAGTCATGTTAGTCATTCACTTTTAGCGCTTCTTGCCAGTTTTATATACCAAGTGTACGAGACGCGAGGTTTCGGTTTCTCCTTTCTTTTTGCCAAATTTCGTGAGGAACCCTTAAGCAAGTTTTCTATAGACCACGAAGGGCAAGCGCTACTCTATAGCCTTATGCCGCTAGCAACTAAAGCTATGAAAAAAATCTCGCCAGGTCTAAGATGAACCCATTAGGAAAGCAAATTCAAAGCTATCGTGTGGTGTGTGGTGTACATGTACAATTTCGATTTCACGCAGATGACGGATGGTATGCTCGCGCAACGTTCCCTGCAAGGCAACAACAGGTGCGACGCAGCCCAGCAGTACTGAAGACATTAGCGCAGGGCCCGCTTTGCTTTACGGGCTGGTTGCACATATCAGCCTTGCGGCTTCCTACTGTGCAATTCACGTCAACTGTCGAAACGTATTCGTGGTGGAGCGGCAAGAGCTACGACACACGAATCTTCCTAAGAGGCCGAATGACTGAAGTGGGAATTTGGCAGAAAGTGGTATACTACGATGGTCGTAAAGGCAAAATACAGGTGAGAGTCCAACTGGAAACGTTTACTCGTATCCACACTGAATTGAAGTGCGCTAGATGGTACGGTGGCAGACATCAAGATATTAACTGGTAGGGCAGCGTGGCAGTACGCCAGTGGCGATGAAAAATAAGGCAAAAATACAGTGTTAATCTTTAACTTACTGCATATGAGAGCATAGAAATAACGAAAGTAAGAGGTACTGATTTGCCTATGCTGCGGATTAAAAGGAATAAGCCTGGTAAATTGCCTCAGATGGGCTTGCCACTGTCATTATGGAGGTAGCGGTAACCTGTTAAGATGGGAGTTTTGGTGAATGCACAAGGTAATGAAATGTGATGCATTGGTAGGCTCTAAAAAAAAAAAGATAAGGAAAGCGCGTTTGAAAGTAAATGTTATGAGTAATAGACATCGACGACATAAATCAGCTGTACAGTATAGTTATCAAATAAATGAAATAGCAGGCGTGAATGTCAACTGGTACGTAGAAATAATTCGCTATAGTTTAATGCGCAGAAAAACATGGCTGAACACTAAATTATCACTAAATATATTGACTTAAGTGTCACAGAAATGCCGAATTTCCTCTGGGGATTGGCTTATACAGGTTGTTTCATAAGATGGGTCCGAAAATGCTATAAACATAAAAAAAACATATCTCCGCGCTTATTGCAGAATTGCCTTCTTCATGGCGGCGCGTATTGTAAGATTGGTAGGAATGAAAATGAGAACGATAGTTAACAAAATTCGACTAATCAACTTTTAAACCAGCACAGCGTCATCATCAAGCCTAATTGAAGAATAAGTGTTATTCATACGGAGAGTCTCTATCAGCTGTAACTGCAAAAGGACGAACCTGCTAATCAATAAACTCCTACACATTTCACTCATGAAACGAAACTGAATAGTCGACCAGCCGTGCTAGCTTAGCGGCCAGTGTGCCAGCTTGCTAAGCTCAAGGTCGCGGGATCGAATCCCTGCTACGGCGGCCACATTTCGGTAGAGGGAAAATGAAAAAAAATAACACCCGTATATCTACAGTTAGGTGCACGTTAAAGGGACACAAAAGTGAAAAGATGAAGTGGTTTAGAATGATAACTTGTATTTCAAGAACTCAACTGTCATCAATTTCGCCATTTTATGTTGATAATTAAAGGAGAATATGAATTACTTTGAAATTCACGCCGGAACTTCGGCCTCACGGCTCCAAAAGGCCAATTTGTTTTCTTTTTTTCGTTATCTCGCCGGATTCGCTCTATCAAAGTTCTGAAACTCCCTGTGTTAAGTCTTTGGCTTCCTCAGAACACAATGTACGTCTTCGTTACCGATCAATAGTTATGTAGGCCTTAGCAGATGCCGTCAAAGATCTGTGATGCCAGGCGTATTAGTGACGGAACTCCAAAGCGGCGTCGCCACCCGTATTTTTCATCTTGCGCTTTTTCTAGATCACCGAGGGTCTTCCCCTCGCAAGATTGGTGTTTTCGGTATTATGAAAAGCTAACTTACTAATGCGAGAAAAATTGTTTTTCGCGTTAGTGTCCCTTTAAAGAACTCCAGTTGGCAAAAGGTACTCCGGAGCCCAACACTACAGTGCGTGCATGATTATCATAGCTGGTTTCGGCACCGTCAATTATTACTTTTAAATTAAATGGTCAAAGAGCGAAGTTGCCACGACTTTGGGTGGTGCCCTATGTGATACAAGGGTTCCCCTCGCACTGCGGAGGCAGAATGTGTAAGCGTCGTTATCGCGGTTATCATGCTGCGATCTTGTTACGTTGTTGCGTCTGATCGCACTTTTCGGAATAGCTGCTTAACAACGACGCCTGATCAACGACGTCTGCTCGTAGTCGAGTGACACATTTCGACCTAGTCGGTTCTGCACAGGCTGGAACAGCGCGCACTTACACGACGACGAAGGGAAGACGACACACATGCGCTGTGTGTCTTCCCCTTGTCATTGTGTACGTGCGCGCTGTTCTTGCCTGCTCATGGTCGCTCAGCAACAACAGGCAGACAACTATGTCGTACTGGGCACTGCCGAAAGACGCGGGAACAGTGCCCTATGGCCATTCAGTTTCGGCTTGCTGAGGGAAATTAGCGAGATCTCACCGATCTGCATAAATTAATAGCGTAACGCTTTTGCAAATATTAGTTATATGGATTCTCGCTATGAATAACCGCCTTTCTTCAATAGGTTTGAGCGCCTAGTACTATGGTGTAAAAGGTAGTGTAATTTTTAAAAAATTGCTGTTCATATTTTCACTCGTTCTACCCGCTACCCTGAGGAAATTGTACAGATAATGCACTTACTTTAACATCTTGCGCTAACGTCTGTGGTGACGTTACTTAGTTGCGTTTAGTCACCCGTATCAGCTATACCTGCAGCACAACGGAAGACGGCGACTTACTTGGAAAGGCGTTGATTAACTGTAGATCCTCGGTATACCTCTTGATGTCACTTTGATTTTAGTGGAATTAAGCGGCTGCATTTCCATCCGCTAATTAAGGCCGGCAAATCTCCTTTGGACATCTCATATCGTCCGATCGCGCTTGCCGGTTTTGTCGGTAAAACGACGGAGAGAATGATTTTAACGCGCCTAGAATGGTACTCGGAGTACTACGACGTTTATCCTGACGCTATGACCGGTTTCAGACGCGGTCGTTCATCAACAGACAGCGTTGTCGATCTGGTCACATATGTCCAACACCAGAAAGTATGTAAGCGACTATCTGCCGCTGCGTTCCTGGACGTTAAAGGCGCTTACGACAATGTCACCCATGAAGCCATTCTGAGCGCGCTGTAGGACTTGGTGGCAAGATGTATATGTGGGTATGCAGCTACCTACCGATGAGGACGTTCTACTTTCACACAGAGAACGGCCCGACATCAAAGCATCACGTTAGCCGTGGAGTCCTTCAAGGCGGAGTGCTAAGTCCAACGCTTTTTAACCTAACCCTCATTGGATTAGTAGATCATCTGCCAAGCGCCGTAAGACTTTCCATCAATGCCGATGACATCTGCGTTTGGACGTGCGCTGTGACGCGGCTTCAGCTTCGTGCTCGGCTTCAGAAGGCAGTCACGACGACGTTACGTTACCTTCAGAAACAAGGACTCGAAATTTCATGCGAAAAGTGTGCAATGGTGGTATTCACCAGGAAACCGATGTTTGCATATAAATCTCCATTAATGGACAACAAATACCATACTGCCGAAGTCATAGGTTCCTGGCAGTGGTAATTGATAGAGACATGTCTTGGACACCGCACGTGAACTACGTGAAGAATCTGCCACTTGTTCAGATTCCTCGCAGGAAAAAACTGGGGCCTACCCATACACGCTATGCTACAGCTGTACAGGGTGCTGTTCGTCGGATTCCTGCGGCACAGCCTACCTTCTATCGGCAACACCTGCAAGACTAACCTGCGCGTGATACAGAGAATTCAAACACAAGCTCTTAAGATATGCGTTGGCTTACCATGCAGCGCGTCAACGGCTGAAACCATTGCCATAGCGCAGGATTACTCTATCACGACGCACATCGCCGTTGAGACCATGCGAATTCACCTCAGGCATGCGGTTAGGACTCCCTCACACCATCTGGCGAGCCTCGTTGCTGCAAGGCCCCGCACGCCATTCAACGCTAATGTCAATGCACACAGTGTGGTGTTTACTCCAGGGCACGCGCCTGCGGCTAATCAGTGCTCCCCCGGTGGTGTTTGAGCCTCCGGCAAGTACACCTCACAATTCCTGGGGTACATAAGAAGTCAGATCTACCAGTACCTGCGCTAAAGCAACTTAGCTTGCACCTGCTTGTACGAACGGTACGGTAATCACGTACACGTATACACCGATAGATCGACTACGTCCTCCAGTTCTGGCGGAGCGGTGGTCGTACCAACGCAGGGGATAACGCTTCGACTGAAGACGTCTCATGTCACGACGTCAACGGCGGCAGAACTCGCGGCTCTACGTCGTGCACTAGAATTCATCAGTACTGAGAGGCCGAGAAAATGGGCTGTGTTTTCGGACTCGAAGGCGGCGTTGCAGTGCATACGGTCAGCTCTTAAGCGCGGATGCCACGAGCAGCTCACGTGCGATGTAATCGTGCTTCACCACCACGTCAGAAAAAATGGCCACGAGATTGACTTTCAGTTGGTGCCCAGTCACTGCGGAATCAGCGGCAACGATTCCGCAGATGGCGCAGCTCGCACTTCACATCAAGAAGCGAACATTGTTTCAATTCCACTCTCAAGGACAGATGCTGCAATGCAGCTTCGACACCTGGCACGCCGTCTCTCACTGGTTGAGTGGAATTCACCAAATATCAGACGAACGCGACTGTACCAGCTAAACCCTTTCCTGCATCTCCGCCCTGCATCAGGACTTCCTCGACATGAGGCCTCGCTTCTTTGTCGACTTTGGCTGGGAGTTGCCTTCACAAAGGCATACTTCGCATTAATTGGAGCGATCGACAGCGCAACATGCCAGATGTGCGACACCGACGAAACCCTGGACCATTTGGTGTGCCACTTTCCGCGATTCGTCGCGGAAAGGAAAACACTTGCTGAGACGCTACGCCAACTTGACGATCCGCCACTTTCCGTACAGATGCTACTCGAACACCGCCCTCATCGCTCGTCGGCCCACAAGGCCTCCGTGCACAAGGCACTAAAAGCACTTTCGCGCTTTTTGAAGATGACTGGTTTGCGCGAACGCCTTTGACAGTTGGACTCGTCCTACAATGTCTTTTTCATTATCCCCCTTCTTTCTCTCTCTCCTATTTTTCTATTCCCCTTCCCATTCCCCCAGTGTAGGGTAGCCAACCGAACGCCTTTCTGGTTAACCTCTCTGCCTTTCTGTTTTCCCCTCCCTTCCTTCCTTGCTTGCTTTTAGTGGGCTCAGGGTAAACTTTCCACGGGTTGAAGAACTGTTATTGAAGTAAGCGTAGGAATCACAGTTAGTGCGCCCTCCAAGCGCCTATTTAGCGCATGTGCGGGCGTATACGTACTACAAAAAACTAAGCAAGCTGTCCCATGACAATTTTCAAATGCAGCTTCTGCTTATATTTAACAGCAAGTTGTAGTTATTAGACAGTTGATCGTATAATAATCTAACGTTATTAATGATTTTTTTTCAATGTAAGCTGTACTTTCTACTTTAAACTGCGGCTTCGTTTCTAGTTATTCGATTCCTGTGTGAGCGACGCTTACCGTGAAGAAGTTTTCATCGCAACATGTCAGGTAGCTATGCAGGTCAGCAACCGGAAATCTACTTAAAACCTTTTAGCTCACAAACACACAGCCCCGAAGAATAGGGGGCACACAGGGACGAGCGCTTCCTAACAACTGATTTTATTTACGAAGGAACGTTCGCTTAAGAACCCGCAGAACCGTGCAATACAGTCAAACCGACAAGGGCGTTTTGAGGAACAGGTTGATAGAGGCCTTTAATTTCTGGGTAAGTCTTGATCTTTACTTCGGAAGTTCCGGAAGATAACCAGATACAGTTTCTCGCTGTCAAGTTAGAATTTCTACCCGAAATATGTGTATTGGTTCTTGTCGCCCCGACCTGGGAAACCGTTAATGAACTACGCCTCAAACCAGCCCAAGGTTGTGCCTCCGGTCAGCTTTGTTGAAGTCGTGTTACCACACCGTACAAAAAGCGTTTATTGAGCAAGTAGATCGGTTACGAGAGGCACGTTACCCGTTCGCTGTGATTCAGGCATCATGTGCTAGGCTAATGAGAAAAACACAGGAATGAACTATGCAGGACAAGTCAAAGGCAGAAAAAGTGTAGCATCCAAGTTTTCAGTAATTCCGTATACACACGGTCTTTCACACAGACTTAGAAAGGTGGCTGGCGGTTACGGTGTTTTCGGCTAAGAACAAAATAGGAATTGTGTTTTCAAGGCTCAAAAGAAAGTTCGAGAGCAAGGATGATGATAAAGAAGAATGTAGTATTAATAAGCATCAGAAGAACCAATTTGTTGACTGCGCGAAAAATGTTGTGTACCGGATTCCTATGTAATGTCGCGGTCTGTACGTAGGGCAGACTGTGAGGTGCGTCAACACGAGACGAAGGGAACACGTGTGCAGCCTCAAAGGGCGCCCTAGTACGCATTTGGCCATGCGTTGTGAAGAATGTGCATGCACACCGTGTCTTAGGAGCACCTGAGTGTTGTTTAAGTGCTGAAATCAAACCGCAAGGGAAATTGTAGAAGCCTACTGTATGCAAAAACTAAAAAAAGGGCATCAGCCATCCTTCTGTTTCATTGCTAGATAAAAAGACTCCGCTCATGTCCTCATACCTTTAACGAATTTTTTTCACAAGCGTTTCGTATATGCGCATTGGACTGGGTCGCACTGATCCGTGGCATTTTTATCACAAATGTTGCGATAGGCGTCATTAGTGTGTTCTATTTGACTTTGTTGCAAAGTTCTGCGGGTTTTTAAGCGAATGCGTCTCTGGAAATAACATCAGTTGTTAGAAGACGCTCGTCCCTGTGTGCCTCCTATTCTTCGTGTTTGTGTGTTTGTGCGCTAAAAGGTTGTGAAAATGAATCTGTTCCAACTAGGCCGACTCAGTTTTATTTCGAAAGTCTTCTTTATGCGAAAATAGCTTTTGCAGAACAATTTTAGTTAAGCATTTTCTTATTGCTTCAACATCAGCACTTTGATTTTGATATTAGAAGAACACCAATAGTTTAGGGAAAACTGTTTTTCCTTTTTTCAGAATAAGCGTGCTAGCAGGCAGGCTGTGAAATGCAGTGAGATTAACAATAGACAGTTCGGGTGCGCTACCTTGCACAGAACGGGATAGAGTGAGGGATTAAAAACCGTTCTACATATGACAGTCAATGAGCTCTAGGATGCAGTGATTGTGGTTTACAAGGTAAGGCTTTCTCAGCATCTAAAAATTTTCGTGGTCAATGTTTATGCTCGGCATATGTCACGATGTCTGTATAATACCCATTTTGTATCATTGTTTTCAAAAGCTGATCATTAGTTTAGGCAGCATTCTTGTTTAATAACAGTGGCCGTGCAGAACGTGGTGTCATATTTTGCGTTGGTTTGTGCGTTATCATACCTATGGTACGGGTCTATACATAACGATACCTTTATGGGCTGTATGACTTTCCGGGCTTTATTAAGTCCCCCAAAGTTTTTTCACTCTTGGCTTTTCTTTTTTTTTCTTTTTTCGTTTTGATACAGATAAAACTTCAGTCTTCTTTCACTGACGGTACTGTGGCCGTTGATGATCTTTCTGTAACGCCAGGGAGATGTCCGACACGTAAGTAACGTGTACAACGCTCAGATGGGCAAACGCGCTTTAAGTTCACGACCGTATAACCTATACCACGCTAGCATGTTGGTAAGGACTGCTTACAGTCGCCAAGTGAGACTTGTTCATTTTTATCTGTGCACGCATGACACCTCGCCTCTTTCGCTAGTAAGTGAACCCTTAATGAAATTTACAGTATTTCATGTGCAACAAGGTTACAAGAACTATGAACTTCGCCGCCTTTTTTGTCCTGTGTGTTCTTAAAGGGCGGCTTGTTCGACATGTCGGTAATTCGCACTGAAATTTCAAACGCGATACTATGAGACGGAGTAAAATAAGACACGGACATGCGCAGACTATCAGCAGAAAAATTTAACAGAAGTAGATAACATATATACACTCAAAATAAAAAGAAACATGAAAACGCACTCGAGAAACTCGCCATGACAGTGTAAAGGTGAATGTGACAAGACCTGAACACATGTCGCGGCATATGTTCCTACATGCGCACGGCAAGGTAATCACATTACTTTTTTATTATGCAGCAAAACCCGAAGGCCGTACAACGCATGTGTCACCTGCATTATTGATGAAGTGCGCCTCCGTTATCTGACAAGCTACTTTCCCCTCACACTTCATTGATATTTTCGCTTTTGACAGAAGTAGCTCGCAGCCGTAATCCTTGCAGCGCTGAGTTAGATTTGATGAAGGCGGTCCCCTATGCTTCTCAAGGGCGCACATTCACACATTGATCAGTCTGGCCAATGTATTGTTTACCATAAGTCGAATTTAGTACACTGCTACGTCATTACACTGGACTAACTCGTCACGACGCTTTATAACGCACCCCGCTCTTTCTGCGAAGCGCCCTCGCCCCTGCGATTGACAGCACGACAAATGTTACCCAACTTATTGTTGACTGAAAAGACGACATTTGAACCCGTAAGCAGCCCCAACCTTCTTCAGACGGTGCGGGACGCCATGCAGATAAGGAACGCTTACCGCTCCCCTGTTTTTTTTTTTATCATTTCTCCGACTAATTAATCATTTGCTTTCCCACCTCAGCTTTTCGATTGTCCTTTCGCTCAAGAAAGCCAAACACCGTTCAAGGTTCCTCGGGTCTTTGAGCCTTTCGAATTGCCTGGTGAAGCTGTTCTCCATGAAATGCGGCCATGCTTTTTCCAAAGAAACTGTCTAACAAGAGCTCCCTATGACATTATGAACAACTTTAAAATTTCTCGAGAGAAAGCCTACGATATGTTTAGCCTAACGCGGAGAATAGAGCCGGCATGTGTTGGGCCCTCCAAATCAGATAGAGAGGTAAAAGAAATTGAATTTATCCATGCTTAGGCACCTCACACGTAAAGGATGGCTCTGACTCGATTTCCCTTTATTTGCTTCTTACAGGAAAGTCCTCGACATGCCTAAATGCTTCTAACGCGACGAAATTCAGAAAAGACCCCGAGTTCTCAATAAAAACTGCTAAAAGAAAGTCTCCAACAGCCGGCGCTGCTCAAAAGCCGATACACACACCTGACTTAAGCATGTAAACTTCCCTCCTTCCCTCCAAACTAGCAGTAGAAGACGAATAAGCAAAGTATTCCTTGAAAAAAGCACTCATCGAGGCACCAGCGCCGTTCTCACAAAAGGCGCCGGAAATTCGGATCATGACGGAATAAGCTAACTTGGTGCAAGGAGTTATTTTAATACCCCTGTCACACGGGACAACTTAAGTGCACTTTGAGAGAGTGCACTTCGCCGCTAGTGTCATTCACACGCTGTCACACGGGAAAGTTGTGACACTTGCTGCAAAGTGCACTTGCGGGCGAGTGCGTTCGCCGAACACACTTCGCGGGCTTCGCGACGACGGAGTATGTAGCCTCGGTAGCAGTGGCTTGTAAACAAATACGCTAATGCATAACGCGGAGCCAGTATCATTTTTAAGACATTGTTCGCGTCATTAGAAATGTTGCTATGTATTAAAACAAATCATATTACAACGAAAAAGCCTCGCTATTCTCACCCTCTGGCAGTTTGCGGCAACGTCCGCTAGGGGAATGCACATTTACAAAGCGCACTTCTCTTTCCCGTGTAGCAGCCGCGTGAGCGTAAGTGCACTCTCTGAGCGTAAGTGCACTCGCTCAAAGTGCACTCAAGTTGCCTAGTGTGACAGGGGTATAAGCCCTGAGCTACGCTCTTTGCACGGCTTCAGAAATAGGCGTCTATTCTCTAGTGAATTACTTGTTTTTTCTTTGTGAGCAAAAACGAGGATGCGCAGAAAAAGTGAGCGAATTTAAGGTAGAGATATAAAGTTAATGTAGCGATATCGTTATGTTACGCCAGCTGCCAAATGTAGCTTAATGCACGGGCATACTTTACGCGCTGTCATTGCTTCATATGCTGTCCACATGCTGATGGGATTAAGATAATGCATAACGTCGTGCACATGCAAAACCGTTCATACAGAATGATCAAGGACCTTTTTTTTTCACTATGCGAGTTAACATGGCCCGTTTAGCTTGAGGAGTCGCAATGAAAACAGACAGTTTCTGTGCCAGTTTCAAAGTTCTGGAAATGATCGAAATCTGAAAACAATAGAAACAATGAAACGACGCAGGGCGTGAGCCGATATTTAATATAATTTGCTGCAAAAGAGGGGACGCGTACTCTTGACTATATTTAGATCAAGCCAATGTGTGGGGAAACGTTCTTCGCGCAGTGTTCATTTACAACCTGCGACTTCTGGCCCTCTCGGATGGTATGCGGGCATACGTTGGCTTTTCATACTCGTACAATAGTACACTATACCTATCAACGGCTGAACAAGAAAATTTTGTTCACGAATGCGCTTTTTGTTGCCCAGCTTCGCTAATCAGTTATCCAGCGTCGGCATTGGCTGAAGTTTTCTCTTGTGAACAATTAGCGCAAGTTGCTTTTGTGAATACGGTGGCACTCGGCACACAGAATGTTTTGCATAAATTCTTCATAGACGTTCACGCGTGTAAATATTCTCTTCCCTGTTTCATAAAGCTGTGCCAGTGACTGTAAGGCAGAAGGCGATGAAAGTGGCTGAAAATTTTGACGAAAATTATTGCAATGTATGGACTACGCTAAGACATGCGGCCGCGATGAGAGTCCTGTCGCTATTATGAGAAACTGCGTGACCGATTTTTTCTGTTATTTCGCTCGGTTGTTCCAGAAGTCCTTCAGCGATGTCGATTTGTCTGATGATTGGAAGTCAGCGCGAGTAGTGCCCGTACATAAACGGGGCGTACGAAAGTCCGTTGAGAATTACAGACCTCTTTCGTAGACTTGTATAGCATGTAATGGTACAGAGCATGTAATGTACAATCGCGTTATGGATCATTTAACGGAACATAGTCTTCTAAGCCCTAGCTAATATGACTTCAGACGTGGTTTAGCTTGCAATATAGAGCTGGAAGAGTTTGTTCAAGATTTAGCATCGGAAGTTGATCAGCAACAAGTTGTATAGGCTGCGTTTTCTTGTACTTTCGCAAAGCATGTGATGTCACGCAAGGTCTTCTAGTAAATGTAAATGTAAAGTGGACCGCCGAGTATTTGGCATTGAGGAGACATGCTGTTGTTCTGAACGTGATCTTCAAAATGCGCGCCCCAAGGCACAGTGTTGGGACCAGTATTGTTATTTGTTTTATATTGGTGACACTCCATTTTGTATGATGTACACGTTCAAGGCGTTTCCTGATGAATGTCTTGCTTATAGAGTAGCAGATTCTATTCACAATTCACAAATTCTGCAAGCTGACTTAAAACTGCAGCAGACTTGTGTGATCGCTGGCATATAACATTAAATATAAATAAAACCGTTCCTGTCACCTTCACAAGAAATCGCATTATTCATCTATGCAGGTGTAGAGTTTCACGATTTTACTGTAAACATAAGCAAGGAATTTAAATATCTAGGTATCTTCTTTACTTCTGACTTACGATGGAACAAGCACATTAAATACATTAAACATTAAAAACCAGAGTTGATTGATTTCTGGGGTTATACGTCCCAAAACCACGATATGATTATGAGACACGCCGTAGTGGAGGGCTACGGAAATTTCGACCACCTGGAGTTTTCTAACGTGCGCTGACATCGCACAGTACACGGGCCACGACATTTTGCCTCCATCGAAATGCAGCCGCCGCGGCCGGGATTCGATACCGCGACCTTCGGATCAGCAGCTGAGTGCCATAGCCACTAGACCACAGTGGCGGGGCGATGAATGAACCAGAGTCAGTGTTGGATACTTGAAGTGGAATTTCAGTCATTTACTGGGTAACCTAAAGGCTCAGCTGTATTTCCCTCATGTGCGCTCAATACCTGAATTTTTATGCGTTTGGTGGAACACACAAACATCTCAGCTCATAGATAGATTAGAAAAAATCCGGAACAGCACAGTTAGTTGTTCTCGGTAACTGTAGCCGGTAACTTCGTATGAGAGAAAGTAAACACAAATTTAAATTGCAAGAGTTGAGGGACCATAGCACGTACGTGAGGTTAAATTTTCTTCACATATCCGTATTTTATAAAACAGGAATAAACTGTGAAATACATAGTATATTGCTTCCACCACACTATACATTAAAGCGACTGGACCACTGCTTAAGGCCAGGGAATTTTCTCGTGGGGGTGATGTATTCCGTTTTGCCTTTTTGTTGCTAGAAGTGTCCGAGAGTGGAATAGTTTGCCATCGAGTCATTTTAAGTATCTTATAAAATGATGCTCTTTTCTGTGCATTGAAATTATTTCTTCATGTATTTAGTTACGAATGCTACCTCCCTGCTGTAATGCCCCACGAGGCAATGCAACTAGTTAATAAATAAATAAATAAATAATAAATAAATAAATAAATAAATAAATAATAAATAAATAAATAAGAGCTACATAATTAAGAACGATTTGAAATAATTATCTCAACGCGCTTTATACATTAAAACGCGTTCTGTTAACTAAAATCGTATCTGTTATCTCACCGTTACAGCTTCGCCAGAAGGCTCCTGCACGTTTGAAAATTCAGGCTGCGGCTACACGAATGAACCGGGCAACAACAAGGCACATCAGTGGCTGAGACGACTTCCATGGGAACGCAGTTATTACGACGTAGTTGACTACGACCATACAACACGAACAAGGGACGGTATGTAAGGGTGGATACTTCGGTTTGCCAAGACATTAGTTGGACTCGGTACGGACTGCTCGGAACGGGCTCTGAGCGGCTTCTGGCTTTACGCCATAATGATGGTGATCATGATGAAGGTCTTATATATGGTTGTGCTTCTCATTTCAGGGGTTGGTAGCGAAGAATCGGGCGGATACAGGAATAAATCTTTGAGGTCTCATTTACAACGACAAACGTTCAAATCGATTAAAACCTGTAGTTCTTTGTTATTTTCACTAAACAGACAATAGGGAATATTCAAAATGTAGAGCGCTATCTGTTGATATGCCAATAAGCGTCATCCGCCATGTTCTTCATGGCGCCGGAAACCGACACTTGTGGTATCTCGGCCTGTATCGGCTGCTTCTTGCTGCTTTTTCGCCGTCGTTCCGCGATATTTCTCCACTGCTACCTGCTTCTGTGCGCACAGCGTGTATCCCCGACTCGCTGGGGAAAAAATAACACTGTTTTTAGCCAAGTACCTTGATAATTTGGACGACGAAAAAACATACTGTCACCGCCGCGCAGGTAGTCTTATCAATTATATTAGCACTGCGCGTGTGTCGACGCGCGTAAAATCGTCGTTCGGCCTCATTTATATTTTTCCCGTGAATGAGTTGCTTCTTCAGTGACAAAAGCACTGACACATTTAATACAACGCGAATTTTTAACTGATTTTCAACGGACTGGTACATCTAGCATGCACAATCGAGAGAGCAAGATGGTACGCTTTTTGCTTGTGTTGCTTTTCACGGACGAAAGCGAGTGCTCGCGCGAATAAATATCCGTAGTCGATGATGGTGGTTTGAGCGTACACACTACTTTAGTTGTTTCAAAGCAGTGCGCGTTTACTGCTCGTATCCGTGAAATTATGTGACGTGCGCTTCTAAGAACATCACGTTATTAGCACAATTAACATGCGCCGCAGGTTGCAAGTTTGCTGACGCTGCGTGACGAATCAGTGTCCACGAAAAGTCGATTCTGTGTGTATCGTCACGTATACTGCACGTTTCAATAGTGGGTAATGCTTGAATAACTTAAAAATTGCGCGCTTCTTTTTTTAATGTGAATACTTGTGATAGGTGTAACTCTATATACGTGCGGCCAAGCTTGGGCCGTCAATCAGCACACTCGTGGCTTACAGCTGCAGCAGGTGGTTGGTGCCAGTTCGCAGGTGCATCTTATTGTAACCGTCAACTTGATCCTCCGTGCCCCTCACCAGCTGATTCTCGGCCACAGGATTAAAACAAATAAATTTAAAAGCGCTGGGAAAACTACACAGCGCACTTGCACGTAAGGCGACGCGAAGGTCGTGTTGTTGTTTCTAATGAGCCCTGTATTTTCCTCTTTATATGGTAACCTTCCTCGCAAAATAAAGCTGCGAAGAGAAATAGCTAGCGATTGAGGCCCTTGTTGAGCATCATTTTTCTTTTTCTCCAGGACCAACTGAGTACACCTTCACTGCTAAGCGATCCTCCACCCTTTACTGAGGAAAATACGGGGGGACCTGGCGGCACTGGCAACAAGTTTTCGTCCTTTAAGACGCTCGCATCTGCTACATACACTAATCCTCTCAGCAGATCGTCTGCTCACATCAACGGACGCAGCGTGGTTAGAGTGTTGCTAGCATGTCAGCGGTGAAATAACGCAGGCCGCACGTGCAAACCCCAAATCGCGATAGTTTAATTTTTCCATTATGCCCTTAACGTACCATGTGTGCACGCATTGGTTCTTTCGAGAAAATACCAAACGCGACTGCGTAGGGTTGAGATGCTTGCGGCTGGAGAAATAAGATAGAAAGCGGGACAACGTCGCTCAGAAACAACGTGGTTTCGACATCTGACGCGCGTTTCTAATAGCATTCGTAAATAACCCGATGCGTTGTATTCAGCGTGTCGAACCGAAGAAAATACGGGTTTCGGTTCCGGTTCAACGCGCACCATTTAGCTCCGTTTCAGTTCCGGTTAGGAAAAATAAAGCTTTGAACTGGTTCGCGAACCGGTCAAATGTGATGTTTACTGCGTCTAACCGGTCCGTCAAACGGTTCAGTGTTAACCGGTCCGTGAAACGGTTCAGTGTTGCGAACCAGTTCGCAACACTGAACCGTTTCACGGACCGGTTATATGCAGTAAACATCACATTTGACTTTGACAGTGTTGTTTATGCTAAGATGGAACACTCCAAGCGACACTAATCAAGTGGCGGCATTCTGAAGTTCATCAGGACTGCAATTCACACACACAAAAAGAAAAGGAAGAAGAAAAAAGACGTGTCGAAGTAAAGTTGTCCATGATAGAAAATTCCGTGCAATATCTTATATCGCTAGAAATTTAAGGTACCGAACGACAGCTATCGGACCACTCACGTACTTGAGGCTTTTATACCTCTGACAGACGGGCGAAAGTAAAGTCCTTTGTGGTGAAGCCCTTTTTCTACTCTAAAGGACCCTCTGGAGAAAGTTGCGCCGATGACACACGGCAGCGCGTGAACTTCTTTAGGTGGCTCCTAAGACGAAAGCCGCAAAAAAATGGCGCTCCTTGGTAAAGCAGCAAGATAGTGAACATTTTTAAAAAGTTCCGCATTTAATTACCTTTAGCGATTGTGGATCGCAAAAATATCATCCTTATTGATGATGGCTAGTAATGTTGATGGCTCGTTTCACGCCGAGACGAAAAAGATAATGACTGCCGGAATCCCGCATGACGGCGATGTGAGCGTTCGAGAGTGCGGTAAAAATAAATCTTTGCGGCCCGACAAATCTCATTACACGGCTAAAAGCTAAAGCTTATACGCAAGGCAAGAAAATAGTTGCGGGGTGTTGTAATTTTGTGAAAAGTTCTCTCCCGTTTACGGGTCGTGTACGCTGTTGGCGAGAGTACGCTCGAAAAGTAGATCGCCGATCTAGCTTTCTGCAAAGGAATTTTGCCGGGAAGGAGATACTCCTTTGTCCTGTGTCACTGGGCATGAACTCCTTTCCGGCGGATGTCCCCTTACCTAAAGTACTTTAGCATGCCCGTGTGTCAGGGGTATTAGGGCCTCTTTTTACAACACTTACATTTTATAATTTTCCATTTGATTCCATCTTCGCTTCCGTTCGCATGCTTCACCCCACAAATCGCACACGCAATTTTTTCCGGAAGGTGGAAAGGCCCGCTAGCACATCGGAATCAGCTAGCGATGTTTTCACATAAATAAGCGAAACTTAGTGAAAATAGCTAGGGCAGGCATACTGAGAAACATGGCCATGTTGTAAGCACTGCGTTACATGGCAAGCTTTTGCGGATCTCCGACACGTACATACTTAAGCACTCTTACACATTTTTCGTTATATTGCCATTTATGAAGGAATCAAGTAAAACGATGGAAATTCCTGCTGGGTCCTGTTGTGCGGCACCCTTCATCGTCACGACCTCGCGAAATATTGTCGCAAGCAAATACAAGGCCTCGTTCTATAAAAACTATTTATTCAAGGCGAACCTGTGCCTGCTAACTCGACTCACTTCAAACAAGAACGCTAGATCGTCCTTCGAACGCCGCCCACTTCTCCAACACCACTCGTCTCGTGCCGGTCAGCAGCCACCAATACTCTTGCGCGCGACGTACGTGGTGCCACGCGCGGTCCAGCGTTGCAGTGCGCATCTGGCTGACACTTTTGTTGCGGCTTATTTCGAGCAGAAGTGGTGCACGTCTTCTGCAGATGAATAACTTGCGGCATTAATCCCCTCACTAAAACGCATCGTCCCGATGCGTCCGGGACAGGTCTGGAAGTGTAGGGCGGGTCTTAATGCGGGCCTTTGAACATTGACGAGAGTTCTGTTCAGTGTCTTTCGTAGTACGGCTTCATTCTTACTACGGGTACGACTTCTGGAAGGTTCCTGCGTCGAGTTGAGCACACTTGACCTTCTGGTATTACCTCGTAATTGAGCAGACTTAAACGACGGATGACTTTGTAAGGACCAAAATAGCGTCGCATTAGTTTTTCAGAAAGCCCAGGCGCTCGAACTGGCGTCCACACCCATACTTTGTCTCCGGGCTCATACCGTACATCTCTTCGCTTTTGGTTATATCGGTCTGCGTCTGTGCTTTGACGTTGCATGATACGGTGTCTTGCTAACTGGTGTGCCTCTTCTGCTCTTTCCATGTACTCACTGGTACCAGGGTCGTCCTCGTCGGTATTACTGACAGGTAACATTGCATCTAGAGTGGTCGTTACTGCCCGGCCGTAAACAAGTTGAAATGGCGTGAAGTGGGTAGTCTCTTGAACTGCGGTATTGTACGCAAATGTGGCATACGGTAGAATAGTGCCCCACGTCCGATGTTCTACGTCAATCTACATCGCGATCATGTCTGCAAGCGTTTTATTGAGCCGTTCAGTGAGCCCATTCGTTTGTGTATGGTACGCTGTGGTTCTCCTGTGGTCGGTAAGGGTTAGCTTCATTAAAGACTGCATCAAACGGGCAGTGAACGCTGTTCCTTTGTCCGTTATGACAACCTTGGGCACATCATGCCGTAATACGATCTGGGTGACGAAAAAACTGGGCGACCTCATTCGCAGTTGCTTTTATAAGAGACGTTGTTTCAGCATACCGGGTCATATAGTCAGTCGCAACAATTATCCACCGCTTTCCCGAAGATGATAAAAAAAAGGGTCCCAGTAAATCCATGCCAATCTGTTCAAACGGCACCCTCGGTGGTTCTATCGGCTTGAGTAGGCCTGCCGGTTTGAGCGGTGGTATTTTGCGTCTTTGGCATTCTCGGCATGACTTTACATAGTGGTGTACAGAATCCATTAATTTTGACCAGTAATACCGCTGGCGGATTCTTGCCAAAGTCCTACGGACGCCTAAATGGCAAGCCGATGGGTCGTCATGGCACGTTTCTATATGGTTTCTGCTCGTAGTGACAATGGGACGAGAAGCAGAAACATCTCACCAGTGCGCTCGAAGTTTCGCTTGTAGAGGACGTTGTTGCGGAGGACATATGAAGACAATCCGCGAACGAAAACTCTCGGGACCTTTACATGGTGCTGACCTTCTAACGATTGGATTAGTAGGTGCGAATCAGTGTCCATGCGCTGTTGATAAAGCCGTTTCTGTCACGTTCAGTGCTCCTAGAAACGGGAAATTTTGTTCTTCGTCAGCAGATGAAGACACGACGGGTGCATGCGACAAGCAATCGGCGTCATTGTGTTTGTGACCGGACCTGTAGACAACCGTGATGTCATATTCTTAAAGACGCAGGCTCCACCTAGCAAGTCTGCCAGAAGGGTCCTTGAGGTTCGCCAGCCAACACAATGAATGATGGTCACTGATTTCTCGAAACGGTCTGCCGTATAAATAAGGCCGGAACTTGCCGATAGCCCAAATAACCGCAAGACATTCATTTTCTGTGGCTGAATAATTCAACTCAGCTTTCGATAAAGTGCGGCTTGCGTAAGTAATTACTTTTTCTTGGCCATTCTGCCATTGAATTAGGACAGCGCCGAGACCAAAGTTACTCGCGTCTGTATAGATGTCTATTTCGGCGTCTTCATCGAAATGAGCAAGTACCGGAGGAGACTGCAAGCAGCGTCTTAAATCATTGAAAGCGTCCTCCTGCTCTTGCTGCCACGAGAATGGCACATCTTCTTTAGTAAGTCGGGTCAACGGCTCCGCGATTTTGGAAAAATTTTCCACGAAGCATCTATAGCAGGCGCAGAGTCCCAGGAAACGTCCCATGGCCTTCTTGTCTTTTGGCTTAAAGTTCTCGACTGCGGTTAACGCTTCTGGATCTGGGCGGACCCCTTCAGCACTAACAATGTGCCCAAGGAACCAAAGTTCGCGAAATGCGAAGTGGCATTTTTTCGGCTTGATTGCTAATGCTGCAGCGCGAATGGCGTCCAGTACTGTTCGCAGTCTCTGCACATGCTCCTCAAAAGTAGTGGAGAAAACCACCACGTCATCAAGGTAGACGAGGCATGACTGCCATTTCAGTCCGGAGAGTTAGCGGGCGCAGAGCACAAACCAAAAGGGAGTGCTTTAAACTCATAAAGACCATCCGGTGTCACAAATGCCGTCTTCTCGCGATCCCGTTCGTCTATTCCATCTGCCAATATCCGCTCTTCAGATCCAGCGGTGAAAAGAATTGAGCGTTGCGTAACTTATCCAGGGTGTCGTCGATCCGCGGTAAGGATAGACATCCCGCTTCGTGACTTGGTTCAGTTTTCTATAGTCGACGGAAAACCTTAAGCTGTTGTCCTTCTTGACCAGTACCACGGGCGATGTCCAGGGGCTATTGGATGGCTGTATTACATCGTCTTTTAGCATCTCTTGTGCTTGTTTTTTCATCGCTTTCCTTTCCTTCGGCGCCACTCGGTATGGATTCTGGTGCACAGGTCTAACAGCTTCTTCGACGACGATGCGGTGTTTTGCGACGGGAGTACGTCGAACTTTCGATGAGGTAGAAAAGCAATCAGCAAATTCCTTCACCAAGTTCACAATTTGGTCTTTCTGTGTGCGTGAGAGCTCTTGGTCAACCTCGATCAATTCAACGACGTTGTTCGCTGTAGCAGAAACCGGAGCGCTGTATAAAGTGTGCAAAGATCCGCATCCTGCAGATAGTCGTGAAGTAATGCAATAGCTGTCCCCTTCGCTACATGCTGCACTTCGTTGCCGAAGTTTGTTAGCAGAACATCCGCGGATCCATCACGCAGGTGTACTAGTACTCTAGCCATGCATATTCCTTTCTCGAGTAGCAGGTCGACGTTACCATCGGCTAGCCCCTCACACTCGCGAAAAACGTCGCTTCTCACAGCAACCATCACACTGCAGCGCGGCGGCACCATCACGTATTCATCTACTACGCGGAGAGGTGAAACCACCGGTCGTTCCTTGTGAGAGATTGCGACAGCATTCTCTGTAGAAAAGGACATTCGCGATTCTTGCAAGTCGATGATCGCGCTGTTTTCTTGCAAGTCCAGGCCTAATAAGAGCCCATGGGATCACTCGGGAAGAACAAGAAAACTGCTGACGTACATAAAGGCTGTAATTTCTATTTTTGCTGTGCAGATTCCCACGGGGTTGACTAAGTGTCCTCCAGCGGTACGGATCTGCGGTCCAGTCCAAGGCATCAGAACTTTCTTCAGTTTCTTAGCGAGCAAGTTACTGATTACTGAGTAGTCTGCGCCAGTGTCTATCATAGCGATAACTTCGAGGTCGTCGATTGTTACTTGCAATTCGGAGGTAACGTCACCATTGCTGCACATTATCTTCCTTCCGTCCCTGTGCGGTCGGGTCGGGTTACTGGTGGAGGGTCTTCGGTCTTCCAGACATCAGCGGCCTTGCCTCCACAGGTCGCTGGCTCTAGTTTTCCCGTCGCGGGCTTGGTGAGCGACGCCTCGGAGAAGCTGAAGATGGGCGCGGACTTGGCGACCGATAGCGCATTGGCAATGTCGCCCGGGATTCGCGTTGCTGAGGGGTCTGAAGGGTTCGGCGCGTTGATAAAAACTTCTCGATTTCGTAAGGGCGCTCGCCGTTCCGAGTACATGGTGCATTTACCAGAAAACCACGCAGGCCCACTCGGCGACACTGACATTCCCGATAAAGGTGACCTGCTTCTCCACAGCGATAGATAGCACAGGGGACGCCGATCCGCAGTGCGCCAGACATCGTATTTAAGCGGTCTTGGTTCAGGCATGGGTGGTGGCGTGCTGTGCGAAAATGTCTGGGACATAGCGGCCGTTTGTACGATGTTGCTGCGTCCAATGTCCTGCCGTAGAGCTTGCGCATACGATAACTGCGGTTGATGATGTTGAGGTTGCACGCATGGTAGCGCTGGCAGCGGCTCCGGTATGTACACAGGCTGTGGTTCCCGAATGGCTTGCCGCACCTCTTCACGCACCACGTCCGCCAGCGACTACATCGCAGGAGGACCTTGAGCTAGCTATATTTTCTGCAGCTCCTCCCGTACGACAGCCCTTACCATTTCCCGCAGAATGTCGATGTTGCTGGTGAGGGTCGCTAATGTCACGTCAACCGAGGACACGCCAACGTCCCGATTATACAGCCGCGCACGTTGCTGCAGTGCTTTCTCCATCACCATGAACTCGGAGATGGTACGGGGCTGGTTACGAACAAGGCCTGCAGAGAGCTCTTCCTTCACTCCGCGCATTAGGTGCCGTAACTTCTTCTCCTCGGCCATGTTTGGGTCGGCGCGGCGGAAGAGCAGGCACATGTCTTCAATGTACATGGCCACGCTTTCGTTGTTTCGCTGGTTCCTCACCTGACGAGCGGCCTCTGCCTTTTCTTTGCGTTTCGTGCTCGGGTACGTTGCAAGTAGCTCCCGCGAAGTCGCCCCAAGTCAGCAAGGAAGCTTCGTGGTTTTCGAACCACTTACGCGCGGAGTCTCGCAACGCAAAGTATAAGTAACGGAGTTTCCTGGACTCGTCCCAGCCGTTAAGTCCGGCGATGCGCTCAAAGCCATCCAGCCAGTCTTCGGCATCTTCGAAAGTGTCACCGTGGAAGGGCTCTGGTGTCCGAGGAGAATCCCAAACAATATGAGATGGTGTAGCTGCCGCTTGAATGGCCATCCCAGTGGCGTCTGAGCTCACGGTCACCGCCGGTCTCGGAGAATCGGAGAGGCAACCAAACTCAAAAGGCTCACCTCGTATGCGGCGACTCGTTCGTTGGTGAATTGGCGTCAGTTCCGCTGGCTTCAATCTTCGAGGACTTGGGCTTCGCTCCGCTGTCCGTGCAGGGCTTGTAATCATACCCCGCATCTCCACCAGAAATTTCGCAAGCAAATACAAGGCCTCGCTCTACAAAAACTATTTATTCGAGGCGAACCTAACTCGACTCACTTCAAACAACAACGCTAGATCGTCCTTCGAACGCCGCCCACTTCTCCAACACCACTCGTCTCGTGCCGGTCAGCAGCCACCAATACTCTTGCGCGCGACGTACGTGGTGCCACGCGCGGTCCAGCGTTGCATGCAGTGCGCGTCTGGATGACACGTTTGTTGCGGCTTATTTCGAGCAGAAGTGGTGCACGTATTCTGCAGATGTATAACTTGCGGCAATATCATGGTTCGAAGGGCTAAATTTTAGAGCCGCATCAGATAACAGTGTTAGAGAAAAACGACCATTCAGTATAGCGTAAATTGAAATCAAACGAAATGTTTCGTGGAGTCTGCTGGCCGCAATATAAACGCCCTGCATAGCTTGATACACGTGCACCATGACAGGATTGCATCCGGATGTTCACGTTGAAATTAGTGATAAAAAAGGGGCCTTCAAACGGCATAAACGTGTCTCGTCTGTTGTGGAGCACATCTCGCTGACCAGACTCGCAATTGTGAATGAATAAAAACATGCAGAGAATAGCGACAAAATAATTGGATTTGTCAAAATTGACACAGAGAATCAATCGGTTGGGTAAAGGGGAAACTTGCTTGCTCACAAATTTTTTAAAGGTCGCGCTCAAATATCGCGTAGTTACACAGCAATGCTAACAAAGATCTGAAACTGTTGGTTGGCCTTATTCGTCAGTACATATACATTCCGTGCTTGTCGGTGTATATATCGCAGTTTTCACTGAGTTTATTTTATCAAGTTTATTAAAAAATGATTTTCTTAACTATGCAGAAACTTCAGTTTGTAGTGAAAGCAACGTATGTTCTCGTGTTCTTTCTCACGGGCGATTCCGAAGGGAACTTTATAAATAGTTGTGATTGGCTTAAGGAAGTAACTCTATTTTCTGCAGCCTTTGCGGACATCGCAGCCGAAAGTCATGTGGGAAAGAAAATGAAAAAGTGTCAAGGCGAGACATGCCGTATTTGGGGCTAAGGAAGTTTTGACCACCTGGGGTTTACTTAGCGTGCACTGGTATTGCAGAGTATACATGGCCTTTAGCACGTTGCCTCCATCAAAATGCGACCGCACAGCTTACACTCGCGTCTTTGAGATCCGCATTCAAGCGCCACTAGACGACGGCAGCGGAAAAAGAAGAGACAATCGTAAGGGGAAAATGAGTCAAATAAGTAAGCCGATAAAGGCCAACAAACAAAAGGCCGAGGTCAATCGTAGGGACCAAATGCTGCTGGCAGATTGCGGCACCACAGCTATTTGAAGCGCTTTGTTCCGAACTGACGACGATATTATTTTTTTCTTCACTTTCGGTTCGCGTTCGAGCACGTTCCGAGAATATCAGTTCGGTGCGAGTTCAGTTCAGGCCAAAATTTCGGTTCGCGTACCTTTTTCGGTTCTAGTTCGGGTTCGGTCGGGCACCATGATTTCTATACGAGCTTATCTTAGATATTTTGTGCTCGGACCTTCTCAACAACCAAAGATTTCCTCGAACGTTCACGTCAGATCTGAAGAAAGCGGCACAAGAGGAAATCTCGGTGTGCTATTTCCGTTGCGAAACAATACGCCTGTAGCAGCTGCGTTCCGGGTCAATATTTAAGAGCGCAAGACTTTGTTATTGTGTTCTCGTCGAATTCTAGCAGCGCAGTGAGATCCGCTTAGCTTCGAAGCTGGATGTAGCAGGAAACTGCTGCGTTTTCTCGGCCTGAAAGCGCCATCAGCGACAGCCTGCCAGCCTCTCCTAACGCTAGCGCTAGCAGATGATTTCGCGATTGCGCCCCGGAGGACATGGCGGACACGCCCTGTGGCGCCAGAGCACAATGCATTATGAATATTCGCTACTAAACATAAAAGTAGCTCATTGTTGTTGTTGTTGCTGAAAAACTTTATTGAGGTCCTGGGGAACTTTCGGTGGGGGAACCCCGAAGGGGCTCCCTCTCTACGTTGCGGGCCGCGCGTGTACCGCGACGGGCAAGCCGTGGCCTGCCGCCCGGGCACACACCTCGTGGACTGCCCGTTACTTCGTGAAAAGATTGCCGATTTTAAGAGATTCTTCCCACTGCTCCTGAGAGGAGATCTGTGCGTCGGTAAGCGCAGTGCACTGCCATAGCATGTGATCTAGTATGCTATTATCGTGGGCGGCAAGCGGAGCATCGCTGCCCTCCCGTAATCGAGAGCATGGAATGACTGCCGTCTTATCGGTGTTGTCGAGCGTAAGCGGCACACAGGAGCGCTCCTGGCCCACATCGCAGCACCTTAGTTCTTGAACGGCAGACAAGTGTCGCTGTGCGGGCTGATCCTTGAGCCGACCGGGTGCCGGCGCAAAGCGAGATCGTCTTGCGCAGGCAGGGTGGCCATCCTGGCGGCCGTGCTCGAAGCGCTCGTGGCGCGCACCGGTCCAGAAACCATGCTTCGAAAGTGGGTTTTGAGCCAGCTACTAGCTTTGAAAGATGTGTCGGCATTGGAAATTAAAAATAAAAGTTCAGCGTACTAGAAGTTGCTTATTATGCGATAGTGGTAAGAAAGATCAGAGGAACTCAGGAGAAACACTTGTTTAACTTGCTGGGCCGGTAACTAGCTTATGAAATGCGGTCCTGTGCAAAGAATTCGCAGCCACATGCCGCGTACGCTTTCAATTTTTGCTCGGTTACCCGGATGTTCTCGTTTGGGAGCCCGGATAACGGCAGTGGCTTTCTGCTCAAGGTCGCTTTAATGTCGCCGACAACGGGAGCTAAAAGTATTTCATGCTCAAAAGAAAAGAAAAAACGCAAGAAAGCCCAGGAAGACGTGCCACGTGCTCGTTAGTCATTGTACTTGCCATTGGCGTGAAGGCGACCGTCGCGCCAGCGCATCTATAAGCCTGACAACGTATTTTAGGGGCGAAGCTCCTTAGGGTGTGGATCGTTCCCTCCTCTGTAGTAGTAGTAGTATGTATGTATGTAGCCACCTCGCGCCGCCGGGAGGGCGTGCGAGCTCCCGGCGTGCGAGCTCTCTCACTCTTCCATCTGCTGTCTTGTGTGAGAGAGAGAGAGCGAGCGAAAGGCGCGCGTTGACTATGGAAGCGCTCTTTGTTCGATGAACGCTCTACCAGCTCGCAAAGAAGGAGAACGCGCCCTCACCCGCGAGAGACAACGTTGGCGCAGGCAGCGTCTTCTAGCGAGTTTCTTTATTGAAAAATACCGACTGCTCGCGCTGGAGAACCATTCACCGGCCACCCATATATATATATATATATAGGCACTGGATCTTGACTTGCAATGAAGTGCCGGTGGGAGATTTCACTTGTGCGTAGTTGAACCATAAGGATTCGTAGCGTGCGCGTTAACTAAATTAATCCGGAACTCGGCACGACCTACGATGAACATCCGGAGCTTCGCCCACTCATCATCATTCACTCCGTGGATATGCTGTGAATTTTTTCTTCTTCCGAAGTTAATTATTATTCTTTCGCGTTGGGTTGAGGAGGTCCTATCTTAATTTTTATTGGCGTACAGAAGAATGCTACTGCTTGACGATATAATTCTTCTCATGAAGCACATGTTTTAGACTTGCGGGTAAACTGCGTTTCGTCTCAGTTTAGATTCTCGTTGGTGAAGCCAATAAGGGCGTAACAAATTTTTTAGATTTGTCAGTTTTCCTCCTTTTTGGCTGCAAATACCGCTAGCATGAAGCCTCATGAACGAGCCATGCGCTAATATGGCATGGGCAACGAATCCGGGGCCCGCCACGGTGGTCTAGTGGCTATGGTACTCGGCTGCTGATCCGAGGATCGCGGGATCGAATCCCGGCTGCGGCGGCTGCATTTCGATGGAGGCGAAATGTTGAGACCCGTGTGCTGTTCGATGTCAGTGCACGTTAAATAACCCCAGGTGGTCGAAATTTCCGGAGCCCTCTACTACGGCGTCTCTCATAATCAGAGCTGGTTTTGGGACGTTAAACCCCACATAAAAACAACAACAACGAATCTGGAAGGAGCTAGTATACATCATCGAACGGATGGAAAGCAACGCCGCCAATACATGCTAAACTGAAATGTCGGGGTACTCTGTTCTGCATTCTTCAATGGTAGTATTTTTTACACATTTTACTATATTTTATTTAGCAAACGCGACGGCACTTCGTTAGGTGCCAAGATCACAAGAGAAATGCGTCCGTTTGTGCAGTTCAACGCAGGCGAATTTACGCGGCTTTTTAAAGTTCGAAGCACTTTATGGGCCCGGCTTGTCGTCCTTCCTTCCGGCCTGCACCACGTGATCATGCTCACAAAAAAGTGCTCAAAACAGCATCAAAACAAATGCATAATTCATCAAAACGGCTACAAATTCAACTAACATGAATAAGAATAAATTAAAAGACAAGAATAAGGTTGATTTAATCGCGTTAATAAACAAAAAAAATTCCTAAAGTTTCTTCTGGCACGACAGCCCTACACACACTGTCTCACTGCACTGATTCTAGGATCGACCCACACATACACTGTCTGACTGCAATGCCTTCAGGAGCGGCCCACATTTTCTGTTGACAGGGCAGAACAAGTGCATAATTGAGCAGCGCAGCGGTCGATGTGTTCCTGCGAGAAACACAGGGGCATCACTGCTTTGCACTTCTCCTGACATCACTTTAGTGCGAGCTGCATTATAGCGCTAGATTTGAACAACAAAATACCATTTTTTATGGATCTGCCAACTTTCATAAAAAATGAAGGTTGCCTTGTAACATGAGACATACGCGCTTAAATAATTTCTCGGCGGTTTCACTGAAACTGGTCGTGTTTACCACTTTAAGACATCACTAATGCCACAGCGAGACTCTCAAATCGGTTTACGTTTAAGTACTCATATAAGACGCTGATGTCTGTGGTTCGGGAGTTATTGTGATCTTTTCCAGGAAGGTCGTAGTTTGCCCAAAAGAGCACATAAAGACTTAGTTATCTGTGATGACAGTATGACAGACTTTGACTTGTAACACTGTGTCGCATGTGGCAGAATCAGCGACCAGTAAACGTCAACGACAATAAAAACCTATCAAAATATTGATTTTGCGGATTGGTACACGAACGGTTTCAATGTCCTCTCACCAGGCTGCGAGGGGCCCCTTACCAGGCCACATAAAAAATTTCGGTTGTACACTACAAGTTGTTAAGAAACTAGCAGGGAGCCCTCTTTTTAGAACTTCTTGTTGGGCGAGTTGGTTCACGTTTGTAAAAGGAATCATTGCGGAAAAACGTCAGACAACACAGGAGAACGAAGTGGGCAGAAAGAACGTAACTCGCCTAATAAGAACCTTCTACCGATGAT
Source organism: Hyalomma asiaticum (assembly GCA_013339685.2). NCBI lineage: Eukaryota > Metazoa > Arthropoda > Arachnida > Ixodida > Ixodidae > Hyalomma > Hyalomma asiaticum. Next base: position 248,479,716 of record CM023481.1, on the reverse strand, counting down.
TTTTTAAATTGGTTCACTATTAGTAGAGATAAATATGATTGAAGTGGCATTGTTTAGTTTACTCTTATGTAGTACAGCATGCATTTGCCCTCAAGGTTCCGTTTCTATCGTGGTCTGTAACCTATGTGAACTATAGCTAGTCCATTTGTCTCGTAGTCGCCTCAAGTATTTGTCACGTGGTGCAGGTACAAACTTTGCGCAATTAAAGCGTCCTTTTTGCTTTACGTCAGGATAATTGTGGAAAAAAAGAAGGGTAAAATGTATAGGCCCATACACCCTTCAAGCCATTAATACTGTGCTTATAACAAAATGTACAGAAGGGCAGCACGCAAATGGGGTTAAGGGACGCTAGAATAACAAATTACGTATCAAAAATTGATTTCATCGCCGTTATTGTTCTAGTATAGGCAACGATTTTTTGTGCTGTCTTTTTAGACCAACATACACGAGATCACTTTGTTTTTTCTAACTGATGCCCTCTTGTTTTTCAGGTGGTTATGCCTTTTATGAAATATTAGATTGGGAGATATCATCAGGAACTCTCACATCAGCAGTATTAAGCAAGCCAGAGAGTCCGAACCAGTGCCTTCGCTTCTTCTACTATGTTCCCCACGCCATTCAGAGCCGTGGTCTATTGGTTCGAATTATCCGAAACCTGCAACCCGGATCAAGGGTGTTGCCACAATTAAACATGACGGCAGGTAACGTATCATTATCGCGGGTCATTTTCATAAGCACAGGTATCTAATAAAAGAAGAAAGAAAATGAGATGTATCTCGCATACAGGATCAGAACGTCGTCGTCTTGGAAAATATATGCTTCCTGAAGCTTCGGATAACCACCGATATGGTGGCGCTCACCACAGAATTTTCCACAAAAAATCCTAGAGGAAATTAGCAGCGGCCATCGTTTATATGCTATGGGAATGTTGGGTATTACGTATACTTGTCTAGCCTTCATGCTAATCGCTTCAAACGTTACATTGGATATGCTTATTGGTGTTTTGCAGCTTCATTGACTAGAGTGGTACTACTACGCATTTTTTTTTTTTAAGCGACGAAGGCAGCGGCTGTAGCGCACACTTTATTGGCAGAAAGCATTGGACTGTCACTTTTATTAACGTCGTTTCCAGTGATGGGTGCTTTCCGTTTGTTTTGGTCTAGTGTTTGTTTTTGACCATATAAATTATTTGCAGCGTTCTTTGGCTAAACTTTAAAACTGTTTCAGCCGCGTTTTGTGAACCTGACCAATGCGGTTTAGCTGCTGTTTGCTTCCTTTTCTTTTGTATCAAACGCCACAGAAACTGTAGGTGTAGGGCGACTTTCGCGGCTGACATACATTCCTCAGTCATGACAAGGCTATTCGTATACCCTGTACTACAGTTCTCTTGCGCTATTTCATCGATTCAACGCCGAGCAAACGCGCCAAGCAAGCGCCGAGTTATCGTGCCTAACAGACGCGGACTGCTGGCGCACCCGGAGATGATTAAAAATGAGCTCAGGCGCACGCAGTTTCCGAAGATTAACACAGCACCGGTGTTTGCTTCGCATAATGTTTTAAGCGACACAAACCACCAAAACCTGGGTGGTACTGCACTTCTGCTATATTCTTGCTTTTGTGGCTCGAGCCATATAGTTCGTAAAAATGCAGTCGATCACTTATTCTTCACTAAAAGAAGCGAGCGATTGCCCATTTATACATATCTTAGGTGCGAAGCACCTTATGCGCTAGGGATGTCGGCATCTTCCGTCGTCGCGGTAAACCGAGCGGTCGAACTATGGTAATCAACACACAGCTAGAATTCGAACCCACAACTACCTGGGACGCGACGATGGGAGGTGGAAGCTCCACCGATCACACCACCTAAACATTGATAACGCGCGCAAAACGCCCCTATATCTTCACTACACCGCTTTGCACTTTGCGTCTAACTGATGTCCGGTAATGCAAACGTGTTTAGCAAGCAAAATGACTTAAACTAACATAGCCTCCCTTCCACTGCACTCTTGGTTCGTGGCGGTTGTACTACCATCTAGGAATGATAGAGCGAAGCGGATTGTCGAGCTAATGCGCTCAGCTGCAGTTGGCGCTTCGGTAGTCTCAGCGCGTCGGTCGCAGCGCCGTCCTGCCGGCGTGTTGCGTAGGCAAAGTTGCGTAGGCAAATGATGCGTCTTTCACTGCAGCGGACTGTTCGAAAAACGATGCGCTGCCAGCCCGTTCGGTTTCGCTTGCAAGGTTTTACTGTTTGTGGACGGATTGCAAGTTGCTCCTTAGTGGTGCATGATTGCCTGCTTAGCACCTACCCTGGTTTCATGTTAGCGGAGCTGCATGCTTTTTTTATTTGTACAGAGCAAAGGGATCAAACGATTTGGAACCGGAATGCAGCGTTGCTGCCTAAAAGATGGGCGCCTGCTGAGGTCAGGTATACTGCCACTGATAAATACAAGGTGAGTGACTATAGCTTTGTTGATATCGGGAAAAAAATCTGACTTATTTTACTTCAAAGAATAGTTTTGCAAATGTGCCATTGCGAATGAAAATTACGAGATTGGTTTGCATCGTTCGAGAATGGATAGTGTAAACTACTAATTACAAAACGATCAGTGCAAACTTTTGTTTCATGCTTTACAGACTCGAGGCCTCTTTGCTTACGTTGCAACTAAAATAAGTTTACAAACAAGTAATGGTTTACGTACAGCCAATAATTGCTTAAAGTGCGGAACTTAGTAAAGAACGAGCCCGGTAAGGAATGTTTACCTTGAGTGTTGGAGCTCGAAATAGAAAAATGTGATCACAGCACCATTGTGCTTTTTCCCAGTTGTTTCAGGACTAACCTTCTACCGCGTTAATTTCAGATGTGTAGGAAGATTTACCTTGGGAATCATGACTCCCATGGAGGATTCATGCAATATAAGTGGTCTGCAAAAGGATGATTTAAACTCAAGAAAACGTTCTCCCTCTTCTGATATGGCTTGTAGATCATTGTTATCGTTACATTGCCGATCTCAGTCGATAGCACAACAGGTGATTACGAAGTAATGGGGTCATCGCTACATTCTTAGGTCCCCTGCATTTTTTATTGCATTCTGAAGGACTTCGGCGGAAAGCCACGCTTTCTTAAAAGAGAAAGGTTTGCTTCCGGGCTCACTTTTTGCTAGTTCTACCAGCACTTGTCTTAGTCACAAATTTTTTAATTAATCAAATAATTATTCAACCGATTGCTGAAATCATTTGTTTATTATAAATACCCTCAATCGCCGAAGCTTTACAGGGAGGGTGGGGTTATAATGGGAAAGGTTATTTAGGAAACAGAAAAGTTCGGAGATGAGGCATCATTTTACAATTGTTAAAATATAGGAACACTGAGAAATATTAGCTAGAACAAACAGCAAATATAACACTGAACAAACACAATAATATAACACTAACACCTAATTCGTGCACACTAAGTAAAATATAAAATAATAACTCTAAATAAGTCAGACGTCAGTTTCACAAAAAAAGAAAAGAATGAGATCATCGTTTTCGAGAGATACGAACACTGCGACACGCAATAGAAGCCGGAAGTTGTGCGTGGAATGAGCGTATTATCGAAAGTAGTTGTATTGCAGCTATTGAGCCACAAAAGGTCTTGTTCTCACGGTTACGTCGTCATGTCTCACCGTGATGAAATAAACGTACCTAACTGACAGAGATTGCGCGCTATGTAGATGTGAAAGTGACCTATATTGTTCAAACAAGGGTAAAAGCGCTTACCTGCTGCACATCCTATAGCTTGGACATTGTCAGTAAGTGCAACAAAGAAACATGGTTAGTAGATACAGCTTTATTGCTCCTCCACATCCACTTTTTTATTTTTGCCTCAGCTGCAAAAATTGACATATCTTGAAATGAACGATTCATCGATTCATAAAAATAAAACCATACGAGGTGCGATCGAAATTTAGGAATGTTTTGACTCGCATGATAGCAAAACAGCCACAATTCGGACTGTTTATCGCACCACGAAGACTCGGTGTGACTTAACTCCATCTTAAGTTAAAATGCATGGAGAGTCGCTAGCCTATTCTTGCGTACGCACAAAGTTGCACCTGTCACCGGAGACAAGCACACGCACTTATTTGCGCTTTCTTTAACGCATTAGTGGGATTAGCGGTACCACACACAAAGTATGTATGTGGTACTCTCTTTCTGGTACGATGCTGTACCACCTCGAGCATTTTCCTGCCGCGCTGCTTTTAAGCCTATTTTAGCCCTACCAAAAACAACATCCGTCTATAGCGTATATGATAATGTTTCAGATTTATTTCTCATTTCTTGTTTGTTATCTGAGTTTGAACGAACACGTGAATACTAGAGTCAGAACAGCAAAAAATTCATCACACGTTGATGAAAGAGGTTGTGTGTTTATCATGCAGCTCAACTTTCTGTGCTATTCTACCGTGGGATCGGGCAGCACGTTCTACTGCGCTATCGACGACCTAGAAGTCTATCCCTGCGGTGACAAAAAAGGCAAGCGATTGCTGCTACGGAAATTACCTTGTTATTTGCGTGAACTACAAGACTTCTCGTAACTTTTGGCGGTTAACTTTCACGTGCTAAGAAAAGCATGAGATAGGGGTTAGATAGGTTAGATAGCTCAATCCTTAACATTCAATTAGGCCCTCATTTGCGTGAGGTTGCATCACTGGTGAGTCCTGAAAGCTGTGTACTTGAATGTTCTTATTATATATTCTAAATATGTCTGTATTCTTGGTCAGTAAGGCAGTTTATACATTCGGTAACAACAGAATGTACGCCTTTTCTACCGCCAATGAGCTGTTTTCATGGCGTTACTTCGGCGTTTTCACTGGATGAATTTCTTCTTACAATGAGGGTTGCTGTTTTAAATTTTTACAGCGGAAGTAACGTTATTTGTTATTAAACATTGCTGTGAGTTCCGTGCCTAAATGAAATTAGGAAAAAAATGCATGAACGCGATAAGGAAAAGCCCACATGTGGCACAGGTACTCGTAAAGATTAGCGGAGCTTCGGTATGCCGGTGAAAAAAATATGCTTGAATTGGACACTATTGTGTGCGGTTATGTACCGTAAGAGATGCGGTTTAAAATGACTTAAGTTACAGTAAGAGGTTATGTACTAAAGGTTTTGAGCGACAACCTGAAGTGTATAAGAAAATACTAATATATATATATATATATATATATATATATATATATATATATATATATATATATATATATATATATATATATATATATATATATATATATATATATATATATATATAGATATAGATATACCGGGTGTTCAAGGTTAAGCTTTATGATTTTTTTAAAATTAGGCACTCGAAGGCACGTGAGAACCACTTGTGCAAATAAGTTAAGCGGCCAGGGGGACAGAAAGTTAGATGATATTTATCGCTGTCAGCAGCCCAATTAACTAAAATTTAATAATTAACTTTTTACTGGCTGCGGTAAGTTGGCATGTTTATATTGAAAAAAATGTAGGCAGTGGTGCTTGTACACAGTTTCAGTTGGAAGATTTTTTCTAGCACGCCTGTGCTCCGAGATATCCGGCTCCAAAGTTTAATTGTCTTTCGCATGATTACGCATGCAAGAGGCGGAGGGTCCGCGCAAAGCTCCTCCCTAAAGTGACGCATCTGTTGTGTGCGCTGTTTAGTGTGTGAAGAGGGTGGAAGCGTAGGCATAGGTGATAACAGTTACCCTTGCCCTCTCGGCCGGCGAAATCAAAATGTGACAGCGCGGTGCGCCATGAGCCTTACGCGTGATCCTGATGAACGCGATAACAGGAGACCATGGGCGATATCTTAGAACGGTTCCCGAAGTGGACCGGTTCACTTGGCCTCGCCCTATTGGTCGCAATCGCTCTTTTGCTGACGCAATCGCGGTTTCACCCAATCACGCGCGGGCAAGTGGACCAGTCCACTTTTGGAACCCTTATAAGATACCGCCCCATTTTTGGCGACGTTTTTTCGTGACTTTAGATCACACGGAGACATCTTGTGAACGCGTTAGCTTGACCGTCCTGTACTAGGGTGCCTCCGGTAGCACAGCGTCTCTGCATTGAAGGTCTACCAAGGAAATCCACGTGCAGTCCTTTCGAGCTAATATGGCTGCTTCTGGCGTGAGGTATTCTACCAAAGAAAAAGTAGACGTGGTGCTTGCAATGGCTGAAATGAATGGCAACGCTTCGTTAGCAATGGAGCTTTATGCGTCTCGCCACCCACACCGTCCCCTTCCAACAAGGCCCACTTTCATAAACCTATTTCGACGCTTTTGCACAACAGGCTCTGTCCACCTTCCAAGACGGACCACGAAGGCAATCGTCGATGAAGACTTTGAAATCGACGTTGTCGCGTGCGTAACCTCGATGCCAGAGCTCATCATCCGACAGATTGCCGATAAGTGCGGTCGCAGCGTCGGAACAGTCACAAATGTTCTAAGAAAGCACAAGTTCTATCCATATCACGTTTACCTTCATCAGGACCTAAATGAGGCGGACTTTGAAAGGCCAGTTGACTTCTGCAATTGGGGCCTCATCAAAACTGATCAAGAAAATGACTTTTTGCACAGAATAATTTGGACTGATGAAGCTCGGTTTTGCCGAAATGGAAGTGTTAATCTTCACAACGCCCATTATTGCGCACAAGAAAACCCACACTGGCTGAGGCAGCACAAGCATCAAGTTCGCTGGAGTGTGAATGTGTGGTGCGGCATACTCGGGGTCAGGATCATCGGACCTCACTTTTTTGAGGGCCCCGCCACGGTGGTCAAGTGGTTATGGCACTCGGCTGCTGATCCGAGGGTCGCGGGATCGAATCCCGGCCGCGGCGGCTGCATTTCGATGGAGGCGAAATGTTGAGGCCCGTGTACTGTGCGATGTCAGTGCACGCTAAAGAACCCCAGGTGGTCAAAATTTCCGGAGCCCTCCACTACGGCGTCTCTCATAATCAGAACTGGTTTTGGGACGTTAAACCCCACAAATCAATCAATCATCACTTTTTTGAGGACAACTTGAACGGAAAGATGTACACAGAAGAAATATTAGGTGTTGTCATTGATGACCTTGTCTGCAGTCTTTCCCTGAATGACCTGCGCCAAGTATGGTTTCAGCACGATGGAGCACCACCACATTTTTCTACCAGGGCGAAGAACTGGTTGGACAGACGTTTTCCACAACAGTGGATTGGGCGCGCAGGAGCGATGTTTTGGCCACCAAGATCTCCTGACCTGTCTCCGCTCGACTTTTTCCTTTGGGGCTACGTTAAAGATCGAGTTTACGTAACAGAGCCCAGCGATGTTAATGACATGAAGGACAGAATAACATCTGCCTGTGCGAGTATTCCTGCAGAAGTAGTGCGCCGAGTCATCGAGTCGACGCGAGAGCGGTTCATGCTTTGCGTTGCTGCCGAAGGCAGGCATTTTGAACACTTTTTGGGGCATTGACGTCTTGAGAGGTGAAGAGTTTCGATGAGATTTGTGCATGACCGAAATAAGCTTATGTAGCAGCAGGAAATATGCGTTAGCAAGGATAAAACTGTTTCAGTTATTATTGGTGGAGTTGTTGCTCTTGATTTCAATAAAAGTTACAGTACTCGGACATCAGCAGTCACGCTATTCGCGCAGCCCAGGCAACGACCACGCATGCTTCTCTAGTCATTATTACGCACGCGCACTGGTATCCAGATTCTCCGCTCGCACCATTATATCGGCATGGTATCTGCCACTATCGTTAGAGGCTCTGCAGTTGCGTGTTACGACACTGGTTGCAAGGGTTCTTCGATTTTTGATTTCGACGGCCGAGAGGGCAAGGGTAACTGTTATCACCTATGCCTACGCTTCCACCCTCTTCACACACTAAACAGCGCACACAACAGATGCGTCACTTTAGGGAGGAGCTTTGCGCGGACCCTCCGCCTCTTGCATGCGTAATCATGCGAAAGACAATTAAACTTTGGAGCCGGATATCTCGGAGCACAGGCGTGCTAGAAAAAATCTTCCAACTGAAACTGTGTACAAACACCACTGCCTACATTTTTTCAATATAAACATGCCAACTTACCGCAGCCAGTAAAAAGTTAATTATTAAATTTTAGTTAATTGAGCTGCTGACAGCGATAATTATCATCCAACTTTCTGTCCCCCTGGCCGCTTAACTTATTTGCACAAGTGGTTCTCACGTGCCTTCGAGCGCCTAATTTTAAAAAAATCATAAAGCTTAACTTTGAACACCCGGTGTATATATATATATATATATATATATATATATATATATATATATATATATATATATATATATATATATATATATATATATATGATTGTCATATATTTTTTGTCGTGGCACTAACTAGAAAGGCTCCTGCTAGCATTTTTCAGCTCGAGAGATTTCGTTTGCTATGCGCCAGGGCAATTTTTATTCACCCCCGCTTCTTTTGATGTCGTCTAAAGAAATGCAAGTATACCGCTGACCTATTATGTGCGCTATCACACTGAGCTTCACTGCCTCCGGACACTTCGCTTAGGAGAGAAGCTTTCATGCGGATTTGACGATGGCCATCTGTGCAAGTGGCAGACATCCAGTGAGCCGGGAGACGCGACTTGGTTGTTCAGTGACGTCGAGAACGGTCGTCCTGAGCTGCCACGTCAAGATCACACTCTTGCAACATCTGAAGGTATGTAGGGAACTTGGATAAAAATGAACTGCACAAAGTTCATCGCTCAATAGTAATATGAAATAACGAAATAAGGAAAATGGATTAAGGGCTCACTTCTTTGTTCGACACAACGTAATTAAACAAACAGAGAATGAAGCGAAGGAACGAACGCATAAGAAACGCACCGATCGGGCAACACAATGCACTTCCTGCGTAAGCCCTGAGGTACTCCCTCTCCCAATCTGCCACTGACTGAGGGTATCACGAAAAAAAAAAAAAAGGTCGCGAATGCTTATTCGAACGCACTTTAAGCTGATTACCTCAAGTGCCCATTCACAGAGACCTCTCGATATTTTCCTTATTTATTGGAACTCCCGTTCTTTGTCTTCAAAACGTCAGTAACACCACTAGAAACGTTAATGCTCACAAGGGAAGGCACAAGACGGTCAGTACTTTGGGTGAGTACGGGACAATAGGTCACGAAGGCGAAACTTGTCGAGGCACCTGATAACGTGGTCGCATTCGCGCAAGAAAGATGTGCTTGGAGGCGCGCTTGTGCCTTCTCTGTGGGTCTTTGGTTCGAGACCATTGCAGCGACCTTGCATGGTTAATGGGCTGTTCACCACCACTTGTCTTTGTCGCTATCGCAGTGCCATTGGTTTTTACCGCTTACTCGCATCTATATCAACACATTAGCCAGGCCAGGGTCATTGGCACCCATATAAGAGACGACACGGCTCACGTAACTTATCGCTTGGTGGTGCCTACCGTTCACGTACGAAGGCTGTTTGAGCTGCACAGAGGGCAGCGCAAATAGTGGTTGTCTGTGAAAAACACATTACTTGATGAGAAGCAGAGTTTCTCCCTTCAGTGGACTACAGTATAAGGTGCGAACGCGTACATACCTGCAAAAATCTCGCGTGCTTTATAAGTGTAAGGAGGTCGGTTGTACATTTATTGAAGCCATCGTTATATTGACTTTTGCCCAGGAAAGTTCATCTACGTAGAAAATAAAGGGAAAGAAGGAATCGTCAAGGCCACACTCTTGAGTCCTCCACTAGACCCAGACTGGGTCGGAGCAGCTTGTCTGTCTTTCTGGCACTTCGCTGTCGTGGAGAATCCAAACAGGTGATCGCACCTTGCTCAGCTCAATACTGGGGGTGTACGAGCATTCGAAAATTCTGAATATTGGACCGCATAGTGTCCTATTTGATTTGTCCTTGGAATCGAATATAGCCGTTATTCGTAAACCCGAATATCCTTCGAACAGTTTAAGAATTTTTAAGATGTGAACTACACAGAAATAAACACAAAATTGTTGCAAAAGTACGACGAGCGTCATCCCCGTTGGCATAGTAAGGCATAAGTTATCAGAAATAATATTGTGCACCGCGTTATTTCGCTAGCGTGACTATAGCGACTAGATGCGATCATTCACGCTCTTACAGTTCTGGTGATACATAAACTCGGCTTGTTTCGTCCAGATGCTGCATTTGTGCTTTTAACGCTAAGGTTATGATTGCGAGGACGTGAGCGTCGATTTATATGAAATGTTCATGCTCGAAAATTATTCAAAACATATTCCATATTGAATTTTATGCAGTTCGTTGTGTCACTACTCGATTCGTATTCGATATGGTCCCAAAATCCCTATTCGAACACCGCTACCCAAGAATATCACTTGGTGCATTATGATGTCATTGATTCTCAAGGAAAAAGAATGAAACAAAGACAGAGCTGTTAGTTAGAAATGCTTCCACGAAAGGACTATGGTTTTTATTCTGAGTGGCAGAAAGTTTGGTCTACCTTCTTCACGAATTGAGCAAATTACGCTTTTACACACAATTGCTGGTTGTTCGTCAAGTAATGCACGAAATAACTATGCAATGAGCTTTTTTCTGAGCTTGACGTAAGGTCCACAAAAGTAGCTGCTTTATAGATCCTCAATAGCTTTGAATGATATCTTCTCGAAAAAAAGTATAAACTTTAATACCACAATGTTCTGCAGGAATTTTGCTATTTCGAAGAAATTCTGTTTATTAAAGACTCAGCACCAATCAAAAAAAAAAAGACACTTCACGTTATTGACTATCATAGGAATATTTAATAACTTCATTATTTTTCATATCCTCTTTTCAGCTGCAATTTGACTGTGCTGTCGGCCAACGAAAGTGAATGGTGGTCTGGGTCTCACCAGTTGAAGCGTTCTTGGAATCAAGAAGTTATCCGGGTTTGGCTACAAGCAGGCAAAGTGAGAAGCAGATAGCTTCGTGTTAAGTGAAGATAATATTCACCTAATTGCGCCTACGCTGCTTACTACGGACTATTGCAGTGAACTTTTGTCTTTCCACTATAGACTTCAAGAAGTTGAACGATGAGCGTTAAGGCTCCCGATTAGATACTATGCTCGTTTCTCTCTCAGAACGAAAATCTCAGTTCTCTAAACGCGTTGTGCGCGGTGAAAGTTGTACAGATGGAAAAAAGAGATGCGAAGTGACAGATGGGTTCGTGAAATTGCTCGGCATGGCGGGCTAATCACAGCCACTGTCGGCGTGGTCATCCCGTATGTATCACAAAATCCAATGTACTGCAATGTAGTCAGCGGCTGTCACTCTCAGGCGTAGCCAGGACAGTCGCATAAGTGACTGTTTTCGCACTGTCTAAGCAAATTGAGTGTTGGCAGCGTCAAACAAAGGCGCCACCACGGCTATATATCTCAGCAGCACATCTGCATGACTTTATGGCTGATTGCTCTGTGGGCAGGATGTCTGCATTTATCCATTAGAATGGCTGAATAGTTGCATTGGTTGAGGCGTTCTGCTTTGTATAGTGCTAAAGTTTAACACGGACATCTCATGATACGTAATGCAGCAGCTTTCAACTATGATTTCGGGTCCGTCACCGAGCAGTCACCACTGACAGGGTGTTTGACATGAACTGCACAACATAAACTCTCTTTTGCGTGATCACACGAAATATCCCCACGCTGCTATCGTAATTGTTAGGTTTGCGCATTTTATCACCCAGTTTACTCGAAATATTTGTGAACCTTTATTAATCCTCGTAACAACCACCGTGCTTCGGAAGATCTGCACTAGCGCAGGACGCAATAGCTGCAACGCTAACACAAAATTAGTATTTAACCTAGCTGCATGTAATTTGTACTGTAATTGGACCAAGCGGAAACATCGAAATGAGTTCAATTCTGTGTAAATTCAAGATAATATGGTGTAGTGTTGCCTTTCTGCGCGTGCTTGGCTTGCGGCGTATAAAAGAGAAAGGGCTTATTTAAGGTATCTCATTTTCCGTGTGCTACTTTATCTGGCAATTTTATCTTTAGCCCACTTGTCACCTGAACGTAAGTTGTAGAAATACCGATCAACTTAAAGCAATAAGGATAAAAATAGAGCCCTTATTGTCACATGCATTCGGAGGTACAAGGGTGGTTTATTAGCCACAGAATCGCGGGCTCTTGGAAACGCGTAAACAGGAACAGTCCCTCGAAAGGGATAGCACGCGCACGTGCTACTTTCACTTTCTTCTTTCTTCACATGCCTCTGCCCATGCACTCCACCTACTGTTGCAGGCAGTCATGTACATTAAAAGTCATTACGTGTGGCTTAATGAAACAACGATGAGAAAAACAGCGTTTTCAGAAAGCGGGATTCCAGTGGAATAACGAATATACATTTTCAGGGGCAAGTATCCATCCAGGCCACACTCAGAACTGCCTTGATCGCATTGGACGATATTAGTCTGTCCTACGGCCCGTGTCCTTCCGAACGTGAGTTGTCTTGGAAACATGATAAATAAACGTAATAAAGATACAGAAGCAGATTATTAAAATTTACTTGGAATCAAAGCGTAAGATATGTCACCATAACTATGTGATACGGATATGTTGTAATGGACATCAATCTTGGCATGACTGTGCTTTCTGCGGCGTTTTTGTAGATTGTAAAGTGGTATTGCAAAATAGCGTAACCAACAACACTTTCAAAGAAGGCGTTTAGCACTAATGACTAAAAGATATTTGTGTTATTTGCACAGACAGTGCGGTCTGACGCAGACTTTCAGCTAGTTTCCTTATTGCACTTTGATCTTCTTGCTCACAAAAGCACAGGGGGAATTGTCTGAGTGCACAAGTTTTTTGTGAACTCTGTAAAACCAGATACATTAACGAAGAAATAAAAAAGATAATCCCGGAAAGACATATCATGTTTGCGTTAGCTTAGTCCTGAAACAAGATTTCACTAACTGAAAAGAGAAAGTTCGAGGGCCGGTTTCGGTGATATGTCCACTATCAGTATTGGCTAGAACGCTGACTTGCGAACATATTTAGCGTAATACGTTTTTGTGAGTGTGAGCCCAGGGCCCTTTAAGAAAAACATTTTACGACAAGAATATTCCTACGAAAATATTTCAGCCAGTCGTTATGCTGGAGATATCCTTAGCAAAGCCTGACAGCCAATGACAAAAAACACTTGCGCAACATTGGTTTTGGGAATTCGGCGCCAGGTTAGCAAAGCCATTCGTTCGTGAGTGGTCTTTGCCAGTGTCCGGTCGGGTCGGCTGATAATGTGTCTAGCATAAGGATTGATTGAAATATACTCTTACGATGGATAGGAAAGTAAGATGCTAATGCACCCCAGTTTCCTACGTGGGTATTCATTTCCTTAATACGCTTTCGTACCTCGTATAACAAGAAAAAAAATTTGAGACACTTCTGGGAAACACAAACGAGGCCATGTGAAAAATTACCAGGGGCCGGATACACAAATTGTTACCATAATAATAACAATAATAATAATTCACAAGACTTCTCCTTCGTAATGTATTTTTATGAATACTGGTCCTGTTACAATGCATGCTGTTGCTCACTTTCAGCGTATGAAGCTAAAACACTTTTATATGACTGGAATGCGAATGTGCAAGCGGAAAGGTTGTTTCTTGTTTTTGCTGAGTCTGATGCTTTTGGAGCGTTTTAGTATGTATAACACGCGGTCACAGCGATAGTACTTGAGCCCAAAGCAATGCACGAAAACACTGAAATTTATATTGCAGCGCCTTATATTTGGATTGCAGCTGCTTTCAAAATTTGTCACACGTGTGTTGTTGTTTCACGTAGAGCTGGGCCTAAGCTGCGATTTTGAGCGCGGCCCTTGCACATGGACAAATGCACTGAGCAAGCGAGGCAAGTCAGAGTGGTTCGTCCGTGGTGGGCAGCTACGCTCCACTCTTCCCCGGCCGGAACATGATCATACGTTGGGAACTCGTCAAGGTGTGTGTTACAAACGAAGAAGCTATTCAGAACGTTCTGAACAAAGACAAGACCTTACTGACGAGAAGAAACGCACGCTTTTAGAGCTCCTGAGGACGCTGGAGTGTGGTGCGTTACGTGAAATTATTGGATGATATGACTTACTGTCTTAGCTTGCGCTATCTCAAACGCATAATTTTGGATTGAGTAGTAGCTTATAAAGCGTTCACTCACGAGAGCTATTTATATTATGTGACACGGTAATCGATCACTTATGTTCTTACTGCTTTCCCTGGGAATAATCTGCGCACACCCTGATGGCGTGCCCGTTAATTAATGTTTTGCTTTCTCCTTACGCTCAAACCCAGGGTCCTACGCGTTCCTGAGTGGCGCTCGTCCTTCCACGCCACTGCCTGCCTCACTGGCAGGCGAATACGTAAACCTGGTGGCGCCCGGAGTGCAGTGCATGGATTTCTGGTTCATTGTGCGGGATGTCGCTGGCACGAAGCTCAGGGTAAGTCTGGCGCTTCATTCTCGGCGAAGTTGCCACCCTCTCTTCCAATTACAACTGCGCTGTGTGCGAAAGCGGGCCTAGAGCCCGATAGTAATTGGGAAGACAATGTCTCGATGTGCATCTGAAGACAGCAGCGATACGAAATTGGCTATAAACTCAGAAAGTTTTTCTTTTGTAAGTGCTGCTTTTTGCGTTTGGCCGGCCGGCTTCGTTACGATATGTCCAGCCCCAAGAGTGACTGGAATATTCTCTTACGATCATTTTTCTAGTAAGAAGCTTTTGTGAATATAGACGCTTAAAATGGCACGCGCTCATAACCGCTTATTAATTCGCGTTATGATGACGATTAGCATGTCGATACTGCATATTCAATAAGGCCTCCTAGAAGGAAATAAAAACAACTTGGGGTGTTTTGTCCACGCAAATTATTTTTTCAAAGTTTCTTCAAAAAGTTCACTAATTGAGTGAACAGTGTCATGTTCTCTGCAATGGCGGTCATTACTACAAGGAGATCCGGGGAGCTCTTTTTGTTAACAGCAGTTTCAATAACGCCAACAGCCAACGCTCTTATTTGTTCTCATTGTCTGTTGGCTTCACTATGACTATTTTAGAATTTGTTTATTTTACAAGCTTAATAGAGGTTTCGTAAAAGCTGCGGCGCGCAGTAGAAAACGAAGGTACCGGTATTGTTTTTAGGAAAGTCCTGGGCTGTGTCTAAGGCTATCTTTGCGTTTCTTATTGTTCACTGGCACTAATAACAGAATAGCACTTCACATCACGTACATTATAACGAATATTTCCATTTTAACGCGAAAGCGTTTCTTGGCTGGGTTGGCGACAGCGCGCGCCCAGCTCCCGTCCGCAAAAAGCGTCCGCAAAAGCCGTGCCCGGAAAGCACGTGACTTCTCCCACCGGAAGTGACGCCGGCGCCAACACTCGCCGCAGCGGCAGTCGGCGCGCGCTCCGCTCCACCTACCTGTTGCGGCTTGCGGCCGCGTCGCCGCGTTTCTTCGCTGTGTTGGCGAAAGCGCGCGCCCAGCTGCGTGGCGTCGCCGTTTGCTACGGCGATGCCACGCACATGCTGAGCTCAATCTCGAATTGAAGGCGCCCACTGAGGCCATCACGACGTCGAGATGTACGTGCATCGATCTCGCATTCACCAACGACCTTATACATTGTGCGAGATATGATGTATGTCTCCACCTACTCGGATCACAAGACCATGGTAGTGTCTATGTACCCGGCCCCAAGTACGCCGTCACCGGAACGATAATAGGGTGACGACACCGGTGACTGTCTAATGACACCACCCACAACGCCGCGGCGGTCGTACTACTTCGATATTCCCGAGACCTGCCCGGGCATATCTGCATATACTGGCTGGACGACGAAATAGAAGGGGACATGTGAAGTGTCGACACCACTTTGATCGCATGAAATCATGTATAAATAAACGAAATGCGGCGTCCCACATTGCCTCATTCTGTATAACACAATTCGGCAGACCCCCTCCGCAACGACAATCTATTATCACTTATCTGTGATAAGTCTGAATAAAAGCTTTGTATGCTTCGTCGGAGGTTTGGTGACGCGACACCAGAAGTAAAACTTTCAGCATATAAAACCACAGTTCTTCCGTTGCTGGAATATGCACGCCTGATATGGAAGCCATACACGCAAAATAACATCGATAAATGTGAACGGGTCCAAAATAGAGCTTTAAGATTTATTTTTAATTCCTACCGTAGAACGCAGTCAATAAGAAGCCTAAGAACAAAAGCTGGTACTCTTACAGTGCACGAAAGAATGAACATCAGCAGCATGAAATTTTTTTCAGATATTCCATGGCATTTACAAAACAGAGATAATAAAGCTTTTCATTCTGGACACATCACATTCCCGGACAAAGCACAGCAAGCGCATTAAAACCTTTGAAGTGTAACACAAAATCGTTTGAAAAATCTTTTATTGTATCAGTTGTTGACACGTGGAGCAAGTTAAGAAATGACGTCGTACTGTGTAAAAATGTTAAAGATTTTGAAGGTGCATTATTGAATTAACTGTACTTTTTTTCTTTTTATTGCCGGTTTCAAACGTTGAACAGTACTGGGCAAGTGTATTCTCTTTCTCACCTGTGTTCTGCTCAGTCGTGTTGCGTATTAAATGTTAGAACTTGGAATTTTTCTTTACTTTCTTTGTTTCTATTTGTGAGATTCTTTTCCTTTTGTATTGATGTTTGAAAATCATGTACTTGTGCCCCTTTGAGCAACTCCAGTTTTGGCACGTATGCTAAGAGTATGAAATAAAAAAAAAACGCTTTCGCGTTCTCATCTCATAAGAATATGCTTGGGGATTGTCGAACTTTTTTATCACTATATATTTCTTTGGTCCTGTATAGTTCTGTATAGTCCTGTGCCATGTCAGTGCACGTTAAAGAACCCCAGATGGCCGAAATTTCCGGAGACCTCTACTACGGCGTCTCTCATAGTCATGGCTGGTTTTTGGGACGTACGACCCTAGAAATCAATCAGTTCTGTATAGTGCATTCTGTAGTATTTTTCTCATGGTGTGCTATGCAGGTTCTTATGAAGCGGAAAACTTTCGGAGACTTGGCATGAGGTTGTCTGGGACGTCAGCCCCAGCAACTCCTCTGAATGGCGTAGAGGGCAGCTGAAAATACCCCGAATGGGCAGGGTACGTATAAACATTATGTGTGTTATGCTTATTTTTATTAACAGCGGAGCTATTCAAAGTCGAGGCTGTGGCGTACGTCGGATCGCGTTGTCATGAAGGAGGAAAAAACAGACTCCCTGTTGCTCTCGACCCACTACCGAATGTCGCGCTCGGCTCACTCTTGCACTCTGCTCATTGCAACATAACAGTCATTAAGTGAAGGTCAGTGCGCGATAAAGTGCAGAAATGGTTTAAGTCGAAGTATCAGGTTCGATCCTCGCAGCCGTGGCAGCATTTCATAGCGCGAGATGCAAAGAAAGAAAGAAAGAAAGAAAGAAAGAAAGAAAGAAAGAAAGAAAGAAAGAAAGAAAGAAAGAAAGAAAGAAAGAAAGAAGTGTAGTGAATGATCACGTACGGTCAGCAGATAATGATGAATGGTGGTATAAGCAACATAACTGATACGTCATGGCATCAGTAACTTGGCAACATTGCCCCGCCACGATGGTCTAGTGGATATAGTACTCGGCTGCTGATACGAGGGTCACGGGATCCAATCCCGGCCGCGGCGGCTGCATTTCGATGGAGGCGAAATGTTACGCCGTGTGCTGTGCGATGTCAGTGCACGTAAGAACCCCAGGTGGTCGAAATTTCCGGCGACCTCCACTACGGCGTCTCTCATAATCAGACCTGGTTTTGGGACGTTAAACCCCAAAATCAATCATCAATCAAACGAAATGCGGCGTCCCACATTGCCTCATTCTGTATAACACAATTCGGCAGACCCCCTCCGCAACGACAATCTATTATCACTCATCTGTGCTTAAGTCTGAATAGAAGCTTTGGATGCTTCGTCGGAGGTTTGGTGACGCGGACACCAGAAGTAAAACTCTTCAGCATATAAAACCACAGTTCTTCCGTT
Source organism: Hyalomma asiaticum (assembly GCA_013339685.2). NCBI lineage: Eukaryota > Metazoa > Arthropoda > Arachnida > Ixodida > Ixodidae > Hyalomma > Hyalomma asiaticum. The sequence goes on along the minus strand of CM023481.1, from coordinate 248,461,670 downwards.
GCTGGAATATGCACGCTGATATGGAAGCCCATACACGCAAAATAACATCGATAAATGTGAACGGGTCCAAATAGAGCTTTAAGATTTATTTTTAATCCTACCTAAGAAGCCTAAGAACAAAAGCTGGTACTCTACAGTGCACGAAAGAATGAACATCAGCAGCATGAAATTTTTTTCAGATATTCCATGGCATTTACAAAACAGAGATAATAAAGCTTTTCATTCTGGACACATCACATTCCCGGACAAAGCACAGCAAGCGCATTAAACCTTTGAAGTGTAACACAAAATCGTTTGAAAAATCTTTTATTGTATCAGTTGTTGACACGTGGAGCAAGTTAAGAAATGACGTCGTACTGTGTAAAAATGTTAAAGATTTTGAAGGTGCATTATTGAATTAACTGTACTTTTTTTCTTTTTATTGCCGGTTTCAAACGTTGAACAGTACTGGGCAAGTGTATTCTCTTTCTCACCTGTGTTCTGCTCAGTCGTGTTGCGTATTAAATGTTAGAACTTGGAATTTTTCTTTACTTTCTTTGTTTCTATTTGTGAGATTCTTTTCCTTTTGTATTGATGTTTGAAAATCATGTACTTGTGCCCCTTTGAGCAACTCCAGTTTTGGCACGTATGCTAAGAGTATGAAATAAAAAAAAACGCTTTCGCGTTCTCATCTCATAAGAATATGCTTGGGGATTGTCGAACTTTTTTATCACTATATATTTCTTTGGTCCTGTATAGTTCTGTATAGTCCTGTGCCATCTCAGTGCACGTTAAAGAACCCCAGATGGCCGAAATTTCCGGAGACCTCTACTACGGCGTCTCTCATAGTCATGGCTGGTTTTTGGGACGTACGACCCTAGAAATCAATCAGTTCTGTATAGTGCATTCTGTAGTATTTTTCTCATGGTGTGCTATGCAGGTTCTTATTGAAGCGGAAAACTTTCGGAGACTTGGTCATGAGGTTGTCTGGGACGTCAGCCCCAGCAACTCCTCTGAATGGCGTAGAGGGCAGCTGAAAATACCCCGAATGGGCAGGGTACGTATAAACATTATGTGTGTTATGCTTATTTTTATTAACAGCGGAGCTATTCAAAGTCGAGGCTGTGGCGTACGTCGGATCGCGTTGTCATGAAGGAGGGAAAAACAGACTCCCTGTTGCTCTCGACCCACTACCGAATGTCGCGCTCGGCTCACTCTTGCACTCTGCTCATTGCAACATAACAGTCATTAAGTGAAGGTCAGTGCGCGATAAAGTGCAGAAATGGTTTAAGTCGAAGTATCAGGTTCGATCCTCGCAGCCGTGGCAGCATTTCATAGCGCGAGATGCAAAGAAAGAAAGAAAGAAAGAAAGAAAGAAAGAAAGAAAGAAAGAAAGAAAGAAAGAAAGAAAGAAGTGAATGATCACGTACGGTCAGCAGATAATGATGAATGGTGGTATAAGCAACATAACTGATACGTCATGACATCAGTAACTTGGCAACATTGCCCCGCCACGATGGTCTAGTGGATATAGTACTCGGCTGCTGATACGAGGGTCACGGGATCCAATCCCGGCCGCGGCGGCTGCATTTCGATGGAGGCGAAATGTTGAGGCCCGTGTGCTGTGCGATGTCAGGTGGTCGAAATTTCCGGAGCCCTCCAGTGCGGCGTCTCTCATAATCAATGGCGGTTTCGGGACGTGAAACCTCAGAAATCAATCGAACTTGCAACCGTGCCGGTTACGTCAAGGTAACTATAAAAGAATAGTCTCGCCGTTCCGACGGATTTCCTGGCGTGGAACTAACGTGAATTTTGTTATTTATAATCTCCTACAATGGTTGGCAAAGAAGGGCATCATAATCATCATCACCATCATCATCATTATCATCATCATCGTCATGTCTTCCCCATTGAAGGGCAAAGGCTTTTCCCATAGTCCAACAATCAGCCCGATCCTGTGCTAACTACGACCAAGTTATCCAAGCCGACTTCTTACCTCATCTGCCCTCCTAACCTGCTGCCGCCCCTGTAATGCTTTTCTTCTCCAACGATCCACTCTCATATCCTTAAAGGGACCGACAATAACTTTTTAGGGTGCCTCTTTTCTTTATTTCAACGGAAGGCTTACCAGTCGGAGCGTCGAATCATGCGATGACAACGGGGAGAACGCTGCGAAGTTTTTTGTCAGACCTTTTGGTCTATGGAGTCTTCAACGCAACACATGTTGCAAACAGTGGCCGAAAGCCATCGGGTGTACTTGCGCCAGGTTCTGCTGCGAGAGAGCGCATGCGCGGGCATGCGCCGAGGTTAGAAGCAGGTTTTCGGGTGCCGCGAAGGCAGCGCCGCTTCTCAGAGTCGGCTCCTTTTACTGGTTCGAAAGGAAATAATAGGGCGGGGATGCGTCCTTTTGTACCGACTGCAATTCTAAGCCAGGTTATGGCTGTATAACAGCAGCAGGCGACGTACGGTAATTTAAAGACTTCAGAACGCGGTACCAAGGCTTTACCACCAGGCTACGCTACGTTTCAGTTGCAGCGATTTTCAAGCTCAATTTCAAAATATACATATCTTATTCAAATCGCGAAGTGGTACTCGATTCCACCACTACAATTCAAGTCCTTTCCAAACGCACAAAAATCCATTCACGCGTTCTGGCCGGTTTTCGGTCCCTATAACGACCAACGGCTACCTTGTCTTCTCATTACATGCCTTGCCCACGTCCATTTTTTTCTTAATTTCTACTAATATGTCCTTAACACGCGCTTCTTCCCTGACCCACTCCGCTCTCTTCTTGTCCCGTAACATTACACCTATCATTTTACGTTCCATTGTTGGCTGCGTCATTCACAGTTAATGTTGAACCCCTTAACGAGCCTTAAAATTCCTGCCCCGTAGATATGTACCGGTAAAACGCAGCTGTCATACGATTTCCTCTTGATTGACAGTGGTAAGCTGCCATTCGTGATCTCATAATACCTGCCGAAAGAAAAATGAACATTTGTAGTTGATCAGGCCACGTAATGTTCAGAACAAATAATCTATGGTTTATTAACGTTATAGAATGAGTGCCAGTTGTCAAGCAGTCCGGCTCGATTACATGGTGTGATGAAATGTAAAAGTTCGCAGAAATATGATAGTGCACATATCGGTGCTTGTACCGCTCTGGACATATATCAGACTGCTATACTGACGTTGAAAGGATGCCATAGCAGTATAGTTTCCCATGGATAGCATATGGTGTGAATTCAGCGCTCAATTATCGGAGGAGACACGAGTCTCGTGCTGATCTTGGCGGACGTAAAGTCCCTAGATTTTTCACTTCTTTAAAGAAACGGAAAAAATATCTAGGGACTTTAGGCGGGCAATCATGTATACTCGTAGCTCCCTGTCATTCAACGACCTGTCCGCCTATTGAATCATCGAGAGGTGCCAACACTGGCGCATTATAGTTGCTCAGATATATAAAGAGAACTTGTAATATATTTTATATTTAGACTGACGCTGCTGAATGTTCATAAGTAATTTGAGAATCTATACATTACAAAATCGTGGTTCTCAAGTGTAAATGACAGGGTCACTTGAGTAGTGCTTCTTTCATATTTGCAAGTGGCAACGGAAATTTGACATTACGTGCAGGTCATCTTTGAAGGAGAAGTCGCAAACACGAAAGAAAGCTACGTAGCCATCGACGACATCAGCATTGACATTAACAGCAACTGCCGAACGATCCCTCAGAATGCGATCGCCGGAGAACAAGGCAAGTGCAGCTCGCACAGTATTGTTTCGTAAGAATGCTGGCATTCCCCATTTTTTTATGGTTCGGCTCACAAGCCTCCTTTAAAGCACACTCCGTGTCAAAGCTTTCGTTACGTGTTTATAAGCAGTCATAAATATTAAGAAAATATTAAGTAAATATCAACCATGCTCCTGTCTTGTGCTTCTTATTCTTAGTCTTCCTCGCGTGAGCTCTGCACCAATCAAAAGATGAACGATTATACGAGTTCCCAGATTTGGAAAGCGAGGGGCAACTACTTGAAAAGACATGAAAGCAAATAAGTTAACTGGCTTCGTGGTAGCTTCAAGACTGCGTCATAAACGAAGGATCTATTCAGAACCTTCTCAACAAAGACTTGTGAACAAGACTTTGAAAAAAGACTAAGCAAGTAACTGCCTCACGACTGCAGTTACTTGCTCAGTCTTGCGGAGTTATATACGAGAACAAAATAAACAGACTTTACCAAAAAGAAAAAAAAAATAACGGGTAAGTTATATAACGACACCGCAGCGAGGAATTTAGGCTTCGGTCGCATTGAGACACATGCAGCGCGCATGTCAGTTACCGGCAGTGCTCGCTTAATACTTGGAAAACATACGTTAATTTTGGGTGAACCAATCAGAATCTGACTGCTGCGTCTCTTCTGAAAATGACTGAGTGCAGCCACGAAACTTCTGAGGTAAAATTCTGGGAAAGTCTGTGTTCCCTAAAATTAGTTCTCGCCTACACACAAGTTGTGGTTAATGCCAACGGCCGTGTCAGAGAGAATAAGGCGTGCACACTGGTTTGGTCCAGACGGCCTCGTAGTGATTCGTTTATTAAATGCGAAGAATTCCTGGGCGAACTTGAGCAACTACTACCGTATCTATCTATATAGCCGTCTACGTCTCGATGCTCTCCTGGTCGTCTTGTTCGCCTGACATACCTGAATATTTGCGTGGTAGGGTACGCATGTAGGACGAACATCGATGACTGATCTTTACACCACCAACATTATACACTCGTCATGTACGTCGCGATTAACGATACTGCAATCATGTGTGGCACATACCTGAAGTGCTCGGCCTGCGTTATGCGGGTATGCGCTACCATTGTTTCAAGGACCAGCTAAAACAGACGTCTGACATATCATTTCTACTCACTTAAAAATAAGAAAGGTACGCCGTTTGTCGTACCTTATGAATGAAATATAAACATAACAAACACAGGCACACACGCAACCTATCAAGCAGTAGAAGGGCATAGAACCTGGGTCCCCTAGGTGCCTAGCAAGCACGTTGCCACTAGGCTATGGCGGCTCCTAGCACATGGTATGCATATAAGTAAACCTATATACCACACCGGCGCTTGTGAGGATGGTGCTTGTGTAACGCGAATTGAGCTTCTAATGGTGTTAAGGCGCTACCATAGCAATGTAATATATATATATATATATATATATATATATATATATATATATATATATATATATAGGAACTTGTATTACTTCCTCTATGCTTTCTTAGGCGTCATTGTTGTTGGTTCATTAAGTTTTGTCTCAGCAATAAACGAGCCCTTGACCCCTTCCAAGGGGAAGGTGTCAAAGGCTCGTTTATATATATATATATATATAGATATATATATATATATATATATATATATATATATATATCGTTGGTGCTGTCGACGTTCCTGGTTAGCCCACGTTAAGCATACATGCACTAATTCTTTTTGCACAAGGACCTTAATCCTACGCGTAAGACTTATTGTGAAACAATTCGTCGTAAGCAATTTCATCGTTGACTGCTTCGCATGACGCTGATTCCCACAATGCGCGGCTTCCGCAGAATTTTTTTTTTTTTTGCTCATAGCTGTAGCGTGTGTAACCAGAGCCCTCAATACACCCTTCTAAGTGCAAAGAAAAGCGCAGATTGCGTTTCTGAAGGTTCACATCACGCACATGTCTTGCATCGCACAGCATATGTGCTTCTGGATTGTTCCTGGAATACGCCTCAATTATGCCAATGGGGGAACGTGTCATTCGCTGATGCCATGAAGAACTCTCGATACTCGCCTCCAAAGTACCTGCTTGCGCCAACTTCTTCTACAGAAGGTCAACAAGGTAAGTATCATCTGGCTTGATGCAATGTTGTATGCATTAACTGAAAGACCAGGCAGGCGGCACGTTCGAAAATGCACGCGGTGGTACATCGCTGCGAGCGACTACGACCTCCTCCCCCCCTTGTGATAAGCACGCTGATGACTGATTTGTGGGGTTTAACGTCCCAAAACCAGCTCTGATTATGAGAGACGCCGTAGTGGAGGGCTCCGGAAATTTCGACCACCTGGGGTTCTTTAACGTGCACTGACATCGCACAGCACACGGGCCTCAACATTTCGACTCCATCGAAATGCAGCCGTCGCGGCCGGGATTCGATCCCGCGACCCTCGGGTCAGCAGCCGAGTACCATAGCCACTAGACCACTGTGGCGGGTGTACACGGGAAAGCTGTCATATGAAGGTCTCATGTAGCTGCCTGCCTCATTGGGCGCGCTTGCGCGCGTCAAAGCATCCAAAGGGTAGTTCCCGCCGCTGCGAAGGCATTCTTACTCATGTTTTATTGCTATTGTGTGTGTTCTTTTCTGTTCCAGTGCGTCTTCACTGCGTGCTTCTTTATGCCTCAGCGCGTTTCAGCTGGAATGACATACTGCTGCGTGCTTATGCGCAAGTCTGGCTAGGAACGAAAACTACCCTTATGACATAATGGTGTTATGACATAATGGTGTCCAGCTCCGCACTGTTTGCCAAAAGGCAAGGAACTCGGAAAGTAAAAAAAAAAAAAAGCGCACAATACATCAAGCAACGAAAACTGCCTATCTCAATTTTGACCACAGAGCAAGAATGATTGGTTTTGACACTGACTACTTTGCGAGAGTTTTCGGCGTGAATCATGTCAGACAATTTAGAATTGTTGTGCCATTTGCCTCACGCAACAGGTTCTGCTATCTTGCACGGATACAACAAATACCGTAGTGAGTGACATATAATGCACAGAAGCAAAGTTATGTGTGCTCTACCCTACCGATTGTGACCTCACGCTTTTTTTTATCGCTTCTAAATGTAAGAACTATACCTTGGTTACGAGAGTTACAAGTGCCCTCACACAAATGTTTCGGAGTGTGGAGATATTGTGACCCAGAAATTAGACACAAAAGGGATACAAGTCTTTGAACACCTATGTGAAAAATGAACTGTCGCACAAGAGAGACCGCGTAAAGCGCGTCTACCTTTTTTTTTCTAATTTCGATGGTCGTATTAGCCACAATTACCTATTGAGCTAACATCGCATGCACATGTCAAAAGGAGACTGCATACACCTGCGACTGATTTGTATGCGATTGTGCTTTTACATATTGTCATTGGACATAATTTACTCATGCAGCACTTTTCGTTACTTCCACTTCAAAGCAACCGGCATAGTAGGAGTGATAACGTGAGGAAGACAATGTTCCTTAACTGACAACCTCTTTTCATATGCATCTGAACTACATGACATTATTAGGTTCCCTTATATTAAAAGTGCTAATACTGACAAGACGTTCATATTCGTCATGCCGTCCTGATAAGCAACTACACTTATCATCTCTAAAGCAAAACAAAAGAAAGCAGAAAATGATTTAAACTCAGCTAAGCTTTGCAGCTTAAACGCTATGTCATACTCATGCAATTAGAGCACTAAGGTTACGTGTACAGTGTGAGGGAATACTACCATGTAAGCTTGTTTTTATTTGGCAATTGTGCAAAAAAAAAAAATCACGCCACTTTACTTAAGCTAAAGGATCACAAAAATGAACAAATAATTATTATGTTGAGAGAAAAAGTTGCTATAGAAAAGCGTGTTCACGTCATGCCATGACCATTCGTTTATTTATTTAATGTCATAAAGTAGCTTTCGTGATATGCCTGAAGCGTTTAGAGATATAAACATTAAAATGCGCGTGGGCAACTGAGGGCATACGCCGATTACGCAGGGCGCTTTCAGCACGTAGAGCCACTAAACTCTCTGGGCGAAGCACAGTGCACGTATTCTTAGTAACAAAAAAAAATAAAAGAAAGAAAAAAAAATGTTGCAGAGGCTTAGCTCGGCTATGCCAGGGTAGGCGTACCGTTAGCTAAGGTTCAGCTGATTATTCTTAGCTTTCCTGATTGTCTAGGATTAGCTTGATTGTCATGATCACTGCTGCTTCAATGACATACACACGGTATACGCATTATGTGACACATGTACATTTGTTTTTGCTCAACGTCACGTTGCTTCTCTATTGCCACAAAGACGGCTCTCCTTCTCCATGGCTATACCACACTGGCAAACGCCAGCCAGCCGGTCTGACAACTGGCTAACCTCCCTGTCCTTCCGTTTTTCTTTTCCTCCTCCTCCTCCCCGCTGTACGTATACCGCCATTGATACGTCTCCGCATGCGCGCAAATTGAGAGCGCTATCAAGCGGCTCCGGCGCAGTGTCAGACGGCGACTGCAGAACGGAGGCGCACTGCTGCGCGCGCGCCGGCGCCAGTGCGTCTGCGTGGCTATGACGTCACTCCTCTGGAATGCGCAGACCTGAGAGGCGAGCGCAGAGGCGGCTCCGGTGCGCCAGCTGTGTGACATCACTGCTCCTTGCGCATGCGCAGCACGGCTCTCGGACGTGCACGCGAAACTGCTCCAGCTTGGCCAGTGTAGCTAACGCTACAAAGAAGGAGGGGAACGGGGTTGGGGTGGCTAGCAAGGAGGCGGGCAAACTATTGATGTTTTATTAGAAATGTGCTGTAGCGAAAGCTTTCTTCAGCTCACAGAGAGTTTGCCTGCATCTCTTAAAAAACTTAAGCTGGAGAGAACATTAGTCTCTAATGATAATGTAATGGAAGCATGTAATGTTGATTTATGTGCTTAATGTGGCTTTCTAACCGGGGTGACGTATATTATCTTGTAATCTAGTCCTGAAGCTTTGGAAGGAACAGGAGATATTTCCTGCACATAGCGTCTATGGTACAGCTGCTGATCAGTTTATAAAGATAAAATACGTATCAGAAATCAGTATAAATACGGTTGCGTTCGTTCACTAATAAGACGATTAAATTTCAGCAAACGTGCCGCGAAAAATAATCTTTTCCTCAATGCAGGTTCGTTCCTGTACGCAGCCTGCGACAATCGCCGCTCACCAAACAAGACGTTAATCCTGCAGTCAACGTTGCTTAGCCGCAGTGATAAGCCGATTTGCCTGCGCTTCAACGTACACATGTTTTCCGCAATCGGATGGCGGATGACTCTGAGCCAAGTTGCAGAGAAGAGAAAGGACGTGCTTTTTTCGAGTGCTGGCCAAACAACGGCGGACCGTTGGTACACTGTCTCTCGAACTGTGCATCTAAATAGCGAATCTAATTCGCAGGTAAGGATTATGGAATGACATTTAATATATATAAAAAAATAGGGAGAATGATCGTCACCCATGTGCGATTGGGTTGCGAGCGGTAGCGTTAACCAGATTCTAGTAAGGGTGTGGCGTACGGCCCAAACAGCCTTTCTATCAATTGCTACTAACAAGCCCAGATCAATACCCTTCCAAGAAGCACGTACGCCTACGGACGCCAGAAAACCATGGCTGCCAGTGTCGGGTAGAAGTCTAGGCTCCGGCCAATCTCAAGTAATTCGTAGGAGCAAAAAAAAAAAAAGAAAAAAAGAAAGAAACCATAAAGAAGCTTTCATAAATTTTCTAAATCTGTGCAAAAGCGAAAAATTGTGTACAAGTAGAAGCAGTTACCTAAACTTCTGACTCTAGGCTAGGGGGGGAGGTGGCGGGGAAGGAGCGTTGTAAATTGCGGGAACATGGTATGAATTGTTAACACTTTTAAATGTCAATGGAATACTTTTCGAAGTAGTCCTCGAATGAAATCTCGGTGGGAGGTTATTGCCTGACAAGTCGCTTCCCGCTAAAATTTTTGCAATCAGTCTTGTATGAGCGGAGTTACAGGCATTCGTCTCAGGGATCCGAGTTCTTTTCTCTTTCGTCCTAAAGGAAGCTACGCAGAGAGGGATGACAAAGGGAAAAGATGCTACGTCGTAATGACCTGGATCATTTTCTATAATTGGTTTTGTTTGAACGTGTTCGCACACCTCCACTATTGTGATGAGTGCGCCACTGGCACGTGGCAGCAGCCCAAGGCAGAGGCGGTAACGATGTAGTAAAAGACGCACTTTTGTAAAGTTGGGATGACGCATCGGTAAGAGCTGTATAAGAGGGCACGGTACGAGACAAGTAGGTTGAGACCCAAATGAAGCCGAGACCCAGGCACGTATGTTTGAAACATCACGAGTTTAGTACCCCTCGTTCCACCTCATATGAACCGTAGGACATAAAAAAAGCAAGAAAAAAAAAACTTAGGAATCCTCCCCCTATCGGCAAAATGAGGACAAGCGGAGCTTGTCGTGCGCGTTTCCTTTCTTTCTTCTTATGTCCCGAAACACCACTCCTGCCATAAGAGGTGTGGCTGTGAACACGAAGTACGGGAACATGTGGTGAGAGTGAGGGGTGTGTACCGATTATATTATGGAGCTGGGGTTCATATCCGCACAGACATGGTCACAGCTTCTTCGCTCAGCGAGCCTGCACTTGTTTCGGGCGCGCGCCCTGCACTGGGCCTGCTTCTTCATACTTATAAAACCGCGCTTTGACGCGCTCGCATAGTGAAGCGACAGTGGTTGAATCGGTAGTATGTTTTTCTCGCAGCCCGTTAGGCGGTGGTTCGAATCTTCAGCCTGGCGGCCTATTTTCTACGTTCGCGCGGCTTCGGGTTTTTTTTTTTTCCGTTCGCCGACGTCGACGCCTTCAACGGCAGCGACATAAGTAAGGCAATAGAAACTTAGCTTGGATGAGACGAAGACCGTCGATGGAGAACGGAAGTGCTAAAATGGGTAACTTTATAGGTGCCTCAGGGGATCTATATACTCATGTTGTATTTATTGAACTCCAAACGAAAGCTAGAAGTTTTACCGATGATGTTTTGGCGGTCATGAAATAAGCCAACGACCGCGCCCTTCCTTTCGTCTACGTAGTTGCTCCTTCGACTGCGTACTTTGCCGAGAAAAAAGCGAGGTTTTTCTAGCGCTCTTTGAGACGAAATTGCAAATTTCGTCTCAAACCAATCGGCAGTGTTTTCTACGTTCAAGAAGTTTTACAAGGTGCCTTTAACATTCGTGTGCGCTGGCCATCTACCCGCATCTACTCAATGATCGTACGATATGAATTATTTGAAAGACATTTTTCTGCGCAATCTTAAGGGTATAAATGACATTAGGGTAAAGACCTCTGAAGAAGGAAAACTGTTTTAATTCGGCTCCGGAGTGTCATGCTATCGTTGCACCGTTGAAGCTGGTGCTGACCGAAGAGCGCGCCAACTTAGTACACGGTGTCGCGCGCACGCATTTGAATGCTTACATTAGCCGGTAACGATAGCGGAAGAAGGAAAGCAAAGGGCTAAAGCGAAAAGTACCAATGCTTCAGATGGACGTAGTAATAGCGTAAACTCGGTGAAGAACGGGTTAGACACCGAAAGACGAGGGAAAAAAAAAAGGGTTGTGTGGTACTCGGTTTAAGTGCAACTGCTGAGACAGTGAAGGTTTAGTAATAAGGGCCAGTGGAGTGAAACGACGGTAGTGCTAAAGTAGATAAAAAGAAAACAAAATCAAGGGCCCTTCCCTGCTAGGGGAAACGGAGGGCTGGCGAAGCTTGTCGCGAGTGTACCCGACTTGCTACTTGTCCCCGGCTCTACAGCCCTCTACTCGGGACCTGCGGCGTCTTCATTGACCTACCGCCTCTTTTTGGGAAACCCTTACGGGGGGTCTTCACGTCGACGACGAGCCCTTTCCCGAGCGAGCTCACTTTGCCGTTGATGAAACGGCGACTTCTGCTGATCGTACATCTTGCCCTGGCGAGCACGCGCGAACCCAATTTTTTTCCCTCTCCCTCCGCAACGACGGTGACGTGAACGCTAGGCAGTACAAGCTTCGCTTGAAATTTCTCTCTTTAATCTACTTATTTTCTTCCCCACTGCAGTTTCTTTGTTGCTCTTCGAACGAAGCACGATGGTAAAAAATGCAAGGCATTCATATGGTTTAGATCTGTTCCTTTCTCACAAGTGTGGCTGTATAGTTAAGGTTGGTCATTTTCGGGTTTTATATATTTTTTCAATAACGGGGTGGGGTGGGGGGTGCGAAAACTGGGTGCTATTCCTGCTGGAACGAAAGAGAAAGAAGGTCAAAAACGTTCTACTCTAAAACGAAAACGCGAAACAGTGGTGGGACATGTTTGATGCTACCATGAGGCCCCTTAATTATTTTCTCGTTAGCGCGATGACAGTAGCGCGAAGTGTGCGAGCTTGCGGCAACAACAAAAACTGCGTACTATTATTATAGCCCACATAGGCTTTCACATCTGAATACCGGTTGTATTAATAGTGCATAGCTTTAATGGTAGAATATTTACGTTATATATTAGGACCATGAGGCTGACATAATTAGAAGTATAAGAATGGGGCGGAGTAGCATTCGGCAGGCATTCTCAGATAATGAACGGCAGTTTACCATTGTCCCTCAATAAGAAAGTGTATAACAGCTGCATCGGAGCGGTACTTATCTACGGGGCAGAAACTTTGAGGCGCGCGTTCAACTCAAACTGTGGACGACGCAGCGATCAATGGAGCAGAAAATTATAGGTGTAACGTTAAGGGACAAGAGAAGAGCGGAGTCGGTCAGTCAACAAGCGCGTGTTAAGGACATAATAGGGAGTTTTAGCAATGGTTAACTGCCGTGCTTTCCGCAAAGTAATACCGTGCTGTCGTGGTCGGCACGTGGCTACTTTAGCCAAAAACACGTGCGCTGATAGCTCTATGCGTGCAGTAAGGTGATAAAAGTTAGAAAGGGCCTTTTATCACGTTTTTAAGGCCGATCTAAACTGCATCGGCAGCGAGGGAACGGTAATAGCGTCCTTACCGTACGGTAATCCTCCGCTGCTGAAGCACCCCATTAGTAATGCGAAGGCAAGATAATTCCGTCGGTCATTAAGGGTAACAGAGTGAATCCCTAGAAAGGCAAGCGTGGCAGGGGTCGATAGAAATTTAGGTGGGCAGATGAGATCAAGAAGTTTGCGGGGACAGCCTGGTCGTATATTTAGTACAGGACCGAGATGATTGGAGATTTATGGGAGAGGCATTTGCTCCACAGTGGGCGTAGACAGGCTGATAATGATGATGATGATGACAACGACGTTGATGAGGATTTGAGTACATTCCTCAATATTTTTGAGTCCACTGACGTTATGGTACATGCAGATTTTTGATAGAGCGAGCTTTTCGCGCAAATGTTGTTGTTTATAAAGGTGTTCCCGAGTGGTTGGATAGCCTCTTGATGCCTCCGAGTGACTTCCACGCAGCTGCTTTATTACTTAAAAAAAACCACACTTCTTTAAAAGGCAATAACATTTTCCATTGATCACGAGGGAGAAACAACTTTACCGACCATTTTGAGAAGCGGCCTGTTCGAGGGTTCGACTTGAATCTATAGATGATTACATATGCCAACGAATAATTAGATTAAGTAACTGACATATTACGTTCTCTGGATGACGCAACAAGGCTACTCCTGGATGGCGCTTTATTCATAAGTATTTGTAATTTTCCTGCGTCACTTCTAATTTTGCTTAGCCATTCTCAGTTCTGCTGAGTCATCTTAAATTACTGTTGAGTCATTCTTTTTCATTCTTAATTTTTCATTCTTAATTTTTCATTGTCATGCTATGTTTGTCTGTCTCATTGTCAGTATAGCTTACTCACTTTATTCATTCTGTATTTTTCTGAAGTCAACTTTCGATATTCTCAGTTTCGCTGACTCATCCATGGTCGTTCTTTAAGACAGTGTTTATTGGTCCCTCATTATAGCTGAGTAATTATTAATTATTCTCACCATTACTTATTCATTCCCAATCCCACTCACTGTTACTTGTCATTGTTAGCCACAGTAATTATTAAATAGTCAGTTTAGTTATAGTCACTGCTGCTATTATATTAATATGCTACTAGTATTACAATAGAACTCTTTTACGTTCTTCTGTACATATTACACATCTGCCAGATCTCGAACTTTAACACAGACTATCGATGATTCGCGTCTTCACCACCGTCCTAATGTTGTCACATTAAAAATAACGTTTGCTACCCGCGCCAAGCCAGAAGCTCGCCTGTTGCTAGCTACAAAACGAACGCCTCAATTACAAGCGTTTTCGCAAAAAGAGCCTATTGTAGGTGTATTCCGTACACCAAGCAATTTTTATTACAACACACAGGACACTGTCATCAAATTAGAGAAAACAAAAGTAACGTACAAGACAACGGAAAATGATAAGCGAATGAAGCCAGGTAGCCTGCATTCTCATGAACTCACAATAGTCTTTTAAGTAGAAGAGAAAGAGAGAGAGAGAGATAGAAGTTCGGAAGGAAGAAGGGCTAACTAGAACGAAAAAAAATCCAGTTTGCTACATTGCACGGGGGAAGGGATAAGAGGAGACAGAAAGGGAAGAAAGAAAATAAGAGAGATAGAGAGAGAGAGAGAGAGAGCTAAGCACGCATACACAAACATGGCAGTATCAGAGTCGTTCAACGAGGCCCGTTGCTCGCAGAAACTTGAGCAGAGCATTCGTCGCTTTCTGTCAGGAGACTCTGTCGTTTCCGCCGTAGGCGTAGAGGAAAAAAAAAAGGGGGGGGGCGGGCAAAGGGACACGTGCCCCCTCCCTCCGGAAACATTCGCTGCTCACCCTCCGACCGAAGAAATTAAGTTTTACGCTAGAGCGTAGCTGAGAAGTAGAGGAAAGGATAACTTTTGATCATTACAAGGAAAAATAGCCGAAGAAATGCATGCGGATAAAAAGAAAGCGAATTCGTATAAAAAACTTCGGTGGACGCAACCACCCTCTTCATGCGAGATATAGATATAAATGTAGATCAGTACAAACAGCAGGGAAGCTCCCGTTTCCAGTTCATTATTGAAATAGACATGAAAAAAAGAGAAAATACGGTGTGTGTGTGTGTGTAAACTCTACGCCCCTGGTTCTGGCATTCCGATACTGATGTTTAACCAGACAGCGGGCGATCCTCGAGGCGTGTCAATTCCGTGGCGAGGGGCCGTCGCTGGGCACAGAGGCTGGGAGCAATCGTTTCAAGCTTCTAGTAAATGACACTCCTAGCCACAGGCGACAGAGCACGGTCGTTTCGGAGCGGGTTAGAGCAGGTGGAACTCGAAGTTCGAGGCTGTCAAGCCTGTGAAGGCGGATGTGCCGAAAAGCTGGAGTATTTGATATCGTGATGGTCACATCACACGCAAACCAACGAGCTTTTGTTTCCGTGTCCGCCCTTGATAGTAGGATTGCTTGCAGCACTCCAGTTTCGTGAGCTTTCAGTATTATCGGCGTGCTCGTTGCCGATGATTCCACAGTGGCTTGGTAGCAGGGCTGGACAGAGATACCCGAAAAAGTATTCCGGAATACAGATATCGAAATACACGGTTTGGAAGCCTAAAATACAGATACTGAGATACATTTGTAACTGACGTAGCGGGATATTTCAGAGATACCTTTCCAAAAGGACGAAAAAAAGTATTCCGGAATACAGATACAGCAATACTGATACTGAAATACTTTTTTCTATGTCGGGGATGTTCATACTCCGTAAATACATTCATTAAGCGCAGCATAATATTTAAAATATTGCAGTGCATTGAAATTTGCAATTTATTCATTATTTTATCACAGTACTCTGAGTGCCATCAAGGCATTACAAAGGAGGCTGACACTGTACATAATTGTTAATACTGACGTATGTACAGATATCAGTTTGAATAAAGAAATTATCCTGTATCACAGCAAAAGTAACACATTGAACACCGAAATCGACATACTTGGCGGCAACAGTATTAGCGATGCTAGAAATAGCATAGCTCGAGCGAAGCGCTGGAATCACTAACGAACAAATTGAGAAAAAGTACACATTTATTTAACAGAGATCTTTTTTGTTGAAAAGTTTGGCGTGTTAATTATACTTAAGGAGGAGGAGCTTCTACCGCACACCCGTCCCGCACGTGGCGGGACACCTGCCACCCGCAGGCGGGGGTACAGTGTACTAGAATATACTGCACTGTAGCGGGGGGTGAAATAGTGGAACAGTAGCGGAACGGCACCAAACTTCCGCGTGGAAACACTTCATTGGAAATACGTCTCAGCTCGTTCCCGAAAAAAAAAAAAAAGTAACGAGATACCCATGTGCTGCATAGTATCGTGATACGGGCAATACATCGTAAAAATATTTCACCACCGAGATACAAATGCATTTTTCAAATGCATCTCGATACAGCCGTACAGATACTCAGAAGTATCTCTGAAATACTAACGCGATACTTTTGTATCGCCATACTGCCCAGCCCTGCTTGGGAGCCACTAAAATGTTATATCATGGCCTTTGTCAACTAAAGATACATCTGTGTTATTTTCCGCACTAGTTGGTCTTTTCTTTTAGTAGAAAGAAACACACAGTACGTCACGGAGCACAGTATGCTTGGTGGGAGCGAAGTCCTTACAGCCAGTGTTATGATTCCACTTCTGTCTACACGCGGTATCATTTTTTTGTTCGAGGGATGGTGGACAGCACGAGTCCGTCGTCACGCTGGACTCGTGACGATGGAGCGGTTGCTGCACTGAAACGCGCAGCAACCGGTTGTGACAAAGGCCACACAAAAAGTATAGACCTTCAAGGGTCAGAGCATAGCCTACGTACCAAAGCAACAGAGCGACGAGGCCTACTAATGGCGCCGGCGAAAAACGAAAATACAAGCAAAGCACCATTTCGCGCACATTTCCCGGGCGACGGCCCGGAGAGGGAAGTGTCGAGTCAAGAGGCGGTAGAGGAGGACGTGAGAGGGTCTTCGGCCCCGCGGGCGCGTTAAAATAAAGTCGGCACTTATCGAAGGACGTTAATATTTTTCACTCTAATGCGCACTCTATGAAGTGGTGGAAGAAAAAATAATGCATTAACTTCTTCAGTCACTTCATGGTGGGCGTCGGGGGTTCTACGACGTTTTTAGCAATTATGGCGTGACGACCACAACGCTCACTACGCCGAAACAGGCCAGACTATAGAATCTTCGCTTGAAAAAGAGGATTTTACAAAAGGCAGCCGCATTACAGTTTTGAATTTGTGTTTTTTGAAGCAGCCTGCGGCATTTACTCCTCACTTTCACTGGAAGGCGCATAGATTTCATGATTCCCGCATGAGTGGCCCATGGATGAAGTATAAAAGACATGGAGGTACTTTAGTGCGTGCTGTCAGTTGTGCCACTGCCCTCAGCTCGTGACAGCACTGCACCGTTATCCGTGCTAACGGAAGCTGACGTTATTAAGAGCGGATCTCTTTAAAGTAGAGGTTGATCTGTAGGAAGCGGTGTACGCAGTTAACAGTGGAGATGTCACGCAGACGGAAAAGCCGACCCGCTTTTGCCCCTGACTCGCATACCCACCCTGCTACATGATAGTGATCATGCGAAGGACAATGTAGAAAGAGATAAGGAATGCAAGAATAAAAAGAAGGAAAGGAAATGAACATAAATAAATAAATAAATAAATAAATAAATAAATAAATAAATAAATAAATAAATTATAGGATTGTGCAAAAACAAAAAGCAGACCCAAGCGACCCACTACTCACGTCGTTGCCCTCAGCCCGCTGTTGCATGATAGCGATAATGGCAATGAAAGTGCTACACGAATAAAGAAAGAAAGAAAGAAAGAAAGAAAGAAAGAAAGAAAGAAAGAAAGAAAGAAAGAAAGAAAGAAAGAAAGAAAGAAAGGTGTCGGGTTGAACAGAATGGGAAAAGCAGACCTGCTCTCGCCCTCCACCCACTATATACACCCCCTTGCCCTCAGCCCACTGTAACATGATAGTGATAGAAGGAAGCAACCCAAGTGGATTGAACCAGCTCCGTTGTTTAACCAGTCTTCGCGATGTTAAGTCAGTGAAGTTGCTTCAGATTTTTTACCAGCGTGCGAACGCACATAACGCGCAGTGTCGAAAAACATTAAGCGCTTGTTGTTCATTTGAAACACCAGTGTGTCAATATTAGACTGGTTTGAAAAGACGGGAACTTATGGTTTCGTTTTCCTCTTCTCTAGATTTTCGCCATTGCGTTATTCCAGCCTTGCCCTTTAATTGCTATTTAATATAACCATCATTATTTCATAATAATTCAATCTATCGTAATATTGACACCGACTTTCCCTACCATAATCAGCTCACGAAATTCACAGAAACAGCTGTGCATGCAACGTATGAGTTAAAATAGCTTCGATTTGTCTTGTGAGCGCTCGGTCTGTGCCGCAGTTGAGTAATAAGAGTTCTGGGTTCGAAAGTTTCTTAGTTTGTTCAACATCAGTTCACTACGTTTTTCTTTATAAAACGGCGCCAAAATTAGCACGACTGAATTCTATGTGACGAGTTTCTTTCATGCCTGTTACATGCCTCAAATTATTTTCTAAGCTTTATTCTTGATATATGATTTGTACGCCGGATACATTGCTTGACTCGTGCTCTTGCTGGTTAATATAGGAGCGAATATGGTAGTACTAATTAACTTTGTCGTATTTCAGACAAGTAATAATAAGTAAAATAATGAAGACTTGTCTCCACTTCTTGTTTTATTTCAACAGTTACAGTTTAGTTTTAGCAGCGAGTTGTGCCATTCTGGAGGTGTGGCTCTGGGTGACATTCGCGCTGCTCCTGGGAAGTGTAGCAGCACTGACGATGGCAAAGGTTTGTTTTCTTCAACATTTATTACACCTTGTCACTAAGCAGCAGCAGAAGCACTAACAGCGGCAATAACAACCGTTTCAAAGAATAGGTGAAATCGGTTGAATTTTGAAAAGTGCAACACTCAAAGAAACTTATGAAATTGGAACACTTGAACTGAAGGTTTGCTTTAGGGATATTCAAGAGCGAATCGTTATCCTAAGCATCTCCTGAGTAAAGTGCTTAAGAATTATGCGGCATATAATCAACCTCTATATTCCGGTAGACGACCGTAGTAATGTAGAGAAAAATTCATTAAGGGAAAGGGGCCAGTGAAAGTTACATAATCTCACCTACGCTATTCACTGCGTGGGTTTAGGGCATGCTTGAGATGATAGATGGAAAAAGAAGTAATAGTCGGTGGAAGATATCTCCGCAACCTCAATTTTGCAAATCACATTGTCATGTGGAGCTATGCTGGAGACGACTGAAATAAAAAAAGATGACTTAGGAACTTAACCGACAATGTCGGAGGCGAAGGCTTGAAAACCAACACTGAAAATACTACGAGTTTAATATTCAGTAACCTGGAAAGGAAACAAAAGTTATTGGGTGGAAATCGAGCAGTTGAAGCTGTGCAACAATTCATTTCTTCTTGCCAAACAAGAGAGATTCGATTCATTACATCATATTTTTCAGACGAAAAGAATATGTTGGCATTGTACAATATCGAATCATTGACTGAATCTTGCGAAGCTCTAGGTCGCGGGATTGAGTCCCGGTCATAGCGGCCGCATTTAAGCGGGAGAAATACAAGAACATCTGTGTCCTTAGATTTATATATGCACGCTAAAGAACCCCAGGAGGTCAAAATTACATCGGAACCCCCCCCCCCCCCCCTCATGGGGCTCGCCTCATAATTATAGCTCGTTTTGGCACGCAAAACACCATCATTTATTATCCGCAATGACTGAGTATATCTTGTCTGCAAATGAGAAAACTCACGCCGTCCATTTCTATGCTCGAACCACGTGTTTTCGTTATAGCTACAGCTAAACTATTTTGGGATGGCCTTGGCGCTTTGTGTCATCTTTGCCATGTGATCTCTATCAGCATACCTAGCTGTCGCCTAAGTTAACGTTTGCAGTTTTTCGTAAGGTACGTATCTCCACATATGCCAGTCTTTGCCCATATTTTGCTTCTTTGGCTAACTATTTCTCTGCAGCGCTTATATTAGGTCGATTCCGTGCTACGTCCAGCCACAATTTGCCCGCCATGCTTTTCGTAGGTTTATGCGACTTCGAAACCGACATATGCAACTGGCAAGCCGAAGGTGTCTGGAAACGTGTGCCCTTGACGTTTGATCAACGCTTGTCAAAGGCGAGGATGAAGTCTGGTCCTCTGTTTTCCGGTGAGGAGAAGCTTTTATGCCCAAATCCTGTATCATCTGTGGTTAAAAAAATTAGGAGGCACTTTTGTAAACATTGATACACTATCCCTTACATGCAGGGTTCTGTCTCCTGCTGAGTTCCTCGCTGAGTCAACCCATCACGGCATCCCTCGAGAGTTCCTTGTGGTCAACATTCAACCGCCCTCGTTTACTAGAGTTCTGGTACATAGTGGACGCACCACGGTCAGCCAATTTGTCTGTGGAGCTTCAATCCTTGTCACGCTCAATTATAGCATCTATATGGCGACTTCCTACCACGGCTCCGGCCCTTACGTGGAATTTCGCTCGAATCGGCATCTCTGCACCGAAAGTTGACTTCAGGGTATGCAAAAACTATGAAGTTGTATTGTAACCAAAAGCGCTCTTAAAGCTACACACGGCGATGCGGGCAGGGGAAGAAAGGGCAAGTGCTTTGGGAGGAGTTCGGAAGATAATGCCTTCGCACCACCACTTGCGACTGATAATGTTAACAGTGTGGCATATTTGAGCCCCACATAGCATTTTTTACCAAGGGTGAGAGAAGCATGTATGCACATGCATGCATCATGAAAATGCAGCATGCCACTCGCTTCAGTTGAATAAGTCCTTGGGCAGCTCGCGTAACGCAGCTTGCATGGTAAAGTGCGACGGTTAGTGACATTAAGAATGTGCATACCCAAATCATGCCTATGAATTGCGTGGGGATGATAAGATTGTGTGTAACATTAGCGGAAACAAATGATAAAGGAGACGTGATATAATCTGTTTGGACGGGTGCAAAAATTACATGTGAGGTCATGTCATGGTGCATGAGTGTCGAACAACCCATATGCCACCACGCAGCCACAAACCTGCACAGGAAAATATATTTTTCTTGAGTGGATTGTGCTGTTGCGTGCAGGGACTTATGCCCTTCTGCAAATTTTTTATCCGACGATGATTTATTACTGTTTTCCATTCGGCGCGTCTTGACAAATGGCGCTGCCCTCATGCAGACGAAGGGGTGTCCCAATCATGGATTCCCAATCATCGCCTGGTGAGAACGGCGATGAACAACAGTGCGATCGATGTTTTAGGAGGGGCCTGACGGGAACCTTGTTTTTGAATATGTCGAAAATTCGCTGCCCTATAGAGATGTGCTAGCAGCGTACAAACACCAGTGTAGGCAAGGAATATGCCCGCTTGACGGTTCCAGAGAAGCCTTGGAGTGACTACACAGTCTGCCCCAGTCGAAAACACCTAATAAATAGGTTACTGAGAAAAAAAAAACGGCCAATATGAGGAAATAATTAGGTGCTGAGGACAGCTAATAGGGTCGCAATTTCAGCGTTTACTACGATGTAGTCATTCATGCTGAAGCACTGTTCTCTTCCAATTTCCCTCTGCTACCGGCATGGGATTTTGATCGCGTTCATCATTCACTGTTGCGGGTGTCCGTACACAGCTTTAAGTAGAGACTGTGCAGATAGAAAAAAAGTGCTTCTGTAAATATTTGAGCTAATTTTTAAGAGAACGAAAACTTCGAAAGGTAGGCTTTCAAATGCGCTTCAAAAAATAAGGTCTTCGTAAGACTGTTTACCTGCCGTTTCTCGAAAGACAGTTTAATTGAGCACATAGGATTCTGTACATTGTCATGCAGAAATGTTTTACAGTGCACAGCGAAGTCGCAGGCCCTTAAAGTGCGTGTGAAATTCAAGCGACGTCGCAATGGGAAATCGTTGTGGCTGTTGTTTATGGCTTGGCTGTTCAACCACCTTCACAGATTGGATTGGAGCCATAACTATTCTTAGCAAGTGCCCCTCTTTACGTTTCAAAAACTTGCGATTAAAGTAGAAAACGACTGAAAAGCAACGTCAAAGCACAAGAGGCGAAGCCTGAAAATATGTGGTCCAAAGTTTTTTCTCGTCTTGTGCTCTATGCTCCTTTACGGAACTTCCCAAGGAGGACTAAGCTGCTCGCTTCTGTTTTTTCCCTTCCATACCACGCAATTCTCGCGTGGTTAGGTTATCATTCGAGGTACCGCACGGCGTGTGTCAAACTACAAGAGCCTGCTGGCTTTGGCGGACATCCGCCTAAGTACGCATCCAAGCTCGCACGTGGCAAACTGCAACTTCGAGGTCGACCTCTGCGGTTATAGCAGTGTCAGCGGGTCGGACCCTGGGTTCAGATGGTTCGTCGGTAGCGGCCGAGTGAGAAAGGCTCTGCTGAAGCCACTTGTTCCTGAGCTTCCCCTGATTGGGCTGTCTGAAGGTGAGTTCTGCGTTTCGTCCGAATATTGAACTGCTGAAGGAGGTTCGTGCAGTGACCGAGCCCACTTTTTGGGCAGTCCTGTCAACGGACCACGCTATTCGCGGTGCGTAGCTTTGCGCACTATTCACCACCAGCACTGGAGTATAGCCAGCGTCTGCAGCGAAAATACTTTGTTGTTAATAAGGCGGGGATATTTTGTACTAATAACAGTAAACATCCTTTCTGGCGTCAACAGGGCTTGAAGCTTCCAAGACGTTCGCCTACGTCGACACAACGGGGCCGCTTCAGGGCAGCGGAATAAAATCCAACGTCACGCTGAGCAGCCCTGTCTTCACTGCTGGCCAAAATGACACCCTGCTCGTACGATACTTCAAAAAGGGCAACAGTAAGTGGCACACAGTGTTGTACACGTTCCTCCAAAACAGGAACGGAAACTCGTTCCTCGTTCCTTCACAATTTTGTAACGAGTTCCCGTTACAAGTTCCTTTAGTCAGAAAGGAACGCGTTACAGTTACCTTTCGGAAATTGGAACGTGTCGTTGCATTAACGTTACATTTGATTTCTAAAACTGAAAATAATGTAGGCAATCATTAGGCAAAATAAGGTAAACATTTTAAATATCGCATCGACCTATGTATATCTCACGATTTGGAACGTCACCAGCAGCATACTATCTGTAGACAATATATATATATATATATATATATATATATATATATATATATATATATATATATATATATATATATATATATATATATATATATATTCAAAGAAACGCTTTTAGACAAATATTTTCAAGGAGCACCGATCATACCACAGACAACTCAACTGCAACTTTGACACTAGTCTATTACAAGTGTAACGCATATGGCACTTTCCACTTCGGACTTCATATGCGTAGTCCGGATACTGCGCCTCCGATGTGCAAATAGAAAGTTACATGCACCAGTGCATGTGAGTAACAGCAATGCATCTGACACTAAAAGCTAGTAAGACCTTTGGATTTAGGATAGAATGCAAAGGTTTGTGCCTGTCCCATGCTAGTGC
Source organism: Hyalomma asiaticum (assembly GCA_013339685.2). NCBI lineage: Eukaryota > Metazoa > Arthropoda > Arachnida > Ixodida > Ixodidae > Hyalomma > Hyalomma asiaticum. The sequence goes on along the minus strand of CM023481.1, from coordinate 248,438,335 downwards.
GCGTAAATACTGGCACAAGATCCCCCGATATGTGAATCAATCGATAAATCAATCATGTTTTTTTTATTTTCGTCCTTCGTTTACATGATAAAACGAAAAAAGATGGCAAGAGGAAAAGCTGCTTCGTCGCAGCTTGACAAAGCTCCTGCCACTCATACATAAGCAACATACAGCTCAATACATAAGCAAAAAATGAAATACAGAATAAAGTATTTATCTTTCCATTTACACTGGAACGGCCTCACAGAACGTCTGTGTAGCACAATTTGAAATAAAGAAATAAATACAAACAATACGAACAATAAATACGAACAGTGATGAAACTACATCGCGACGTGTATTTACTAATTACTATAGTTCTAGTACACCATTTTGTCATAATACCATTAGTAATAACCAGACATAGTATAATTGAATGAAGAAAATTGAAGGTGCAAAGCCTTCCTTTTTTTTTAGGCCACGCAGAGATCGAGTATTTCTTGTTTCGTTAGTGTTAATATATCTATGACTCGAGCATAGTATGCGTTTAATGTAAGTGGCTTTGTGCGTTTAACTCTCCCTGTACCGTAATGTGTGCGAGAGCAGGGAATTTGATATGGTTGTTTGTACCTAACGCGATTGTTTCCCTTAAGCTAGCTAGGTCTAAAAACTTGTCAAGTTTGCCAAGTTGAGCAACTTTATACATTATTAGTAATTTGTGGGTGTAGGTTTTGTCCGATTTTATAATTTTGTACTTTGTGTTCTAAGAACGGGGCGTGTTCAATAGACCTTACTGCTTTTTTCTGCATTAATGTAAGCTTGTGTAGGTTTGTAAGTGTGGTGTTTCCCCACACTGATGGGCAGTAGTACAAGTGGGAATTCAGCAAAGCGTAGTATAACGTCCATTTCACATCAGCCGGAAGAATGTGGCGACAACGACTCAACATACCAGCAGCTTTACTTAATTTAGTCAGTAAGTTTTTTATGTGTTCATTCCAGGGCATGTGTTCCATAAAGATGACTCCGAGTAATTTTACAGATTTTTCAGTGGTGATTTGGTGCGGACCTAGTGTTATGTGCCGAGATGCTACTTCTACAGATCCCTGTGGACGAAACACGACACATTTCGTTTTCACTTCATTTAGGTTCAGCCTACTGTTTTTGCACCACACGTATAGTCGCTGAGAAAACGTCGTAGCTTTAGGTATTATTTCGTTCATGTTTATTCCTTCTGTAAGGACTGAGCAATCATCTGCATATATGAGGTATTGGTACTAATCATAATTCGTACGATGTCGTTTATGTCGTCAGCATTCCCTATCCGAAACGTTTTTGCTCAAAAATTGGCAGCCTTTCTAGCATTTTAATAGTCTAAGTGACAGTTTCGGATATATTGCTTTTACTTAGTTCTCATCATTTTAAAGTATTTGTGATACACTGTTCATTTGTTGTTATTTATGGCTGCGGTGAATGTATGTTGGTGCGAGATTTGTTGTTATTTATGGCTGCGCTCAATGTATGTCGGTGCGAGTGATTTTAACATTCCTGTCTTGTGCGTTTGCCGTCGAATTAAATAGCGTGGAACTATTTTCTTTTTTTCTTCGTTGTGCATCAGGAATTAACATTAAGTGCCTGTTCAGTTCGTAGGCACACCGACCTTCATGCAAGGGCGAAATGCTGTTGTGGTGCAGGAACTAAATAAGTAAATAAATAGCCTGACATGCACCATTTCACGGGGCGCCGACAAAAAATGACGCACCCCACACAAAACTGGTTGATAGGATATTGTTACCAGCAAATGAGGAGGTCCAGTGCGGTGGACAGTGTTCAGTTTGTTAAAATGTTTGGTTATTCCTGTGTAGGTAACCCTTTGGTCGCGTACCAATGAAGCTATAGTTTTTATTAGAAACAAACTGGGCATCACAAAACATAATTAACCAGGTCCGCGGGCTAGAAAGATGTTGACCGACAGCATTACAAACACACGCACACACATTAGCTTGTTCAGCAAACGTTCACGTGAGCACGTTTAGGAGAAGCATTCCGTTTCTGCATTTTTCCGAGTGCATAAGGCTGTTGACGCTAAACTGAGGCGCGTCGAGTTCTGTTCTACTAAAGCACCTTGAAGATATAGACGAAAATATAGAGTGTCTTACAAGTATGGACAACCATGGCTCAGAACCAATGCGGTGAGCGGCGATGGTAAAGCGTGCGTTGACAGTGTTGAGTTCGGAGGGAGCCATGGCAGCAGGTCATAACGGAGGAAAGAAACTTTGCTGTTGCATGTTCCTCCCACGCTGCCGCACTCGTACAGGGCTGGTTGACAACAGGAAACTATTTGCCCAGTGGCCGTAGTATGGCGTGGTACGGCTGAAGTGAAGAAGGGAAAGCGTTACCCTTGTGGAAGCATGGAAAGCACAGATAGAAAACGGAATGGTGTTTTTTCAGCGTGATTTCCAATGAGGGAGCGATACTGGTGGCAGGAAGGCGGGGACTCGAGGGTCGGCTTGTTGTAGCCCAGCCTATCTGCCCTGCATGATGTGTTGTGTATGTACGTGCGATCGTCATGGAGTGGAACGTTCGTAGAATGAACGTCGTTCCCCTTGCCGTTCCTTCGTAAATGTAACGTGCTGCCGTTACAGCTTCACCAATCCTGAAGGAATGAAGGAGGAATGAAAGAACGATGGCGTTCCTTCATTCCTCCTAAAAGGAACTCGTTCCAGGAACGTCGTTCCTTGAAACGACGTTCCGTAAAACACTGGTGGCACACAGCTAATTTAAAGGAGCTATATGAAAGGGGATATTAGCATCCACCTGTTTGTAGCACCAGTCTATATACTAGTAAATTTATACGGATGTTTCAGGAACGAAAGCTTGTTAGTTGACGAAAAATTTGTCCTGCCGGGACAACCACCTCTTCGGAGCGGTCGCTCCGCCAACTCGGCTAACCAAGAGGTCAGCGATTGGCAGAGCATGGGCTAATTTATCGACAACTGGAAAGTCATGGGCATGCTGCATGCTAATTTTATCTTCATTATTGTTACTCCACCTCTTGGAATTCCGCAGACCGCATCTGCCTATGAAGAGATGGCCCATCACTTTTTGGACTGACTCATATAACGCTAGTCATAAAGCCATGAACCCAAAATATAAAAAGAAGGAACCGCTGAAGTAAACCTAGGAGAAAAACACGTAACCCAGCCGAGAAATTACACCATCTCCCGCTAAAGGGGACCATGAGGCGATGCGAAGCAGCACGGGGGGTGCACAACGCGTTTGCATCGGTTTGACTAGGTGTCGCGTTTGCATCGGTTTGACGCTAGCAGACGCTGCCTGCGTCAGCGTTGTCTCTCGAGGGCGAGGGCGCGTTCTCGTTCCTTGCGAGCTGGGAAAGCGCTCATCGAAGATTTCCGTCAGGAGGCAGCTGCGGGCGCTGCGGCGAGCGCGCGGCAAGCGAGGGAGAGAGTGACGTCAGCGCGCACTGCGAGGGGAGCGTGACGTCAACGCGCAGCTGCGGCGTGACCTACTTGGCACCGCTCCAACACCTGCGGCGAGGGGAGCGCGTTGCGGCGCGTTCGTACGGACGGAGGGACAGCGTTACACAGGCTAATCAAAGAGCTGCTTCGCATCTAAAACAGAAAAGGTTTAAGAAACTTGCATATCTGGTATGGTCAACACGCTGTATTCAATGCTATCTGCTCATTACAGGTACGGAGTCGTTCATGGTGTACCAGTCCATGTGGAACAATGGATACCAAAGAATAAAGTGGGTCCAGTTGGGCTCTCTTGCCGAAGGCGATGACTGGCAGGACTTTGAAGCGCTCCTTGCTGCTGCGCAAGAGTCTCAAATACACGTCGTGATCACTCGGTCCAGTAGCCTGACTGGTTTCGCTGCAGTTTCCAGCATCAGCGTGGGCCACTCAAAAGCGGGTAGGAGTATTCAAGTATTCGGTGCTAACTTTCGCAGCGGAGAATATACTTATCGCTTACTGATTCATTGGATTAAAATTACGGTCCCAGTCAACCTCACCTCTTCTTGCACGACTATTGCTTTGACAACGAACACTGGCGCATACGCTGAAATAAGACCATGCAGTTATTCGAGCATCCACCCGAGCTATCGGGTGAGTCTTGGGCTCCGCCTATGAGCGCCTTCTTTGTGCGCCCCGCTGTACTTTGGCGCTACAAAAATCTAGAATGTTTTACGGACGCTTGGACTGTTAACTGCGTGTTGCGAGTGCAGAGCGTACGAACGAATATATTTGAAATTGGTATGGTTGAAGCCCGCTAACATTTGTTTTTTTTATCTCCACCCAGCTGTACCGAAAACGCCTTCCAACAAAGTCGGTACGTATCAACATTTTCTTGCTAACTAACTAATTGTTCGGGTCATTTTGGCATGGAAGGCATAAATAACGTCTTCAAATGATGTCACCTAAGTTTTCTTTTCTAGTCATTTGTTCGACAGATGACTATTGCATCTTGAGGTCGAGCTTGAGTATATTGTAGAAATAATCAGCTTTCATCCTAAGCTTTAAAACAGATGACAATACTGCGTATCGGATGTTGAGGCAAGTAAGACTGTACAGGTTCAGTAATCGTGTGAAATCGGTTAGATATAACGCGTTTTGTTAACTATTTATGCCGTCATTTCGGTCTATACATATATATCACCACGGTACTTCACGCGCGTAACACAGCAGGCAACGAGTAACATCTTTTAATCATTGTACTGATTTGTTGTCTCTACAGGCTGCAATTTCGAGAATGCCAGTTACTGCAGCTGGAGACAAGAGCGCGCAAGTGGAGCAAGCCTTGAATGGAAGCTGAGCAATCCAAAAAAGCCTGTTCCAGATATCCCCAATTTTGACCACACAACACGGAGCTACAAAGGTAGAAAACAGCCCACGCCTCTTTCGAATAAGCTGCACTCCTTTTGAGGTGCTGTGAGAAAGAAGCATTTTAGAGTTTTGATATATATGTGTAGAATAATAGGCAAAATAAATCTAGGATATATGCAGATAACTAAATTTTTTTTCTCGAACATGGAATACGTTTGACGCAGGATTGATGTACCTAATTTATTCGTGAACGCATGTTATGCTCATTTTTGGGTATGAAATGGCAGCTTTAACTGTTGAGAAACGTATTTTGATAACAAATACTGTCGCTCGCAACCTATAAAAATATTTAACAAATGCAGACCCGTCGCATACAGACTTGCTCTAGGTCCAATCAATGAGTCTCAAATTCGTCATTTAGCCACCATTGCTTCTGCCTTTCGCTGAGCTTTCTTATATTGTCAATGAAGTTAATTTAAAGCTCGATATCAAACTTGCAGCTTACGCCTACATTAGAAGTGCGAACGTTGAATAGAATGAACATGGGCGGAGCATCGAACTAGATGATTTGCAGTTATACTGCTGTACTGCCGATTGTGCAGATGTTATACTGAACAGAATGTTTCTATTAGGAAATAGGCTGATCGCATTTGTTCGCTTCTAGGGGTTTGTTCAGAAATTGTTCAATACTGCGTAAGAATATATTCAAGCATATCTACGGAAAAATGATCTAATACAAACTGCTACGATGTTTGCATGGTCCAATCGACCTTCGCGCATAAAAGAAGGGGGGGGGGGGGGGGGGGGAACACGGTTAATGATAAGGAAAGTAACAGCGTCCGGAATTAACTCACGTGCAGAGAAGTAGCGCTTACAGACATCAGGCATAGCAAAGCGAAAAAAAGAATAGGCTAAGGAAATTATGGCGCATTCAGTTTGTCAAAGAGAACTTATTCAGTGTAATGTATATTTGATACGTTACTTGGCTAAAGTCGCGAAAAGCACCTACAAATAGTGTTTCATATTACCGTGATTACAAATAACTTGGTTAAAAAAATGAGAAAATAGCTAAGGTCTCTCGCTCTTTTTTTTTTGATAAAATAGGGCATTACATATACGTAAAAAGGAGTAAGAGCTCTGACATGGCATCTGCACAACTGAAAAGCCCTACGCTGCCCACAGACCTCCTGAAGTCAATGTGCTTCTCCTTCTGGTATTTTCTGCTGGTAGACACGAACAGCAGGTAAGCTTCCTTGCTCCTCTCTTTTTAGTAAAAATAAAATGTATTATTAAATTTTCGATATTGGCAAAATGTTCCGCAGAAATCGTGTCGTATTGTCACAAATGTGGAATATTCTTATCAGTACTCTTGAGTTGTCATGAATGAGACAGCAATTGTTATATCATTCTAGATTAAAAACAAAACAAAACAAAACAATAAGCCCAGAAAAACTAGTGCATTTTAATTTTCAAGGCAGTGTTCATTAAAAGCCCTGGATCTTACTCAGACAGGAGATGTTTGCGTAAAAGTTCGAGGGACTACACAGTCTGGCTTCATCCACACTTAAAACAAAAACCTGCATTTTTACCATTGCTGAACAATTAATACATAGCTGGAAACACCTAATTTCCTGCCTACAGCATTTACGCAGCTATTCCACAGCATTCATAAAAGGGTAGCATGCGTCTCAATAAAGCTTCACACAAATATAAACTGAAAATAATGCAAGAGTGTGGCCAAACATCCACCATGGTGACTAGAAAGTGGTACAGTTCTATGGGAATGTGAAATTGAGCATGCGAAAGGTATGAACGCAGTACACCATGGTCATGGGGGACTTCAATGCGAAGATAAGAGGAAAGCAGGTAGGAGAACAAGCTATTGGCAACCATGACATGGAATAGCAGAGCAGAGATATTAGTAGAATTCAGAGAAAACAGTCGGAGTCCGTATAATGAACAGCCCCTTCTGACTGCTTAGAAATAGAACGCGGACATGGAAAAAGGCCTAACGGAGAAAAGGAAACAGAATAGATATCAGGTCCAAACATAACACACGGCATTGAAGTAGTGAGGGAAGGTAGGTAAGGTTAGTGAGGGCAAGCATCACAGTCGAACTGCGGAGAACATAAACAAATTTACTCACTAAAAAAGAGGCCGAGCTAGATGTAATCAGAGTAAAACTTGAGAAATGAACATTGCGCTTGAGAACAAATGCAGTACTTTAAAACGAGAAGAAAAGGATGACGTAGATTATATGAAGGATCATAGGACGTAGATTAAGAAGACGTAGATTATATGGAGCTAGATTAAGAAGAAGCTAGATTAAGAAGAAGGACGTAGATTATATGAAGAAAAGGATGACTTGCATCATCTGGAATCGGACGCTTAAGGTCTTCGGCACCCAGTTTTTGCACTTGCTTCTCTGTTTGTCGATTGCAGTCCTGAAACAGCGTTGTTGGAAGCCACCAAAACCGCTGTCGTGTTATCTTCCCATTTGCAGCCGTAGGTGTTGCAAGAAGTAAGTTTTGTGCAATGGAAACATGCCACGCAGTGAAGCATATAAAGACTAGGAAGATGCAACAGTGTTTGTTCCTCTATTAACCACACGAGCGCACACTGTTTGCTGTCAGTAAAACGTATTAATACGCACTCGTGTCAAATATAGCATTAGTTGCAACGTGTAGTTGTGAGCAATCCCCGAAGCAGTCAACGCAGAGCATAATGCATCAATTCACTGACCGTGCCGCAGCTCCTTGTCGTATGCTGTGCTTACCAGTTAGTGCGTACCGCAATCCCTTCATTCACATAAAATGAAAAAAAAGCAAACGTTAGTCTTAAAGACGGTAGCCTTTCTTGGTATACTTGAACGCAGAAATTTTGGTCTGTCTGTTTGTCAGTCTGTCACACGATTAAGCCACCCAGCCAAAGTTTAAGCACTTGCCTAACGCCCAGCCATCTTGAACTGGTAGCTGCTTTCATACTTGTGAAGATTGTCGATCAAAAAGCAAATATTACGCATATCTGGGGCGCGACATCAATACGTAGATATTAGGTGGTGTGTTCCTTTACTAGAAAATACATAGATACGTAATTCTAAAGACCCTAGTGTCTGTTAGGCTGCGCTAAAAATGCAACGCTAGCACGAAAAAAAAAAGGCCTTTGCCGACAATTTGGTGCTGCCGCCTAGCAGTTGCCCAGGGATTCAGCACAAGCTCATATTTTTCGACAGCGCTGCCAGATGGCGTCCATATATCACGCAGCGTAGTACGGCCGGCAGAAGACTATCGTCTTTCGATGACATTTTCAGCGAAGCACGCAGCTACGCGGCCAATTTTCTATTTTTCTTTTTTCAGACTATATTATTTTTCCGGCAATTTCGCGGCGCTAAAGGAGTCTGAAAGATCGGATGTTGGTTGTACCTGAGGGCAACAGAAATTTTCCCTGAAGTAAAGCTATTTTAGGGCCCGTGAAAGCAGGTGGTCATCAAGCAGTGGGTGACAACACTAATGCTGCCGACCAAGAGACTAGCCATGAAAATTTGCAGGCATAAAATGAAATCAGCTCGCGCAGGACAGGGTGGGTTTAGGTTACACTGGGACACGGCCGCTCGTTGGAAACGCGGTCGTGCGTTTCCATCGAGTGGCTGTCATTCGGAAACGCCTTCTTCCTGCCTTAGACATAAGATAGGCCTGTGACGACGACGATGATGGTAGTGATGACGATAGACATAGAAGTGACGAATGGGCAATCAGTTTTTTCCCTTTTAACCAGGCCAGTGTGTTCTATGGCCTACCTTGACATATTGTGAAATAGGGGATAAAGATGTGAAATATTTCACACCTTTATTTTTTTCCACAGCGCAGGGTAGCAAAACGAAAGCGCGTTTGGTTAACCTCCCTGCCTTTCCTTACTTCTTTCTCTTTATTTCTCTTGACCCATTGTGCTAACGCTTACGCTAACTAGCAAATGACGGCTACACAGTCTGAATTCCTTTAAAAAACTTCTGATTACAGTCTCAGCGTGTCTCTGTCCGCGGCTTCAGACGTCGCCTGGAGCAGCTCGATTCCCCGGGTAGTGGCGTGGACACACGGCCTAGTACAATTTCAAGAGTTCACACCAAAAGGGGGTGCTCAGGTGAGCAATTCTTGGCAACTACTGAAGCAACATTACTAGAAGAGGAGCCGATTATTGTTGACGAAGTCTTAATTTGATGGTGTTCTCAACCTACTACAAGTGCCTACATGCGCAGTCGCTTTGTTATGTGCGTAATAAACACGACTGAGGAAGCATGTGTCCGAATGCCTTTTCAGATCATTTTAGAGGCTCGCCTGCAGACGGGCTTTGTTGCTTTGGATGACTTGACCGCCATGCCCGGACCTTGTCCAGCGACATGTGAGTGTCCCTTCTGGATGTTGACCACCACATGTTGAAAATGTCAAGAGTGCACATGATGGGAGCTTCTTTGTTGACAAAACAAAATTGTTCAGCATTTGCATTGCCCGAGACCATATCACCCATGAGCAGGAGCCTTACGCTTCTACAAATTTATGCAATAAAACATTGAAGCGTGATGCTACATAAGTAACGTACCTCTCCAGGATACACTAAGTGAGGAAATATTGAAGCCTCCACTTCATGGGTTCCATATGTGAAAGTTTTTGGAACCATACAGTTGTCCATTAAATTAGAAGGATCATGTATTAATGGAGCAAGAATTCGCATTTACCGTGGAGCCCGCGTCATCGACACTCCATCTCCGGTGGTGCAATTCACTGTCACTGCTTAGTAACGGGAATAATAATAACAGGATCCTGCAGGGATGCAGCGGTGCTGTAAAATTATTGTTACTGATTATTTATTTTACAGTGGATCGTTATGGAATACACGTTAAGTGTACTGTCACATTTCAAGGTACATTAAGGAAGTAACATGGTCTATACGGTGTTTCACAGTTCAATGTTCAAGCGGCATATTATAAAACATGTCTAAACATGCTTTCATACAACAACAGTGCCAAACAGCCGCACTTACGCAGTGATTTATTCATTAAAGCAAATATCGAATGCCTATTCTCGCCTCATTTCTCTTGTTTTTGCTTCGTTGTCCATCGATTATGAAGTTCACTGATGCTCACACCACAGTATGTTATATCTGGAGCTAAGCACACAACATAAGATATTTGACAGAACAACTTTGGCTAACAGAACCTAACAAATTCCGTGAGACGTATGCCATGCGTTCCTTATAATGACCACTTTGTCGGTGCTTGAAGCATCGTGAGGAAGCACCTAAAATTACATACTAAAATGACATATTATTTATATTTTATATTAATGACACATGCGATATTCCTTACACAGAAAAGGCAGTTATGTATGCAGATGACACGAATGCCTTCATTGTTTAGAGCTGAATGAAATAACATTCTTCAAATCACTTTAACCAATTATTTAAGACATCCGGAACTGTGACTACATGAAAACAAACTTGCATTAAACGCAAGTAAAACAAAATACGTTATTTTTAGCCCTATAGAGGCAAACCATGCATTAAACTGACTTTCTTCCTTCAGGACACTACGTTAGAGCGCGTTTGTAAGAAAAAATGTCTGGGTGTTTGATTTCAGGAAAGCCTGTCCTGGAATTCTGATGTGTCAAAGCTTCCCTCTGAATTAGCCAGAACTGTAGGCTGCCTGTACAAGTCATCGAACCTATAGTATCATCATGACTTAATAAGGCTATATATTACGCCCACTTATACTCCCGCTTGTCCTACTGCGTGCTAGCAAGAAAAAAAAAAAGACGTCTGCTCAACACCTAAACACACTGGAGATATCGCAGAAAACGGTTCTTAGAATATTTGAAAATCTTTATGGCCACCCTAGCGAAGTAAATACACATCAGCTGTTTATAAATCACGATATTACTAGAGCAAGTCATCTTTATATACATAAGTTACTACTTTATACAAAGAAAACAAGTTTTATCAGCATTCATTTCATAGCTCTCTCCGATACCCTCTCCGCAATCAACCCATACCAGTTCCTTTTTCCGGGACAGGCTACAGTGAATATCTTCTCCAATGCCAGATACCAGCAACACTGAACAAAATTTTCACCTAGATTAACTATGAACTACCTGAAGGCAAATTCGAGAAACATGTGCGAACTATGCTTTTAAACGATGCAGGAAGCACTCTAGTACCATCATCTGTCTTTTGTTACTTTGATGTATACTGTATTTTTGCATAAAAATGTTTGTTGCCTTTGGTAAGCGTTTACAAGGATTGTGTGACACGTGTATTATATGCGTTTATTTTGTACGCTAAAAGGGTTGTGTTGCATGAATTCTATGTCATGGTGTTTAAAGCTGACACATGCTTATAAAGTGTTTCATGTGATTAATTTGTCAAAATGCCTGCTGCTGTTAATTGGTTCTTGTGCACTCTCAAGGTGACCGCGACATCTTTTCGAATAAGGATCTCCGACTTGGTGTTGGAAACAAAACTGACCTGACTTTGCTTGACTTGAAATAAAATATAGCACGTAGTGACAAAAAAAAAAAAGGAGCACCATCACCTGAATAGCTTAAAAGGGTGTGCAAATAATGTGCAGGTCTTATTGTTTGAAAGATATCATTATGATTGAACAGCTTATGAAGTGCGGCAGTTTCTTAACACATCCCACTCACGAAAAACATTTTAGCTAGGAAACTTGCATGTGTTATAACACATAAATTATTTGAATTCATGACATGACACGTCACAATAGCATAGTCAAAATTGTTTTTATATAATTTATTTCCTATGTAGAATTTGTGCGCACAGAAGCTGCGTGTTAAGCCCAGATCTTGTAAACGATCTTTACGACCGCTTCTCTTCTTTCAGCGCTGTGCTCATTCGAAGGAGGCATAGACTGCGGTCTAGAACCAGACTTGAACAACGCACGGGAATGGACTATTGCAAATGGTTCTGTCTTCGACCTACGTGATCACAGCACGGACAGCACATCGGGTACGCCGAAGTAACGTTATGAAATCAGCTTCGCGGTTATGTGATGAACTGAGAAAGCAAGAAATTGTAGTGGAACTTACAGTTTTCGTTCCATAACAGCAGCTAGTAACCGATAGGCCTCAAGCTAATAGGCCAAAAAAGTTCTAAAAGGGAGATGTGTTAATGCTTCGCGTAAAGACAACGCACCTAAATTATGAAAAGTTTTGAAATCTGATTCAATATATAGTAAAAAGAGAATAACGCTTAACTGACAAACGCTATTTCTTATACTGTAAATGTCCATGTTTTTCTTTTAAATTGAAGATTGAAGTTGTATGGGGAAGGGCTGGGAACTTCCAGAAAAAGAATTGATGTGCGTTTTTCAACTGGTAAAAACATCATGCATATGTCCTCATGATTGTGTACAGAATGCAAGATTGAGGTAGGCGGGCATGAAAATATACTTTGCACTGACTGGATTATTTGCTTTATTACCAACGTGCATAAGTGCTTAAATCGCTATGTTAAGGCAATTATTGGCTAAGGTTACAATACTTGTTCAAGCAAAATTCGATGCTAAATTTCATAGTGTGTTCACAAACACTAGATCCAGTTCTTGTGGCTTTCCCTGTAATTAAAAAAAAAACGAATTTGAGCAGAATCAGGCATCTTTCGCTACAGAGCGAGAAGGTGTCCATGGCAACTGAAAAAAAAAATGAATTGGCTAGATATGGAGCGACGTAGACTCTTATGTGTCCCTTATACAGTTCTCTGTGTTCGACTCTACATCAGGCTCATGTTTATTATTAATGTAACATTCTGTTTCTAATCACCCTACTTTTATATGTATAGCAAACTGTGAATCTTAGGTTTAATATTGTTTTCTTTCAGGGCATTTTCTGTACCTAAACACGACTTACGTGGAGCAAAAGCTTCATTCATTTAGCAGAATTTTTATGCCCGAGCGGGGTGCAACGGACGCGGCATGCTTGACGTTCTGGTGGCGCACATTCGGCGCTGACAGCATTCTTAACGTGTACAGGTAAGTAAGTATACGTACCTTCACTTGCGCACAGCTTTCTTTTCTCTTACACGTAATAAGTAAATCTTACGACTATACAGACGAAGGCGTCGATACAAGGTTTCTTCACGCGTAGCGTACAATGACGAACGTTTTTTTTTTTTCTACGTAATAAAATATTGCGAGAGTCTGCGTTGTACCTGGCGTATGCGGCTATGAATAGATATATAGCGTTAGACTGCAGCATATAAGTTTGACTATTAGAGTGCTCCGCGTGAGCAGAAATATTAGCTTACGAAGAAGTGTTGTATAGGCCACTGGGTACAGCTTCCATGGTTAGCAGAAACACGCAAGACTGCTTCCGTGTTGGAATGCGAAAGCACCTGTAGTGAGCCAGAAGGCTGCACCGGGCTTCATGTATTCACGCACGCTTGAGGTATACGCTTGGTCAGCCACGCGTAAGAGGAGGCCTGAATAAATGGTAGCGCGCTTGCGTTGCGTCTATGTGTCCTGGATTTGATTACCCCATAAACCGCGAGATTTTCTCTTCAAAACCTTGAATTGTCTTTGTTCAGAGGTATCTTTCTGAGCAATGTGGTTTTTACGTTAATACATCATCGATAAGATTAACATGACGTTATACGTTGACGTCCTCATGTAACATTACTATGACGTAATTGACAAGTCATGTGGAGACGTCAATAATTGGTAACATGACTTTTGGCATGGCTCTTATGCTATTGCGCGCTTGTTAGCTTCATATGGTCACGCGACATTTATCTACCATCCGCAGTGACGCCAGGTTTTGACAACAGGTGCAATCGGAGATCTTTGTTCGGAACACAGAGTGTTCCCTCGCTGCAGCGTCACGAAGTGGGGCGCGACTCTCGTTGCGCGCGCTGCGAATTTCGCGCAACTGAGTGCGGTGCAGGTTTCCAGGACTGGTCAATCTCCTTTGTTTGAGTGGGTGCTGTTTTATAAAAGGGTCACCCGTAAAGTGTGCGTGAAAGGCAGGACAAGAGCACCTAATCGGCAAGCGGTGAACATCCCAAAAACTGACGCGCATGTTTTGTTGTCTTCTTTCAGACAATATTTTTAGACAACGAAGTGTTCTTTGTCTTCAAATTAGTAAGACTGTCTTATGTAAGCGAAGAATTTTTTTTTCTCGAGCTTAAACGCGTGACCTGCCGAGAAACCGTGGTTATGCAAAAACGCTGCTGTGCCTCGCTGCTTACGACGTAAGCACAACAACGGCCAATGACATACAGTGAAAAACGAACAAAACCGTCCGCGTTCGGAAACATCGATCTCCAATCTCGCCCAAGGTCATTGCCATTCTCTTTCAAGGTCGCCTGCGCATGAGGCTCGTAAAGCTTTCGTCTGAAAATACGCGATAATATGTCGCCTCTGGCTAGGGGACCTAACAAGAGTGAGTGAGCGTCGCCTGTTATAATAAACAGGCACTCCACATGCACTACCTGGTCAGCGAGAGAGAATAACCATTCTGCAGAATCGTTAACCGCATGTTCCTTTACTCTTAAGCGTAGATGGCCCGTCCGTCGATTCGAAGAGATAATGTTGTAAGCCGGCGACGGGTCCAAAATGCAGGTAACAGAGGAAAATAAGCAACCGTCCTGAAGGTCGCGGGTGTGAGGCAGGTACGCGAACGAGTATGGAAGAGCGCGCTCGCGGAGAGGGGTAGCTCCGGTCCCGGGAAAGTGGCTTCTTCTTTCCACTCTTCTCTCTTCACTTCCCTTTCCCTCCATGACGCGGCGCTGAGCCGTGCTCCCTCCCAACTAGGGCTGCAGAAAACAGCGTCCCTTCATAGCTTCTACCACATCTCTTTCTCGTGTGAAATAACGACAACGCGGGCACGCTGGGCTGTTGTGGAGAATATCTGTGTGCATCTGACGAGCCCATCGGAGGCTATAACGACTGCCAGGAAAAGCTGGCTTGACCTTGTAGGAACAGAAAACGATTTACGGACCACAGGACTCGGGAGAGTGTGCTCGGGGACCCTGTCCGATAAACGCAGGAGCTAGACATTATGTACGACGACACCCTTTCCGGACTTCCGATTTCCACAGAACACACGATGAATGTTGTGGTTAACGAGGGCAAAGAAAAACAAAGAAAGGAAGTGAAGGAGGAAATGAACAATATGAATAGTGCATTACATAATGGTTTGAAATAATAAACACTGCACATATCTTAGTCACTCACTGTCTTTCCTAAAGGCACTTTGCAAAGATAGAAACACACGCACCAGACATGGAGGAAGAAGAATCCTTGAGGAGAGCGCCGTACTAACGCACAATCAAAGCGTTTTAAAAAATTGCAGGCACAATGCACAGCAAAATGTCCCGTGCATGCGCTTGCGCGTAGCCTGCGTTCACTGAGTGAGACGTCACTGTAATGTTTTTCTTCTCTTTCCGCCAGGTTTCGTCCTGAGACTGGACTTCGTGACCCTGCGCTCACATTTGTCACAAAAGAAAATCCTTGGTGGAATGCTCGCACAATTACTTTTTCCTCGGAGAAGGCATGGCAGGCAAGTTACACTCTCCTGAAACGTGGACGAATGCATGTACCAACTGCATGTTGGAAGGAGATCATAAACAACTCATAAATGGCATTACGAAATAAATAAATAAATAAATAAATAAATAAATAAATAAATAAATAAATAAATAAATAAATAAAGTTTTATCACATATGTCGTCCACCCATGACAAGAATGTCGATAGTAAACACGGGAGACAACCGATGAAAAGGTAATGTGCAATAAAGGATGTACATACGCAGTTAAGATGTTTCCGACTGGATGGCCCATGTTACTTTAGCAAGACCCTTCTTTGTCAAACTAGCCTGGTCATCCTTGGCTTTTAGTTATACAGGTATTATGCCATGACACATTCAAAAAATGAAGAAATAGAAAATGAGAGAGAGGAAAACAACGCGAAAAGACTTATGTTCTTGCCTTTGGCAATACACATACACAAAACAAGAAACTGAAAAGCAAGGAGAATGGTCATTTCGCGTGTTGTTTGGAGGACAGTTTCAGACTAATCTCGAACAGGAACAAAAATTAAAACAAGAAAGATTGTTGTTTGACGTCATCGACTAAGGGCTATACGATAACTAATAGCTAAGAATGGAGAGGCGTCACTGAAAAAAGTAGGTGCTCCTACCGAAAAGTCCGCCAGTCAGTCTGAGGCTTCGTATCCCTGTTTTAACAGCGGATCTGTTCAAAGTCGAGGCTGTGCCATGCGTCGTATCTTCTTCGTCGGATCTCGTCGAGTGGGCCCTCGACCCACTACAAGTTGCCGCTCTCGACGCACTCTTGCGGCTGCATTTCCGTAGAGCAAAATGCAAAAGAAAAATTAGGAAGGAAGGAAGTGCATGAGTGCATGGTTAAGAATCGCGTATGGTAGCTAGATAATCATGGAATGCGGTATGACTAACATAAGTGTTACGTCATGACAACAATAACATGAGACCCTTGGCAGTTACGTCACGAATAATGATAAAAGAACAGCTTCGCTCTTCTGACGGTTTTCACGGCGTGGAACTGACTCGATTTTGTTTTAAAAGCGAAGCTGTTAGTCAGACCATCTGGCTTTTCGAGAAACTGTTATCATCATTAGTTCTGGTCCCCAAGAGTGCGCGTGCACTTCTTATATGCGATGCCCAACGTGTGGCGTTCACACGTGCGCTTCTATCTTCCGTTGCGCACATGACCTCATCCCACTACTACTCTGGCAAAACTGCGGCTGGCGGGCGCACGTGTTTGCATGTGTAAGCAGAAGAAGTCAGGCAGTGTGCGTCGATTTGTCCGGTGCACAGCGTCTCGCACAGCTATGTGTTCGCGCATAGCTTCGCACCATGACAGCATGCGTTGTCTTGTGGCCTCTAAACAGCTCCTAGAATAGCATAGGCATGCATAGTGTAGTATAGCATAGGGGTGGGACGGCGTCAAGCTGAGGCCACGCGTGCGGCGTCTGTCGTCGTCTCTTGTTCGACGCCAACGTCTTTACGCTGAGTTCAGTGGGAAACATTGAGAAGGGTTCAATGGGCGTCGCAGTGCTTCGCGAGGCGTGTCCCGAAGCCTCGGACCATGACGAAATGCGGGTTCGCCGTTGACAAACCCGGACCAGCCAAGCGCCCATTAGTTTCGCTGCTTCGATAGCCTTAAGTCACTTGTGCAAGCTTCGCTAGTCTTTTAACACCCTTTCTTGAACATGACAAGCACGATGACACGAATGCTTCACACACACACACACACACGAGAGAGAGAGAGAGAGAGAGAGAGAGAGAGAGAGAGAGAGAGAGAGAGAGAGAGGTAACATTTACAAAAGAACACAATTTTGCCATTTGAGCAAGTTGGTTGAGTAACACTTCGTCAAAGTTTATTAATTGAATAAATTTGTGGTATTGTGGATACACCAAATGCGTTTTCATCCATGGGCGTAAGTACCATGGAAGCGCTCACGATAAGCATGGTCATGTTTGTTTGCAGGTGGCGTTTGAAGTACTTGTGCCAGAAATGGCCTTGCAAGAATCGGGGGTTCTTCTTGATGACATTGAGCTGCTTGATGGCGCTTGCCCTCACGAGAGTAAGCAACCATGTAGCCTTCACACTACTGCTCAACTTATCCATCACTGCATGACTTAAGCAGAGTCAGACAGACTGAGAAAGAAAGATTAGACATGGTTATAGATGGCGCTGCTCGTTGGTTATTGTTTTTGGCCCTCCTTCGGCTCCGCTTTTTCTTCCGTGATGATGCTGCATCTACAAGCTCGTGTTCACACTCTATGTAACTGCCACAAGAAGCTGTCAATGCAAATTTGTTGTGTATCAGTATTCTTGGGTTAAGAAAAACCCTGCAAAAAAGGAAGCCACAGTTTTTCTATTTCCTGAAATGTACTTTGCTATTTGTGCGAGTGGTGCTTTCAAAGCGCAGGTATATGTTGGCTGGAAAACGTGCTCGCAGTGCCGATCTCGAAACTATATGTCACTAGCAATTTACAAAGTCTGCTCTATTAAGCAAGAAAAAAAAAACGTTTTTATTTATTGCCTCTTCTCATAATGCACTTTTTCAGATTTCTGCACTTTTGAGAGTCCAACTTGTCTGCATTGGAAAAATTCAGACGAAAGTAAGCAAATATCTTGCCTTTGATTTGCACTTGAGCGCCGTTATTTATTCCTACATTTTGGCTGGCCTATCAGTGACTGAAAACCTTATGCTTGTAAAACACGAAATGATTGCAACGGGATAGCTAGACGGGCCACTTGGTATAGCATGTTGAAATATACTTAGATCGCAAAAACAACGTAGGACTGACAAGGTAAAACACACACCACAAACGCTCATGGATGTGTGTTTTACCTACTCAGTCCCCTACGTTGTTTTTGCGCTCTAAGTTAATTTCAACACAAAATGAGAGAACTGTTATTTCTATGAGTTTAGTGCACTTTCTTACTCATATTCTAAGTGTACGATGTGCTAGCTAGTGCCCAGACGTCGACAGAATGCTTTCGTCATTGGGATGTGTATCGTATTGTATCCCGGTACGTGGTTTCAGTCTGAATGTGATAACTCATTAAGGGGTTTAGCTGTGCTAGTTTGTATTGATATAATGAAACCATTGTTTTCTGGCGAACAGATGCAGGACATCTTACACGCAACAGTGCAAGCTAAACGGTAGATGACGTCTAGCGTTCGTCCCGTACTGTTCTGTCTAAGGTGCCCTGTGCTTGTTCACTAAAGAACACTGATTTCATTACGAATGTGATAAGCCGCGTAATTATTCGGGCCATAATACGCATTCTGTTTAAGGGGCAAGATGCTTGAACTGTCAACAACGAGCAAACGTAGTCACACCCTTGAGAACGTGATTTTACTGAGCCCTGTTTCACGCAACCGCCTGTGTTTGTTGTGCAGCGTTCCTCAAGTGAACAATCAGGGTGAGCATCGCTGTCGGGCTTGTTCCCAAGTAAAATGCAGCAGAGGAAAACTTTTCGATCTGAGGCCAGCACTTGCGTCTTCAACGGGTTAACTGCTGCGGGCTGTGTTTACTGGTCGGAATATCTTTTGCTATAGAGCTTTTGCTCGTAACGCCCAGTTAGGTGACAGATGAAAAAAAAAACACAAAAGAAATTTGAAGCGACGTTGCAATATTTTGTATCCACTTTGAAATAGCCTTGGAAGACGTAGAACTGAATTTTTATTGCATAACCTTCGCTTAATTCGTCTCAGATGATGTGACACGACGCTGGTCACTGCAGCGGGCTGGTTTACCACCTGTCACACGAGACCATACATTGAACTCGGATGAAGGTACGTCAATTCTTAATTATTTGTACGCGACAAGAACCGATTATCTATAACGTGCGGTTTATAAACATCTGCTTGCCGCGAGCTTCGCTGCCAACATTGTTCTTTAAAACTTTGTTATCAATGGGACCGCTCTGTAAATGCATCGCGACTATTTTTATGTGCCGTGTATATACTGAAAGCGAACGAGAGGACTGCGGTACGCAAAAAAAAAAAGTGGCTTATCCCCCTGTCAAAGGAATCGGTATAACACGAAAGTGAAATGCCCATTCGCATAAGCAGTTGAATGTTTATTGTTACATCTAGGTGAACTTGCCCATTGCTACCGGTGTTTCGCTGGTATACGACATAGTTTGACGTGGATGACACCACGTTCACACATCGCCTCAGTAACAACGAGTGACTGAAGTAGTTTACCTAATAACTGGGCACAGTATGTAGTAAATGACGCACGACAAAGGTATGTATCATATTTATACTTGCGCCACATTGAGCCGGGAACATCATAGTACCATGCTTGGACGCCCAGTGCAGCAGTTTTCTTGTTCCCGTCACGCTCCAAGAGCGGTCGGCGGGAAAACGCCAGTCACGAAGAAAGGTGACCGGCGTCCTACCACTGAGCTATCGGCGGTGTACGAACGCGGCCATGCACGCGGCTCTACACGCGTTCATCAAGGTGGACTATGAAACGCGCCTGGAATGGTGCCGCCAGAGACGAAGTAAAGCTGCAGTGATTCACTTTGCCTCTCATGGATGGCAGCACCGTTCCAGGCAGTGTGCGCTTGGATGCGCGCGTGCTCAGCCGGACGAGACAAGAAGGCGTGTTCGTACCGCATTGTAGTGTCGAAGGTCGACACTAGGTTGTTTTAGTTACGTATATCTGTGGTCGAGAGATGGCGCCACCTCTGTATGTATATATTCGCAAGTGCACGCTTGAATAAAGGAGTTCTTGCG
Source organism: Hyalomma asiaticum (assembly GCA_013339685.2). NCBI lineage: Eukaryota > Metazoa > Arthropoda > Arachnida > Ixodida > Ixodidae > Hyalomma > Hyalomma asiaticum. The sequence continues at coordinate 248,418,212 of CM023481.1, read as the reverse complement.
AGGCATGGGTTGAGTGTACGGTGTGCTCAGTCGCGTCGCGGCCCGACACTACATTCTGGCGACGAGGGTGGCAACTTCTGGGCTGCAAACTTCTTCGCTGACCCTGCTCAGGAGATGTGCTCACTTAGGAAGAGGGTGAAAGAGCGCCAACTTAAAAGCAAGCATTATGTTGACCGACGGAGAGCAGCTCGGGTACCAAAGTTCCAAGTTGGGAAGTACGTGAGGGTGAAGAAGCCTGTTCCTGGTACGAAAGGCGCTCCCAGTTTTGGACCTCCTTTGAAAATTCTCAAGCGTATAGGACGTTGGTCCTTTCGTCTTGAAGATGGTCGCACGTGGAATGCCTCTCAATTGACTGCAGTTCCCGAGGAAGCATTGCCACAGCATGCGCTAATATGGGAGAGCCCCCTGCAGCGAAGTCCACCGACACCTGGCAGAACAGGACTGTCCTCTGAACCCCGTCAACGCCTTGCTCTGTCAATGCCGTCAGCCTTATTACAGTCGCAGGGCCCACGATATTCGAGGCTAACATGGAGCCCTCCTTCAAATGACGATCGTGATGGTGCTCGTGTTCATGGTGGTGGTGATGGTGCTCCTGTTGATGGTGGTGGTGATGGTACTTCTGTTGATCTTGGTGGTGGTGGTGATAGTGCTTCTGTTGGTGGTGGTGGTGATGGTGCTCCTTTCGTTGGAACTGATCAAGCTGTTGAGCCACTACCTCTTCGTCGGTCCACAAGAAACCGACGACCACCCACAAGGTTTTAGGACAACGTACCATGTTAAGTTTGACTGTTTTTTTAATTAATTGTTTGTAAATATGTATATATTTAGGGAGGGATAGATGTAGTGTCGAAGGTCGACACTAGGTGGTTTTAGTTACGTATATCTGTGGTCGAGAGATGGCGCCACCTCTGTATGTATATATTCGCGAGTGCACGCTTGAATAAAGGAGTTCTTGCGAGGCATGCGTTGAGTGTACGGTGTGCTCAGTCGCGTCGCGGCCCGACACTACACGCATCGAGCACGTGCGGCGTTAGCGCAGTGGTAGCGCAGTGGTAGCGCACTGGACACCTGTAAAGGATTAAGGACGCTCGTCACGATGTCTGGTGAGTTCGGACGAGAAAGGATTCAAGCGAACGTGTGAGAGGGCGAAAAAAACTAAACAAACTTTATGTTCCACACTAAAGAGGAGAGTAAAGGGTAAAGAGTAAAGAGTCAAGGGAAAGGAAAAAAAAAAACTATAAACACAGAGCTAGTCGACAACCTTAATGCGACATACGCTGAAGTCCGCCCTGAACAAAATAACGTCCAACATCCGGCTACACTAATATACAGCGTTCTGTACGCGAAGCGTTCTCGTATAAAAAACGAAACAGTGCCTCACACTTGTGTTTCAATGTGCTCCCGGCATGATGCGCTGGTCGGAGCAAGCGAGGGCAGTGGTGGCACGGCTGATCTTCGGCACACGGATGTGTTACCGTGTGCGGCGCCGTTGAGCAACACCTCGCGGCCAACGACTTGCCGCAACTCTCGGGGTCCAGGGCCAGTCTCCAAACACGTACACAGTACCGGTTACGCCTCGTTCCCGAACCTGCCTGGGCAAACTGCACCCTGGCAGGAGCCGCTTCGAAGGCCTCGTCCTAGGACCTGGAACAGGCCACCGGAGCCGGAACTGGCAGACCCGTCCTGGTACAACACCCGCCTCAGGGACGACGACCGGAGCTCTTCCTCTCGAGCGGAACACGGCTTCGCCTGCCTGCCGGCTTCCTTGCTCGAGTTCCCTGCACGCCCCGTAGGCCGTTCCTTGTCTTCTCTTTTTCTTTTCTTGTTTTGTTGCTGCCTCCGTGCCACCTGCCCTCCGCTCGTCTTCTTCACTTTCGGTTTCTTGAGGTTTCTCGAAGTTCACACACAAATGTTGCGTCCTTTCCTCACAACACCTTTCACCGTCGCGCGGGGCGTTGTGAGTTCGATTCCCAGCGCATCAACAGATGTCTTTTCCTAGTGTTTTTCTTTATTGTTCTTACATGTTTACTTTAGTGCGTCATATCCGTTACGGTAGTGACGTATGGGGTCGTGGTGGACCTCGGTTTAAACACTTTCGTGTATAAAATGTGCTGTTAGAAACGCACGCGGTTTTGTGAATCAACAAAAAGACAGCTATGGGACCTATAGACATATACTTCAATAAAATTTGAGTTGAAGCACAGCAATAAATCTTTATAGAAAGCCATCATACATGTAGTCATACAATATGTTTTATTGCATAAATATCTTATTCCAGTAACTCTTAGTACGGCATTAGTGATGCAAAATAACTATGTTCGGAAGTTGATTTTGAGCATAACAGTTGCTGCTTTAGAATCGTGTTTACGGCCCGTAAGGGTGTGAGACATACGAGTCACAGGATAAAGGTAAGCGCATTTGAACCTGCTGTCAAGTATTGCAACATCACGATGAGCGCGAGTATTTAATGGAATGCTACACCTTATAATTGGAGAAACTCGGAAGAGGCATTTGTCCAGACATTGGCGTGGACAGCTTGATGCTGATAATAATGAAATTTTATTTGCCACCTTCTACTTTCCTCTGTACTTTGACACAATATTCGTCTTTCATTATTGGGGTTGGGTAAATGTGTGCAGTAAAATTGTGCATTGAGAATATCTTCGTAATATTATAAGTGTGTGTAGAATTCACGATGTATTATGTAGTTTAAGGGAGCCAGTCTTGAAGATTCTTTTACTTCTCATAACCTCTTGAATGAACACTGCCGAAAGAACAGCATTCATTCCCTACATCACTGATAAGCTCCCTATAAAGTTCTGAACAAGATCAAGTGATGCAGTTTCATATATTAACATAACACCACGAGAACAACTCGTTAAGCTGTTATGTATTTATTTTACTCTCAGGGCACAAAGTACATTGCGGAGGGAAACGTCAATTGACAACAAAATAAAAACAATAACAGAAATGAATTAACTCCACAAGAGTAGAAATGTGTTTATATCTGCAAAAGCAATCTGCAATCTGCAAAATCAATCTCCATGTATTGGTTTCGAGTGACATGCTTCGAGCTAGCTTGCCATCTCAAAATAAATACATTGAGAAACGACAAGTGAACCACGAGCCATAGAACTTTGAAGGACGCTCCAGCTTTGATTTTAATAGTGCAACTTACCGTGCTACGTTGGTATAGGAAATCATGGAAGGATGGCACCATCTTGCCATAACGCACGTAAACGCTTCTGCTTGCAGAGGCGACCGCTCGAGAAGAAAGCGATGAAGCGCGCACCCGTTAACTATTGTGATTTGCCCTGCTGTAAATAAAAGTCCCGGCGCTTCCTTGCGCTCGAATCACTCTTGCTCACGACCCACTACACCCCCCTCCTCCTCCCCTCCCCCTTGTCGTATTCACTCTGAGTTATGGGGACGTCACAGCACCTTCATAGCGGACTTGCCTTGCGCACGGAAGGCCTAGTTTCGAAGCTTATCCCCACCCAACTTCTTCCAAATTTTTTTTGCAACTCGGTTCACTTTGTTTGGAGGAGCCGCTCTGTAAGATATGGCACTTTCTCTGATCTGTTCTTATTAAGGCAAAAGCCTTAATTGGCTCATGAGATGCAAGTGTGACCGCTGTGACAGCTCGGCGTTGTGTCACTGGCAGTGGTACCAAAACCTCTAACTCCCGTCTCCACCCCTTGGTATGTTATGTACCTGAATTAGCATTGAAAGGCCCGAATGTCAGACTAACGTGACTAATAGGTCATAACCTCACTAACAGGCTTGCCATTGATCTCACAACTAACAATGATAAAATCACATGGCACTCATACCCCCATTCCTCGACCAGGAAAATGCTGGTATGAGCGACATCTGGTTTTATTGGTTAACCTCTAACCACGCGTGGTTGAAGGTTAACATTTACAGCCTATTCGCTCAAGGAACAGCCAAAGTAGAGGTCGCAATAACTGACTAAGCAATAGTCGCATTATTAAAAAAAAAGCTTGCTTCAACTCAACATAAGAACTTTTGTAAGGCCTTGGAACAACGGCATTACCACAGCATGTTTATGAACGACAGCCAGAAGCGAATGCGGAGGAGCAGAGAACCACGAGTGACGTCTACGTTCACTGTCTGTATTCCCCATGACCAAGGTGTGTGAGACTTTGTTCGGAGTTTTCGAACTCTATTTTCGAACTCTATATACATGCAGTTTTCAAACTCTATTAAAAATTGGAGGCTGTTTTCAAAGCTTAAAGAACCCACACCTTGGAGTGAAGTCGTCTAGAAAGTGCGATGCGATGATTGTGACGCCACTTACATTAGCGATACAGGCAGGAAAAATGGAACACGCCCGAAAGAGCACAAAGAACACGTAGCCAGTGCGACCCACGCAATGCTTTTGAAGACGGAGCTTGTCCTGTTGTACAGCGGCGTATAATTTTGACTTCAAGAATGCGACTACGCTGGCCCGTGAACCGATGTGGGGGAACCGAAAATTCCTTGAAGTGTGGTTCATCCATGGCGACGCCTCGGCGTGCTACACCAACCATGGCCTCATGTCGGATTCCCTTCCCCAACCCCAACGGACGCTGACCCGTGCTCCCTACAAAGGCTGCAGAATACAGCATCCTTTCTTTACCCGAATCAAAATTATTATTGTTCTTTATTCCCCCGCTCAGATCCCCTGAAGTACGAACTTGAAGCGGCGTAGTATCAATTGGCAATTTAGGTGCCATTTTCCGGGGACGGACGCTGGCATTTAAATTTTGTTTTGGTCAGTGAGCGATTTAAAGCTCTTGCTTAATAATAAAAGATATATGGTCAAGCGCCTTCCGACTTATGCTTCGATGCCTCAGCAGGATTCTGTGAATTTTGGCGTGACAGGGTTGCCCAACTGGCAACCTAACAGTCAGCGCTTATTAACACTTTCAACAAGGGTTGTCGGTCGTCATGTGATGAACACGACCGACCGCCGTATTCCTCGTGTGGCTGCTGACTCTGCTGGGCTGTTGAACATCCTGCCACGGGGGTCTAGCAGCTATGGTACGCGGCTGCTGACCCGGAGGTCACGGGATCGAATCGCGGTCGCGGTGGCCGCATTTCTGGAGCTTTCCACTGCGCCGTTTCTCAAAATAATTTCGTGGTTTCGGGATGTGAAACCCTAGAAATTATTATTATTATTATTATTATTATTATTATTATTATTATTATTATTATTAGTATTATTATTATTGAACTTGTTGCCCCAGTGTAAACAATTTAATGTCACGAGGCGTCGCAAAATTATGTACAACGGCATGCACAATGGCGCTTTCCTGAACTTTCACTTATAGGTCACTATCTGCTGTTCATGGAGGATGACCCGGGGGAGCGCGCAGCTCTAGTGTTGACAGATCAACGGTACCGCTGTGCTGCCTTGTGGCATTACATATCGGAAGAGCCAGGCAACCTGACAGTCATAGCCGGCGGAGTTGTTCTCGCGACAAGCACCAGTGGTCAATGGAACCTGACCGTTTTTTCGGTCGACCCGATAAAAGTAAGTGTGAACTTTTGACTTGCCCATATGTGCTGGGAAAGTATAATGTACCAATAAACGACATATGCACAGTGTACGCCTAAGGATAGTCTTTGTAAAATGCGGTCATATTAAAATTGGTTCTTTACATGCGTCTTAGTGCGTTTGAAAGCCGCATATGTGTATAAGCTTCGCAAATCACACATTCACCGAATATTTTCTTGTTAAATTCGAGGGATCTATAGTGTTTCATAACATTCTGAATTTTTGGTTTCCACGTGTTCATCATGTACGCTTCACGGCGCTTGTATATTTTGTTACAGTTCCTGTCCTCCCCTCTCCCTCCCTCCTTTCTCTGTTTATATTTTATAGACGGAAATATCAGCCACATCTGGTAGTAGACCTGGTGCCTTCGCAGCTATCGACGACTTGATGCTTCTCAAGCACCCCTGCTACACTGAACGTAAGCGTGATAGCATAAAATGCACTCTATTGGACATCATTCAATACAGAACAAAATCTACGAACTACGAGTTACATCACTTAATGTGATTACATCATATGTGCAGCACCGTGCATACTAAGAACGTACGCATTTATTTCCCTAGCACGTTTCCGTGGGATGCAAGTAAAACTGCTTGCGTTGCTTCTGTGACTTTGCGCTTGTCTTGTAATGGGAACGTTTCATAATCGACGCCTCCTCAAAAGTTACTCCTGCGCAAAACCTAGTGGGTGTCTGGTCGCGCCAGTGCAATCGTAGGTGGCACTTTGAAGTCGGCAGAATGCCACCCGGATTTCGTTTTTTATAGTGGCATTAAACTAGGTGCCAAAAATGGTCAGGTCTTGCGTCCCAATATGAAAAGGTATACATTGTATTGTCAGGAAGCCAGAAGTTGGCGGAAACAGATTGCCAAAGCTAGTCTATCAAAGAAGAGGCAGTGTCTCGTAGAGGTGCAACACAAGAGATGAAGAATTCTTCTTATGTAAGTGTGTAAACTAGTTCTTGTGTTGCAAAAAACAAAATAAGAAAATGAAGGCGGTCCAAGTTATTGATATGTATCAGGTGAAGGGAGTGAAGAAGGAAGACTATCAGATAAGTATCGGATAAAAAGAAAATCTTTCGTCATACCTTTTGGCAAACATTGATATCTCAATATACTTTGTCGATAGACTAGCACCCATTTTCTCATAAGATGTATCGCACAGTTTCCGGCTCTAGGTAGGGTAGAGATAAACGCACGTGGGTACTAAACATGGTTTACGGAACTAACGGTGCTGAATTAATCTACAGCCGTTCCCATCACGCCACCGTTCGTGTGTGCCGAATCTGGAAAGAAAATCCCTGCGCAAGCTCGGTGCAACTTCATCGCGGACTGCTCGGACGGCTCGGATGAGCGAGACTGCGGTTCTTGCACTTTCGAAAACAGCACTTGCGGTTGGTCGTTCGATGAGCCAAACCTGCTGCACCACGATGACTTCTCCTGGAATAGGCAGAGCGCTTCAGCTGCTCTGGGACCAAGGAGCGACCACAGCACGAAGTCACGGCGCGGTGAGTGGACGGCTGAATTAATTTAGCACGTACAAAAGCGGAACAACGCTACGTATAAGACTTCCTAAGTTCATATTACTCCTCTACGGATTGCAGTTAAAGAGCAATATGTTGCAGGTCACTATTTCCTCCTGCGAGCGCGAAAGCCAATGCCAGGAAAAATGGTCGTGGCTGAGGCGTCCAGTCCAACATTACACAGCACGGGTCCCCTGTGTGTGGTCAAATTCTGGTTCAACTACCGTGCTCCAAGTAAGTTCGCAGCATGGCGTCTCGCGTTTGCTGAGCCTATGCGAAGCGGCGCACATCATGTTGCTTTCGACACTCACTTACTTACATAGCTAATCGCGTCATTCTCTTTCATTGACACCGTCTTTCAATACCCGGTATACGGAGAAACTGGCGTAGAGGGGAATGATTTCGGCAGTTTTTATTTTTAATTCGCTAATTCGTATGCAGCCGAAGTGTAAGAAACCGTTTATAGGCTTGTACTCCCCCGCCTTGTACTTAAGCGAGGCAACGAAGCAGAATAAATATTCTTCGTAATTATACTAAACAATTAAGTGATTTAGGAAATGTCCGCCTTTACTGCGCGAGCGAACAGCCGTGCGCCTGTGTTGCACACATTGGAATCAAGCCATGCTGTGGTGCTGCTAAGCTTTCTCGAAGGACCGTAGATATCTTTTGTAAAGGTGCTGGGACAGTAAAAGACTTGTCGTCTTCTCGAACGAGCTTTGCGTCGATACAGAAAAAACTTTGCCCCTGCCAAAGTTACACGGAAATTACTCATGAAAACCATGGTAAATTCATGATTATCAACAGTCATTTATGTGGAAATGTTGCAGGTTACAGGGCGCTGGTGCCCGATTGCACTCTCGTGCGCGTGTAGAGCTCGCTTTCTCTCTCTTTTTACCTTTCTAGTCCCCATTACTCTTACTCCCAGTGCAGGGTAGCAAACCGGACGCTCGCCTAGTTAACCTCCCTGCCTTTCTTCTCTTTGATTCGTCTCTCTCTTGTAGGTCGTCGGAATATATGGCATACTGGACTGCAATAAAACAGTAACTTGGGCGAGTTGGTTGTCTGAGCCTGTTTAGTTGTGGTGCGCTGTTATAATTCAATATGAAATGGCTAACTGGCTTTTTTACAAACCCCCTTAAATCATGCATAGTTAGATATTAAAAGGAGAGAGAGCTGAGCGAGTTGGTAATGGTTCATAATGCAAAGAAAAGGCGTGGGAGACTCGGACACAATACAAGAAGGGGGGGAGGTGGAGGGAGGAAATACACAGAGGTTAGCCAGTGCTGAGACCGACTGGCTACTCTGTGCAGGGGAAGAGGGGTAAGGGTAACGAAAGATAATAGAAAGGAGGCACGACAAGAAAGAAGAAAAAGAGAGGAAAAAAAAACCCGACACTGCTTAAAGTCTGTCCCTTAGACCGCTCGTCCTTAAAAGTCGCAACAACGCGTTCAGCGCTTTCTGTGCTGACGATGGTCCTGACCAGTGCACCAGGACTCGTTGCTCGGACAAAGGGCGCCTGTCAAGTCTGTCTAGAGCAACGTAAGAGGAGTGGACAATACGAACAATACGGCGTTCGTATGGTCCACTCCTCTTACCATGTGTCTGTGTTTTGCACGCCTTTTCTTTGCATTGTAATTAGGGATATTCGTCTAATTTGCGAGGAGCGCAAGAAGGGCGGCCACTGTGTTACGTCAGATCTGAACGCTCTATGATGATAGGCGACGAAATTTGAATGAGAGTGCATTGCAAGAATATCTTGTTGGGGAATCCGGCAAGTCATGTCACGCGCACCAGCGGACCGCTTAACTTTGGCGTGTGATGTTAGGTGCTTATCTGCTTCTTTCATTCTGTGCGCTAGAAAACAATCACTTCCCCATTTCTTTCATCGCTTTCTGCGTAACTTCAGTAGCAGCCATCCCTACGTTTTTTCTTGCAAACAGCGCGACAGTGGGCAGATTGTCTCATGCTCATTTATACGTTAACACATCAACAGGAGAGTACCATACACCACAGACAAAGAATAAGCAATCCGTATTTGCATTTCAGGCCCCTTGCCGACTTTTCTCAACAAGTCTGCTGCAAGGCTCCTTCGTTCAAATTTCGTCATTTCATCACGGGGCGTTTCCGTCTGACATAGGGCGGCCGCCTTTTTTACGCTATTGGCGCGCTTGATTTTGATCTCGCCTGGATTTGGATCTTAGTGCCTCTCGACGAATATGAGAAATTGGTGCCATCTCTAGGTTTCTTCAAAGTTAGGGATGCCACAAAATGCGACAGCCTACAACTCTTGCATATGAACAACTGGCCTCAAGTTGAGAATAAAAGGTTAACAAGGTTTTCTTGTTAGTACTTTTCAAAATAGTCTTAACGTTGATGAAGTGCGTCTTTCTCGAGGCAGAGCTTGTCTTTGAGGACGATAGGTGCCTTACTCTCCTACAGAATAAAGAAAATGGGGGCATTGCCCAAATCACTGTTTATCCTGTTCTTTGTTTCAGGTACACATCAGCTCCTGATGGAGCTGCATGCTAACGGGTTTCAAATTGCTGCGTGGGTTTCCTGGGATCTTGCTGAAAACCCCCGACAAGGAGAATGGAACGAAGGCCAGTTTCTGCTAGGGCGCTACCGCTCCGCAGTGCAGGTAGCACAAAGCATAAGTGCTTTCAATGCTCCTTTGCGTTCGTGGGATATATCAGTTTTGCTTTTTGAAAATGAAATGCGAGAATGCTGCTTCCTTCATTTAATTGTTATCGTAAAGTGCAAGCAAAACGTGTCGGTTGCCACTGAAACTTGCCAGAACGTGGCAATAGTCAGCGATGAAGTTTGTGCTGTGGATTTTATAGTGAATTCTACAATATGGCTTATTGAAAGCTGATGGTGATTTAAAACCTTGAACACCGAGTTTATGGTGCTTCCTTGCGGCGCGAAATTTGTACTCGTACTAGCAGCGAATAACCCGTTGCCGGTGCCGCTTTTTCTCGCCGCATGTTTAGTGAAACCTTAAGCAGTGCAACGCGATATTGTCGCCCTGCTTACTGTCGGCTTGATCTCGTCTTAAATATGGCGAAATATTGCTTGCTCTTTCCTTTTCAATGCGCTCATTAGCTACGAAGCAAACAAGAGCAGGCAGGCCTAATAGTTCTTATCGGCGATAAGATCTTATCGCACTTGGATCTTGTACGGATCGCCAGGGCAATAACGCAATCGCCGAATTTTCGCTTGAAGTATCTCTATAATTGCCACCGCAATAAAACGAGAAAATCTTCAAGGCCACAACGCGCTCCTGAGTGAATTTTTGGGCAACGGCTTGCCCCCTTACGCTCCCTCCCTGTGCAGCTTCGAAAAAACTCGTGGGAGATAACTGTGCACCTCTAATTCCGCTTATACTTCAAGCATTGAAAAACGTTCCTGGAGCAGGATATTCGTGAGGCAATCTGTTGTGAGGTCACTCTATATTACACTTCTAACCTGGTTCGAGCTGTAAGCGGAACATGTATTGAAAAAAAGTTCTGCTTTTGTTTAAAGGTAACTTGCATCCCAGATAAAATCTAAAATATTTGGAACAGTGTTTCACTTGTTCATTAGACCTCGTCGATTAAAAGTTACACAGACGCGTATAAATGACATAGTTGGAACATTAAATGAGTAAATGATACAAATAGCCAAAACACGCAAATAAGTAGCCGGAATACATTAATGGTTTCGGGTAAATATGAGTCATTGCAGCTAACTAAACAAAATCTAAAAGCAATGCCATCCTTTGTTTCGGATAAAACACGCATGCGAACTTAGAACCGCATGAAATTCCCGCCCATCGCGGTTAAAGTATCTGGGACACTGTTTCATTTCGAACCTACGGGGAACAAGATTACGGGTGTATCTAAACAAGCGTTTCAGGGCCACTTCAACGATATCTACTCCATTGTGCAGATGTACGAATTTTTTTTTTTATTCAAGGCGGGAATCCGTCTGGAACGAGCTTTGCGTCTCAATTACTTATTTGGTTATCGCGGTAATTCTGTTCGGTTTGGCATTCCAAATTGTGTGCTCTGCGGTATAAAATTATAATACCTTTACTGCAGCTTCATTTCCGCGTTTGAGAATTGGTATTTTCTAACTAACTAACTAACTAACTAACTAACTAACTAACTAACTAACTAACTAACTAACTAACTAACTAACTAACTAACTAACTAACTAACTAACTAACTAACTAACTAACTAACTAACTAACTAACTAACTAACTAACTAATATATTCTCTTCTAAAACGCTGTTATCCGCAATAATTTGGCTATTAATAATTTGAATAATAACTTAGGACGCGCATCGATGTTTCGGTAACGGCATGTTAGCGTTTCCCATTCGTGAAAATTAGGCAGAATACTACAGATGTAGGAACACGGCCCGCCACGGTAGTCTAGTGGCTATGGCACTCGGCTGCTGATCCGAAGGTCGCAGGATCGTGTCCTGGCCGCGGCGGCTGCATTTAGATGGAGGCTAAATGTTGAGGCTTGTCCACTGTGTGACGTCCATTGCACGTGGAAACCCCAGTGGTCGAAATTTTTGGAGCCCTACGCTACGGCGTCGTTGAAAATGTTATATTGCCTTTGTGACGTAAAACTCCAGAAAACAATCAATCAGAAGTAGGAACACACTGTAAGCTGACAGAGTGAATAATGCACACGCTAATTACATTAATGTAAATGCGTTCCATCACCATGGCATTTACTGAAAGAAATGAAATGCAGTTGATAGCACTTTTGACTTTGATCTTGGTTATTGAATGACCTTGGTTTTTGCAACTTTGTTATAGTAAAGTATTTCAACTTCCTTTTTTTTACAATTTGTTCAAGAACTGTAGTTGTTGGAATGCTGTGAAATATTGGCCCCACAAAGCTGTGTAATTTTTTATGTGATGCACGAAGTGATGTTTGAGTTAACCATAACCGCGCTTTTGTACGCTATGACAGATACTCCTACGAGGCTACGATTCCCCAACTGACGACAGCTACACTGCCATCGACGACATATCTTTCCTAGGCTGTGGCATGCCAGGTATTTGAAATCACTCGCATTTTCACTTTTCTTGTAATCTATGAAGGCTATATATAGGGGCTGGCTATACTCCGCGTATTTCTCTATCACCTGATTGATAGTGTGAATATCGTCTACTGTTGAGTAGCCTTTACGAAACCCTGCTTGTTCGTTATGTTGACTGAAATCTAAGGAGGCACCAATTCTGTTAGCGATTACCTTGGTAAACACCTTGTAGACGACTGACAGTAAGCTAATCGGCCTGTACTTCTTTGGAGTCCTTTGTGTCGCCCTTCTTATGGATTAGGATGATGTTCGCATTCTTCCAAGATTCCGGTATGCCCGCAGTCATTAGGCATTGCGTATACAGGCGGTGCGTTCATAGATTACGAGAAAGCATTTGACTCGTCCGATACCTAATCAGTCATGCAGGCATTGGGGAATCAGGGCGTAGATGAGCACTACGCAAAACTACTGGAAGACATCTACAACGGCTTCACAGCCACCGTAGTCCTCCATAAGGAGAGCAGCAAAATACCTATAAGGAAAGGCGTAAGGCAAGGGGACAAAATCTCTCCAATGTTATTCACAGCATGTTTACAAGAAGCATTTAGAACGCTGGATTGGGAACAGGTGGGTGTAAGGGTTAATGGGGAATACCTCAGTAACCTCAGATTTGCTGATAACATTGCCTTACTAAGTAAATAGGGAGATGAATTACAAAGCATGATTACTGACCTAAGCAGGCAAAGTAGAACAGTGAGCCTGAAAATTAATTTGCAGAAAACTACAGTAATGTTAATAGGCCTTGGGCGAGCACAGCGATTTGAGATAGCTGGCGAGGCATTGGAAGTAGCAAGTGAAAATGTCTACTTAGGCGAGGTAGTGACCCCTTATCCGAATCGTGAGGCTGAGGTAAATAGGAGGATTAGAATTGGGTGGAGTGCATTCGGCAAGCATTGTCAGATAATGAATGGTAGCTTACCATTGTCTCTGAAGTGGAAAGTGTATAACGGCTGCATCTTACCGGTACTCACCTACAGGGCAGAAACTTGGAGGCTAAGAGGGTTCAGCTTAAAGTGAGGACGACGCAGCGAGCTATGGAACGGAAAATTGTAGGTGTAACCTTAAGGGACAAGAAGAGAGCGGAGTGGGTTAGGGAACAAACGCGTGTTAGGGACATATTAATAGAAATTAAGTAGAAGAAATGGGCGTGGGCGGTCCATGTAATGCGAAGACAAGACAGCCGTTGGTCATTAAGGGTAACTGAGTGGATTCCTAGAAAAGGCAAACGTGGCAGGTGGGCAGCAGAAAGTAAGGTGGACAGATGAGATCAGGATGTTTGCGGGGTAAATTGGGCCCAATTAGCAGAGGACAGAGATAATTGGATATCTATGGGAGAGGCCTTTGGCCTGCAGTGGTTGTAGACAGGCTGATGATGCATTTGCTCATTACGTGGGATTTTAGACAAAGAGAAAAACGATTAATGGCAGAGTCGCCTCGAACATTCACTACATTTGGGTGCTAGTGTGCAGCACGGTACAGGTACAGAGACAAATGGATGCTCGAATTGGTGAGAAGGTGCAAAACAAAGAATGCCAGTGTACATGTTGCGCCAACAGTTGTCTTCATCAGGGAGCAACCGCGGTTGCCATGGTAAGCGTTTCTTTCATTGTCGAAACATTTATACCCTCACCTTCATCTACTAACCATCGACGGTCGGTCAGTCAGGGCTTTTGAATTTTCTAAGTTGTAAACCTCACTTTGCATGTGAGTGCATCCTCAGAACTCTTGTAACACCTTGACCGCACACCCTTAATGTTAATAGAGCTACAGTATAAGCATACGTGAGACACCGCGCAAAGTGTACTAACGAGACCGTGTTGGCGTCTACAACAGCCTAAATGTAGTTAGCCTCTGCTGTTGATGCTGGAATATTGCAAAAATCAGGAGAAATCTGGTGATTTACACGACACTGACAGCGACAGCTATACATACACATGTGTGATGGTAGCACTGCAGGCGAATAAGCGTGGTGAGAATACCTTACGTGTCTCTGCACGGTCGTGTATGTAGAGAAAGCCAAGCTCGTTTCTTTTATGCATCTTTAAGGCATGGGCTCGGGGAACCGAACGATGCACTTTTGCATAACGTTGAAATTTCATTTTTCTACTTCGCGAGAATTGCGGAATAGTGCCTCAGCGCAGGTCACTGCACATCCTGTACTCATAAAAACTTGCATGATTTGTATGAATTGAGCAGATGCTTGTATAGATGAATACTAAGGTTGAAAACGCTGTGAAGTACAGAAGTGACTGGGTCTTGTTAGAATTGAGAATATTAAAGAAAGAACATCCCTAACCTCATTTAATCGCCTGTAAAGCAGTCCATTCGTTAGTACGGAAGGATCCTGTGAGGCAAGGTATGTATAGTTGTTCACCTGTAGACGAGGAAGTTAAATAAGCGGGTACTTAAGTTATAATACAATTAGACAAGCCGCACTGATGGCTTAGCTTCAGGGTTGTGCAGATGGTGATTTTTGAGACCGAAACAAATACGAATCGAACTGTGGCAGAATCGAATCGAACATCGAATACTTTTGGAATAATTCGCGAATTTCGAACAGCCGTTCCCACAATTACTGTAAATTGATGTGGACGTCGTCGTATTTGTAAATTTTGCATTAAAGTCCCAAATACAGCATGCGGAGGAAATAAACATACCCTACACAAGCTTGCTATTGTGACAATCTGGGCGTTATGCATAAACGCGCGGTTATCTGCGGACTTTTGTCATACGTATTGTGTATGCCTGAGTGTTGATTGTTAACTTAGTTCATTGTTAGTACTATGATGCCATCCTCACATTTATTGCAATTTCAAAGCAGAAAGCCCTTTCACCCTTATCAAGTGTCAACTGTGAAATATGCTGCTCGTTGACTCTTAAATGCCTTAAAGGATGCTGATACCAAAGTTACACGCATTAAAGAGCCTGCCGGAAATAAGAGTGTGTCGACAACAGTGTGAGGGGTATTGTGCCGTTATTGACGTAAAAAACTTTATGGTGTTGCCAGCCAGCCCAGCACAACGTTGTTTATCAGCAATCACTTGCTGCAACTAGTGGACTGTGCTTATGACTATGAAGTATAGTCTAGCATGATGATATCAAAGTGGTTTCGATGCACGTAAACATTTATGCGCTCCTCTTTTTTTCAGTGCCGATATCAGAACAAAACCCAGGGATGTTCACATGCAAAAACAAGGTGGCAGTTGTAATGGAACATCGCTGCGACTACATCGACCATTGCGGTGACTTAAGCGATGAGGAGGGTTGCGGTAAGCTTGATCTTGCTCTAGGCACACAGCTTTCCTTGTTTCCTTTTCCTTATCAAATGTGGCGTGTTAATTAGTCTTTTCTGCATGAATAGCCAAATATTATACACTGAAGCTAGAGCTCATAATTATAATGGTATTATTGCTTTGAGCTGACCCATATTTAAATGTAAGTTAATATCGCAACCAGGACAGCATTGCGGTAGTGATGTTGATGAGTTAGTTCGCTTATCACTGTAACGGGGGTATAAAAACGGATAGAAGCGACGATGACTTATGAAAACAGAATGCGCACTATGTAGGCGACGCTGACTAAAAACACTAAGTGTCTCTTCTGAAAATACGAATAATATAAAGCGATGAGGTCCCTATACCTGCCTGCGATAGCTACAGTGTCAAAACAAAGCAATTGCGAGATGAAACATGCAAGGAGTCACGATCACATGATCCTGTGACGCACTCTCGAGATAACCGAGTTGATTACTGATTATAGCTAATGATGAGTAACGTGAGCCTTCATTGCAGCGCCTTCGGGTACTCTCCAGATTCCGCAAACTTGCCAGGTGACAGTACGCTATTGTAACACGTGCTCGCCGTATCGCCGGGGCATAAACGCCATTGACAAAAGAGGCGTAGCTAGCGCGAGCAGAAAATGTTACGAAATGTCCCCAGAACTGAAATGAGTTACCTCGACAGTGCATAAAAAGATTGTGTACACACTTGGAACTCGGTGTGCGTCTCGTTTCGAAATGATCTTCTGACGACTCCTCTCGTAGTTAGGCGCTACGGCGGTTGTGTTATTTATTTATGGTTGTGTTATTCACAATAAACTCAAGTTGTCAGTCAGCTACGTAGTGCGCTTTCTATTTTCATGCGCTGTCGTCGTTTCCTGCAGTGTTGTTATATCCATTGTTATGATTGTAGCAAACTTCGAGCAATATGCGTAAATAAAAAAGCTCTAAGCTGCGATAATTCTCTGTGTTTTATGACTCATTATTGTTGCAGCAGATAGAATTTACGGCCCAGGCACTTCCTATGGGTAGACAGTGGATGAACCTTCATCACTCGGTCGATAAGTTTTGGGTGTACTACGCTGTGAATGCATAAGCCCGGTGCCGGACTGCGGCCCTCGGGCCCCCTCTTCACTTCGAGTCGCCTTTGCGCGTCATACTGCGCAAGTGCTGCCTATCCATCCTTAAGCTTCTGCATATTGTTGTTGGTTGGCTGGAACTCCCCCGCTCTCCAAGGGGCCGTTGCATGAAGTAACTTCGTCGCGCGCACGCGCGGACATAGAGGCCGGACTTCCTAGGTCCCAGCTTCTACTACGCGGGCCACTGTGATTGATAACGAAAATGTTTTGTCTTCTCTATCATTTTGGTGTACGTAAGGTAGTAAATCCACGACTATATTTCTATTACCAAACACAACGCTCGTTTCTTCGTATGGTATGGGAATGTGCTGGTTATCTGGCTTACCTGGGAACACCGAGGAGAGCTATACGTTTATTTGTAAATTATGACTTTGTCACCGATCCCGAGCTGTGAGACATGGGACGCAATCGCCGGAAAAGATCCCAAGGACCAACGTAGCAATCACCCGGAAATGATCCCACGAAAGCTTGGACAATTAGGTTTTGGTCCCCTTCGGCGCACTGGCAAAACGCCAGCAGTGGTTGAAAGATCGAGTCAGAGCCAATGGTGAACTTGGTTCTTCACAATACAAACACAGATGGGTCACAACATTACAGGAAACCAAAAACAAACTTACAAGCTTATGCACTGCAACAAAGAACAAAACACAGAAGAGTCTTATGAACCGAAGTCACTGAGGTGCCATCTCAACTTGAAGCTTGAAGGCCTCGTCGGTTGGCTCGCTCAGCAGCGTTGATTCACGTCTTCTTGCTTATTCTCACTGAGTCACATACGACTACGACTGCTACGACTGCTGCTTACGGCCCGTGGTCGACTCTCTATGTTCTTGGAAAGCCGTTCTTGAAGATTCGGTGCGGGCCGCGCGACCCAAGCGCGCCCAATGCTTACGAACCTTCTTGCTCTTTCTCGGTCCTTCGCCGCTTGGACGGCGCTTCTTTCTCCCTCTCAAGGCGCGAGGAGCGTCGGTGTGCACTCTCCGCCTCCTCTCTCTCCCTCCGTCGGCTCCACGCGTTCGCTCGCCGCGATAAGACGATTCACTGACGCGTTCTACAAAATTCTCCCTTTTTCGCGGTTTGTGGTGTCACCTTGGGCGCCTCTTCCGTGCGTGCTGCTTTTCTTGTTGTTTTTTCGGCTTTCCCGTTAGCTCGATGCCAGGTTTTTCGACGAAATGGTCACTATTTTGTGACAGACTTCTCCATTTCCGGGCACCGCACTTTAGGGCATTGTGGTTGTGCTATGTTTAGAGTGAAAAGGTGTTGAAGTTCTAACGTTATCTTTTTTCTTTGTTTCGTGTAGATCGCGTAACGGTTGGCTGGTCCCAAGAGGTCACGCTTCAAAATGATTGCGCGATAAGTGCCCTTATCACGGTTTCTTTACAGACGATTACAAATTTAGGTGCAACTTCGATTCGTCATTCTGTGACTGGACCCCCTTGGAGACAAGCCGAGGCGATGGTTGGGCAAGAGTAAAACCTTTCCTGTACTTGACACGTGGACCAACGCGAGATCACACAAGCGGAGGAAAAGACGGTAATTTTCATTATTACAATAAGTACGTCGTGTAATCCACATTCGTGTATTAAAGATTCACTCTAAAAAATCACGTTGCACCGAGGGGTGTCGATAAACACTTCCATGTTACTTTTCGTTTGCAGCAATAGTATCCAGAGACACGCGCTGATATACCGTCCATATAGCCCTTACATAAAGACGATAAATTGAATGGTCAACTTAAAAAGTACTCCTATGAACAACTTATGAAATATGTGGTGACGTGCTATGGATGTAATGTAGAAAGCTAATAAATGTAATAACAATAGACACACTGGCCCGGCAGTTCGACTAAAGCGACGCAAAGGCAGGCAGGTATAAAGTAGGTATGAATGAGTTAACTTCGAAACGTTTACTAGTGCGCTCAAAAACATCAACCAAGCTTTTTATTGTTGCATATTCAAGAAAAAAAGAAAGAAAGGAACGTGAGAAAACAAAATAAGAACACAAAATAAGAACACAATACATATTACTTAAATGAGTAACCCGACAGCATTAAAACAAAACTGGTATCACATATAAAAAAGATCGTTATCATATTGTAACTAGTAGTGTAAAATAAACATTATAACAAAATTGTTGGACTGAAATAATTTTTTTGTACCTAACATAGAATTTCAAATGTCTTTTCAACAAATATGAACGAAGTAAGGCTCAGCCGGACACTTAATATACATATGAATATACCACTTTATTAATACCACATGGTATTAATAAAACGGTGTATTGGTTGGGCAAGATCAAGTTTGCTACGTACGTAGCAAACTTGATGTTACCCAACCAAGTTTTTATTTTGTTTGTTGCTGTGTGTATTCCCATCTATTCCTATGTATTTAGAAGATGCATCACAACATAAGTTTTGTACCTGTCGAAATCTGTAACTACAAATCTGTGTCAGCCACTTTCAATTTAAGAAAAATCAAGAACAAGGACAACGTTATTCAACATTACCCGATAATATTCCAGTTTTCTAAAAAGTTTGTGTCATGCATTTGACAAAAATGGGTTGTTTTGCCATTTCATAACAGGCTCCTTCCTGTACTTGAAGGCGACAGCAAAGCCTGTCGTCGCATCACTTCTGGGCCCTCAACTGAATGCCAGCACGCTTTGTGTGGTAAGAGAAAGTAGTCAACTAGATACCTGAGTTGATTAAACTTCATCGCTGCAAGTTTTCGATCTATTGCCGGTAAAAGCCTATGCTCTGCAGTGACTTTTTTCTGAGACAGTCACCGAAACTTAATTACTAAAGAGGATTGTATTAATGATATTAACAAGATGACTCGGCACGAAAGAATTCCGGCACCGACTCTGAGGAAGCCCTGACGTAACGTACCGGCATATTGGAGCTTCCCAATGGAATAAAGATCGTACGAGCTGCCAAAACAATATTAGAGTCCACTCGGAGTGGCCATGGCAAAGCAGGCCGGAATGCCGGGGTGGCGCATAACTGTAAAACAAAAAAAGCCAAAAAAGACCATAGTATCAATATCACCTACTGCGGATGTTTCAAACCCCTGAAGGCTATATTTCTTTGACTTTTGACTTAGGCAGCTTCAATCTCCGAATAGCCGTCGCGGTAGTACAGTGGTTACGGTGCTCGGCTGCTTACTTGAAAGTTACATTCCGATGGAGGCGAAATGCTAGAAGCCCATGTACTGGACGATGTTACTGCTTGTTAGATCCCCCCAGCTGGTCGAAAATTTCCGGGTTCTTCCACTTAGGCGTTCCTCATAATCCTATCGTGGTTCTGCCACTTCAAACCCCCAGCAATTATTAATATTTTAAAATAATTATTCCGTTAAGAGCGAGGTACGAGATATAAGAAGGTATGGTGCTGTAGCGCAGTTACCGATGGTAGCTAATTTTTCTGTTTTTTTAAAGAATTTCGCATGCTGATAGTCGTACTAATGGCCAAGAAAACATTCTTTCTGTGCGACAGCAGTCGCATTGTACGCGCACATTTTTATGAATGCTTCTGGTTGCCTGCAGATGCGTTTTTACTACACGATTAGAGCCCCAACGAACGTCGTGCTCACTGTGAAGACTCGGAGCACAGCCGATGGTGATTTTAAGGATGTTTGGAAAAGTGAGCGCCCTACTGAATTCAGCCACTTCACAGAGGCATTTGTGCCCTTCAACGAAACTTCAGATTTTGAGGTGACAGTTGGTTTTTCTTATTGCTTTTGGGTCGTTTATAGCCATAATACTATTAATTAAAGTCAACTGAAAATGTTTGCGTTACCTTTCTGCCTCTGTGGTTTGCTTGCTGTATTCACGGGCTCCTTTCTCAAATGGTATGTTGTTGCTGCTTTGTGCTACACTGAACTCGTATGAAGTATACTGCTCGAGATCAGATTCTTGTTCGTTTTCTTGGTTTAAAAGAATAAAGGGTCGAAAGTGGCGTGGATCTCAAGTGCTATGGCGTTCAGGTTACTTTTCTGAGCTTACTGTGAACTGCTTTCTAAGGTATTTCCATTTTTAGACGTACATTTTTATGCTGTATAAATGCTGTATATTGCTTGGCTAATTGAATACAGAAAAGAGCACGAAACGTCCCCAGCATGACCAGCGTATAGTTGCTTGCCAACAGTACAGTCGGCAGAGCAAGACTGCAATGGTATTCTCCAAGCGTTAAGCCACCGCGTACAAAATGCACGACGGAGGGCACTGAGATAACAACTAAGAATTGCCAGGAGTGCCTTAAGAAAAAGAAATATCCCCACAGACTTCACAGGAAGCGAAATGTTTAGGGAACCTCCTCTTACCTCCAATATCGTGCTGTTGTTAATAGACTCGAGCAAATATGCACGCTACGGACTAAAGAGAGCGAAAAGTCAAAGAACGACCACAATTATCTCTGCAGACTGCATAATAAATATGTAGATTCCATATAAAATTATTTTTACCTTCTGACGAATGCCTTAGTGCTGCCAATAGCTAGCTTAAATTTAACCAACGTCCTTATCTTGACAAAGTTGTGCATGTAAAGAGAACACATGGAAGCAGACCCTACATTTCTCGCAGGTCTGTGCTATAAGTTTAGGCACGCACACTACGCTAAGTAAGTGTCCATTTGCGTGACTTCCGGCGTATATAGGGTACGTGTACTCTACAGCCTGCTTTAATTTCGCAAGCTACGAATGCTGGTGTCGCTGTTGGCATTCAACATGAAGCCCGCTGGTCGCACGCAATGTCGCGCGTTTTAAAAGCGGATCTGTTTAAGGCCAAGGTTGATCCGTAGGAATCGGTGTTCGCAGTTAATAGCGGAGCAGCCACACAGAAGGGAGAAGCGGACCCGCTTTAGCCAATGATCCACTACTCACACTGCTGATAGTGCGCGATAGGGGTTATGCGAATAACAAGACAGACAGACAGACAGACAGACAGACAGACAGACAGACAGACAGACAGACAGACAGACAGACAGACAGACTCGGGTTGTGTCGGAGGGAAAAGCGTACCCACATTTTCCCTCGACCCAGTATACACACACCCTTGCCCTCAGCCCACTACTACATGGCAGTAATAGTGAAGAATAAATAAATAAATAAATAAATAAATAAATAAATAAATAAATAAATAAATAAATAAATAAAGTCTTGTTTCGCAGAAGGAAAATGCCGACCTCGAGCCACTACTCATATCCTTGTCGTCAGCCCAGTGCTACATGATAGTGACAGTGATAATGATAGTACACTATATGAAGAAAGAAAGTCTCGGGTTCCGTAGAAAGGAAAACAGGACCCGCGCTTGCCCTCTACCCACTGCCCGTATTCCTTCCCTCAGCTCACTGCTATACGATAGCGATAGTAAGAAGCAACCCAAATAGACTGAGCCAGCTCCGCAATTTAACCAGTCTTTGCGACATTAAATCAGTAAAGCTGCTTCAAAATTTTCCTTCCACTCGCATTTAGCTGAAAGCACTCGCTCATATGATGCTTTAAGAATGAATTACCTTAATAAAATCAATAACGAAATAACAGAAGAAGAAAAAGCAAGGAAGAAGGATGAGTGCATAAGGGGCACAAATGGGCTTCTCCGCGAATGGTTGCTTTCTCCCTTGGCAACATTTCCTATGCTGCACTAGAACATGTGCATGTGTGCACTCTTTGGATTATCGCAAGACTATAGATACGTGCTGTGCGTCCTAAGCAAGTCCCATTCTCCTATGTGTGCACCTTTCAACCATTTGTTCTTCCTTTTCCATGACTAGGTGTCTATTGAAGGGAGCATTGAAGGAGGACGAAACACTCCCGGTTATATAGCAATCGATGACGTCACTTTTCTTGACAGCTGTCATCCTGCCTCAGGTATGCCTTATAGTGCCCCTGACAGTGCCTTTATGGTATCTGTGACTGACTTGGCGGTTTGCCCTTTTGCAGTGAGGCAACAGGTGTTGTTGCGCCGCTTGTTACATTGTGCCCCTTCTCCGTGCTAGGTGTAAATGTTGTCGAAAACAAATAATAAAAGACCTGACGTTACTTCCAGTGTGCATTGTTGTAAACAGTGGTAATAACGGAGGTGCAGAACTTCCAGCTGTAAAGAAACACCAGCATAAAATTTCTGAATATTTATTACTGCTGCGTTTGCTTGAGGGTCTTTCTTGGGGCCACAGCGGTTACGGGTATGGAACAAGTCGCGATAGAATTTTTATTCGTGGCAATTAGCTCGCTGAAGCAAGAGTAATAAATCTTATTTTGTTTCAATGAATACAAGACTTCGTGTGCAAAAGCGAGAATCAGCTTTGTAGTGTTAGGTGTTTCTTCAGTCAAACTTTCGGCATGCACAATGAGCAAAGCATTTGTAAATGAAGTCATATGGATGCAACAATATTGTGTTAAGAATCTGTAGAATGTACCTATTAGAAGGATAGACTTTTGGGCGAGACTTTTGGCGGAATCAATTGCTGAGCTTTATAGATGAAGAATTGAAATATCGGTGCAAATAAGAGCAAATAGATATGGAAAAAAAATAGGCTGCAGAAAGGAAAAGCAAAATTAAGAAGGGGAATGCACGCATACCCTCGAATGCAAGAGGTCGTAACGCGCAGAGGTCGTAACGCGCAGTCGCCGCGAAAAAAGCGCACGGGAGTTTCAACAGCGGAGCTGTTCAACTAGCGAAATTCCGTGGGCGACCACCGAAAATTGGATAGGATTCGCGGGTATGCGCCACAGAAAGCGGGTTTGTGCCAAGCAGCTCCTAACGTAGCATAGCTATAGTAAAGTATGGGGTCGCAAAATGGAAGTGAGGAAGTGGAAGAAGGAAATGAGCAGGGGAGAAGGTAAAGTAAATATAACTTTATGTAGCATATAGCTTGTGCGCCATAGACAGCGGTTATTTGCCAAGAAGCTCTTAGCATAGCATAGCCACGCATAGTATAGTATAGCAAGGGAGTGGGAAAGAGACGTGAGGGTGAAAGGGAAGTGGAAATGAGGACTGATGTAAGGGTGAGGAGGAGGCAAAGGAAGAGGAAAATGAGGAGGTGAGTGGCCAAGCCATAGCTGCATAGGCATGTGCAGTACATTATAGCAAAGGTTGGGAAAGAGAAGTGAGGCTGAGTAGAAAGGAAAGTACGAGAGAGTTCAACATAGAAAAAGATAAACAAATAAGTATGAAAGGAAGAAGATAAAGAAAGATGAAAGGACTCAATCTGCGTTCTCCGGGTGATGGCGCTTCGTGGCCAGCGCCGCTGCTTGCTCAGATTTCATAAGCGTGGCAATGGCTTTATTTTTTGTTGTGTTCTGGTAGTTTCCAAAGTTGTCCAACTAATGTCCAAGCATCTTTACATACTTCCGAGAACAGTGTGTTTAGTGAGCGAGTCTCACTAGTTTCAAAACATCATTTGCGGTAGAACATACAAGTTCACACAATGTGTGTTCTGAACGAAGCTTTCTCCCATTCATAGTAATGTCGTTCGGCCTTCTTGTCCCCAAGTCGAAACATCAAAGAAAGGTAATAAGACTAAATAAGGGAAGTGGGCTTCATGGCATATCGACATACGAAAATATTGGTGAATAATGTTTTCATGAAACATTGATTAGTAATAAAATTTTAGTGAGATTTTCCCATTGTCATTTTTAATTACAACATATATTTGTCGTATTTACAAAATATTTAATGATTAGCAGTCTAGAGATTGTGTTAAGTCTGAACACTGTGTAACTGCCTCAGGTCCGCTTCCCAAGAGTTCAACGGAAACTACCACGGCTACACCGTCAAATTGCTCACGTAACGAGTTCGCCTGCCTGTCCGTCGCTCGCTGCATCCCGGCAAGTCAAGTATGCGACTTCCTGAAGCAGTGTCCCGACGGTTCGGACGAAAGCCACTGCGGTGAGTCGTAGTTACAACTCGACACCTTTCGCATAATCGTGACATTTATTTCATACTGTATTTGTCAGAGAGCGATTGGCCGTTCCTAGCGATTTGGGCAGGGAAAATGTTACAAGAGCTTAGGACTAACTCATCTGCCAAAATGTAGAGAAGCGTGGCCGAGTTTGACAAAATCAAATGAGTCACGCTATTTGTTGGAATATCCACATTTTCCGTTTTTTTTTTTTTCGATTCTTCTAACCTCTGCTTTGTGCTCTGTGGAGATGAACAGAATTAGGAAATGACTGTTATCTTACTGCAACATTCCGCCACAAGGCATTGCGCGAAAAAAAAAAAAAACGAATGCAACGCCCATGATCAGGTGTACGTGAAGCAGCGCTAAAGTGAAGCGTTTATATAAAGCATAGACAAGTTAAGGCGATGCACGTAACTGTCATGATATGCAACGCGGGATCCCATGCACCGCAATTGTCCAAGCTTCTATATACGTTGTGTCATATTGTCACAAACATGCAAAATACTTACCATTCCGCCGCAATGACAAATGCCTATTTGGGAATGACACATACTTATGGCGAACGACTAGACAATAGTTAGCGCATGCTACTACTGGGACAAGCCTAATGACTAAAACGCTGAAAATCAAGGTAATAAAAAATTGCCTAATTTAATGGGCTATACAATTTATAGGTTGGTGTGCTTTATATATGTAGGGTTTTTATTATTGTTGCACAACAAGGAGGAAAGCTGAGCTTATTTTTCTAGTTTAGCAATTAATCGGCAATGTTTATAATGAGCCCGTTTGTGAACAGTCAACATTTACACCAAGAAATATATCCATTGAGGGAACGATGGTGATCACTAAACTCGAAGAAGATGCAAATAAACCTCTTCCTAAAAACCAGACAAGGACAATTGATTGATTTTTGGGGTTTAACGTCCCAAAACCAGTTCTGATTATGAGAGACGCCGTAGTGGAGGTCTCCGGAAATTTCGACCACCTGGGGTTCTTTAACGTGCCCTGACATCGCACAGCACACGGGCCTCAACATTTCGCCTCCGTCGAAATGCAGCCGCCGCGGCCGGGATTCGATCCCGCGACCCAGACAACGACAAGAAAGGGAGTGGGTAGAACTGTTGGAAATTACTACTTGAGCCAATAGTTAGACAAGATACTATAACAGCTGAATCCTCGCACAAGCAACGGGTCTGGCAAATCAGTTCCATCAAGCACAGAGCTTATGCCGATTTTAACATAACTGTACTCGGAACAAGTGGATACCGCTTTTCCCTTTCTTAAGCAAAGGATGTGTTCATCTACGGGTACACAAATTTCCGCGACTGAGTTGATCTTCCTATAACATGTTTACTGATAAAGAGCAGGCATTCTTTTCGTTGTCTGATTGTTTAAACGCACACGTAGTCGTACAAATTGTATAAAAAGAGTTTAATTAAGAACTTACCCACCTATACAACGCTTTATTGTCTCTAGTATATGGGAAGCGTTGTACAAGTGCGAAAATGAGCCTCATGACATGATTGGTTGTAGAAGGGTACTGCACGACGCATCAAGATTAAATATAAACGCGCTTGCACGAGCTGACTGTATGTGGATTGGTCGCAGCATCAGACATTTTATAGCACTGTTGCAAAAGCACAGCCTTCGTTAGACGCAGGAGGTGGCTGCAACTGAGCTTCGGGAGTAAAATCGTTAAAGATGTAAGCGTCTCATAACAAAAGTGACACAATGTTATGAAACTCGCACCCTGCGCAACCAATGCAGGAGCCTGCGATTTCTCCGTGGACATGTGCGGCCTGCAGGCCGCACGCGCGCAAAGCCAGCCGCGTTGGACCCGCCTATCCGCCGTCTTGGTTTCCAACAACCGGGCACGTTTTCCTTTGCTGCCTCGCGAAGACAGCAGCCACAATGAGCGCGGCTACTACGCTGCTTTCCTCAGGACAGATGCTGGTGAGAAATTTTGCAATGTTATTTCCTTAGAGGCGGAAATATAGTTTCACCAGTGGATTGTTATGTTTCAGCTTCCCGCAATACAGTCTGTCTAATATGTGGCTCTGTTCCCCCAATTCCCCCCCCCCCCCCGCGCCCCCTCCCCCCCTTAAATGCTAAATATAAGCGAGATAAACTAAATGTTTTTCACATATCGCATATCTGCCGATTTTGTATGAGCAATGACGATCCCAGCTAAAACGGTTCTTTGGAAGCCATGCTAAAGAACAGGATCGAGAATAAGAAATTGCACGATAACCTCTACATGACTCGATTACATATTCTAATAAATTCGTTAATCAGTGACACTTGGGGTGTGTGCTGTAATTGTAGGATTGAAGTAAACAGATACTCAAAATACCGCTCTTTCGCAGACAGCTTTTTTTTTTTTTTGCGTATTGTTACGTTTAAGAAATACGGACTCACGATTCGCCGTGAAGACCACTTATTTTTTCAGTAGAGCTTTGCTTGCAGTGTTTCCCCGTAGTATGGGACTGGCGTCAACTAGAACAGCAAAGTGGATTTGAATAAGCCTGTTTCTAGACACTGCTACGACACAAGAAATTTCTAGGAATCGTAATGGTTCGGCTATCAGCTGTCGGCAACCTTGCAATTAGGAAGCGTCCCCCTCCCCTTCAATTCGTTCATTAAAAAGTTGACTGGCGAACTTTTTTTATTAATCACTGTATTGTCACTGTATCCCATAATCGGATCAATGCCGTTGCTATGCAGCTGGCTCAGCAAAACTTTGTCTCGAATCTTCAACATTCGTTGCAGAAAGATGTGCTACGTACATAAGCCACAATTTGAAGGCTAATAAATACGATTATAAATTCGCTGACACTGAGAGCATTTTAGAGAGCACAGATGACAGAGAACCGTTTTATTGAAGCACTACGAGATTGCGAACGGCTTTTTGTTTCGTAACAAGAAGAAAATGGTATGTCCCTTAAATGTCATATCCGCTAAATTCCCGTGATCCCATTATCGTCTCAAAAGAACTCGACAGTTCTTGGAACTGTCTGTAAAATTAAATTTGGAGGTAGGGATGTTTTGGCGAGGATGTTGTATAGCTCATTGATATCTGAATACTACTTTTTCACGCACGTTTCATGCCTAACAAGAGCTTTGTGGCGCAGCTGTTCCCGTGGGTCGGAACACAGCCTTGATGACTCCACAGCTTGGGGCGATGGGCCATTCGTGCAGACTTACTTTATACACGTTCCTGCCTAAACAGCGTAAGTATTAGTACAACTGTGCGGATACTAAAAGGTCACAGAGCACGTGAGCCCGTCGCATGCTGACGTATGTGTTCAATATCGTGTGCGGCGTGGTGAGGACAACGAAAAACTGGGGGGTATGGTGTGTATGAAGCTTATGTGCTTGGTTTCTTCTTGCACGCCATATTTGGGACGGTAATGCGCTCAGCGCCAATAAAGGCTGCTAATGGATTTTTCTCACATGTAAGTGCGTGCTAATATACACGCGCATAAACATAAAGCTCATTTAGTGGGGTTTGCTTCACGAATAATGGCTCATAGAATGGTTCACGTACGGGGGTATAGAGAAATGTATTTAATGACAGTATAATGATAAACCTTACGATTTTACGCTTTTTTCATCACTGGCTAAGGTACTTTAAAGTGGTATGCCAGTGAGTAACTTAATTTACTAAAGCTCGTCTTATTGTTCACTCTTGACTACAATATTTTAAACATTTAAAATAGGTAGGCCTAACGGCGAGAGCTGATTGCTAAATGAAACGATATTGTCAAAACAAACATCCGTGATTATTTGAAGATAGAGTGAGCAACAATCAGAACAAACTGCGCTCTAAGTATTCATGAAGTAGCTATCGCAATAACAATATTAAAATACGCAAGATGCAATAGCCCTGCTGTGGCCCTTAGAATAAGAGCCACTTTCTTTCACGGCGATGCTCACCCATGTGGAGTATAGCCTAAAATCACATGAGAGAAGCAGAAAATTTCCGATCAAGAGAGGGGTCAGACAAGGAGATACGATCTCGCCGACGTTAGTGTTCAAACGTCTAGACTGGGAAGAAAAGCGCATAAGAATAGACGGCGAGTATCTCAGCAATTTAAGGTTTACAGGCGACGTTGTGCTCTTTAGCAATGACGGTGACGAACTACAAAATGTGACTGAGGATCTAAACTGGGAAACTGTTAAAATAGGAATAAAAATCAATAGGCAAAAGACCAATATTATACTCAACAGTCTAGCTAAAGAACAGGAATTTAAAATTAGCAATGAATCCTTAAAATATTTAAACAAATGCGTATATTACTAACAGGGACGTCTAACCATGGCAAGGAAACCTTCCGAAGATGAGGATGCGATTGAGCGCATTCGGGAGACATTTCCAAATCATTCCTGGAGACTTGCCACTGGTCACTAAAGCGAAAAGTATTCAAACCACGCAGAGGACGTGGTTTGAATCCTCCTCGGTCCTGGTTATTTTTTCTAAAATTTGCCGCGATAGCGGTTACGGACACCGGCGGCGGCGGCGGCGGCGGCGGATAACTACGGCGCAGAAACGGTCCTTGTTGTGATCTCATAACAGCTTACGCTGTAAAATGGACCTGGGCAGGACGTGTCATGCGGAAGACAGACAAGAGATGGACAGTAAGAGCGACGGAATAGATACCAAGAGAGGGAAAACGCAACAGAGGCAGGCAAGCGGTTAGATGGAGCGATTAAATTAAGAAGTTTGCGGGCATAAAGTGGAATAAACTCGCTCAGAATAAAGCACATTGGAAATCGTTGGGAGAGGCCGTCGTCCTGCAGTGGACTTAAAATAGACTGATTATGATGAAACCGCTGGTGCGGCATAGAACACGGTCACAGGGGCAGGCGTTAACGTTGAATGGTTGAAGAAAATTACATACAAGGAAATGCATACGTAAGTTCGACACGTGTGCAGCCCTCTCGTGGTAACTAGTGGCTATGGCGTTGCACTGTTAAATTTGGGACTTTGGTCTTGATTCCGGCCGCCATTCGCTGTGGGAAAAGCACAAAGGTGCTGGAATGCTCAAATTTAATTAAAAAGGAAGCCAAAGGTGATGAAAATTAATTTCAGCATTTCATTATTAATGACCACACGGTCACACTGTAGTTTAGTGCGTAAGACCCCCGAATATTATGAAGAAAAAAAAACATTGGCCAGAGCAGGAAAGGCGCCTGTTAACACCTGTGCAACGCTCATTTTCAGACCTTTCTGCACACCTTTCTGTTGACGTTGTGGAGACGCTGAGAGATACAGACAAGACAGGGACGATCAGAAGGAGCGTGCTGCATGTTTGGGATGACACGGAACAAGTTACTTGGAAGATGCAGGCAGTGAACGTCGGAAATCGGCTTCCGGGTGCCAGAGTAAGCGTCGGGACTTGCTCTTTTTACTTCCTTGCTAGGAGCGGGAGAGACTCGCAGACACATCATTATTTTGTGTCATTCCACTGTTTTCTCTATTACAGCACTAGCCAAGGAATGAGACAAAAACATGAGACACTTGACAGGCGTGCTTGAAATAAGGCACATCAATGATTGCTACCAGCATGGTGTAGAACTAGGCGAATCTCAAATTTTAGTGCATGAGTGCCCTTAAATGAGGTGAACCAACCTAAACGCCACAGCCTGTGTGTAGTAGGTATGGTCAACTGAAGTGCGTGTGCCCCTAGCGAGGTTTCGTGGCAGTTTCCAAATGTATTAGCACCATGCTGCCACTGTATGCTTTATTATAATGTGATAAGGCTGAGGTGCTCGAGTGGTATGTTGAAGAAAGTCTTTTCTTTCTTTCTTTCTTTTTCTTTCTTTCTTTCTTTCTTTCTTTCTTCTTTCTTTCTTTCTTTCTTTCTTTCTTTCTTTCTTTCTTCTCTCTCTTTCTTTCTTTCTTTCTTTCTTTCTAAAACAAGAAGGCAGTTTAGGTCGGCGAAGAAATGTTTGCCGACAACTATCAGCTGTACAAAATCAACGACGTGCCGATTCTCGATGCCTCTGAGCCTGAGAGCTAAATCGACAGAGTGCAAAGTCATCCTTTTCTATGAACAGGATGCGCGTATCTGCTAACGCGCGAGTCAAAAGGTGAGATACTTTCGGGTATTGTGAGTGACTGAAAGCCATTTTCCCCCTTGGGTTTGTTTTTCTTCATAAATAGTAAATGCTTGGAAACGGTCAGAACGCCGAAAGTAATTAATTAATTAAACAACAGTGCATACCAGCATGCCCCTGACAGGAGTGGCATTAGAAAGGAATGGGAAAGCAAAGAAAGAACAGGGAAATAATTTGCAACAATACTCACACCATATGCATACGGCACTTTCCCTTGGTAAATATTCCGCAGGAAAAATGCACATCAAGAGCTTCATCAAAGTTGACTGTCTCGTAAACAAACTCTGGTAGACTGTTCCCATCCGAAACCGCGTGGGGAAGGGAACCCTTTTTAAAAAGAGCACAGCGCGATAGGGACACACAGAGAGGACACACGCACTGGCGCTACTAACAACTGTCTAATCGTCCTACACCCACCGACATTTTATATGCGCTATCGCGCTGTGCTCTTTTGGAAAATGGATAGCCAACTAGCCCAACAAACCGTTTTGTTGAAGGGAACCCTGAGTACCTCTGTAGTGGCAAAAATTTGTGGACAACATTTGTGGACAACAACAACGCGCAAAATTTGCACGCTGTTGTTGTAGTGGACTTTAAAAATGAAGGTGCAGGCACATTATGTTGTCCACTAAAAAACACTGTGCTAAAATTTGAGCCGACTGAATTTCTGAGGACATCTAATGTGGGGATGTTTGCTTTCATGAGTTCGGTTTGTTAAGCTAGTCCTATGTATTTAGTAAACATAAATGCAATGGCTTTCCTTTGCAGGCGTTCTAAGGTTAGGACATATTTTTTTTTTAGCGTGAGGATTCCGTACAACCGATGCATTACCAATTTAGGTCTGATAAGGGAGCTACACACTTGAAGTTTACATTCAGCTGGAAGGGGGGGGGGGGGCAGTTTCCGTTAAGGTGATGTGCAAATTGATGATGTGTGTGCCCTGCAAGTCAAGTCGCTAAAATGAGTAGTCCCTAAATACTTATACTGCGTTTCTGATTGGATGGCGGAGCCACGGATATTGTAGGCAAACATACTAGGATTAGTTATTCGCGTTATATTTAAGAGCAGTCTTTTATCAACGCTTAATTCAATGTCCCGTTCTGCGCACCGGTGTAAAATGCGGCAAAGACTTCGCTGCAATGCGCTATGGTCTTCAGGTTATTTCGTTATACATACTACAATCATTCGCAAAATGTTTAAAAGACATTGAGCCATGAATTGCTTGCACTAAACCACTTAGATATATACGGAATATAGTGGCGCCAAAAACATTTCTTCTGGCACACCGTAAGTAGAATTGAACGTCCTAGATACATTATATTTAATTTTGCCTAACTACATATTAGTTATATCAGTATGCATAAATATACCAGTATTTATCACATAGATTTATTTTCTGCGTGGTAGAAGTTAGGACTAATCTTCAAGTAATGGAGAGAATTGCTTGTTCTTTTAGATGAAAACAAATATGCGTGTAATAAATACCAGGTCAATGTTAGAAGCAGCGCCATGTCGAAGGCGACTGGCGCTGTATGCGGCAGCGGGCGTTGTGGTAGCATTTCCGGAAGTGGTCTCGACGCCAGTTAGCGCAAAGGCCTTACGATGACGTCAGGGTCGCGGTTAAGGGCGAACGAGAGGATAAAAGCGAGCTGCAGAAGGCGGAACGACAAATATAGCCCAGCACCCTGCACTGGGGATGCCGCAAGGGAATTATTGTGCGGCATTACTGCCGCACAGCGATTTCGCCCTGATTCTGCGAAGATGAAGTGCGCGCACATTTTAGCTTCACGGGGGTAAAAACGCCTACTTTTGGTGGCTTTCGCTTCGTTATTAAATAAACATTTGTGTAGCTATAAACGTAGAGGCACGCATGAAAATAACGCTTATAAGAAACACTTATGCGCTACCTTAGCTCGAAAGCTGAGTGTTTATGATTAATTTAAAATGTTTTGTCGCGCTGAAAATATTTTAAAAATGATCAAAGTGAACCATAAATGCGAATCTATCTCGGAAAAATCGCATAAAATATTTAAGGAGGGGCAAGGTTTTGCTACTTTGACTAATAAGGCACCGCAAATAATTATATAATTAAGCTCTATATGCATAGCCGATTCGTCCATCCGTCGCCTGTACGCCCAAAACTAACTGGGCCGATCGTGAGGAAAATGTGGAACTGTGCGAGGTCCAGAAAATGTCAGGGCCTGTGGTGCGTGCGTGCGTGCTCCTGTGTGTGTGTGTGTGTGTGTGTGCGCGCGCCCGCGTTAAGCATACACTGTGCGCCGTATTGGAGGTTGTGCAAACACGCTGTCTCTGATGATGAGTGTGGAAAGGGTCAGTGACGAAACAAAACGTTATAGTCTACAACCAATACCTGTGTCTCGTTCTTCACATAGCCGTTCCTCCAGCGACATCATCAGTCTCAGATTGATGCTCTAGATATAATTAAACGAGCTTCGCTGGTTTTTCATTTCCACGTAGTAGAAGGGCACGACTATTTACACACTATTTTGCTTCTTTTCTGCACAACATAAATAAATTGGGTAGCCGAACTGCTCTTGAACTCAATTTTTCTAATGCAACACATCCATAGTCCTAAGCAGATTGATACGTGTTTGACCTTCTTCATTTTGTTAACTCTGCTGACGCAGTTCTACTTTGCTGCGGGGGAGAACGCCAGCATCGACGATATCGAGTACCACTACTGCCACCCTGACGAGACAAAGGAAGAATGTAAGGGGTTTTGTGTACGCCATCTATAGAATTTCTTTTGAGCGCAGCTTTCTTTGACTTTTTCTCATGTTTTGAGGCTTCTAGCTGCTGTTGTCTTGACGAGCATACAAAAATTGGTTTAGTGGTTTTGTGTTTTTAAAATACATAACAATAGAGAACATAGACAACTTGAAATGTGCAGGTTGGCATGTGCCAGCGGGTTCGTTTGAGTGGGCAACTTGGGCCGCTAATTTTCACAAGTGACCATGCGACCTTGTGGCCGCTGTACGGGGCAGCGCCCAGAGGTTGGCTAGTATTGGGAACATTTTTGGCCGGCGAAGTATAATAATATACTGGCCTTTCTCACACAATGGAGATGTTTCGCTGTGTAGGTAACGGAACAGAGAAGCAGAGCAAGACGTAAGATGTGAGGAAGTGGGAGTGGAGAAGTGATTACAATGTGCCCCACTTATTCAGCGCAACGACGCCGATAACAGCAGCGATCAGTTCAGTTTTGTTCAAATTAACGTTCCTCATAAGAATGTAATAAAAAAGCTTTGCTTCTTACCTATTCAGCGCCCTTACGCGTCTATTCTGGCCAGATTTCTTAAAGGGATTATGAGTCGTAAAGAGAATGTTCCGTGCATTCCGAGGTTTCACGTAGCAGAACGACTGTATGATGATGAGGCACGCTGTAGTGAGGCGACTATGATTAATTGTGACCACCTGGTTAATGTTTAACGGACACTAATCTAAGAGTACAGTAAAAGCTCGTCATAACAAAGTTGAAGGGGGAGCGGTAATTATTTCGTTATAACCATTAGTTTGTTATAACCAATATCAACTTCAGCTATAGGAATTTCAAGGGGAATTGCAATTGCTTCGTTATATCCGACAATTCGTTATATCCGGGGTCATTGTAACGAGTTTGTGTATTCGAAAACCGCGGCCGGCGAAGCGGAAGCTTACACTCAAGGCATGCCATCTCCAATTTTCCTGTCCATATATATATATATATATATATATATATATATATATATATATATATATATATATATATATATATATTATAGGGGTTTTTCTTAACCTTTATACGGTGGCAGACACTCGCAAGTACAAACGCAGCAGCACTAACAATTAGAGCTGTGGCCCCCATCCCGCGGTTCGTGTTAGATCGCAACCACGGCGGGTTCAGGCCAAGGGGACAGAGACAAGCCTTTGAAACGAACGTGTTTATTCACCTTGTTCTGACGCCACCAACACAACAGATATAAAATATGCAAGTGCCTCAGCGCGCAGGAGTAATATTCCTTACGGCTGGGGCAAAAACAATACAAGAAAAGCGAACAACGAAAAGGGGCTGATAGTGACTCAGCTCACTTCGTGTGGCGTTGCGCTCCGACCAAGAATGAAGATCACTCACGGAAGGAAGGGCAGGCGCTTGGTGACGGCGGCGGGCGGCGATCTCGCGTGCTCGGAGGGGATCCGGTCAATCCCGACGCCTCCAGACGAGACACAAAACCTTCCAGAAAGCGGCGCCCCTTCGCAAGGTTGAGAGAGGAGGTATCTCCCCGAATCTTGGGAGAAGGGAAAGGAGTAGAAAGGAGGGAGCGGGGGCGTACCGGTTTCTGCACCGCGACGAGGCATGAAAGGCAGTGGGGGAAGCGGCGTGAGTGCCCTCTCCCACCGCGCCGCTCTTGCCAAAGCGTGCGCACCTAACACGCAACCGGTCCGCGGCCGCTGGAATGCGTATGCATTCCCACAATATATATATATATATATATATATATATATATATATATATATATATATATATTGTAGGGGTTAATTCTACTAATTACTACTACTGCTAGCAGCGGCATCGCCGCTAGCAACCCCCTCGTAGTGGGTTCGAGCACTCAACGAGCAGAGAATGAGGTCGTCGCGTTCGCGCGCTCGCTATCTCAGCCGTGCATGCCGCGTTGCCGCGCGCGTCGACCCGCGGCCCGACTCGAGGCAGGGCAGCACGAACCGCCGCACGCGGCGAAGGAGGAGAACATTAGGCTCAACTCTCCGTGCATGGTGATTTAATAAACACACGTTAAAACAAAACAAATAATACAAGGCCGAGTAAGTCGAATTAAATATAAACAAAGAGTAACGATAACTATTAACAAAACGCGAGCACGATAACACAAACAAAGGACAGTAACAAAGAACAACACGCGAACACAGAATAACACACAAAAATAACCATGCAAGGAAGGAGAGCCTAACCCCGGCCAGCGTACCCGCGACCGCGCCTCAAGAAAAGGAAAATAGAAAGAAAGGAACATACGTAGATGGGCGCAGATCGCCGGCCGCTGCCGTGGGTCACTGGAGCCCGAGACGACGCGCGGTCCGGGCAACGAGGCCTCGCCGCCGGGAGAGCCGCAAAAGCACGTACGCATCGCCTCGAGACCCAGCGTGTTCTCCCGAGGCATCTCCAAAACCAGAAATGCCAGAACGCGCAAACATTCTGGGAATTTCTCGCTGCCCAATGGCAGCCTATGTTAAAACCACATGGGGCAAACGGGCGGGCCGCCGCCCCGTCCAGCTGGGAAAGGGGTAGCGGAGACATTCCTACGAAAACATGGCGTCGTGCGGGACGCGGCCCCACATCCCTCCCTCCTTAAAAGCCCCCCTAAAAAAACAATACCGACGGTGCCAATTCAAAATAAAATCCGCGAACTCCAAACGAAAACAAAAACAAGGAAACAAACGCGACAACACAACCGCGGCAAATCTCTCAAGTGTCCAAAGAAGCCGACGCGCGCCACGGCATCTTCACCCGGACTCTGGAAGCCGGCCGCGGCAGGTCTCACGTGCCGTTGACCCAGTCGACTTCCTGACCGCCCCAAGTGTCGCGACCACGGCTCCGTCCGCAGCCTCGCCGTCGACGCCGCCCCGCTCCGGACACGCATACTTCGGCCGCCAACTCAGCGCGGCAGAAAACACAACAAAAACAACAACAAAAGAACAAAAACAGTCGCGCAGCCAAAGAACCAAACTCAGTTTAACTAACGAACAAGAAAAACAACGCAGGGGCTACAACTCTCAGGTAGCGAAATCCAAAAACTCAAAAAGAAAGAAGCGGTACGTAAACAGAAAGGAACACTTAGCATAA
This sequence comes from Hyalomma asiaticum, assembly GCA_013339685.2. Taxonomy (NCBI): domain Eukaryota; kingdom Metazoa; phylum Arthropoda; class Arachnida; order Ixodida; family Ixodidae; genus Hyalomma; species Hyalomma asiaticum. Next base: position 248,381,744 of record CM023481.1, on the reverse strand, counting down.
AATCTAGAACAGCGAAGAGAAACTAGAGAGGTGGTAGAGAGAGAAAAAGAAGAAAGACGTCTCTGTCAGGTTATCTCTCCGTCTGAAATCAGTCGGGTAGTAACCAATGTAAACGTGGTCTTCACTAGTGCGATGTCGCATGACCCTACACTAGCGGATGATCCTTCCGCGAACGCACACTGCCCATCCGTGACATCAAACGAAACGGGAGATCCACAACGTGTTGCCTACGGAATGAACAGACGCGGAAGGGACGGCGACAGCTGAGCATTCACACTGCACCGTGCCAAATCGCAGAGCACAGTAACTTCAACTAAAGCCTACCGCTCTGGCGACTGGCTAGAATTATTGCAGGGGCGCGCAATCGCTCTCCTCTGCTGTCGAGGGGGTGCCACTGTCGACGCGCGCAAACACGGCGCTAACCGCGAAGGTGGCATGATACTGTGGCCAAGCTCGTACAGACCGCGCAGAGTGAACCCCTTCTTCTCCCAGGCCACGGCTACACAAGCCGCTTCGGGCCCTCACCTCGCGCTCGTCGCAAAACCAGACAACGATACCGCGCGCGCGCCATGTGCAGTACCAACACATTCAGGCGCCTCGCCTCCCGGAGGCGAAAAACAAAACCGAGAAAGAAACTATTTACATTATGTACACATGGGTCACTATGCCGTCAACTACGTCGCTCTTCGGGCCAAACGAAAAACAAGAAAAAGAACAACCAACAAGAAAAAACCAGATTCCTGAGGAGAGCCCGGTGAGGATGGACCCCCTCTTTCATCCTTTCCCCCCGACCGGCCGGCTGATTATCGCCACAATGGCCTCCTTCTCTCCCGCCGCGGGGACGCTGGAACGCTCTCCCCTTCTGCGTGCGCGAAGTTAGACAGGTGCCCGAAGGGCTATTCAAGGAAGAAGGGTCTCCTTCAACTTCTTTGTTCGCCTCAGCGGCCTTTCCGCCATCTTTGCCTCCCTCGGTGCAAGTCGGCCTTGCGCACCGAACAGCGCCGTCAACTTTTAAAGAAAAGAGACTTTCGGCGACCCGTGCAAGAAATAGCGCGTCAACTATTCTTTCACTGGTTCTGAATTTAGTGAAGAAAGACGCGCACGACGCGAAGTCCAAAGAAAACCGTTGGACTCACCGACTTGAACGTCGCACGGGAGACACGATGGTCAATCTCCCGGCCATGGCATGATGGAAGCCTTGGTAAATCCAACGAGTTTCCGCCACCAAGAACGAACTGCTGCATCTCGGTGGCACCTTGCATCACGCCTTTCCTCGTCCACGCTTCGCCTCACACAACTTCGAAGCGGGTTACCAATCCGTTTGAGAAGCGACATTTGCCTCTCCTCATACCACGATACATCGACAGAGAAAAAGGGTGGACAGAAAAGGAAAGAGATACGCGCGATACACGGCAGAGACGGCCAACCTCAACCAAAGCGCATTTTACGCTGGGAACCGAACGCAACTTCCCCACTCTGCCGACACCTGCTCGTCGTCTGAGCGACCAAGGGCAAGGCCCCTGGCCCCACTTAGTTGGGCGCCAAAATGTAGGGGTCTTCTTCTCTACTACTAACTACTGCTAGCAGCGGCATCGCCGCTAGCAACCCCTTGCAGTGGGTTCGAGCACTCAACGAGCAGAGAATGAGGTTGTCGCGTCCGCGCGCTCGCCATCTCAGCCATGCATCACCGCGGTGCCGCGCGCTTCGACCCGCGGCCCGACTCGAGGCAGGGCAGCGCGAACCGTCGCACGCGGCGAAAGAGGAGAACATTAGGCGCAACTCTCCGTACATGGTAATTTAATAAACACGTTAAAATAATACAAACAAAACGCGGCCGAATGTAAAGTCGAATATAAACGAAGGTTAACAATAACGAATAACAAAACGCGAAAGCACACGAACACAAACAAAGGACAATGACACTGAACAACACGAACACAGAATAACACACAAAAATACACAAAGACCATGCAAGAGAGAAGCTCCTAACCCCGGCCAGCGCACCCGCGAACGCGTCCCAAGAAAAGGAAAATAGAAAGAAAGGAACATACGTAGATGGGCGCAAATCGCCGGCCGCTGCCGTGGGTCGCTGGAGCCCGAGACGACGCGCGGTCCGGGCAACGAGGCCTCGTCGCCCGGAGAGCCGCAAAAGCACGTACGCACCGCCCCGAGACCCAGCGTGTTCTCTCGAGGCATCTCCAAAACCAGAAACGCCAGAACGCGCAAACATTCTGGGAATTTCTCGCTGCCCAATGGCAGCCTATGTTAAAACCACATGGGGCAAACGGGCGGGCCGCCGCCCCGTCCAGCTGGGAAAGGGGGATGCGGAGACATTCCTACGAAAACATGGCGTCGCGTGGGACGCGGCCCCACAATATATATATATATATATATATATAGTACTATATATATATATATATATATATATATATATATATATATATAGTTGCGGCAAGGAAATCACGTTGGCCCCGGTACAATAAGGAACAAAGGGAGTACGACGCACTTTGGTTTTTGCACAGTATATTTACTGACGTTTCGGCTGGTGGACCAGCCTTTGTCAAAGTCATATATATATATATATATATATATATATATATATACTATCAGAAAGACACAGTGACAAACAGGATTTATTCTGACGTTTCGGCTGGAGGCCAGCCTTTTTCAAAGATGAAGGTTTCTCATGGGCGCATGGTCTTAAAGTACACTTCACGAACATGCATAGTGGGGGGTGGAAAGGGGGGAGCTCACAAAAAAATAAAATAAAATAAAAGAAGGGGCGGGGGGGGGGGGATACAGATGTGTGTCCAGGAAGCAAAGGCCAGTCCAAGATGACGTCTGCGTCCGCACGGCGCCTCCATGGAGGCGCCGTGCGGACGCAGACTACCTGTCCCAACGATCAAATTTTGAATAGCGGAGTGCATGTCGGAGCTACGCGAACAATTAGTTCCCCGTGGCAGGCTCCTTGAAACCGAAATCGGCCGGGAAAAGCGCGTCTGTGACGTCGATGTCACCGCCCCCACGGCTCTCGTCACTCGCCCACGGCGACCAACGCCGCAGATAAGAAGGAGATAACGCAGGCTGCTTGCGCGGCCGGAGCGGCGGTGACCAAGGGCGAGTGGCGAGTGACGAAAGCCGTGGGGGCGGCGACATCGACGTCACAGACGCTCTTTTGCCGGCCGATTTCGGTTTCAAGGAGCCTGCCACGGGGAACTAATTGTTCGCGTAGCTCCGACATGCACTCCGCTATTGAAAATTTGATCGTTGGGACAGGTAGTGTCGAGGACGGGCTCCAAAGTACTCATTTACTGTAGCCACGAATTGCTGATAATTAAATAGTTAATTAGCGTAATTTCGCTAATTATGTATACAAGTGCGGTAATTATTCTATATCTAGAGGCCGCCAACCCGTACACTCGAATGGTACACAAGACATTCCCGCGATTTATGTTCTTCTAATTTTAAAAATGTGTTGCAGCTAAAAAAAACACCCTGTATATATATATATATAACACATGAATGCTTTTGAGTGGCAACCGCCGCACCTACTTGGATCAAATATATGTCATGCGAAAGAGGCAAATTTTAGTGAGTCGCAACCTCTCTATTTATTACATGCAATTTTAACAATAAAAATACCAGGAACTGGCACAATAAAAATGTAAGCGCGAAGTCTACACATTTGTAAGCCCACTAAAATCTGACGTTGAATTCCTTAAAAATTAACGAATGTATTACAGCATATGAAAAAGTAAACTATTGTACAGAAATTTGCGGCTTAAGTGGAGCTGTTCCTATATTTACGAAGGCTTTTTAAAATTTATCACGAATTATTGCTATATGCAAGAATGGTACGTAACCCATCAATTTCATCTGAGACGTACTCTCGGGGGCAGTTTGCCTATTTGGATGTAATTTTCACTGCTGTGTTACAAGAGTGGTAAATCTGCTTCGGAAGTTTTTTCGTCTTTACAAACTTTTGAAATGTGACAAACTGAAAGACATATTCTGCTTTCTTGAATAGTAAAACTTTACCTTTTCTTTTTAAATGAAAAAAAAGTCATCTGGCTCGTTTTCATATGAATGATCTCCTGCCAAAATATCATGACTAATCTGACACATTGCGCTGCATCGCTTCTCTGAGAAGCAGAAATGCTTGTATTTTATGCAGGCATTTAGGTTCCTGAAATCAACTCATGTCCTAAACAAATCCAGAAGGACTACAACGGTAGTGATTATTTTTATTACCCAATTCATGCAAGGTTATCCCCTCAAACATCCTATTAATGCACTAAAATACGTATAATAACTGAATTAATTGCCTGTAATCTCAGTATACTGGTTTGACTGCTTCGCTAACGCTAACTGGCGACACGCCTAATATGCTTTTCCTGCTATGGTGCGGTTTCTCAAGATTTCGCTCTTGAATGACCTTTGCAGCTGTCAACTGCACTTTTGAAACAAGGAACGAATGTGGCTGGTACCCGGAGAATATCGCAGACAGTGGTGACTGGGAGATCCTTTCTGGCAAGCCTTCCTCTGCGACACCTAGACCACACCACAGGACACGGTACGATTTATATTTGCTTTAATGGACGGAAGTACATATAGCCGATAAACCTCGTGCCGCTGGCTGCCTCAAGCAGACGCATATACGCTTCTCGCTACATATTTTTCTTTAAGTATGACCTGCTGTTGTGGTTGTGCCGAGGTGATGCGCCAGTGGTAAGGCAAAAGCGTTAACTGGCTCATGAGAAGCGGCACGTAACCTCCCGTCTGAACCCCAGCGTTGTCCCAGCGGCGGTGCTACCAAAACTCAGTGGTACAAAACCTCTAACTCGCAGCGCGTTCGCTGGGTGTGTACCAAATTTGGCATGCGAGGGTACGATATAACATGACTGATAGGTCACGACATCAACAATTCCGCGTACAGTCAACCACAAAAGTTTGCGGACCTCTCTAGCACGTGCCGAACTGGCTGTCCGCGCCACCTTGCGGTACGCCGCCTAGCAGCGGCCGGAGAGCTCCGCCGGTAATGAGGGGACTTGCTACTCGCTAGCATGTCAATTTTTCAGTGCTGCGCACCGCATTGCTCATTTGTTCTTTCCACGCACAGCTCTCGTCAGCGGTATAAGGACACCACATATCTGCCTTGATAACGGTACCACAAGCCGCCACACCCTGCATCGACCAGTGTGCCAATGAAGAGATACCAATTTCGCGAAAGGCTATCGAGATATAAACCCGGGACTACCAAAGCGCGCCCCGCGTTATAAAGAGAAAGGTGAAAATATTTGTGCACAGTTGGAAAACACGCAGGCCGTAGATTTAAGAAGGGATGCTTCTTGAACGCAGCGCTGCTGCCGATCGCAGGTGACGTTTCACAAGTGTTACGAAGAAGCTCTTGGCCACGCGCTCGCGTAGTCCGTAAACTTTTTTGGTTGACTTTACGTGCGATGTACGTCACCATTAATGGTAATCTAATCAGTGTACGCTTATGTCCGCATTCCTCGCCCACGGACATGCGAATATGAGGCACACGTGATTGAATGTTAACATTTGCAGTCGACGTCAATCGACGAACACCAAAAATAGACGCCGTAAGTAGAATTTTGTAACAAGTGCCTGAACGGTAGTCGTAAAAATGACAAAGGAAAACGACGAAGAACATTTGTGACACTGCGCAATGGCTTTCGCCGTCAAATCATCTCATCATGTAACTACAAAGAGAGAAGAAATAGTGAAGACGGTAAGACAGGCAGGTTAACCAGTTACAGACAACCAGTTTGCTACCCTACACATGTGAACGGGATGGGGGAGATTGAAAGATGAGGAGGAGAGAGGACAGAGAGGGGAAAAGATCGCATAGTACAGCACACACACACAGTGTCAGTCAGTGTCCGTCACTCTTGCGTGGTACGCTGCATCACTATCACAGGCCGCTTGTTCGAATCTGTTTCTTTCAAAAACCTAAGCAGTACCTTCGCCGCCCTAAGCTGCAATGTTTTCTGCCGACAACAACTACGAATGGCTTCATCAGACACTGATTCATCGTCAAGGCGCTCTAGAGCGAACGCCATGGATTGTCTCAGAAGATCATATTCAGGACAGTCGCACAGAATGTGTTGTAGCGTCTCCTCACTACGACATGCATCACAGAGAGCCTTGTGAATGCTACCTAATGCCATAAGCGATACAACAAAGTGGCCTCACTTTGGCGGAGTCCAGTCGGCGTAGAGAGGTGCATAAAAGAGAGGTGGTGTTGACAGTTGGCCCGATTGGTCTGGCTGCTTGGTGTGCACCATAGAGAAAGTGATTTCTTGTGCAAGCACTCGAAGTCTGCTGGTCTGCAGCACACGAAGTCTGCTGCGATAATGCTGCTCGGGCGGCTGCCCGAGCGGTATTATCGGCGCGTTCGTTCCCTGTGACGCCGCAGTGACTTGGCAGGCCTGTTCTAAAGCTAATCGTAATAGCTCTTGCTCGGACAACTATTGCACCGGACGAACGCTGGAGGTTTGTGGAGCCATCAGTATAAATCATCATCGCACGCAATCCCCGTAACCATATGTACACTGTCCCCATACCTCTCAAGCAAAAAAAAAAAAAAAAAAAAAAGCGGCGACAGTTGTTTCAGCACTGGTGACGACAGCTCAGATTTCTTCCTGTTTCCTGGTACGCCGAGATGAACTGTGGGTTGAATATGACAGCAAGGGGTCATCTATGGTTTAGATGAAGTGGTGAAGCCCTAGGGATGGTGGCCGTTACACTTGATGGTTGTTTAGATAACGATGTTTGGCACCTGTCTGAAGGCATTGGTCCAAGGTGGTGACAGTGGGCACGTGCGAAATGCCTGATGTGCGCTCACAGGACTTGCACCGTAATGCGAGATTGCATTGGATGGTTGCAAGCAATCGCAATAGTTTCCTGTGTTGACATAGAACTGGGCAAACTAAGGCAGAATGTGAGTGCTTCAGCTTGTGCTGCCTACAGAACACGAATATTTGTTTTGCAAGTGTTGCTCAGCACGGGTAGACTATACCTCATAAAACCGAGAAAGAGCGCTCTGTAGAGTTCCAGCATTGCGTCTACTGACATCCCCCATGCCTTTGCTGCCAAGAACTTGAACGACTGGGAAATTTCTGTCAGGCGCTGTTTCATGTAGGCCACGTGCAGGCTCCAACAGAGGTCTCTGTCAAAGATCATGCCATAAAACCAGTGGGTTATGATATAGGAAATTGTCCACCTGTTAATTGAGATGTGTAACGCGTCATTGGTTTGCGAGTGAATACAACTGGTGCACATTTTTCTGGTGATGTGCTGAGACCTTGTTTACTCAAGTAGCTCGCTGTCAAAGTTGCTGCTCTTTGAAACCATGTCCGTATTTGAGTACATGTGACTGCTGAAGTCCAGACACAGATGTCGTCTGCGTATATTGAAATTTTGATTGCAGTTGTCAAGTATCCAGCAAGCCCAACAGCAGCGAGGCGGAATAGCGTCGGGCTGAGAACTCCGCCTTGAGGAACGCCCCTGCAAGTATAGCGTCGCGTCGTTGGGCCATCGTTGGTTACCACAAATAATAATCTTGTAGGCGGGTAATTTTCAATCCACCCAAAAAGGTCGACCACCTAGGCAAACCGTTGAAACGGCACCTAGAATAGCCTCATGTAATATGTTAATGTATGCGCCTTTCACATCTAAGAACAAAGTTGCGGATAATTGCTTACGGGACCTTTCGTCCTGAACATACAAAACGAGATCAACTACATTATCGGTGGAAGAGCGGTAGCTGCAGAAACCAGCCACGGAGCTCGGATAACACTTGTAGTATTTAAGGTACCACTCCAGGCGGCCAAGTATAATTCGTTTCATTAGCTTTCCTACACAGTTGGCCAGCGCTATTGGGCAGTATGAGGCAAGTTCGTATGAGGATTCACCCTGCTTCAACAGAGGCACCAAATGGCTTACTTACCATTCGTCAGAAACTCACTTTGTAAAAACTCAACAATTCTCCCCTTGCGGATTTTCAGAGATTGCACAAGGCTCAGTACGATATACCATCGAGGCACGCAGATAAATAACGCCTGCAGAGAGCTAGTGCCACCTCGAGCTCATCCATTGTAAAAGGAAGGTCCATGCGGCAATCACGGGAATGGGGGACGTTACCTCGGGCTGAAGAATCTGGACGAGCCGCTTGGTTGGCGATCTTGCTCAAAATCTTCTGCGGCATCGATATCTTGCTGCCCTTAGAACAGCGCAAGTGCCTTAAATGAAAAACGCTGTTCCGGAAGGCAACACAGACCTTGCACCATTTTCCAAATGTGAGAAAGTAGCTTGGGGGGTATAGCATCTGGCAAAACGTTGTCTAACATCCCCATGCTAATTTATCAATTCGATGCTGCATCTTTTTTGCATATTCCTGGGAGTCCCAAGGTCGTGGATTGATTCTTTACGCCGATACATCGAAGTCATTCTAACTCTCGAGGGTTGCTCGAGGGTTCTTCCGGTATGAAGATGATTACGTGGGGCCAGCGCGCAGGCCTCGTCTTCATAGTTGCTGTACTCGCAGGAGTTGACGGGACGCACTGAAAATCTTTCTCTTCGCTCTCTTACTCCGGACGGGTATCAAGCGGTCGTCGGATGAGTCGTCTTCAGACATAGAGGATAGCTCGGTGTATTTCGGGTCACTAGAGGAGCCAACTCTCTTCCTTGCGGTTGACGGGCGTGATTAATTCTGGCCAGGCGGGCCTGTGGCATGCTCTGCATCCATGGCCACAGGACGGGGAGGCGAGACACCTCGAACACGCGAAGATTTCACCAAAAATTCACAGAGCACAGAACAAGCCTCCCACCAAGAAGACGCTTCGTCGTCATCCAGCACGTCACGAAATATACAAGTAATCTTAGCACCTTTGTACATGTGAGCTGTGTCAGCGTTCCAATTGTTTAGAATCCGCCAGGTCTGAATTCATATGACGATAAAATTTTCTCCAAAACACTCTTTGAAGTGCCAGGGAAGCCGTTAGCAAATAAGGTTACTGCTCTATAGAAGTGCGGCAAGTAGTACATCCATAATATAAATGCGGAAACAGGTTGTAGAAGTAGTAGGTAAGTGATTTTTGTGTAATAAAAATCATGTGCGAGGGTATTCAAGTTTTCTTCTTCATCAAGAAATCGAGACACCGATTTCGACATCTTCCTGTTGTTAGTGCTGTGTTACTACTGGTCATTTTGCTCATCGAAAAAATACATAGTGTGGTGCTTACATTCATGTATATTTTTTTCAGGGATGTACCTGGCTTTGAAGAACTTCCAAGATAAAAATGTCGTGGCGCACATGGTATCTGCAAAAGTGAATGCGACCGGCGCGCCTGGTCGCTGCTTTCGTATGTGGTACCACATGCGAGGGGATAGCAAAAGTCGGCTGACACTGCGGATATACAATGTCCCCGGTCCTGATTCAAACCTATGGACTAAAAGTGGGCATCAAGGGAACAGCTGGAATGAAGCAACCATAAACATTAAGGTCACCGATGCCCCGTTTCAGGTATTATAATGGTTTAGGGCAAATGTATTTTGCGTGTTTGCGTGCATTAAAATATATTTGTGCAATGTTCAAGTGAGAAACACTGTTATTTTTGACTCGGCTGAAAATAACAGCTGAAAGGTAATATATGGTACGTAAAATTTTTACAAAGCACATAAGTGCTCTTGCAAACGTTTAACGGTGATCTAGCTCTTAAAATTTCAATACAGGATTATGATTTCATAAACAGCCCTATCCACGCAGGAGCCGTGTTTTTATGGCGTCCTTGCTGAGGAAGAAGTTACGCAATACACCTAACGATGATCCTGAACATTAATGTCAATTTTCTTACCTCTATAGCTCCTGCTCGAAGGTGAACTTCCGGGTTACAGTCCAAGTTTTATTGGTGTTGATGACATCTCCTTTGACGAGCGACCGTGTCCGCTGACCCGTAAGTATTTTAGAACCTGTTTTCGCTCATCTTTATTTTGTCAGGAGAATGGAGTGGATAGCCTTTGCATACTTCTTTTTGATTGTGAAAAAGTGATGGACGCATTTCGTTATTGCAATACATCATGTCAGAAAATTCAAAGGTAATTATGACCTTGTAGTGTTTGCGTGCATTAAAATATACTTGTGCAATGTTCAAGTGAGAAGCACTCATTTTTTACTCGACTGAAAATAACTGCTGATAGCTAAAATATGGTGCGTAATATTTTTACAAAGCACATAAGTGCTCTTGCGAACGTTTAACGGTGACAAACACTTAAGCTACAGCTAATAAAACAGAGGTGCTCTGTCGTCATTTTCACCAACACTGACGAACATCATAGTACTGTCATTGCAGCGTAAACGAGATTTTTACTTATTTATTTATTATTTATTTATTTATTCGAAGTACCTGCAGCGCCCGAAAGCATTATTGCAGGGGGATGTGGGAAATACACAGGGTTACATATGTACAGAAAAAGGATAACTGCGCAAACGAGAGTAACACGAAAACAGAAAAAATGAGATGAGGAAGACTTATAAGTGCTGTAGTAGTGCTCTGAAACATGCTTCTGTGCGACAATCGGCGATTTCCGGCTGATGCTGATTCCATTGGGAAATTGTATGTGGAAAAAAGGGGTGTTGGAACACGTTCGTTCTACAAAAAAGATTTCTTATTTTTAAAGAGTGATCGCTTCTTTCAGATAAGAAATTCGGAGGTACACAATATCAAAAGCAATTACTTGCAGGATAATTCTTTGTACCTTTAAATGACATTATCTTTTGACTTGTACATATTTTATTGAAATAATCTTCCATAAGAAAATTTATTTTCTTTCACCGATCCCCTCTGGTTTTTTGTTTATCGATCTATCGGCCTCTTCTTCCTGTATTAAACAGGAGACAGTGCAATTGTAAAATAACCCGACCTCGGGCTCTTTTCAGCAAAAATGACAAGTTGGGTCGTTTGGTTGGGATTCATTGTCGAGTTTAAATCAAGCAAAAAAAAAAGCCATTGCGATAAACAGCAGACTGAAAAACATACAGCAGACAGTGAATGGACCAGACGAAGTGCTCATTTCCAGCAGAGGAGCAGCAGAAGTGTAGCAGGAACGTAGCAGGAGCAGGGGTGTAGGAGGAGTGTAGTAGGAGCTCATACTCCGTTTTGAAAAAGCCGACGCCCATGCGTCGGGCAGCGGATTTGTACATTTGCGCTGCCGTTTTCGATTAAACGCTTTGTTGGAAGTCACTACTTCGTCTCGTCCAGCCACCGTCTCCTGTGTGTTCTTCAGTGCGCGCTTTTCGCACTAGATCGGTAACAACAAGCCCACTCGCGCGCCCTAACTGACCAAAAAGAAGCACGGGCAATATGAAACACGACAACACGGCCCTTGCTCGTAATTAAATAATGCTTTAACAAAGAAAGGTCACACTACGTATGTGAACCGAGCCTGAAGGAAAAGCTATGACATGCGCAGGACATCGGAATGCTTTGAATGTATGGTAATAAGAGGAAATGTAATCCTGGCTGACATGTGTAGTGAAACTCCTTGCCGTAAAAAGTGACAGGCGTTCACTGATACACCCCTATCTATATTCTTTGTATTGTAAAGATTTGCATTTTCTATTGTCCATTTACCCGTGTGCTTGTTGATCGTCGTGTATTAAAAATGAAGAAAAAAAGAGTCCTACGAACACATGTATATTAAGTGGCGCTACTCAATTCAAGCTCTCGAAGAACAATGCCAACACAGAACTACGTTTGTCGAACGTACTCTCTACCGCATAACATGGGAATGGCACACTCAACCGAGCATAGACTATCTCTTGAAGGGGTCGCGCCGCATCATCTACTTTTGCATTGAGTCTAGTGCGACTGTTTCCCGAGTTTTAATACAACTGCTATCTTCATGAACGCTAGCCAATTTACAAGGGGTATAGAAGAGGCTAAGAGTGCAAAGAATAGTAATAAGAGATGCATTGATGAACAGTCTGGGCCTTCAGGAGAAAGAATTTAGTGGCATCTAGGAGACATGATTACGGTTATCGTTATTATGGTATCTTCAAGGTATCCCCAAGTGCTGCGCTTGCCGTGCTTGGCTTGTTTGCCATTTCGGTTGATAAATATACTTTTTTTTAACCGCAACATCAGTTGAGAATCAGCGCTGTCCTTGTTTTTCGCGCTGCTCTGTACTCTGCAGTGAAGGGGCAATTTAAACTGATCTGATTCTTCTCGAAGACAGTGCAACAGTATAGTAGGCGGATCCCAATAAATGGTGCGATATACAAAGAATGGATCGATAGCGGAGGCTGTCTACTCAAACGTGGTGATGTGGTATGCCGATCTTTAAATCAGTGCCCGATTTGTGTCCTTGCAATGTTGCTAATGGGGCTCTTAACTTGAGACGACACGATTGCACGCGCAATTGTGGAAATTATGACATTAGACTCAGTCACCTGCAGCGAGGAAACGTAGCTTCTTTCGCCCTTTTCTCCGTTTTTGGTACTCGTATACCACACAGTGAACGCAGAGAAGGGTGTCTCGCGAAGCTGTGACTCGGAGAAGGAAATAACGAAAAAAAAAATCAATTTACGGAACGTGGAGCGCTTGCGAACGACAAACAGTTTCTTGGCAGACAAACTCAACGGGAAGCCTCGGCGGTCGTAATGAACTTAGTAGGCCACGTGGGGCGTGATTTTACTATTCACGTTTTTTAAGAACTGCTAAAGCGTTAAGCGTGCATTACTCTGTTTAATACATTTCTGCAGACACGCCACCGCTTACAATGGTCACTGGGCACTTGCAAACTTTCAGATAGATCCGCAATTTATCGCTGCAACCACGGCTGAATGCCGAAAGCTACGTAATTTCTTGTTTTCATTTGAACAGGAGATATAGGACACTACATAGTTAAGAATAAAAAAAAAACACTTGCATCCATCATTCGTAGACATTAAAAATGTGAATGAACAAAGTTTCGCTAAACAACTTAGTCGGGCCATAATAGGAGGGCGAGAACACAAAGTAAAAAAGGAAGGATGAGAGCACAAAGCACAAGAAGGGCGGTCAGTTAGACGCGCACATGACTTGCTCTCCCATGCAGAGGGAACGCACAGACTGTTGTATACATTTTTCTTTAGCGTACATTTTCAAATTTATGTACACATTCGTTCACCGAAACGCGCCGTCTCATATGCACAATAAATCACGCCTACGTATATTCGAGCAACATATAAATTAACTTTCAAAAAGTATACTAGCTGTAGGCATCACCTGCGAGCTTGATAAAATTCGTTCCAACTCCAGAGAATGTTTAATTATGTGGAATAATGAGTTCGTCCTCCAATATTTTCGACGTAGTCACCTGCAACTTTGAAGAGGGACCATGTGACTGGACATTAAACGGCTGGGTGTTGGACAAGGGTCACGATTTCAAGGTCGTTCCACATGATCACACTACTGGCACAAGCACAGGTGAGCAGTTTCAACTATATTGCTAGATGTCACGTCAGTGCGTTACTTGACAGAGCACCTTAACTACTGCGTAAAAAGCATCCGCCTTAGTTCTGACTCAGTTCATACTTAACCTTTGACAATGTTCGTGGTCGAGCCGGTTATGTGGGGTGAAACAAAGAGGGCTTGGGATAGTGTCTTCTGGGTTTGATTGCATCCCGACTGTGGTTGCTTTGTATTTAAAACATACTGCACTGCAGCGCAAAAAGAAGTAAATAAATGGGAATACATGGACAGAACCACAAATGTTCTTAATAAGAAAGTGATCCTCGTCGACACATATTAGAAGTCTTAATGGCACGGTCAATAAGAAATTTGGAGAGTGATTTATGTCTCTACGTTTTCTTCTCGTAGGCAACTTTGCTAGGCTTGATGGGTCCAGTGGCCGCTTAGTCAGCGCTCAGCACGATCTGAGTTTGCCGGAGCGGAGGTGCTTTCGCTTTTGGCACTTCTTCACGGGGCAACGCGAAATGACTCTCAGCGTATATAAGCATGTAGCCACCCCAGATGAGTCTCGAGTGCTCGTGTGGAGCATCAACGGAGAAGACCGACTTCCGAACCAGTGGTCGTCTGGATCAGTGAACATAGCCGTCAACGATACCTCATTAATGGTAAGAAGCGAGGAACACGACCTAGAAAAATGTGCACGTGTCACAGCGAGAATCAGGATGTCCCTCCCGGGCCTCAATAATTTTTATCTCTACATCCAGGCCTATAAAATGCTTGAGGTAGTATACTGTTGTCTATCCGGGCCTCACTTTCGAATTTTCTATTTCTTAAAGCAAAGAACAGAAACAGAAGCATCCTGCGTTTTGAAATCTCCTCTGGATGCTGCAAATACCCAACGCTCTTTGGATATTCTCATTGGCTGCCTTTGAGAACATCTCCAAAAGCAAGTATATATAACATGTTGTAATTTCGTGACTGTCCCGGATAGGTGGATAAGTATGAAAAAGGCAGGTACAAGTTGTATCCTATTTTCATGAAAGTACGGATTAGAGGTACAAACCTTTTTTGTGGCGCAACGCATTTGAAAGTTTTTAAAAGCTTTCTTTACTAACAAGCTGGCAAACTGCATGTAACGCAATGAATATTTTGTGAAAGAAACTTGAAGACGAGCATATATCCGGATATCTTCCATATACTTAGTTGCAGCATTACCATCTAAATCAACTTAATTGTCTTGAACAGTCACAATACTTGATTTGAAAACCGCGGAATGTTCGCTGATTTTACACTTTGAAGAAAGTCTGAGACTTGTTAGCCTCAATACCGCGACACTCGCTGTACGACACCACGTCTTCATCACTACGTTTCATACTTGTTCGCTGCTCGCTATGCATTTGCTGCTTCAGCGGCTGGAGTTGGAGGGCAGAAACCCACTGGGAAATCACAGCGCGCTAGCAGTCGACGACCTGCTCTTGTCTGGTTGGGAATGCCCTAGACCTGGCTGCTGCAGTTTCGAGGACGACCTCTGCAATTGGAAGAACGTTGGCGGTGTCAAGAATCTCACCTGGGAACGGTGGTCGGGCCCCACACCAGACCGCAGCGGCCCCGCGGCTGACCACACTGTGGGCTCAAGACATGGTATGCATCCACATGCTCTATCCCATGCATAGCTGCAACGGCTTAGTACTCACTCTTTAAATTCGTCTGCACATTCACAACGACGTTCATCAATAGCAAAAGCTATATATATATATATATATATATATATATATATATATATATATATATATATATATATATATATATATATATATATATATATATATATATATATATATATATATATATAGGCGGTCATGATGGCGAGGAGTGGCCGTTGGCGTGATGCAAAGTCAAGTAGATCCTCCTTCGAACAGTAATAACGGAAGATTTATTTCATTCATCGTTTCGACCGGAGTCCGGTCTTCTTCAGGCATAGGTTATGTATATATATAGAAGGAGTTCAATGGCCCTTTAACTTTGTTCTCGAAGGTAAAAGTTACTGTGACTGTCCTTTCTACACTATATACAAGCTGATTACGAAATTGCACCAATGACACAGATTGCTCTTTAGCTTACTTAATGCGTGACTTCCCATCGTGCCCTTTATCTGGGGCCCGTTCATTGAACCGCTTGCATTAAATTAAGCGATTGTGATTTTGCACGAGAGAGCATCCTAGGACAGTAGTATCGTGGCTATGCCTTTCACAAAGACACGAAAGCCACGGAACCAGTTTACTAACCTGGCCTTTCCATCTCGAAGTGATGAAGTGGTCAGTAAATTTACTCCATGAGCAGAATTAGTGTCAAAACGCCATCAAGTTGCACCAAGTACGAATTGCAAGTTTCATCTTAGTGTGGCGTGAAATAATTGACGCGAAAAAGAAATGACACGGAAATTGACAAATCTGCGTGGTGATCCATTTTTTTTTTCATGCGCATGCATCCTTCCAGCGCTCTGCTTTAAGTAGCCATCTGTGTGCATATACTGTCTACATTTTCTCCTTTTTAATTACACCTTGAAGCCGGCATCATCATTGTTGCCATATTGCCGGCATCATCATTGTTGAGAAAGGTCAATTATGTCTATTCATTATAAGATCGGATCCAATGCATCTGCGTTATCCATGCACATTGCGCCAGGACAGTGCATCTAAGCATTGCGGTGGTTATGGTGTTCGGCTGCTGACCACTAAGACACGGGTGCGATCTCGGCCATGGCGGTCGCATTTATGATGGCGACTGAAATGCTAGAGGCTCATGTATTAGATTTCAACTTCGAGAGCCCCAGGTGCGCGTTAGAAATTTTTGGACGGCGTGTTTCAAAATGATATCATGGTTTTGGCGCACAAAACCACAGCAATTATAGTAATGGATCCAAGCAAGCGTAGACGCCTGGGTTTTAACAAAGAATGCTGTATTTGAATTGGAAGTGGTTCGAAATGTGCCTCGATAGTCAAAGAGTAAAGAATAAAAAGGTACGACTTCGAAATCACTGCCATATAAAAATATGTTCCTCAGCTTGAATAAGTTACGGTTATATACGGTCCAACGCAGTGTTCATAGTTGAATTCTCTTTCTTAAGTAATGAATGGTTCAATGCGCCCAGTTTTACGACGTTAACAAACAGCGACATTATGTTCCCTGCTCAGTACCTCCGATTCACTTCCAAATAGGTGTTGTCATGAACATTATAAAAAAAAGAAGACTGGAAGGTTAAAAATCACGTAAGAACGTGAAGCTTAGAGTTGCACGATGTAGCTGTGATATCGGAGAATAGGCTTAGTATACGAGCGAGCAATTTAACCGTAAGGGGTAATTACGAAAAATTCATTATACGTAGGTAGCTGCGCACCGCATTGGATATACGAGTATGAACCAGTGATACTGGCGAAAGAAAGAAAGAAAGAAAAAGAAAGCACGGGGGGCCTATACTCACATTGAATATGTGGATATGAGCTATAGTCCACCTAAACCTAACGTAAAGCCGGCCCCAGTGGCAACCAATGTGCACCAAACGCTAGCGCCTAGCACTGTTCAACACACTTAAAAGAACATCATGGTCGAGTTGGGAGTTTTTTCTTTAATGCTTAACATGGTAATCCTCTCACAGGTTATTTCCTCTTACTGGATGCCATATCTGCCAGAAGAAATCGTGTGGGTATCATTGAAAGTGAGCTGCTCCACTACTCTCCAAAAAGCTGCCTCCAGTTCTATTACTACGTGGATCCAGAAGGTATGTGTTATTAAAAATCCATCACCAGAATATGGAACCTAGAAAAGCATAATTTGTTTCCATTATGGCGCTTTTTTAATAAGGCGACTATTAACCTCCCTATTTTTTTCGGCTTTATTCTGAACAGGGACGCAAGCACGCCTTTCGGTCGAGTATGCGCGGCGTGGAAAACCGTTTCGCCACGTTGAAGTATTGGCCAAAGAAAGAGCTGCGGAATGGAAACTTTTCCGAAATGCTCAAAGGCGCTTGCCCGGGTCGTACAATGTGAGTTTGCACGTTGCTTATAGACATATTGTGGTCTTGGAGTGATTCCGATTGCATGTTGCAAAAGCAGAAAAAAATATGCTATGTGATTTTTGTTGAGCCAAAGTATGCAGACTGGAAATTCTGCGATAAGGCTGACTTTCCACTCTGCCTATGAATGGAAGCTTGGATCGCGGACTACTGTCCAAACTTGTAATTAAGATCTTCCCACTGCGTGCGCCAGTGTAATTTTGCGCATTTGAAATAAGTGAATAAATTCAGAATTTACGGCGAGTTTATAACCCAGCATGGAGGGAACAACGTTTAGGGCGAATCTTTCAACACCAATACGTATCTCGACCTGCGGCAGCTCTTGGGAATATGGCTGTATAGGTCTCCGTACTTATGGGCTCCTAAGATGCTTCCATAGTATCACTAGACCACTGAAATGGGTTTATTGCGATAGCAATATATGGACAGTCTCGACGGGTTTTAGCCGTCGCCGTCATGTCCATTACAAAGTCCAAATTGATAACCCCCACGCATCGTACTTTCTACCCGCGGGTAAAAGCACGCGAGCGGGGGCGACGAACACGGCTGAAGCAGAGATCATACGAGTTCAACTCATCTCAGTCGCTCGGACGGTGCATGCGATAACATCACCCCGCTCGGCCGGCCTGCGTCGAAGTGGAAAGGAAGCTCCGCGCCCGTCTTTAAGTGTGTATCCACACGACACGGACGACTGCTGCGGATATCTTCTTCCGCGAACGATCGTTCCGCCGCCCGTCCGGCTTCGAAGCGCATCCACCACGACGGTACGAAGCGAAGCAGACGGAAGCTCGCCGGAGAAAATAAACATGGCGGGCACTTGTCTGAAGCGAGAGCCTTGCCCGCTTGGAATCTTTAAACTCTTCGTCGCGCATTGCGCGGGGCGTTAGCCCAAACTGACGCTTGTATTATGCGAGTAGGTTTGTGGTCCGAAAGCTTCGCCAGCAACGTATACGACGAGTCGGCACCGTTTCCGAGAACCGTACTATTTTGTCAAAGCTGTAGCTTAGCGGTAGCCTGTATTGGCAGAACATGAGCTTCGGTGAGCTACGGTAGCCCGAGGCAACCCAAATCTCAGAGGCCATAATAGTGTACGAATGTTTGCTTGTTTCTTTTCTCTATATATGCCGCGAACCGTATGAAGGCGATAACATAATTCATTGTTAGCAAATTATCGGAGGAGTTTTATGTTCGTCGTTGTGAGCAAAGGTATTTTAAGTTCAAACCAAAAAACGAGAAAAATAAAGTAGTGCTTGTTGCCAGACCGTACAATGACACTCTCGGCTAAATCTGCTGTGTTAGGCCGCGCGAATCCAATGCGAAAAAGAGCCTTGGCATGTTCTGTCCGCGAGGTCCGCGGGCCGCGGCACGGACGGGCACAAAAACCGTGACGTCGGGTCACGTGATGCGCCGTCCGCCGCGGGAAAAGACGGAGTTAGGTCCGTCGTGTGGATACACGCTAACGAACACGAAAAGCCGCGAGGGTAGGAGGTTGGGGGGGGGGTGGTTTCGCTCGAGCAGCAACCCATCAGAAGTGCTGCATATTGCCTTGATCACCTGCTCCGTTCCAGGCGCCTCACATACAGTAGCAACATCGCCAATGCCCTCGCCACATAGCGCTCACGCGAATGCGTCTATGGGGATGGTGCACAAGGGCAGGCGGCTCCACCATCGCCCCCTACGTTCAGCGCCATTGCGGGCGCTCCCACGTCGTTGGGGTGATAAGGCTCCCTCCCGCACCGCGTGCGTGCCTGCTTGTGCGGGCGTGGCGTCGTCTGCATGCGTTCCGCCGCAGCTTCTTACTGGTTTTAAGACCGCAGAAGGTTTGAAAAATTTCTTCCGTATGGCTAATGTTGGTAAAGGAAAACTTTTATGCGAGGCAGGCCATGTGGGTCAAGTTAAAGAAACTGTGTCTGCGGACGGAAGCGTGGTGAGCGGCCGATGTGTTTCCCAAACGCGGGAGACAAAATACTCCAAAAAATACTCCAAAAGTTCTAACATTGCCAGGCTGAAAAGCAAAAGTGATTTTTATTGTGATCCTTGTTAATTTGTAATTATTCGTTATCGGTACGTATACACTATTATCCATATATTAGTCCCATAAAAGGCTCCACAATAAAGCAGTGAAAGTCTGTAGCTGTATCCATCACGTGTGAGCATAGTGCTGTGTACGCGTGTTGGAAAGAGAAGCTGTGAAGCCACGGACTGCAAGACGTGATCTGTTTATTTCCGTTAATCGTACTTATACTAAGTGAGGAAACGCGGGGCCAGTGGCAGAAAGCGTCGACAACGTACGTCCATTTATTTATTTCTAAATAATGAAGGCTGAACTAAGCAATGCGGTTCTAACTCGTTTTGAAAGATTCTGTTAGGAACCAAAAAGAAAGAAAGAAAGAAGGAGAAACACGACTGGAAAGAAAACAGCAAGACGCCTTTCAGTGGCTTTTGTTATCCGCGGTGCCTCAACTCCTCCGTGCGGCGTCTAGGCCGGCATGCGCATGCAAGAGGCACATAGTCCTTTTTTAACGAGCTTTTCTTCTTTCTTTCCTTCATTTTTCTTTTCTTTTTTCTTTTTTTTCCAAGAGGCACTCCAGTAGATTGACGGCGAACCTTGTTCTGGTCTGAGTACCAACGAAAGGAAAGACAAAACCATTCAAGTGCGTGACGGGGCTCTAGGAAAAAAAAAGAGGAAAAGGGCAGCGGAGAAAAGGGCAACGTGCGCACAAACTCCCTCCCATTGACAACCCACCTTTCACGTACTCCACGCAGAACGCCGGAGGACAAAATGCCCGTTACATTGCAAACTAGCAACAGATGTCGTCTGCTGAGTAGAGAGCGTCGACGGAACGCGCGCGCAAGCGACCGCGCTTCTCCTTCAGCATTGAGCTTTTTGGAAGCTATAAGTATTTGTCCCTGGTGATCTGATATAAATATTGTTACGGCCGAGGACACAACAAATCTTGTTTCTGAACACCGAGCCGTAGTACGACGACCTTTGGAAGAAAAAAAAAAACCCGCAGGGAAACGCGAATAACTCGGTTCTAAAGCTACCGCCAGCCCTGCGACCGGAGCTTCTCTCAGCTCAAGAACGAGCGTGCCGCCGCGATCGGCGCTCCCGTCGGCGGAGACTTACAAGTGCACCATCCCCATACATGGATAGCAACAAGCAGCTGTGGATTGGTTTTTGTATATAGGCAACGGTGCGGAGTATCCTGAAACGACGGCCGTTTTTCCTCCAGCTTTAAGAGCTTCGCTGTTTCAAAACATATGTAGAGATTAACACAGGTCGTGCAGATCATGTCAACATGCAGCACGTTGTAATAAAGGCAGGCGACGTTCGCTGTCCACCGTAAGTTAAAAAATGCGGCAGTAAATTGTGACAGTGCATCCTGTTCTTCCTGTTTCTTTTAGGGGCGAAGCTCCTTATGGCGTCACCCGTTCGTCCCCGTTATCGTTTGTTTGTAACCACCGCTCGCTGAGTCTACAATCCGGCCATAGATGGCGCTACTTGTACTATATAACGAATGCATATACGCTGAGAAATGCAAAATCGCCCCACAGTAGAGGGCGTTTTGTAGCAAAAGATAATAATAAAAGGTGAGTTTTATGAACACAGGATTTACGTCACACGTAGGGAAGGAGAGAGAGACGACCGCGCCACTGCGATCGCGTGTTCTTCGGCGGCGTTTTGGCGCGCGCGCCAACAGAGGCTCGTCGACGGAGGATGGACAAGGCTGCCGAGCGGCGTGCGCGCAGGGCGGCGGCGGCTCGCGCTCGAAGAAGCGACCCCGCCGTGCGGGCGCGGGAGGCCGAAGCTAGCCGTGATTCTGCGCGGCGGCGCCGCGAGGACCCTGCAGTACGAGCGCGGGAGGCCGAAGCTAGCCGTGATTCTGCGCGGCGGCGCCGCAAGGACCCTGCAGTACGAGCGCGAGTGGCCGAATTGTTTCAAAATGACACGTTACTCACGAGTTTCATTGAGGTGTGTGGCGAGGTATCTTTAATACATAAGAGCTTCGCCCACCCTCCATCATTCACCCCGTGGATATGCTGTCATTTTTTTATTTAAAAGGAAAGTAATCATAAGGTGTGTCAAGTATTACGAACGAGATTAGGTCAAAATTAAAATAAAAAAAACATACCCGTGACGACATAAGGAAAAAAAACAATTAAATCAGTCGTTGCATGTCCTTTTCACGAGCCATGGGCAAGCGCGGTTGAAAGTGTCTAGGTCTGGTTTGTGTCTGTCTTTGACGATGCGCATACTTCGAAACCTTGTAGTTCACACTTTGCGCACAAGCGTGAAATGTTTATTTCACAAGCAATAAATTCCGTTTACAAGCCAGCGCTCTTCGCCTCTGTCGCGTTTTCCTGTTAGTACAGGCGCTGCAAAGTTTGAGGACGCTTAAGCTTCGCCTTTTCAGAGTGCAACACTGTAGCACCAAATTATTCAAACGTTTTTCGTAACGTAGTTATGTTTTCTCTTGCATTCGTATTACAGTGCGGCCTATCATGTGTTTACATTTTAGTTAAGTTGTAGTTTACAATTTCTGTCGCGGATTTTTCTTTAAGCAACTCAATTTTGTTCACTAAAGCACCTGCCCCTTGGCGGAGGGTTTGCGTATAGTCGGTTGATCCTGCCGGGAGACGGTGGTTTTTCGAGATGATTATTTCCGCCGTGGACGCCTACGCCGACACTTGATTTTCTGCGACGCTAGCGGCTAGCTCCTCAACGCTGTCGCGCTAAAGCTTTCATTGTAAATTACTACCAAGTCGCCCAAGCTACAACCTTAATGTGTAGTTACATTTGAAACACGCATATAACGCTCACATGGCTGAGGAAGGAATCTGCGCTAGCGATGGTTGCACGACTGTGGTAGCTTCACATGGAGAAAATTATCGAAATGCGTCAACTCGAATGTGCTTTTGCTTGTGAATCAAGCGCAAGCTCTGGTGACCCCTGCCAAAGACCACAATGAACCTTCCTTAAAGGGGCCCTTTAAAACTTCTCTCGCACCCGTTTTCATGTGCATGTTGCGTAGACTGGAGGCTGGACAGACAAATGCTACAAGAATGACAGCGATACGAGCAGGCAGTGAGAAGTTATTAGCAGACAAAGTTCAAAATACAAGCACAAAAAAATGCCGATCCTCAACTCAAGTTTCACGGACACAGGTGACCGCATTTCACTCTCCATGTGCGATATGGCACGCAGCTAATGGAATTGGCTTGAAGTGCCTATGTAGGGGAAGTTTGTACGCCAGGGGAAGTTTGTATGCCTGTTGGCTCCAGTGTAGTGATGACGCCGTTGCCATGCCAACAAACAACGTGGGGCGTAAGCGTGCCGCACTGTCAGTTATGGGCTTTTCTGACCGTTCCGACTCGTCAAAGTTAAAACGACACTCCAAGGGAAGTGCCATCGTCTCTGAACTCGCCGTTACGACCACAGAGAGGGGCCAGCTACCATACGGCATACGGCCACACTGGAGTCTAAGGTTTGACGAAAACTCGTCTCGCGAGGAATGAACATGGTAAAAAGGAAACGTACACTCGGCAAATGAAAAACACAAATTTTTCATTTGGCGAGTGTACGTTTCCTTTTTACCACGGCCATATTGCGCAACGTTTCTTCACGGGACCTAAAGGAGCGGCTGCGTAAAAGGGAGAATAGGGAATTTTAGCGTGTCCGGTCAACGCCAACGCCGGTAAACCCCAATACGCAAATCACTTTGCATAGAGCGGAATACCGGGTGTAAACAGCGCATGCGCAAGCATGGCCGACCACCCGGAGCATATGACGTCCGATTCGAATGTTTCGAGGGGTCGTCGCGCGCCCTGTAGCCCTCTAGTTGCTAAATGACGGTTGTACTTTGTATCATGAAGCTTTGTATCACGAGACGGTGTCGAGCAACTCGACACCGTTTCTGAGCACGACACTCAAATTGCCGACGCTGTGAGCTTAGCGAGTAGCTACCAGAATTTCGCTGATGCGCTCGTTCTCTTTATCATTGATACCTGGCTCTACTTGACTGACAAACAACGCTATACGCTACGCGGTATCCGGTAGGCCTTTGCGTAAACCGGTGTACTGGACACGCTAAAATTCCCTAATAGCACAGCGCACAATACAACGCACTTTAACAGAAAGCCAAAGTTCAGCGCTTCAGCGAGTCGCGAACGCACGCAAGAGATGAAGGAAACAGGGACTCCTTTCGTATGGACATACGACTCGTGTAAGCAAAAGGCAAGAGGCGGAACAAATGACAGCGCCTCTATCGCGTTTTATAACTGTGGTGATCTTTCCACCATGACTGCGCTCTTTTTGGAGTTCAATAAAAGCCGACGCAAGAGAAAAAAATCCACGTATATCCACGGAGTGAATGATGATGAGTGGGCGAAGCTCCGGAGGTGCCGTAGATTCGTAGATCGTGCCGAGTTCCGGATTAATTTAGGTAACGCGCACGCTACGAATCCTTATGGTTCAACTACGCACAAGTGAAATCTCCCATCGGCACTTCATTGCAAGTCAAGATCCAGTGCCTATATATATATATATATATATATATATATATATATATATATATATATATATATATATATATATATATATGGGTGGCCGGTGAACGGTTCTCCAGCGCGAGCAGTCGGTATTTTTCAATCAAGAAACTCGCTAGAAGACGCTGCCTGCGTTAACGTTGTCTCTCGCGGGTGAGGGCGCGGTCTTCTTTGCGAGCTGGTAGCGCGTTCATCGAAGAAAGAGCGTTTCTATAGTAAACGCGCGCCTTTCTCTCTGTGTGTCTCTCTCTTACAAGACAGCAGATGGAAGAGTGGGAGAGCTCGCGCGCCGGGAGGCACGCGCCGAGGGCGAGCGCGAGATGGCTACATACATACTACTACATACATACTACTACAGAGGAGGGAACGACCCACACCCTAAGGAGCTTCGCCCCTAAAACAAAACCGAGTATCACTTGTTCTAACGTTATAGTACTTTCATCCAATCACAGGCTCGCGCACTAGATCGTCATTTCCGCCACAAATAGTTCTGGCGAGTGCCACTACACGCTGATGCGGTCGGCAGCGATGGGATGATTTTATTGAACGATTAAAATATTAAATAAACTGATATGGGTGGTTTGACGCCTGCCAAACATATCCCTACGACCCGTAAATAAAAAGTGCATGCGAGAAAAGTATTAGAGGGCCGCTTTAAGGGCCACAACAGCCACATTCTTGCAACACAGCCTTTCAGCACAAGGTCAACTAGACAGTACATTCATGGGCCAATCATCATCATCATCATCATCATCATCATCATCTCAGCAGCAGCAGCAGCCTGTATGCGCCCACTGCAGGGCAAAGGCCTCTCCCATAATCTCCAATTATTCCGGTCCTGTGCAAGCTGCGGAAAATTTATCCCCGCAAACTTCTTGATCTCATCTGCCCACCTATCCTTATGCCGTCCCCTGCCACGCTTGCCTTCTCTAGGCATCCACTCTCGTTACCCTTAATGGCCAACGGTTGTCTTGCCCTCGCATTACATGCGCCGCCCACGTCCATTTCTTCTTAATTTCTACTAATATGTCCTTAACACGCGTTTGTTCCCTAGCCCACTTTGCTCTCTTCTTGTCGCTTAACGTTACACTTATCATTTTCCGTTCCATTGCTCGCTGCTTCGTCCTCAATTTCAGTTGAAACCTTTTTGTAAGCCTCCAAGTTTCTGCCCCGTCGGTAAGTACCGGTAAGATGCAGCTGTTATACACTTTCCTCTTGAGGGACAGTTGTAAGCTGCCATTCGTTATCTGAGAATGCCTGCAGAATGCACTCCACCCCATTCTTAACCTCCTAATTATCCCAGCCTCATGTTTTGATCAGGAATGACTACTGGGCTTTAGTATATGTATTCGCTTACCACATGCAGTACCTCGCCACCTATCTCAAACCGCTGTGCTCGCCCTAGGCTATTGAAAAATACTTTAGTTTTCTGCATATTAATTTTCAGGCCTACCAATCTACTTTGACGAGGATGGGGACGCAGGCTTGTTGGTTGGTCATTCTGGTTCGAGCTGAGCGCACAAAAGGGACTCGGGTAAAAGGAAGACGTACACACACTGGCGCGAGTGTGTGTACGTATCTTCTTTTTGTTCGTGTCCCTTATACGCGCCCAACTAGTGCTAGTTCTATTTTGCATGTTTAGGTCAGTAATCATGCTTTGTAATTCATCTCCCGAGTTACTTAGCAAGGTAGTGTCATCAGCAAATATGAGGTTACTGAGGTATTCTCCATGAATCCTTACGCCCACCTGTTCCGAATCCAATGTTCTAAACAGCTCTTGTAAACATGTTGTGAATAACATGGGAGAGATTGTCTTTTTTTTTCTAACGCCCTTCCTTATAGGCATTTTACTGCTCTCCTTATGGAGGGCTATGGTGGCTGTAGAGCCGCTGTAGATATATTCCAGTATTCTTACGTAATGCTCGTCTACGCCCTGATTCCCCAATGTCTGCATGACTGCTGAGTTCTGGACCAAGTCAAATGGTTTGTCGTAATCTATAAAGGCTATATATAGGGGTTGAGTATTCTCCGTGCACATCCCTGCCACCTAACTGTCCGTGTGAATATGTTCTATATTGGATAGCCTTCAGGAAACCCCGCTATTTCATTAGGTTGACTGAAAACTAAGGTGGCACAAATTCTGTGCGACGACTGACACTGAGCTGAGTGGAGGAGGAGGAGAAATAAACCTTACTTTTTAGGCGGCATATTTGTGAGACTTAGGCATCTATGCCTAGATGTCGGCCTCGAGCCCTTGGGCCCTGGCGGCACCTTCGGCCTGCTGGATTGCCTTTAGTTGGTCTTCCGGTGCAGAGCTGAGCAGCTGATTGGCCTGCACATTTTCTCATAATAATAATAATAATAATAATAATAATAATAATAATAATAATAATAATAATAATAATAATAATAATAATAATAATAATAATAATAATAATAATAATAATGACTAACCGGAGCCTTTATTTCTCTTGGCCCATTTAATAAAATGTGACCTTTATTTTATCCTTGAATTGCAGATTCGCATTTCCGGCTACCCAGGAAGTGATCAAGCATTTGACATCGCTATTGACGACATCGAAGTGTTCGACCATGAGTGCGTTAAAAATATTCCACAGCGCGACTCCTCAGGTGAGTTTGCATCGTCACATTACAACATTGTACAGAAGCGATACGAGCTAGTTTTCGGTACTTTCGAAAGCAGATTATTTCGTGGCTGCTAGAATACGGTGCTAGTATAGGTATCAAGCTGTTCTTAGCGCTCGCAGCGTCTAAATCAGACAGAATTTTGCCTCCTGGGAACTTACGGGCTACATTCGCTTTACAGGCGGTCGGTTTATTAAACGGGCCTGCATTCAGTACTTTTTAACCTTATTTCTTGTAGAGGAATCCCGCAACTCGACCACGTGGGACTGCGACTTCAACATGAATTTGTGTTCTTGGAACCAGTCGGACGCCACGTGGCTCATTCAGTCTGGCCGAACAGCAATATTGAAAAGAAACGGCCCACACGTCGATTCAAAGCTCCGTTCGCCAGAAGGTATAAGTTTGCCTTTGCAGCTTACCTTTTTCAGAGCTTTTCACCGAACCATTGCTTCATTGTTCAGCAACATTACCCTGCTCATCTGCGCTATATTATTTAAGTTGAACTGAAATTACGAAGATAATAACTAAAATTTAGATATCTTTAGACAGAGCTTGTATTTACGGTGGGAGTCCGCTTCAACTGCTATTCCATGTGTTCTGAAAATGGCGCCATAAGCCCGAAGCTACGAACCCTGTACTGCGTCATCAGGTGATTTTGTGCGTGGAGGCGCGTGATGTTGTGCGGAAGAAAAAAGGACATATACAAAACAAAGGCGCACACCCGTTCACTGGCGGCGGCGCTGTATCATGGTCAAAACCCTTGCAGGCCGCGTGTCATTAAACGTCATGGCTCATTCCTTAAGTCCCGTGAGACTCCAGTGCTGCCTACAGCGTGCCGACTAACTCATTTCGGTGAGTTTGTACATGGGAAGATCGCGTTTTGGAAACGACCATGAACCAGCTTCTTCATAGCAAACTTTTTTATAGGCGCATGCAGAAAGCACATTAGCGTGCGCTGACGTGTGCCGTTATCTGATGAGATGTATAGGCGGCTGGGGCTCCAGCCGAAGAGATGGAAAATGCTTCTTCAGTGTGAGCAAGCCGGCTGTATCTGGCGAAGCAACCAGTCTACTGGCCTCTGAAAGGGTGTAGGGGTATTTAAGGACGTTACTGAAAGGCCGTATTGGCCGATGGTATGTCCTACTTACTCAGCGTACACTTATGTAACCGCCTTCAGCGACGGCCGACTGTCAGAACGTTGCTGCGGATGTTTGGAAGGGAAGAGCTGCAGCACCACATTGTCCACGCAACGACAGCATCCCCCTTTAAAAAAATATTAAATTACATTGAATGTCGTTCTTAAGTCAATAACTTAAAAACTTCTCACTATTGTATTTTTCTTGAGATTCAATGCCCTTTTTAGCACAGCTTCCTTGAGTCTAGTAGATGTGTGGCTGCTTTATTTATTTTACTAGATTACAGAGGTATAACTTTCGACAATCCTGCCTCCTTTTGCCCTAGGCAGCTGGGATGTTTGTAAGACTTACCTTATAGCGCATGCGATGACTATATATAGCGTAAAACTGTTTCTTAATCCCAAACAGTTTGGAATTGTTGGAAGTGCTGCCCGGTTAGGCTGTTAAGAACGCGTATATCCACAATTCATGTTTCGAGAAAACACACCATCATATAACTTTGTTTGCCTCTTTTGTCTATAAAAAGACTGCCGAGAGCACATTCTTCTTTTGCTCTTGTGGCATCCACTACGCCTGTAATCCAACGTTCTGGTACTGCTTCAAGCTACGGGCGTAGAGAACACAAGGCCTAATGCATCGTTAATGGAACACACAGTGCAACGGCGCACTACGTCTGCTCATGGGTATGCCTTATCTTGAGCCAAAGATAGAAAACAAATACAAAACAAAACAAAAGGAAGCTGTGGGCAGCTTGTGCCAGTGGTGCAAGGCTGGACTAATAGGGGAGCTTGTGGCCAACCCAGTTTGTTCCGGCTTCTATAAGCTCGGCTAAGTCATGTGATTTGTCACGTGCCCCGCCACGGCGTCTAGTGACTGACACTCGGCTGCTGATCGGAATGTCGCGGGATTGAATGCTGGCCGCGGCGGCTGCATTTCGATGGAGGCGAAATTTTGAGGCCCGTGTACTGTGCGATTTCAGTACACGTGAAAAGACCACCGGGGGTCGAAATTTTCGGAGCCCTCCACGACAGCGTCTCTCATAATCATATCGTGGTTTTGGGATGTCAAACTCATGAATTCAATCAATAAATCATTTCTCACGTGACTAGCTGTTACATTAATTTAGCGGGGAGAACTCACATGGCTACCCGTTACATGGTTTTGGCGGGAACGTATGACATGACTAGATGGACCTCATCTTACATAATGTTGGTCAGGTGTCTGGGTTCAAATGGGCTCGGCGGGAAATGTCCTGTTGTGACGTCGCCTTAAGTGGTTTTGCGGGAACATGTCACGTGACTAGCTATGACGTCGTGTTACATGATTTGGGTCATGTGACTACCTGTGACGTCATCTTACGCGGTCACACCAGCTGTAACTAAGCTATCCTAAATGAGCGCAGCTGTGCCAGATGGTTGCTAGGACGACGCAGCTGGAGCGGAACTGTCTGACTGCACTGCCTCCAGGATCGGCGCACAATTTTCTGTCGGCGAGAAACGGCATAACGAAAAGCTTAACAGCTCCGCTGTAGAAAAGAAAACTTACTTCTATGTCGCTGCGCCGTCGTATTCAACATGCCACTGCACGGCGATCGCGCTTTCCTCGGGTCATCACTTAACCGTTGATATCGTCTTCACTATATATAGCAAAAAACAACGAAACCGTGTTCCTATTCATCGCGCTTTCCTCGGGTCATCACTTAACCGTTGATATCGTCTTCACTATATATAGCAAAAAACAACGAAACCGTGTTCCTATTCTTCACTTAACGTCAGAATATGCCAACTCACTAATAAGCAGCCTCAAGTTGGATGAGGTCACAATTACGGCAGGTTTATCACGAAGCCATGAGCTCCAAGGGGATAAGCGCGTGTCTGAATATTATATGTTAGAGTTATAGCGTCGGCGGCGCACACGTGGACACTGGTGACGTGGGCGCATGAGATTTGGAGGCACGGCAAACACCAGCTCACACAGCGTGAGTGGTACGCATTGCAGCAGTAACTCGCAGCGTGCACAGCTACGTAACGATCATTCTAGGTGTTCTCATCGGGAAGATAATTATTATTCTTTTAATGTCGGGGTCTTGCTATCAGTAAATGCGATGTCATCGTCATGCCAGTGCCGCCGTCGGGACATAATACACCATACCGCCATCATCATCGTTGCAATGCAATCGTGTCATCGTCCCAAAGACATCATGGCACATCCCGAAATAATCTAGTTTGAAGAAGACAGTGTTGTGAAATCATTAATTTGTGACCTGGTGTGGTTCACTTCAGTTTATTATTCATAACAAACTCTGACAAGATGTATCCCATTTGTACAGTTGTGACACCAGTACTCAAGATGACTTGTGGAAGGGGTCTCTATGACAGATAGAAGTATTTGTACCCGCGTAACGAAATCTGATAAGCGGTATATACATTATAAAAGTAAAACGTTATGGAACAGACAAAGGACTAGACGAACCATAATTTCATGAATGTAACAACTGTACAAGAAATTCTGATGCAATGAGTTGCAAGCACACTCAACAGATGGTGAGGAAGTCACGTGTTTAAAAGGTAAGTTCTAAAATTGGCTGCAGCATTTGTGAAGTAAAGTGCTCCGTAATTCGTCCCTGTACAATCAAGAGTTAACAACGGAAGTAATGAGGACCGTGTCTGACATTGTGTTACGTGTTGATGAAATGCCACTGAGGGTGTAAAAGAATTAAAATGATATATACGAGTACCTCAGGTTCACGTAATGTTTCCGCATTGGTGAAGATAGTGTTCATAAGTGAAGCTTCTCAAATGGTGTCAATGCCTCTTTCATGCAGGCCAACAAAAGGAAATGACCGAAGGTGCGCTTACCTAACCGTCTACACACGCCCTAGCCAATTTTATATAAATAGCTGCCTAACAGCTGCTATGTGTGATAAACGGGCTATTGACATAAAGGCTGGAATAACCTTCAAGACAGAGCGCTGATTAACGGTAGAACAGCCAGACGTGACAGAGATCTGACTTCGGGCTTGCCCTCGGTGGGACCACCTTGCATTTCTAAGTCGGACTATCGATTTTTGGGCCATCTTTCGGTGGATTTCGAAGCAAAGAAAGATAAAAAAAAAGAAACACTCATACACGTTCACTCCGTCAACTACAGTGAAGTATTAATTATATGGTGGTAACGGTTAAAGGGAGAAGATAGGATTAACGAAGGCAGCATCACTCTATTGCGCAATCGCAGGCCTGATAAAGCTATACCTAAAGCCAAGTTTTCTGCCTTTCTGGCCTGGGTTCTCGCTCGTTGAGTTTCTAAATATGTGCATATGCAAATCTCCTTTGGGCGATATGTGACTGGTCACGTGTCATATGCTACTGTGTTTTGTTCTTTCTAGATTGCTTTATGTTGTGGTATGTCTTTATACAAATGTCGGGCTCACTATTCCAATGTCGGCATAGCAAAATATTTTGTAGATCACATAGTTCATAGTAATCGATAAATATCTAAATATTGAAAAATGGTGGGAATGGCAGGAGCGAGACAAGGCGAAGATAAGCCGTAGTCATCGTACCTTTCTACTCCCTCCGTCTTGCTTCGTGCTGCATCACTATAGTACTACGGAAATCCAACCTTTGACATAGTTGCCATTGAAGACTTCATAGACGCTGCCTTCGGAAAATGCGTAACGATTGTTTTTGTATGTTTTTCAGGAAGGTACGCTTACTACTCGCCGCAGTCGTCATCATCGAGCAACTTCCTCATAAGTGCACCGCTTCAGCCTTCAAGCCAAGATTACTGTGTCGAGTTCTGGTACTTCTTCTACAGCCTGGCTCCGGCGCAGTTGCGCATGGGCTTGGCAAACAGTGAGTGGCATGCACATCACTTCTCAGCCTTCTTTCTGGTTTGCGGATGCATTTGTCAAAACCAAGGCCGCAGGTTTTGGAGTGAACAAGTGTGCGGCTACATTATTCGAAGCAGAAGACGTCTTTTCTCTTCTTTTCTATCTTCTGCTGCGCTTACACTTCGCACTGCAGCCACTTCGATTACAATCAGGCACACGCACAATACAAACACTGTTGAAACAGGCCAAATATTAGAAGCGAATCATTGCAGGGCAGGGTAATGTTTATCCTAATGACCAGATTGAAAGAATTGAGAATTCATTTTGTGGTTGATGAGAATGCATCCACTTTACAAGGAAACTACTCATTAATCTCATAGTACAATAAAATGCGAGTACTCCAAACGGTGATTCTGAGAAGGAGCTCGATGTAGTCAGTATATAGTGTTATTCAATTCCCCGAGTACATTTTCGAGGTTTCAGTTGTATTCCGACGGGTTCATTGACTTACATCAACTGTAAGTTTGTAAATACTACAATGATGGCGCTACCTTAAACTCATAACTCCACCCGCCAAAATTTGACAATAATGGAGTCCTGTCACATAAACGTTTGAGTCTACACAATGCGTTGGCGAGCTAGTCGGTGTGGATCCGTAATATTTTTTAGCGAAAAAAAAAAAAAACGCGCACAGGAAAGACAACAAGAAAATTTTTCTTGTGTTTCTCGTTTCACTTAAAAATATTATGGTTTAAGTCTATATCTCAACAGTTATGAGAAAAACGCCCCTGTACCACACGCGAGCAGCGTCCTCAAGTAGCATCGAACGAGTGAGCTGGCTTCAGCAACGGGGATTCGACCGTACTTGGCGGAGAGGCTCATTCATCGTGCCGAGCAAGGACGTCGCCGGGAAACGTTTGGCTGTGCACGTGCAGCAGCAAGAGCTGGAGGAGGAGCAGGGGGAGGATCTTGCTGTGGCAGAAATTGCCCTTGACCAGATGCGTATTGGTCCAAGTGGGACGTGCAAGCACCCAGGTCTGTGAAAGCTAAGTTCTGCGACTTCTGTAGTATAAGGAGGCGTGAGGAACTTAACAGAAAACGTGCCTGATAAACGTGAGCTTCACTTAATTTGTTCGGAACGCGGCTCGCACATTGGGGACCGTACTTGGATAAAACTGTACGCTACAAAGTACGGCTTATAGGGGAACGCTGAAGCGGTATAAGGGTTTCAATTGGGCTAAATAAGCAAAACAAGGCGACTGCACACGAAAATCAAGGGGGACGTTGGGGAATTGATGCGATTTATTTGTAAGGTAACGTTGCTTGTGTTCTTTCAATGATATTTCGGAAATAGACTTTCAAGGCTACTTGCGTATGCTGGCAAAATAACGAAACCGGTACAAAGGAAAGGCGAGGGTGGCACCAAAGGGGTATTTGCATTTACGGCTTGTATGATATAAGGATCCATTTCGCTCGATTTTGATGCACTTTTATTACCCACAGTGCAAGGCGGGTCGGTATCTTAATCCACTAAGCTGTACACGTAGTGGTATAGGTTAGCGTATATGCGACACGGGTTCAGTTTCCGTCGTGGCAGCCGTATTCAGGTTGCAGAGAAATTCAGAAACGCTGCTGTAGTTAGATTGACGTGCATGTTGAAAAACGTCAGGGGGTAAAAATTAGTACGGGCTGTCCCCATACAACGTGCTCATAATAATATCGTGGTTTTTGTACTTAAGACCTCATAATTTATTGTTTTAAAAATCTGTGTTAAAGTGAGCGGTGCAAAGCGCGAAAGCGAGTAGATTTTGAACTGACACGTTCCTTCCGCGGTATATCTTTGTGTGCGCCGTATGTGGTGAACAATTATATCGTCATGTCTGTCTGTCACCGTCATGTAGTGGTTTTGCGCAATGATTCGTACGCAGTTTGTGATTTCCGGCTTTTCAACTATGATTTACATGCGCCCAATCTTTCTGACTGTCATCTTGCGCTGCCTCCATGACCTACCGCAGCTGGCTCCTTGTGCGACTTCGAAGGTGATGGTTTCTGCGGCTTCCAAGTGGACAGCACAGGAGGAGGAAAGTGGCGAATGGCAAGGGGAAACGAGGAGGCACTCACGAGTCAGTACAGCGATCACACGTTCGGAGATTTTCGCGGTGAGTACTTTAACGAAGATTCCGAGGCAGTATTGAAAAACTAATCTGACCCCCCCCCCCCCGATTATAAGAACACTGAAAGCGAAAATCTGGCGTAGTCTTTGGTGCGGTGGCCCCCAAAACTACAAGTGCGATAACGACCTATCGCGCTGCGCGTGTAGAATGCTGTGGAATCGAAAGAAAGCATGTTAGAGAAGGCGCGTCTTCTCTCGCGCTGGGTGATTGATTGATTTGATTGATTTGTGGGGTTTAACGTCCCAAAACCAGCTCTGATTATGAGAGACGCCGTAGTGGAGGTCTCCGGAAATTTCGACCACCTGGGGTTCTTTAACGTGCACTGACATCGCACAGCACACGGGCCTCAACATTTCGCCTCCATCGAAATGCAGCCGCCGCGGCCGGGATTCGATCCCGCGACCTTCGGATCTGCAGCCGAGTGCCATAACCACTAGACCACGGTGGCGGGGCAATCGCGCTGGGTGGAGAGAGAGGATAAGCCCATCTGGGCATTGCAGGGGGCGCCCGTCTTGGCTCTGGATAATCTAGTCTGAGGGGTCAGGCCATTGCTCGGAGCTGTACAGGATTGAAAATGCGGCGCGCGGATCACAACTACAAACAAGGCATCGAAGTCGGTTGGATTCAAGGGCTGACCAAGTAGTCGAACTTTTTCAACATGATTTGTATTCGCCCAAACATGGAGAAACGAAAAAGGAGAGGGCGTCACATGATAATCTTGAAACTTAGTCATAAATAATTTGAGGGAACTAATCATGGGAAATGGGCCTTGGTCATATTATGTGCGAGCGGTAGAATAATGCATGGTCAAACGCCACTAAAAGTTACCGCGTGAGAACAGCCTCGAGCAGTCCGGCAACTATGTGGGCCTGACCCTACCCGAAAGACACCATGCACAAAGGCAGAATACTCTAACGAACAATGAACTTTCATCCTTTGGATGCAAGTCGGTGGTACTTGAATTCATTCAGCATCATTCTTGTAGAGGTTCACTAATACCTTGTTTCAAGGCAACGGTTACAGAGGCTCGTCATAAACATGCGCCACGGTCAATACATGCAGGAATCAACGCCACATTGGATAAGCACCCGAGGCTTTCGCTGTCAAAGATGATAAAGGAAATATGAGTGAATCTGGCTGACTGAGAAATCAATAAAGGGCAACGCTTGTAATTAGTGATCGTAATGTTGAGAGTACACGAGATAGAATATTAACAGTTTTGAATACATTTATGTATTGAAAATTTGTTGGCACTAACTAAAGAATCTTAAAACTCATCAGCAAGAAAGTAAAATTAGTGTGGACGGTGAAGACTTGGACGTGTTGTTACTTAGGAGGTCGTATCAAGTGTAGTAACAGCGCAAAAAACGAGGACAACGCCGCTCGTTGAGCGTTGCGAGGTACTAAGTAAGGATTGATCGCAACTGACACGTGCGGTTATTGAAGCATCTTACGTCATACGAAGTTCGATAGCTTCTGTGTAATTTTCCCATGATCTAGTGCCAAAGGTGATTGCTTATCTGAGCCGACGTTAAAACATCGTCTATTTCCTCCACGTAATCAGCACTGTTAGGGTAGCGTGGCGTGGCGAACGTTCAGCAGCGGCTGCGTGAAGCTCGAACGTAGGGATGGTAAAATCGATGAACGATTAATCGATTAACCGATTAAACGTACATAGTTAATCGATTAATCATAATCGATTTCTCCCTTTCGATTAATCGAATTAATCAATTAAAGCTCTTCGATTAATTGATTACGGCTGCCCCTCCCACCCCAACACCGCCCCTTGGCCGGAGCGCATGATTGCGAGGCGCGCGACGCCGAGACGCAGTCGAGCGCATATTTGTACTCAAGTAGAAGGAGTCCGGAGTCAAAGGCGGCCATACCACATAGAGATAAAAATAAACTCGACCCGATCTCCGTCGGTTACAGCGTTTTATTTAAACCCCAGGTTTTACTTGCTTCCTGTGTAAGTGCCACATTGTAATACGCGCTGCTTATTTCTTGACCGGCTCAGTTCTTATTGCCGTCGTATTTTACTCTATTTGTCACCAATCAAAGAAAGAGAGATAATCTATTGGAAGGTAGAGAGGGTGCCCTGATCTAGTACGCCCCGGCCTTCTACTCTACTTTGGGGACAACGAAACAGGGGAAAAGAGCGATGATCGAAGCATGATGATGGGGATAAGAATGAGTGATTCGTATATACATAATAAGACATGACTGCTTGCGCAAAGGGACGCTAGTAATCATATTTCATTACGCCTGATACCAACTAGCCCAACTGTCTGCCTTAACGCATAGGTACTCCTTGATAACTGTAATGCTAGCTTTCCTGCAATGCAGTCAGCCCAACTTATGGCAGCTATTCACTTCTGCAAAACAGTGTGCTATGACGCGGAAAACGTCAACTCAGCTCTCTTGACATAAACACTCATAATAGTCAAAGCCCAGCACGTGTAATTGAGACCTCGCCTCCACTTGAAACGTGACAGGGGCCGCCATTAGTTTGGCGAATATGTTGTGCAGGAAAACGCGCTCGGAGATTATGATAAAGGTCTAATAGTCGCATAATGGAAAGAAGCCATTTTAGCTGCATTTAAGTCTAATAGTCGCGTTTCCTAATCCGCAACTTTGCGCAATGGTATACCGAACGTCTAACATCCAGTCCATTTCTATTGAAAAGATGACCTTATTAGCATTTGGCAACTATGTATGGTCGCCTAATTCGGGTGAAATACAGCTTTCATTTACTGCTTGTACTTCCATGTCAGCCAGACTAGAGGCCGCCGTCTATTACTGTGGCACGAACGGAGGACAGTCGCGAAATACTATGTTTTCTAATCACATTAGACAGCGTTCACAGTTCGAACTGTACGCGCGATTGGAAAGGTGCACGTAGAGCCGAGTTATAAGTCGGCGACCAGGTGAAACCTGTGCAGTATACTGGCTCAGCTGCCGTTTACTCTAGCCGGGTGGAAAAACTCGTGTCGCTCTATTTCCCTCAGATGCCTGCACTGATGGCCTGTTTGAGACCAGTGATTGCTGTGCAATCTTGCATGGGTGACCTCAAGGAAGAGATCACGTCAGTTCGTGGTTATAGTATTGTCACAAGTATTATCGAGGGCTTCCACAATATCTACCGGACAAACCGAGAAATGTGGCCGTCCCTACAAGAGCGAGCGTCTTTAACTTTCCTTTTCTCTACGTCTCTTTTTTTTTTACCTTTCTCGGTATTTCCTCATTCTCGGCTACACTGCATGTTTCCGGTGCGACTTTCCAAACAGTGTGGTCGCCGAAAGCGCCTCCGATTTCGGTTCGCTCTAGGAGGCAGACTTCGAGGAAATACGACCTGCTGCCGAATCGTCCGTGGATCATGGCCACCTACGGAATCTTGGACTCTTCACAACATCCAAAGACGACGTGCTCCCTGTGTTCAGTGGGCAAAAGTGCGAATTTTCACGCAGCCCTAATGTGCACATATGATCTCTAGCGCGTAGGATAAATACTTGTGTCGATATCAAACACAAGCAACGCCTTTCATCCCGGCTGCGGCGGCTGCATTTCGATGGAGGCGAAATGTTGAGGCCCGTGTGCTGTGCGATGTCAGTGCATGTTAAAGAACCCCAGGTGGTCAAAATTTCCGGAGCGCTCCACTACGGCGTCTCTCATAATCAAAGCTGGTTTTGGGACGTTAAACCCCACATAACAACATAACAACAACAACGCCTTTCAAACAACAAGTCATCATTTTTGAAGCATTTATAAAAAAATGTCGATTAATCGATTAAAACATCCCTGCGAAAGCAATTAATCGATGAAAGGCTAAATCGACGAACGATTAACGATTAATCGATTAAAAAAATCCCTGCATCTCCACTAATGTGAATCATTATAAGTGGCGAAGCACTGGGTATCTTAGCGGTATATCACCGTACGTCACTGGCGCGCAGCCACTGCGAATGTGAAATGAGTGACATAAATTTTATATACATACAAATGTACTGATTTGGTTCCTCTTTAATGCTGTTGCATTTTAGTCCCCTTGTTATAAGTCGTATATCGTCTTGAGTTATGTATGCACATACACACATATGTTTCGACTATATAGCAACGCTGAACTTGAATTGATGGCGCAAATGGTTAGACAGGACCGAAGAAGACACGTAAGACACGGAAAAGCGCACACTCGCAACTAAATTTTATTCCTCCGAAAGGTGTCGTCTGTTAAGAGTCCTGAGTGTGGGAAGAATCACACGAAGAAAACGCGTTATATTAAATGTTCAATTGGTGTTGTTTATAAAATTCCGTTGAGTTGCGGCCGGGTGTATATCGGCCAGACTGGACGGTGTATCAATGATCGACTGGCAGAGCACGCCCTGTCGATAGGGAATGGTACCGGATCTCATTTGCCATTTCATTGCAGGGCTTGCACGTGTAAACCACTGCTGCGCAACACATGCATTTTGCGGAAAAGCAACGATAAGGTGGCACGGGAATTGGCTGAGGCTATGTACATACAGAATGCTGGCGATCTGTGTGTCAGCGTTCCTTCCGTAACTCTTTATCAGAATGAGTATCGGTTCTTGGTTGATGGGTTTTGATCAGGCAGTGTATTCAGAGATTGTTATTTTGCCTTCTGCGGTGTTGTGCGCATGCTTGAGGGTACTTAACCAAGCTTTCGGAGGAATAAAATTTAGTTGCGAGTGTGCGCTTTTCCGTGTCTTACGTGTCTTCTTCGGTCCTGTCTAACCATTTGCGCCATCAATTCAAGTTCAGCTATGCACCAACTAGCCCGACAGCAAACGTTATTAAGCTATATAGCAACGGTTTTCTATATACCGTGACAGCGAGAGCCGACGACAAAGCTGTCATAAGGTGCTGCGGTGTCTCCCACGGGAAACGTCAGCCGCTGCTAATGGGCTTGCTTTACCGTGGCCACGACGACGCCGTTAGACGCCGACAGCCCGGGCGCCTTAGCAGGAACTCGTTAGAATCGTTTCTGACCCGACAACCCTGCATACACACCGTCTGGTTGCACTGCCTCCAGGATCGGCCCACACATCCACACACTATATATAGCGACTGTGCTGTGCCGTGACGGACGGACAACGCGGACGGACAAGGCTAGAGCCTAAGGTGCTTCGCCCCTAAAATTTAATCGACCATCCCTACTCGAACGAGGTTGGCCATCAAGGAGGGCCAGCAGGGAAGACGAGGCAATGTAAAGAACAGACACCAAACGTTTAATACATCACTACGTGCGAGCGAGTCGCTCAAAAGAACAGTACAAACGTGCGTACAGCAACGCTCTAGAGCAGAGGCGTATGCTGACTAATGGACAGCGCGTCCTCTCTCCTCTTTTATACCCATTTCGTGAACAAGGTCTACGCTCGTCGAGTCATGTCCTCAGTTCAGCAGACGCGCAGGTGCCTGGCGGGCCGTCGGCAGCGGGGGAAGGGGCGAGCCTCTGAAGGAGGAGAGAAGGGCTCACTTCTACCGCACATACACCGCACACACGCACAATCACCACGTGCGGCGGGCGAGTTTGAACACGCTGGCTCGGGTCAACGGGTGGTCTCCTTGTTTGGAGTTCGTTTTAAGTGCAGTTGCGCCGTTACAATCGTAACAGTACATTAGAAGCGAATTTGTCATTGATACGATTTGGATAAGCGCCCTTCTACGCATGCCGCCTCAGCATACGTTGGGTTGTTCGTTTCCGGGTTTTATATTTTCTCAAATTCGGGGGGTAAAAATTGGGTACTATTTTTTAAAGCGATAACCGGGCCAAATCGGCTTTTTGCAGAACGATTCGGAATTCGGGTTTTTAAATTAAATTTACAAGTTTAATTTTCGAAATTACAGCCGTGTAGCGTCCATAATGTTTGCACGCACCTCGTGAAATGGACCCTACATCACTGGGGTTCACTTAATTTTGTTTCCCGAATGTTTTGTTTTGTCGAATCGAGTTAGCTAGCGCGTGTGCACAGCAAACTCTATGCAGTATAAAAAATCGGCTGGTATGAGTTACTGGAATTCGGGGAGAAATCGCGCTTAACCCGATTTTCCTTTAACATATTCAGGGTGTAAGAATCGAGTAAAATCAGCTTTAAACCGAAAACGAACAACTCTAAGTATGCATAGATGGGCTTCGCTTCGGCAACAAGCGTTGAACGTCATCGCTGTGCGTGTGTTATTCGTTTGTCCTCGTTTCTTGCGCTGTTATTACATTTAATGAAACTGGCCAGTTTGGTAGCACTAACTACCCTCCCGGTTCAAAAGTGATGCATACATGATCTATTAATTGAACTATCCATTGTTTGCACCACCTCAGGCATAAGGAATACACGCGTCAGGATATCTAAACAAAAATCACAAAGCACGCATCTCACAATTAATGTTGACAGTAATGCGAATAACATTAACGCAGTTTAATGGCACACAGTATTACCACCACCGAAGCCCATCGTACAGTAGGCATACTTTTGTTGCCTCTAGTGTATGGCACGTTATATGCAGCCTATAGCTTTGCAGCCTATAGCTTTGGAGTGAAGCCATATGAAGCTTCACTCC
The DNA here is from genome assembly GCA_013339685.2 of Hyalomma asiaticum. Lineage (NCBI taxonomy): Eukaryota > Metazoa > Arthropoda > Arachnida > Ixodida > Ixodidae > Hyalomma > Hyalomma asiaticum. Next base: position 248,341,287 of record CM023481.1, on the reverse strand, counting down.
ATATGGAGTGAAGCTTCATATGGCCATCATACATGGTCATACACATTCAAAGAAAGAGAAACGGAGAATAGAAACACGTTACGCGCGACAATAAGATGTGGAGAGAAAGCCAACCCAGTCAGTACACAAAACAAATATTTCCATTTCTTACCTCTTCGTTGTATTGCTGAAGTAAAAGGCGGGTTCGATTTTCGGCGATGGTGGCCGCATTTAGATAGGAACGAAATAAAAAAAAACAGAAAAATCCTGCACTTCCCGGCAATTGTGGGAATCGGTGTAATGCGAAGCAGTCAGCAGTGAAATTGCCTACAACGAATTGTTTCACATTAAGCCACGTCTTACGCGTGAGTGAAATAACTTTATTTAAGATCCGGCGAATGGAAGAGGATTAATGTGTTTGTACAAAAAGCATGAGTGGGTGTATGCTTAACGTTGGCTAACGATGAACGTCGAGAGAACCGTGGCGACAGAATGGTAGCTCATGCTACGACGTAACATTGGCACCCATATCTTGCACAGCACAGATTTCTCTTTTGTGGAGGTAAAATGCACTCTACGGTGCGCTGATGTGCCTATCGTATGCGTAGTTCGTTGAACTATTTATACGGGGGATCGAGCTAAGTTGAACAAAAGCCTGCGGAGGGATAGCAACACATATACATTGTTCATTACATTACTATAATAGCGCTTAACGCACATATGAAGGGCAGTTCACGTTACACAAGCACCATCGTCCCAAAAGCCGGTGTAATAGCTTTACTTACGATAAATACCGTGTGGGAGAAGCCGCCGTAATCTAGAGGTAACGTGCTTTCCTTGCAGCTCAAGGGCCCGGGCTCGATGCCTTGGCCCTTGGGCTGCAAGATATATTTCAACTGCAAGATGTTAGATGCCTATTTTGGTTGGCCCTTGAATGACATACATAGTCTGTATAAAATTCAAACACCTGCGGCGCATACCCGCATACCGCAGGCGAGCATACGGGTATGAGCCACACATGATTGCCGTATTGCTAAGCGTGACGTACATGACGAGATTATCATGTTAGTGGTGTGAAGGTCAGTCATCCATGTTCTTCATGCGTTTGTACCCTACCATACGAATATTCGGGTATATCAGAAGAACGATATGACCAGGAAAACACCGACACGTAGGCGGCTATATATATAGATAGACAGATAGATAGATAGATAGATAGATAGATAGATAGATAGATAGATAGATAGATAGATAGATAGATAGATAGATACCAAAGTTGCTCAATTAGGCTAAAAATTCTTTGTATTAAATAGAAAATATCTTGTGCGTGTATTCAGATGCGCGTTGTAGAACCGCAGACGGCACGACTTAATCCGGAGCCCCCCCCTCTCTCTCTCTCCTGTTACGACGTGTCTCTTAATCATATCGTGGTTCTCGCACGTAAAACTTCAGCAATTGCTACTGTTATTCCTTCAAGTCATAAGGTTAACCGATGTTGTCGAACGAACTTTGAAAATTTACAATGAAACACCTTTTTATTCCGACCCCTTCTGCTTTCATATCTCGGGTATATGACGATTGCAGGAGGTCACTTCTTGCTTCTACACCTGAAAGAACAGAAGCCTAAAAAAAGTCCTCCCTACATCGCAAGCTTAGTGCTTCCTGACCAGTCCCCGACCAACTCACGGTGCCTAACTCTGTGGTACTTCGTGGATGGCACTGGCGTGGGACACCTGAACGTTTCGGTACGGGCACCAGGAAGTACGGCTTCTACCTTGCAAGATATGTTGTTCGGAGTTTCCTCAACCGGCTGGCGATATGGAACTGCAACTGTGAAGTCGGCTTCGTGGCACGAGGCGAGTAGATGCAATCATATTATATTACTTCACTTAGACAAAGATAGACATGCATGTGGTTCATTTCGACTCTAAGGAACGAAAACGGATGAAGAGGCAGTCATGAGCCAAACGACGCACCAGCTCCATCACTTCCTAACCTTCCTCATAATGATTTCATGTGGTGACCGACGAGACGGTGAAATGAGAGAAGGGCAACGTTGCATGGAATAACGTCGACTGCGTGCACCGCCAGATGTATGGGTTGTTGTAGCTCTTTTGTGTACCGCGCCATGCCGCGCTTTTGTGACCGCACATGTCCTTTCGTGAATGTAATCGGGCAGTTTAGGTTATGACGCATTTCTTAGCGAACTAAAGGAAACGAACCCTGGTAGCCATGCGAAAAACAAAGAAACAAAGAAAGAAACAGGCAGAAACCGCAACGTGCAGCACTAATCTGTTGCGGAGACCATACCTTTGCACGATTCTCTTGTAAGCGTCGTGTTCTCTTTCCTTCCCGGAGAAGGGTTGACGCTGCTGCGGTGTTTTCGCTCTTTTTCTAAGTGCGATCAACAGAACAACATGCTCGCGCGGTCCTCACGTTGTTAAAATGTGACGCTAAAACATCCATCGTTCACCACTGATCGATCACGCCACTATGCTTCGATCACCGGTGTTCATTGGTTTTTGGCGCCTATACCGAATAACCCACTACGCTACTCTACTTGCAGTGTCATCTCGGAGACGGTACGCACACTTTAGTTGTCGTTTCTGCATGGTTTGCACGAGCTTAAAGGGTGAAACGCACGTGAGCTGCGCGGCGCGGCGCGATGGCCTGCACACGAGAAACCGTACGCACTCGTCAAAGAAAACAGAAGAAAGCAGTACTATGTGGTCCTTTGCGTTGCTTAGCAGCAATCTCGTTGGCTTCTCCAGCAGCGGTGACTCGGACATTCAAGTCGCTTCGTGAGAGCTCAGATGGGATGAGTTAGCAACTAATTCGTGTTTGTTACTTTTTATTACATATTTCGTAATTGCTGTTTGATCCTAAAATGTAGCTGTCACATGTGCAATTATAATTGTAGTCACGTATGCAAATTTATGCTTTAAATATCTTTTTTCACCTAAAGATGTTAGCAAAGATCCGCCAAATACTTCAAGATTTCAATATGTGTCTTGCAATGTAATTCAACAAATACTCGGTCTATGTTTCTAATTCTTCATATAAAACGTGCCAAGCAATATTGCAAAAATTTGTATATTTCGAAATTTGCTATAAGCGTTTTTGTCAGAGACGTTATCCCTTTTCCATTTTATTGTGAAAATGTTTATTTCTTCCTTGTGCAAGATTTTCTTTAGAAAACAAGTTCTTATGCATTGCATAAGAATTGAAAGAACATTTTTTGTCTTTCACATTGATATATCGCGTATTCATGCGAACCCAGCAGCTGTTTCAGGACAAATTCGTAACTTGAACGTGCTAAAGACGGCCAAGTTCCCGCAATAACGAGAAATTTCCGCGCGTAATAGAAAGGCAAAGTTCATTCGTTACGAAGATTGAGTCATAACATCTGGCAAAAATTTTGTCGACTCTGAGCCCGGAAGGGATACACGGAAGAAAGCAGCGATGAGTGCTGTTGCTTGAGGGAAAATTTGCGAAATGACCACAGAATAAACGACTTCACTTTTTTCTAAAAAGAGCCATATCCAGAAACCAGAACTAGTCGAAACATGACGGCACCGTGAAGAACATCTAGGTTTATTCTGTCTTAAGACCACTGCAGTTCAAACTGAGTGAATTCCACATTAAAATACACACAGAATAAATAAGCTTCAAATAAAAAATAAGTGAGATAATGAACATGTTTGGCTCGAAAGGTGTCGTATCAACTCTGGACCTGTATGAATTCTTGGTGGACACATCGTATCCGAAACAAACATTGCTGCCTCCAGGTTACAAGGATGGTATTGAGGGAAGGACATTTATGCGGTTAATTTTGTCGCAAATTTTTTGGGCCTGTAACAGTAACGACACAGTATTCGAATTGAAATGCACCAAATACAACGCTTACTTCTGAATATCGGCTGTTGCAGGATACCAATGTTGAGGTACTTTGATGACATGAGCTGGAAATAATTTAGGAGGAGGCTCGGCAACCTTGTCATTAACAGTCACTTTTGTTTTAAATGCGAAGGATTTCTTGGTGAACTTGAGCAACTTTGACCGTATCTATCTATCTATCTATCTATCTATCTATCTATCTATCTATCTATCTATCTATCTATCTATCTATCTATCTATCTATCTATCTATCTATCTATCTATCTATCTATCTATCTCTAAGCCTACGTGTCGGTGCTACCCTGGTCATCTCGTTCACTTGGAACATGCCAGAATTGGAATGGTGGGGTATCAATGTATGGCGAACTCGTATTATTGATCTATACCTCTCTAAAATGATATACTAGTCAAGTAAGTCACGATGAACCATGACACAATCACGTGTGGTGAATACCCGCAGTGCCCTGCCTTGGTCACGCGCATATTGAACATTAACATGGCAACCGATATTAATTAGGAATAAGCAAAACGGACCAAGCAAAACAGACACTTTGCCTGGTTAAACAAGCCAAAGACATTGTTCATTGTACATGGAGATTGAAATGTTGCCATTATAAGCACAGAAGCAAAGATGAACGGGCTGTAATGACCTAAGGCAACGTACCACCGAGGGGAAGGTCGTATAGGAAATAGTATAGGAAACGCATCCTTGCCCTCGAGGTGTCAAGCAAACACGCTACCTTTAGTCCCCGGCAAGCGACGTCTAGTGCAAAGAAACCTCCTGCATCAACATTTATGGTGACGGTGCTTTTCTGACGTCAATTGCAATTCTAATGTGTGTTCACCACTCTTATATCATTGTAAGAAAGAGTACGTACGTACTACTACGGCTCAGCGTGGCCTTTATCGATATTTGCTGGACACTGCAGGAATGCGCCAACAAACGACGCTGATGAAAAGTAAACCAACGCGCCGTGGCGCATACTTCTTTTTGACGAAGCAGCCGCATTTAAAATAATGTAAGTACCGAGCCTGTGTCATACCATAAGCTAGCCTTTTGTCGCCCCATTACTGACAAAGTGTCTGGTCAGCCCACGCTGCGCACTCAACTACTCAAAGACAACGAAGGCGTTGTTGTGGATATGTCCGTTGTGGTTAAGGTGCAACAATTAAGAGACAGTCTGCAGATGATCTGTATGCGCTATATGATCACGCTGTACTCTACTGTGAGGACGGTACTGATGGGTGAACATTTGTCATTTATGAATCTCTCGTTTGATGGACAGTTGTACTGGAATAGTGACTCTAAACATGTGTCCTTGTCCGAGTGCTTGTATTCATTCCCGTAGTGAACTGTTCACAACTTTGTGACGAAAACCACCATGTAACCTGTAAGAAAAGAGGAGTAGCCGTAGCCGCACATGGACGCCAACTTCTCCTCATTACATTTATTAAAAAAAAAAGGCGTTGATCTCATTGCTTACACTTGGCTGTATGTAAGACAATACATCATCAATGGTTCCTACGTCGCTCCTTCGGATACCATCGATTCCCACATTTAGTGGGATCTACCGGAATTTTCCTTGATTAGGGAATCCAGCTCTCTTAGAAAAAACGAAGGAAAAGAGAACCCCATGAAATAGCGCGCACATCAAGAGCGCCCACCTTTTCCCCTAACGTCCACCAGGCACGCTGCGCCATCTACTAGGAGAAGCATTACTCGCACAAGACCGTCTGCGCACCTAGGGTGGAGATGCCGCTGCGCTCGCACTGTGTGAAGGAGCTGCATACTTCGGGTACGTCAGTTCTCCGGATGCGCTGATGATGCCGATATATATATATATATATATATATATATATATATATATGGTCGTATTGAGGAGACGTTTCCTGCAAAATGGAAATTAGGGGTGGGGGGGGGGGAGGAGGGCAGGTAATTACAAAGCTTTGCGCTTGTTCTGAACCAACAGTGATGATGAACGAAGGAAGGTCGCGTTTAAATGCTCGTCACCATTAGCATTCAAGCACCAGAACAAAAACAAAAAGATAAAAACCTCACACAGATATCTGAGTGCATTGTCGATTTTGTTACCATTTTTTTTGCTATATGTTTCTGCATAATACGCAACTTGCAGCAGATACTATTACTCCAATTGACGCAATGTCAAAGGCTTAAAGGGGATACGCTGCACTTTGCGAAATCGATGACTTCGATTACACCCGGAGCTCAATAAATGAAAGAATAATTAGACATATGGTGCAGAAAATTTACGATTGCTGATTATCAGAGAAATATTTATGTGCATCGCTGCAAAGAAAACTGACCAGTAAAATTTTATTCAGTGTCATATAATGTAGCGAGACCGACGACGTGAGAGGGATCGCGGACTTCCTTTCGTTTTGATTACCGGGATTTGATCTCCGAAGAACTAAACCTAAGCTTAGCAGCCCGCATGCACGTTCTTGCTGCTTAATTCGGTTGTGCTTTTGCACTGCTGTCAATCTTTCTTGTGCGCGATGCGTGAGTTTTGGTTGGGGTCTCAGAAAGTGGTGCATGTGAGGCGATTTATTTATTTGTTCCCTACGCCTCAATATGATTTCGCCAATAAATTAAGATGGGGTGTTATAAATGTGGAAAATTAAACCTTATTCCTAATACGCGCCACGAAGAAAAAAGACAGTAGTCCCACGTTATAAACATGCTTCGTCGGTGAACTCGGTATGTATGGTTGAAATTCTTCGCACCGGCATACACTGAGCGCCGCCGTCAATAACAACAAAGAATTGTATCATGAATACTTTCAAATTTATGAGAACTAAGTAAAATCAATATATCCGTAACTGTTAATTAATGTACTAAAACGGTAGGATGGCTACTAATTTTCAGCAAAAATGTTTTGAATCGGAGATGACATGCAGGCAAATGCATGCGAGTTACTCACATTCATTGGTTCATGTGGGCGACGTTCTGTTTGCGCCTCCTGCAGCGTAGTTTTTGGACTGAGCGAAATGTTGCACTTGTAATAGACTAGCGACAAAGTTGCAGTAAGTGTATCTGTAGTATGTTTGGAGCTCCTTGAAAACATTTGTCTAGGAATGTTTCTTTGCATATTTTTTACATCCAGATAATCTGCTGCCGGTGATGTTCAATTCCGTACACTGTAATGTAGGTCGATGTGATTTTTAAAGTGTTCACTTCGCCTCAGGATTATCTGACACTACATTATATCTTAAAAATACTGTGTAACCTTTATGTGACGACATGTTCCGATGTTCGGAGTGTAGCTAGAACGCGTTTCTTTCGCAATAAGGGATCTTGTAACGGGGATTCGTTACAAAATTGGAAAAGATGGAAGGAGTTTTCGTTCCGCTTTTGGATTCTGATTCCTTGTTAACGTCCCCTCCCCCATCCTTTCTTTTTAGCCTCTCTCTTTCGCTACAGCGGCGCTATTGTTCTGAATTATCGTCTCGTTGTTAAGAGTCAAAACTCCCGTTGCCCACTACCAGCTCAGTGTGGTCAGGAGAGCGCACCAGACGGCCGCGGCTCGTAGGATCCAAGGCAACGAACTCCATCCACGCCCAGATCACACCGAATGACCTTATATGACTTCTATTAACGCCTTTTCTCGTTGTCTCACTTCCCACTGTGTGCTTAATCGTACTTCTGACACCCTCCCTTTTGACCTTCGACGTGACAAAACAATGACTAGCTTTTTAAAACTTCCATGTATGCTTGCAGAATAACGAATAATCCCCGAAGTATGACAAGTTGCTATGTTAACCTTTGATTTTCACGCTTTGTGCCCATGTGCTTGCAGGTACTTCTGACGGCAGAGGTGGAGCAGGGCGCTTCGGTCGCCGTGGGTCTCGACGACATATCACTCAGTGAAGGACAATGTCCTGAGATAGGGTACTGCGACTTCGAAGGGCCCGACATGTGCGGATGGGAAAACGCTGACTCCGGCGTACAAAGGATGTGGGTGCGAAATCGAGGGTTCACCCCGAGGTCGTCTTCTGGTCCTCGGGGCGATCACACTCTGGGAACTCGTGATGGTAAGTTTTAAACTCTAGCTCTGGTGATGTTTCGAGTTCAATAGATCTCAATAAAATTCGTTGAGTACGTTTTTTGACACTTCCGTCAGTTGTGCAAAATTACAGGCTCGAGAGATGCGCAGATCTCTTGCAATTCAGTTTTTACTGATAACATCAAACCGCCCACCTGGCATCAAACCGCCCACCTGACGGCATTTAGGCGAAGCGACAGAAGCGCACCGGTACCATATCATATCTCCGAAATCTGCGCGCGCCTGCAATCTTCGCGACATTACTGCCAAGGGAAGGGTGCATGCCCTGTCGCCTCATGCAGAAGGCGGGTTGACTGGTTTGACGTCATTGCTAGGTTGGATTTCGGTTTGTTGTTGTTGTTTTGTGGGGTTCAACGTCCCAAAACCAGTTCTGATTATGAGAGACGCTGTAGAGGAGGGCTCCGGAAATTTCGACCACCTGGGGTTCTTTAACGTGCACTGACATCGCACAGCACACGGGCCTCAACATTTCGCCTCCATCGAAATGCAGCCGCCGCGGCCGGGATTCGATCCCACGACCCTCGGGTCAGCAGCCGAGTACCTTAGCCACTAGACCACCGTGGCGGGGCGGATTTCGGTTTCGCAATTTTTTTGCGATTTAAAAATTATTTTCGCGTTTGATGAGCATTTCTGTTATCAGGAGTGTGACGGGAGCGCCATTACCTTAGCATGCTAAAAAAATCGCTGGAGTTGGTCTTTAAGTACTAACGGGCTGTTGAAAGCAGCAGGTACGGCAATAACTAGCTAAATAAATAAATAAATAAATAAATAAATAAATAAATAAATAAATAAATAAATAAATAAAAAGTGGTAGGCGACCTTAATTCTTGACTTAGGTGCCTCAATTGCGCTTGCACCTCGGCGTTAGTGTGAGTCGGCGGTTTCTTCGTACTGCATAATGGGGTTGTGAACCCTGCTCATTTCTTTCTTTCTTTCTTTCTTTCTTTCTTTCTTTCTTTCTTTCTTTCTTTCTTTCTTTCTTTCTTTCTTTCTTTCTTTCTTTCTTTCTTTCTTTCTTTGTGACGTGGGGATTATATTCGCATGCCTCTGGCTTATACCCGCGTATCCAAAGCGGGTATGCGAGCCACATGTGATGGTAATTTGAACCGGAAGAATACTAGTTAATTTTCATGAATTATAGTAATGGTTAAATGCCTATTTATTATAAAAGACCTCTGTTCTGATGTCGTACCTATCATACGAAGCTCTTAACATGTCTTTTCTTAATAATTTTTAATGATTTTTATTTTACTTCGTTCCCGGTCGTCTCAGGAAGTGAATAGGAAGTGCTGCGCAAGAAGCAAGGATAAAATCGTGTGTCAGACGAAATATCGTCGGGTCGGGATAAAACATTGGTAAGAACAAAGATGGACGCCGAACAAGGAAACTAAAATTTACTGGCGTATCGGCTGCCACACGGAAGCCTTGTTCACTATCTTATCACATGGACATAATCTGAGGCGGCTAACAATAAGGGGGCCGTGAGAGCAATTCTTTGTCTGTGAATAAATTTGTGCATGTGATATGCGTTCGTGAAAAGATAAAGCTGGAGTCAAGAAAAGGAATTTGCTATTTTCAGGGTTTCTTCAATGTCAGACGCGTCAGTAAATTTTATTTTCCTTCATCGGCGTCTGTGTTCTTACCAAGAAACAAGGATGTTGATCGTAACTCGTGCCACTAAAAATAACACGTAATTGTATTCGAAAACATCATTTATTTACTGTCTGAGTAATATCACCTGGCCATACTCTATGGCGGCTAACAGTGAGGAGGTTGTGACAGCAGTTTTTTGTAAGTGAATAAATTTGTGCATCTGGTATGCATTCGCGAAAAAGAAAGCTAAAGTCAAGAAAACGAGTTTGTTATTTTCAGTGTTCCTGCAACGGCAGGAACTATCATCTCTGTTTGGTGCTTTATTGAAAAAATATTGAATCAAGTTTAAGGCACGGTGCTATATGCATCTTCCGTACTCGTCTTTTGTACAAATCAGATTCATACTTCGTCTGTTTTCCTGAAAATGACTAAATGCATTTATGTTTCTTACGCTAGTTATATTGACGTCGGCTTGACCTTCTCAGGCTAACCTTTTTTTGTTTTTTTTTTCCAGGAACGTACGTGTACTTGGATGGCAGCACCAAAAGCCTCGAGCGAAATTACACAGGCATACTCAAATCTCAACATTGGATTGGAGGCAGCCCTTACTGCTTTTCCTTTTGGCTTCATATGAGTGGCAAGGGTGTTGGCTCCAGCAACGGCACAGTACGCGTGATCGTTTCCTACGTCAACGAGTATGGAAAAGAAAAACGGGATCCTGTTGCAGTTATCACAGGAACACGAAAGAAGCAATGGAAACAAGCGAAAGTTACAATCGATCTTGTTAGTATCTCTTCTATGGAATTTAGAGTGCTTATTGCTGGAACAACTGGAGGTCCCCACGGAGAACACATCGCCATAGATGACATCAAGGTCAGCCATGGTCCTTGTCATAAAAGCCTAGAGACACAGTTCCCATGTCACGATGGCATTACCCATGTGAACGTTTCTCAGGTGTGCGATTTCAAAGAGGACTGCCCGATAAGCGGCGATGACGAGAAGCTGTGTGGACAGTGTGATTTTGATGTTGACAGTTGTGGCTGGCATAGTGAGCATGGTTCTGGTGGTTGGGAATGGACGATAGCCAAGGATGCCGATGCCAATTCACCTCTGCCACGAAAAGACCGAAGCAAGGGGGATGCGCAAGGTGGTTATGTTTACGTTGCCGGGCATGGGAACCTTGCCGAAGCAGGAAGGATTCTACACAGTCCTAATAATACGTACCGGCTAAAGCGCTCCGGCAAAGACTGCACCCTGCTCTTCTGGTACTTTACTTCTGGGCGTTCCACTCTACTATCTGTGCATAAGTATGTTTTTGACTACGACGTTACTTTATGGCTATTACAAAAAGTAGGAGGAAATGTCTGGACGAAAGGACAGGCTACAATTGGGCGCACCCAGTCGGAATTCGCTCTGTCCTTCGAGGCTGGTTCATGGATGTCATCGTCGAAGACGTTTACAGCTCTTGACGCCATCAGCTTTGAAAATTGTGCCTTGACAGCTCCTTCTTTTGGGGGATGCAATGGATTGCATGACTTTATGTGCCCTGAGAACAATGTTTGCATCACAAAAAGCCAGCTGTGCGATCATGTCGACGACTGCGGGGATGGCTCGGATGAAGGCTCTGATATTTGCCAGAATTTCACAAGTTGCACCTACGAGCCAGGAGATGATCCCTGTGTCTGGCACCCCGTGAGAGCAGACACCAAGGCACAGGCTCTTGCATGGAAGATACATACCGTGCCATATTTAAAATTTGACCAAAACACAGGTCCACACGCTGATCACACGATGGGTGGTCTCGGTGTTGGGCGCGTGCTACTACTTCAACCCACGAAACCTGGCCATTTTAACAGCACGGCTCTTTACAGGAGTCCAAACTATGTTGCGAACGATGATGGCTGCTCAGTGACGTTTCACTACTTTATTCATGGCGAGGATGTTGGTAGAATCGTTCTTTTTGCTCAGTACGAGAACTACACAGCAAAGTCGCAGTGGGAGAGTCTCTACGAAGTCGAGGGGCCGAAAGGGCAAAACTGGTTTCGAGCTTCAGCCGTTCTCCATAGTGTTAAGCCGTTCTGCTTTGTTATCGAAGGATCAATAGGTGTTGGCTACGCATCCGACATAGCAATAGATGACATATCTCTAAGCCCCGGTTGCTTGTCGTACAATGACACACTTCCTAATCCGGCTCCACCACCTATGCCGAAATGCAGGTCGTCTCAGTTTGAGTGTAGAGACGGTGGTTGTATTCCAGACGACGAGGTGTGCGACTTCGAGGAAGATTGCGCGGATGGCTCTGACGAGGCAACGTGCGGACCATGTAGTTTTGAAAAGGGAACTTGTGGGTGGACTGATGTAAGTAAGGAGGCTAACCGTTGGCAAATAACGCAAGCCAGGGATCTAGTAGAACCTCAGACAGACCACTCTACGCAAAGCGAAACCGGTCATTTGATGGCTTTAAAGACGCAAAGACGCTCTTCCAGTGTCGCTGTGCTACTTAGCCCAGTGCTTCCGCCTTCTTCATCTCGATGCTTAATGAGCTTTTGGCACTACTACAATAACAACTCCGCTGATATTAAACTGAGCGTACGTCATGTTTTGCCTCAGAATAAGAGCGTGGTGCTCGCTGAAGTTACTCCTTCCGTCGGTTGGGCTAATACTGTTTTGACGCTTCCACGGCGAGAAACAAGGGATGCAAAGGTTGCATTCTATGCAAGCACTACGAAGTTTAATAAAATGCGCAACATTGCCATTGATGATATATCTTTCCTAAACTGCCGTCCTAGCTCTGTATTGATAGACTGCTCATTTGACTACGTAATTAATAACAACAGTTTCTGCCATTGGCGAAACACCAGGAATGGTAGTCACGCATGGCAGGTTGTGTTTCCAAGAAACCGCTACGATGACATAGGCCCTACCGCTGACCACACGAGCGGTCGCGGCGGCTACGCAATATTTCTTTCGCAAGATACATTGACAACAAGTGTATCATCGCTTGAAAGCGCTGAAGTCCGGCCAACATCAAACAACGCGAGCTGCCTAACGTTCTGGTACTCTATGAACAGTGACAATGGCCTCAGCCTAGTTATAGAAGCGAAATCCTCACGAAATTCGACATCAAAATTTACAAGGCAAGGTGCTGACAAGCCCGGTTGGAACTTCGGTGAACTCCCAGTTTATTTTCGAGAACAGTACACATATGCAATCTCCGCTGTCGTAGCCAAAAAAGTCTTGAAAGGAGCGTTCATTGCGATTGATGATGTTGCATTGTCAGAAGGTCCGTGCCGTCGAGTAGATTTCTGTGATTTTGAAACAGACTTTTGTAGCTGGAGAGTTTATAAGCAAGGGCTTGGTGATGGCTGGAAGCAAGTTTCGGCGGCGACGGACATTGTTGCTGGTCCAATGCAGGACCACACACTTGGTACCGCGTACGGTCACTACGCTTTATTTGTTCCTAGACGTCAAGGAGACAGAGCCTCGTTGAATTCGCCTGTCCTGGAGAGGTCGCGTTACCGTTGCCTTCGATACTGGTTCAGCATGGCTGGCAGCGACGTTGGAACGCTTTCAGTTTACCAGCGGCAAAACGGCTCATCTCGCACTGATGGTTTGAAACCTGTCTGGAGCCGTTCCGGAGACCAAATGGGTGCGTGGCGTCGAGGTCATGTCACGTTACGTGATCTGCTTCTATACCAGGTTGTCATAGAGGCGTACAGAACGACTGCAAATACAAGTAGTTACTCGCACATTGCTTTAGATGATGTCGAGTTTAGCTTCGAACCATGTGAAGAAACAGTGACATGCAGCTTCGAAAGCGATGCTTGTGGCTGGCTCAGCGACGCAAAGAGATCAATGATACCCTGGGTAAGAACGACGGGCTCTGAAGGTGTGACCTTAGGAGGACCAAGCGTAGACGTGACTACGTCGAGCCCTTATGGACGTTACATGCTGGCGAAGGTCGGTAACACAAGTGAACCCGTCGAGATAATCTTGCTGTCTGACTACGTGGATGTCCAGCGACAAAGCGTTTACTGCTTTTCACTGTGGTATATTTTTCATGATACCACAAGCTCTTCACTTCTCATCAAGAGTGCAAAAGATGGCGCTACGAACACTGAGCTTTTGTTGAACTTGACTGCTGGACTGACTTGGTCAAAAGAAGAGGTCGTGGTGTTGACAGGTGCGTTAATGCAGTCGTAATCTTTTTGTTATAGCAAACATTAACGGAGTTGCTTGTTGTGAATTCGATAACGTGAATGGAATTAGAGATTGTGCGACTATACGTCCGCGCCAGCTGTCAGTATGTGACTTCTATGGCAGCTGATCATTGCCGCTGGAGTGCGATTTCTATTGCGCGGACTGACTTCTGTTGTTTTGTGGGGTTTTACGTCCCAAAACCAGTTCTGATTATGAGAGACGCCGTAGTGGAGGGCTCCGGAAATTTCGACCACCTGGGGTTCTTTAACGTGCACTGACATCGCACAGCACACGTTCCTCAACATTTCGCCTCCATCGAAATGCAGCCGCCGCGGCCGGGATTCGATCCCGCGACCCTCGGATCTGCAGCCGAGTACCTTAGCCACTAGACCACCGTGGCGGGGCGCGGACTGACTTCTGAAAATTGCTCTTCTTCCGTTTTACGGCACTCAAAATAATTACAGCAGCAATCAACACGGCCTGATTGCGTCGAATGCATGAAAAAGCTTGTGACAAAGTTTGTCAAGCAGCGCGGTGTCATGTTCCGTCATTAATAATTTTCAGATCACTGCGAATTTCCCACTTATATTATTCGCCCTCAGTATACCTCAGCACTAACTTGAAGCGCTGTTGAGAGCGATGTCATGATTTCGATTTAGGCCTCTCTGGTCGCATCTCGACGGGGAGGGGGGCGGGGTAACTTGGCAAAAGGTCGTGCACGTGAACGCAGGTGGTGAGCGTGAATCCGGAATTGCCTACTAAGGTTTATATTATAATCAAATCGTGGTTCTTAGTACGTAAGACCTCAGAATTTTTTCTCCTGTCAAGTAGCTGAATTGGATGCTTTAACACCGCATGCCACCAGATTTTTTTAAATACTGGCTCTGTAACCTTACCTTCAATGCGTTGACGTTTTTATAAATTTAAACTCTCTGGAGTCACCTTATGGACAGGATCATATAGTCTTATATGTATGGTCCGCCTTGATTAATTACTAGTCGTGACTTTTCTTCTTTTTCTTTTTTTTTTTTGGTTAGGCTAGGCGTCGGTTGGTTTTCAAGGCTGTGCGTCTGGAAAGCTGAGTTCGGGAGTCTAATAAGTGTAAACATTTTCTTTGTTCACGCAGGCGAAGAAAACCAGAGGAGCTTTCAAGTAATTGTAGAGTCTGACCGCAAAGCCAACCAGTCCACTCTATCAGGAATCGCAATAGATGAAGTGGAGTTCTTTCGTGGAAGCTGCCAAGAAGGGGCAAGGCCGCAAACTACCGCAAAATCTTCTCCTCGCTACCCTCCTCACCCTCTTGACTGTGACTTCGAGCAGGATGACTGCGCATGGAAGAATGGTACTGCAAGCTCCACTAGTATCTGGCTTCGTAAGCTCGCCACCGCCCACGGTAAAGCTCGACCTTCACTTCCGGAAATTGACCACACGACGTACTCTGTTTACGGGAGCTTCGCGTATTTAGAATTCGCGCCTACCGTAACCTTCGAGCAACTGTCCGAAAACAATGCTATATTGGAGACCGAATTTCCGCTGCACGTAGGCATCGACGGCGCATGCCTGAAGTTCTTTTTCTTCGCGCTCGGAGAAATTGTAGAACCGTTGACCCTTCGAGAACGAGATGCGGTGACCCAGGCATCACGCATCGCATGGAAGAACGTTGGTTCAAAAGGACCCCAATGGAACTATGCACAGGTGCATTTCGACGGTGAAAGTGCTGTGTTCTTGAGCTTTGAAGCCTCAAAGATGCAAGGTGGATATATAGCTCTTGACGACATAGCAGTGAATGTCGGTTCATGTCCGATGCCGCCACTGTGTGATTTTGAAGCAGACGAGTGTGGCTGGCGTGCCAGGAACGGCAGTGAACAGCTTCAGTGGGAGAGACTTACCGCACAATACGCAATAGGAGGCCAGGACCACACCTTTGGCTCTGAAAGTGGGCACGTCCTCGCTGTGAATACATCTAAACAAGGAGCTCAAACAGGTTAGAAGAGATATTGATAAATTACATTTTTGTTAGTTCAGCAGCACATAACGTTATGCGTTTTTCGTGCTCGCATTTTGTAACAAAAGGCTCTTGGGTAGAGAGACATGCGATTCAGCAGTAACGCTACAAAGACGTTCTTGTATCAGTACAGCGAAAAAGAAATGTGTTCTCTAGAACACTTAAATATGCTAGTTTATTTTACAGATACGACGGAATCGCTTCGGTACTGCGGTCAGAAAATGGCCGCTGCTCTTCCACGTCTGGTAACCAATATCACTAAATATTGAGCAGGCGTCTACATTAGAACTTTGCAGCAGTGAGCCAGTGGAACCTGAGTAGGCGTAATGACTGCAAAGTGTTTTTAATTGATTAGGATACTATATTACAGCATAATAATTATATTTGCATCAAATTTAAACACAGCAGACACAGACGGACCAATACATTATTACGTGCATGGGCCTTTTAATACACTAGGATACAGGGTACAAAGCTTTTTTTTTTTTAACACGCACCAAAGCAGTCAAAATTATAAGGGCCCTGCAACACTTTTTGACCAGAGTCAGAAAACGGGGCTGATCAGCCATAGATACTACCGTGAACATGTCAACCAAATATTATTGCACTGCATACACCAGGAATTCGCAACTGGGTTTCAAACACAGCTGGAAAGCGCCCGCTCTTCTTTCAACAAATGACGTCACTGAGGGCACCGACTACATCGCTTGATTTTTCTTTCGTTGTTCTTTAAGAGTGGTACGGCACATTTTCTTTATTTGTTGAATTCAAAACGAACTAATAAAGCATAGCAGACGACCCTTCTGTGACCATGAAATCAGCCAATGCTGTTTCTGCCTCAAGCGATGGTAGGCGGTGCCCCCAGTGACGTCATTTGTTGAAAGGCGAGCGAGCCCATTCCAGCTGTGTTTGAAACCGAATTGCGAATTCCCTGGTTCTTGCTCTGCAATAATATTTCACTCACGTGTTCGGAGAAGCCTTGACGACTGATCGTTTTCTGACTTTGTTGAAAAAGCGCTGCAGGACCCCTCTGAAGGAACCCTGCAAGTGACAACAATGCGGTACAGAAGGCGAAATAACTCACGACACGGCGTGTGCGATGTATTCACTTTCCCGGAAATGCCTCACCAATGAACTGTAACTACAAGACTATTTTTAGCAGTGCCCTTCGTCACGACTTCATAGCTCTGTTGACTTTTAATTTCTTGTTTTTCATTACACTTTCATAATTACGTTGTAAGAGATTTTTAGTGCACGAATAAGGAAGGCTCTGTTGTATATGACAAAACCTTTGTATGCTGCACTAAGTTGCGCTGTAGATTACACATCACATCCCACTCCGCTGTATCGGTGGCTGCAGGCTGGCCACTGCGTCAGCGTGTCATTTCCTGGATGCGATGGCCGCATTTTTATGCGTTCGAGATGCGAAAACTTGTGTGGCGATTGTTTGTCGGACATTAAGTGAAGGTGATCATTATTAACAGACTGTAGTGTACTATATGGTGTTTCTGCATAGTGCAGGACGGTCAGGACGGGGTTACAGGAGACGTGGCTGCGGCCATACTTCACGCCGCTATATTCGGGTACACGCAGACATCGCGTACGTTCAACTGGCCAAATAACGTACGTTGGG
Organism: Hyalomma asiaticum; assembly: GCA_013339685.2. Lineage (NCBI taxonomy): Eukaryota > Metazoa > Arthropoda > Arachnida > Ixodida > Ixodidae > Hyalomma > Hyalomma asiaticum. The sequence goes on along the minus strand of CM023481.1, from coordinate 248,323,895 downwards.
ATAACCTACGTAAAACAATGGAACCAAAATAACACCGGAGAATGCGTAGTGGTGACAACTCGTTTTTTACGTAAAAAAATGGCAGATCCCACGTGCAGTGGGAATCAAGAAAATGCGAAGCACGCATCAGGAACGTAAAATGGATCTGCATTGTTGTCTCGCTATACCGATTTTGGTACATACGAAGTTAAGGCCGCAAGAGCAGCAAGACTGTGGCATGTAAACCATGCCGCTCATGACACGCATGTCATGATTGTAATGTTATGACCTGTCATTTACGTTCGTCATGCAGTCAAGTTGTGCCATAGCAATATTAGTATAGATCCCATTAACGAAACGCGTGGCATGTAAATCATGCCGCTCATGACATGCATGTTATAATTTTCATGTTATGGCCTGTCATTTATGTTCGCAATGCAGTCATGTTGTGCCATACCACTTTTCGTATACATCCCATTACCGAAACGGCCAGGAGAGTACCAAGACCGTGGCATGCAAATCATGCCGCTCATGACATGCATGTCATGATGTTGATGTTATGACCTGTCATTTATGTTCGTGATGCAGTCACGTTGTGCCATACCAATTTTCGTGTACATCCAATTAATGAAACGGCCAGGAGAGCACCGAGACCGTGGCATGTAAATCGTCGCTCATGACATGCATGGGGTGATATTCGTGTAGTAACGTCTCATTTATGTTCGTCATGCAGTCATGTTGTGCCATACCAATTTTCGTGCACATCCAATTGAACGAAACGGCCAGGAGAGCACCGAGACCGTGGCATGTAAATCATGTCGCTCATGACATGCATATCATGATGTTCATGTCATGACCTGTCATTTATGTTCATAATGCAGTAATATTGTGCCATAACAATTTTCGTGTACGTCCAATTAAGCGGCCAGGAGAGCACCGAGACCGTGGCATGTAATCATGTTGCTCGTTACATGCATATCATGATATTTATGTTATGACCTGTCACTTATGTTCGCAATGCAGTCATGTTGTGCCATACCCATTTTCGTATACATCACATTAACGAAACGGCCAGGAGAGCACCAAGACGGTGGCATGTAAATCATGCCGCTCATGAGATGCCCGTCGTGATTCTCATGTATTGTCGTGTCATTTATGTTGGCAATGCAGTCATGTTGTGCCATACCCATTTTCGTATACATCCCATTAACGAAACGACTAGGAGAGCACCGAGACGGTGGCATGGAAATCATGCCGCTCATGACGTGCACTTTATGATTTTGATGTTATGGTCTGTCATTTATGTTCGTCATGCAGTGATTTTGCGGCATACCAATTTTCGTATACATCCCATTAACGAAACGTCCAGGAGAGCACTAAGTCGTAGGCGGCTAGATAGATAGATAGATAGATAGATAGATAGATAGATAGATAGATAGATAGATAGATAGATAGATAGATAGATACGCTCAAAGTCACCCAAGTTGGCTAAGAAATGCTTCGCATTTAATATCGAGCTAACGTTTGGCTTAGCGAACAATACTGTTCAACTGCGTATATATATATAGCTACGTGTCGAAGCTTACGCTCTTGAAGTTTCTGTGAATTCCATATGGACTGCGCCGATAAAAAAAAAACCATTTTATGCCACCTTTGGCTAAGCGTGTTATTTACTGTGAGCTTAGCTTGTCGCATCTAAACAGCAGACACTGCAGCCTCTGATCACTGGGGCAGGGAGGAAACGATCGCTCTCATCCTCTGTTACTGTATCAATGCTGTTGCCAACTGAAGCCCCTGGCCAAAGAAGTGGCACGACTCGATGAGAGGCCGCTATCTGAGCAAACGATATTGGAATGCCTGAAGGTTGCATTCGCAACAGAAAGCGATCAATGCGCTGCTCAAGTTCCTACGAGAAACTAGCCTTGATTAACGACTCTGATACTGCTTTGTTTTTATGAGCGTGTGCTTAATAATCTCCGCCTCTCTCATTCCTTTCTTTCTTATCTTTCTGCCTCCGGTTGCCTATTCCCAGTGCAGGGTAGCAGACTGGATATTTTCTTACAGGTAATCTTCCCGCCTTCCGCACAGCTCATATATCTCTCTCGCTCCCTTACTCTCTCGTGTTTTTGTGTCAAATGAGCGCTTCCATTATCATTGCGGCCATTGGAGGCGGCTTCTTTTTGTCTTTGCTAAGTTACAAGGTAGCATGTGAGCGCTTTCTAAACCACAGCTTGCTACGCCCCTGCTCAGTTCGAAGCTTGCTGCTAGCCTTTATATTCTTTAAAAAAAGTGCTTCAGCTGCACTTGCTGTTGTATACAATAACATAGCTTTCGTCTGTGCTCGCCCTCGTCGTTTCAGATTGCACAATGTGACAAAATACTTGTTTGTGCCATTTCCGTGTCTGTCATCTTTGTGACCAACTTGCTGTACAAAACAGCAGCCAGCAGCAAGCCCAGGCAAAAAAATTCAGAAGAGGCGAAGAAGCCGCTCTGAGAATTTAGCCTTTAAATTTTCCTTCTATCGTTGGGAATGTTCCCCAGTATACATAAAAGACATTCTTTTCAGGCGCGCATGGTGTGAATGACTGGCACGTACGCTGTGTCAGAACTCGATTTTATCGCTGCCGTTAAATGACTGCGCCAGTCTTTCACCTGTTCAGCACCCTTAAAATGCCCACGGCTGGCAAATGGGCGGTGTTCAAAACTCAAGCGAAGAGTCAGTTATACTGCCCCGCCCCGCTTGCTCCTTTCATTCCCGTGAAACCGTTTTCTCTCGGAGTTTCTTTCATAATATCGTGGACCTTCGGCTTCAATTATAGCGGTGCGGCTTTTCTTGTTATCTTCCGCTCATTGCATTTATAGTGTTATTCGAATGTCGTCTAAAGAGCGATGTGTCGCCTTTTGTCATGTCAAGAGTGAATGCGTTTTAAATGCGAAGCATTTCTTAGCGAACTTCGGCGAGTTTGAGTCTATCTATCTATCTATCTATCTATCTATCTATCTATCTATCTATCTATCTATCTATCTATCTATCTATCTATCTATCTATCTATCTATCTATCTATCTATATAGCCGCCTACGATTTTGTGCTCTCCTGGCTGTTTCGCTAATGGGATATTTACGAAAATAGGTATGCCACAACATGACGGCATGACGAACCTAAATGACTGGTCGTAACATGGAAATCATGACATGCATGTCATGAGCGGCATGATTTACATCCCACGGTCTTGATGCTCTCCTGGCCGTTTCGCTAACGGGGTGTGTGCCAAAATTGGTATGGGACAACATGACTACCTGAAGAACATAAATGGCAGGTCATATAATGAAAATCATGATATGCATGTCATGAGCGGCATGATTAACATGCCACGGTCTTAGTGTTCTCCTGGCCGTTTCGTTAATGGGATGTATACGAAAATTGGTATGCCACAACATGACTGGATGACGAACGTAAGTGACAGATCATAACATTAAAATCATTACATGCATGTCATGAGCGGCATGATTAACATGCCACGGTCTTAGTGTTCTCCTGGCCGTTTCGTTAATGGGATGTATATGAAAATTGGCATGCCACAATATGCACGGCAAACATAAATGACAGGTCATAACATGAAAATCATGACATGCGTGTCATGAGCGACATGATTTACATGCAACGGTATGTGTTCTCCGGGCCGTTTCGGTAATGAGATGTATACGAAAGTTGGTATGCTACAACATGACTGCGTGACGAACATAAATGACAGGTCATAACATGAAAATCGTGACATGCATATCATGAGCGGCATGATTTACATGTCACGCGTTTCTTTAATGGGATGTATACCAAATTTGCTATGGCAAAACACAACTGGATCACGAACGTAAATGACAGGTCATAACATTAGAATCATGACATGCGTGTCATGAGCGGCATGGTTTACGTGCGACAATCTTGGTGCTCTTGCGGCCGTTACGTTAACTTCATATGTACCAAACTCGGTATAGCGAGACAACAATGCAAACCCATTTTACGTTCCTGATGCGTGCTTCGCATTTCCTTGATTCCCACTGCGCGTGGGATCTGCCATTTTTTTTTCAAGCTTTTGAACCTTCATCACTTTTCCCAAAATACTTCGCGATAGCTGTTTCGCCTTCCTTCAACGGCTTTCTTCTGCTTCCTTAGGGGCTTCACAGTGTCTGGTGCTTCCTTAACATGCACGTAGCGAAATTTTTGCGAATCATGCGAGTTGTGCCTGCACGTCTACATGAATATTTTATTCTTGATGCTTACAGAAGGGTCATGCCAGATCAACCAGCGTTATTCCGACATCCACAAATATGCGTGAAGAAATTTCCACATGTTTGTTGAAGTGGTAAACTAGCTCTGCTCGTTTAGTTTCGATATCAAAAATTTTTCTGCCATATTATGAGACCTTATTTTTTCGTTCACTCTGAGTTAAAGGAAACCCGATTTTATTTCGAAGGGCTATTACGCGATGGAGGCGCTAAAATTGTTTCTATTGCAGCCGAAAGAAATGATCTCATTGTAGAAGTAATGAATTCTTCAATTAAGAAAATATTTTTGACGCTTTTGCAATGAGAAAAATCGAATAAAATTACAAAGTCTGACATTTTTTCCGGCAAGATTCATGAACTGAAGGACGAATAACATTTTCTGACCTCATAGACTGGTAAACGTAGTACAAGGGAAAAATATTTGGGAGGATGCAGTCGCAGCAGGTCGTCTGAGAAAAAAAATAGCAAAATTCACTTTTTTAACAAAAAGCCCTCCAGTCAAGCTAAAATAAACTTGGGTGGTCGGGATAAAATGTGCACGATATATCATCAGATAACTAGGCCCATCTATCTGCATAACATTCGCAAAGTTACAATGAGGTATTACTTTTTAAACGCGACAAAATTTTTTTCGAATTTATGTATCTACGCAGGTCGCTCTACAACAGAAGCCGCATTGAGCGATGAATAGTGATCGCAACTAAAGCCCACTTACCTGAGAAGCACACGGAAGATTTGAGATCATTTCCAGTGCAGACAAAAAGAAGGGCGCTATTATCACAATTTCATTGCGGGCAGACGTACTCTACAGTGACGCGGCTATAGATAGTCTGATGTGCACCACATGCGCTGTCCAGTCGCCGTAAATGTACGATCACGGCCTGTTAGTTGTGCCGAGGAATTCTTCAAGTGTGAAAGGTACATTTTGCACATTTTATGCACAGACACGGTCGCTCACATGCAGTATGCGAGAACACAGATAAATCGCTGATACTATTCAAGCAGCTCATTAATAAGTAAACTGAAGAAACTGACTAGTAATGAAGCCGAGTGTATACAGCGAACGGTGACCATTGGAGGTACGTGTGCAAATTGACATGAACAATTTAGGATCTCTGTGCGCGCAGTGTTATTACACATCAACATCAAGGAATCTGGGAGACTGTTCCTCAAAGATGCTGTTGAAGAACGCCGTGAAAACCCCGTCCATACCGAGGCATGCTTCAGGACCTCGCTGGAACAGTGCTGGCCTTGGAGCTGGTTCTTGGTGAAAGACTGTATCAGTGTTCCGAGGTTCGATATTTCCAGGCGGGGCGAAATAAAGCAGCCAATAAAAGCATGACAGGTAGAATGAAGGGAATGTATCACCTGTACCTTGACATCGTCGATTTGCACACGTAACTCCAATGGTCATCGTTCGCTGTATAGGCTCGGCTTCATCACTAGGCCGTTCGGTCCGCTTTTAATAACGCGCTGCTTGAATAATATCAGCGATTTATCTGTGTTCTCGCATACTACATGTGAGCGAACATTTCTGTACGTAAAATGCGCAAAATGTACCTTTCATGCTTGGAGAACCCCTCGGCGCAGCTAACACGTCGTGATTGTGCATTTACGGCAACCTGGCGGCGCTTCTGGTGCACATCAAACTCTATATATAGCCGCATCACTGCAGGGTACATCTGTCCGCAATAAAATTTTGATAATAGCGCCCTTCTTTTCGTGTCCATTGGAAATTATGTCATGTCTGCCGTGTGCTTCTCAGGTAAGTGGGCTTTAGTTCCCGATCACTATGCACTGATCGCTCGACGCGGCTTATGTCGTAGGGTGACCGGTGCAGGTACGTAAATTCAAAAAGATTATTTGTCGCGTTTAGAAACTAATGCCCTTTTGTAACTTTGCGAATGCTCAGCGGATGGACTTGGCTCTCTAATGATACATCGTGCATATTTTTAGCCCTACCAGCAAGGTGACTTATTTTAGCTTTACTAGAGGGCTCTTTCTGAAAAAAAAATTGAATTTTGCGATTCTTTGTCAGACGACCTGCTGAGACTGCACCTTCCCAAATATTTTTTCCTTGTACTACGTTTACCATTCTATGGGGTCGGGAAATACTTTCGGTCTTTAGTTTATTAACGTTGCCAAAAAAATGTCGAACTTTGCAATTTTATTCAATTTTGCTCATTGCAAAAGCGTTTGAAGTACTTTCCTAATTGAAGAATTCATTCATTATTTCTACAGTGATCACTTCTACAGATCACTTCTTTGGGCTGAAAATATAAACAATTTCAGCGCCTGCATCGCAGAATAGTCCTTAGAAACAAAATCGGGTTTCCCGGCCTTTAACTCACAGTGAACGAAAAAATAAGGGCCCGTATTCACAAAGACAACTTACGACAACAATGTTCGTAAGAGAAACTTTCATCCAATCCTGATGCTGGACATATCATTAACGAAGCCCGCTGGCCAATGGCAAGAAGCACTTACGAAAGAGAAGCTTTGTGAATTCGGCCCAAGGTGTCATAAATTGGCGGAAAAATCTTTGACAGCGAAACTAACGAGCAGACCTAGTTTTGCACTTCAAACACGTAAAAATTTTTTCAGGCGTATTTCTGAATGTCGGGAAATCGCTGGTTGATTTGACATGGAATGACCTGAAGATTAACAGAATGATTGCTGCAAATTTTAGTCAATAAATAAACGTTGGCATGGAGGATATCTTATATGTATTGAATCCTCATGCTATTCGATGTAGCCAGTCATACGATCGCGATTGTTATTTACTAAGGTTTAACGTGCAGTTCAACAAATCGTCACTTCTTCGCAGGTACAACAGCGACGACGTTCAGTGAAACACAAGAAGCTGGGAGCGGTGGGTGTACGAGATTTTGGTACTACATAAGCGGCGGACACAAGCTGTCACTGGGCACAATCCAAGGTGGCTCACTAAGAGCCGAAGCTACGTTTAAAGAGAGTGGGTTGGTTGGCAGTGGCGTCTGGCATTCAGCACAAGTGAACCTGAAATTCATTCCAACAATGCCATTCGAGTATTACTTGCAAGTTGCATTGGGTTCACAGGGAGGAGTCGCTGCAGTGGATGACATTCAAGTAAGCAAACGGTTTGTTGTTTGTCACACACAAGGATTGCGTAACTAAAGTGCCTTTCGCCAAATTATGGAAGCAGAAACAAAAAGCTCAAATCAAACTTCTTTTAGGTGCTAGGCGCTAAGTCGACCTATGTAACGGCTGTAATTAAGTAATATTTAAAAGCAGTTGTGAAAGAAATAGAAGTTTCACTAGAATGATTCCTTCAGTGGAGACGACCATGTGTTGATAGGTTATATACAATAATATGTTTCTAATTGACAAACATAGGTCAATTAGGTCTGGCTCTATTGATATTAGCACTCATAATAATAAGAAAATGTAGTGGCTTGCCACTTATGCTTAGCGTTTTATGATTTCAACTTTAGTTCTCGTGATGAGCACCCTTTGCTGGTATATATATATATATATGAACTATAAAAGATTTCTGTGCTGATATCTCAGCGTTTGTCTCTTGTCTCCGTTATATTTTTCCACATGCTTGTTGTTTTCTGGGCAGTTTCAATTGGGGGTTAACAAAACCGTTCTTTTGAACGGAAAGCTGATATGGAGTTCATGAAAGACATACTTGCATCTCTAGGTTACTAGGGGATCGCTGAAACCATAAGCTTAAATCTTAATTAAAAACTGTGGTTAATTGGGGGCTAGTTACTAGTATGATCCGTCACCACATGGTCATCACTGAGGGTCTGCCTCCTAGTAACGTTGTCCTCTGCGGCCTCAGGTGGGAAAATTATTAGAGCCCTACACTTTTAACAAGGTAACTTTAGTTTATTTTATAGGTACACAAACAAGTGAAAATATGCTCCTTTACTAAAGGTTAAAGCGCTTTAACCTTTAGTAAAGGAGCATAATTTCACATTTTTGTGCACCTATAAAATAAACTAAAGGTTACCTTGTTTAGAGTGTACTGTGGCCTGCCTCGTAATCGTATAACGGGCTGTCGGCACACCAAACCCGGAAATTATTGCCTTTATTGCCACAAAGAACGGCCCTTTTAATTGATAATATTCGGCTAAATGTTACTGAAAGCCTAAGTGAGAAATAGCCGGTATTTATTCTTTTGGAGCAGCGGTGCACTCTTAGCAGGGCTAGTTTACTTTATAGGTACACAAAAATGTGAAAATATGCTCCTTTACTAAAGGTTAAAGCACTTTAACCTTTAGTAAAGGAGCATATTTTCACATTTTTGTGTGCCTATAAAATACACTAAAGGTTACCCTGCTAAGAGTGTACACTCTTAGCACGGTAACCTTTCGTTTATTTTATAGGTACACAAAAATGTGAAAGTATGCTCCTTTACTAAAGGTTAAAGTGTTTAACTTGTACAAAAATAGCATATTTTCAAATTTTTTGGTGTACCGATAAAATAAGCTAAAGGTTACCGTGTTAAGAGTGTATGACTCTATACAGCACGAAATCCGCGAACGCATTTTCCCTTCTTACATAATTAAGACAGTGACACCAAACGTTTAAGAAAAATATACACGAACAAAAGAACATACTTCGAGTAGTATAAGCATAGTATGCACATAAAAAACTAAAGCCAGTTTTACGTTTGTCAATCTGAGTAAACAGGTGAGCTGCGTTTTCCTGTGTTTCCTTTGCGCTTATTTAGTGTATATCTTGTGTTTTTCCTTGCCTGTAGCCCGAGACAGGAGATGGACGACAAGGCTTTCTTTCTTTCTTTCTTTCTTTCTTTCTTTCTTTCTTTCTTTCTTTCTTTCTTTCTTTCTTTCTTTCTTTCTTTCTTTCTTTCTTTCTTTCTTTCTTTCTTTCTTTCTTTCTTTCTTTCCCTTCACATAACTATAATGTAGCAGCGGGTTGAGGCCAAGAGTGTGGGCATTGGGTCGAGGACAGCAGCTTTTCCTTTTGCGTGACCGCGGACGTCAAGGACGGGGACAGACGTGAAAGCCCCTAAACATCTCATCTGTTAAAACACACAAGTTTTATACACCTGTTCCAGCGCAGCATATAGAGCTTTCTCGCAAAGAGGCCGAAACTAGAAGAGCACAAGAGGGGACTCGCGTGTTGTCGCTTTCCTGGTGCTTACGACGCCTCCCCAACACATTGCTTAAAGCGACTACAGCATCCTGTTGTGAATAAAACGTCGTGATTTTTACTATCATACAAGTGTATTAGCTGTTTAAACGAACTTGTCGCATGACGTGAATTTGTGACAAGTGACTGTCAAGACGTCAAATACTTTGAAGGGAAACGTTCTTTTTCATATATTGATAGTGTGTGTGCGATTGAACGGCATGTTATCGACAATGCTGCGTGCATGCATAGTTTCATTTGACACTCCAGCTATGGATATAAATATTTCTGTATATCACAATACTACAGTTGTTTCTAGCACGGAGGCTTTTACGCAGATGCTCATGGTTCTCACGCTACCTCGATTAGGTCAAGAATAGCCAGTGTTACGCGATGATAGCGTTTTGAAAATATAATTATAATTTTGTGTTTGTATTTGTTCTTTCTACACCTGACTGCAGATTCTCAGCCGATGCTCAAATCTAGGCTCTTGCGATTTCGAAACAGACTTCTGCCTTTGGGAAAACGAACCGGTCTCTTCTGGATCGGCTTCATGGGACAGATTCACTGGTCGCTCTCACTTGGTGAGTGTTTGAAAAAATCTGCAAGAATCACACGTAACATGACCAGTTTTGGGAAGCAATGAGATCGCGTTCTATTACGATAGATATCACATTAACATTCATTTCTTTCTATTCTATTTGCAGTTTGGGCCCGATGTGGACCACACATTCAGTGAGTCATTCGGAACTTACGTGGCAATTAACAACTTCAACACCACCGATCTCCCCTCTGCTCTGGTTTCTCCTCTTCTGACAAAATGCGACGACATTTGCTTCAGTTTTTGGTCTTACCACGTCGGAACCGTGCCTCACATGGTGACTCTTTTCCTCAGGACAGAATCAGGAGACAATGCTATTGAATATTCTACCACTGCTGATGTGAGCGACAGATGGGTGAAAGCTCAAACGAATGTTTCAACAAATGCAGAAGAATGTCGCATCGGCTTCAGTGTCGTTTTTCCTGCTTTTCGCTCATCTGTCTTGGCTCTTGACGATTTCATGGTTGTTACTGGACCTTGCAAACCTTTAGAAGTTACGAATCATCCTGAATTCAGCTGCGATAACGACACGAAACACCTGACACGTGACCACATATGCAACTTTGAAAACGACTGTGCTGATGGCGAAGACGAGAAACGGTGCGGTACTGAGTGCACCTTCGAATCTAAAGACACGTGTTACTGGGAAATGAGTGGCAATGGTGCAGAGTGGTCAGTTGAGCAGGCCAGGAACAATAGTATGACAGAACCAACGGAAGATCACACGACACAGACAGAAGACGGTAGCTTTCTCCGCTTTAGAATTAAGCCTGCGTATAATGACGAACGCTTCGCCGTCATCGCCAGCCCAAACCTAATTGACGCTGCTCCCACCTGCACTCTGGGGTTTTGGTACTACTCCACCCTTTCAACACCAGGCGCAATCATTAGAGTTACGTACAAGTTCATTTCCGAGCTCAGACTGCATGGCACGACAGTGCTGCTGATAAGTGGACACAATGGAACGCTCGAGCGGAAAAAATGGAAAAACGCGGCTGCGCGAATAGGAAGAGTCTCGGAGCGATTTTCGGTTTGGTTACAGGGAAACTTCCACTCCTTTGACAAGACATTTTTAATAGACGATCTCGAGTTTTCACACTGCAACAGGAAAGAAAGTACACGGGAAGCAGCAGCAGGAAGGTGTCCACCAGGTTTCTTCACTTGCGCCAACGGAAACTGCATCACGAAAATCGGCCTATGTGACTTTAACGATGATTGCGGTGATCTGAGCGACGAACGGTTGAGTCTTAGCGCGAACTGCACATCGTTCCCTGGTCGCTGTGATTTTGAAGACAGTGTTTGTAATTGGAAGGTCGAAAGTAAAGCTTGGGAAAGACGGCTAAGGAAAAGAGATGAAAGAACACTCATTAACGACGACCTGAGAGATCACACGACGAACTCAGTCTACGGAAATTTTTTGCGATTTTTGTTTGCAGATAAGTCGTTTCAAAAGGGAATATTGTCTAGTCCAATTATAAGCGCGACAAAAGGTGCCGAATGCTACTTGCGTTTTTTCTACACATACCAAACAAGATTCACCCACTTGGACTACAATCTATACAGCCTCAGTGCTGGAAGCTTGGCAGTATACGTTCGTTTCGATCTTCTTGGAGAAAGACACATTCTTTGGAAAACATCTAACGTATTTGGACAATACTACGAGCGTAAAATAATTTCTCTCAAAGAATTCGAAGGCCCTGTGCAAATTTTGATTGAGGCAACCACTGGTGCAGACCTGAACGGAGCCTGGGCTATTGACGACATTTCTTTTACAGATGACTGTGTCGTTTCGTCAATAGGTTCCCTGCCTGCACTAGCATCAGAAGCGACGACAGAATCTCCGCCTACTTTATGCAGTCCTACAAAATTCACTTGCCCAGACAAAACATGCATTTCTGCAACGCGTGTCTGTGATTTTGTAGATGATTGTAAAGGGGGCGCTGATGAGGAGAACTGCGCAGCCTGCAACTTCGACAATGGTACCTGCGGCTGGCAAGATGTAAGCTCTGGCAGGTACTTATGGAAAAGGCTTATAGCTGGTCGCAATGGTACCAATCCAAGATCAGACGTGTCAGGCAAAGGTTTCTTTATGGGCGTAGCTACAGGGGATGGAGTCGTTCCTGACAGTGCTGTTATGAAATCGGTTCCACATGGAGCTTCCAGTGACTCGTGCTATTTAGAAATGTTTTATTACGTTAGTAACGTAGCTTCAGGCGCAGATATTCTGAAGCTAAGTATTCTAGGAGAAAATTCATCGTCAGAAACAATTCTGATGGCTCTGACATATCCCGAAATCGACAAGTGGAAAAAAGTTTCTGTGGAAATTGGGCCTCACGTGCATAGGGGATGGTCCTTGAAACTTGAGGCTACGCCGTCCGCTCCAAAAACTACGATTGCTGTTGACGAAATCAATTTACTTCAGTGCGGCCGGTCTTCTCCTGGCAGCGACTGCGAATCCAAAGGCGAGCTGTCTTGTAACGAACCTCGCAGTGCCTGCTTCACAAAAAGCGAGCTTTGTGACGGGAATCTAGACTGTCCTGATGGTTCAGACGAGTTGAACTGCAGCAGTTTTCCTGAAAGGTGTAGCTTCGAGAATGGCATGTGTGGATGGACAGAAGAACTCACTGAAGGTCGTTCACGTTGGCACATTATTAGCAGCAGTAGTCTACCGGATTACGACGGGCCAACATTCGATCATACACTTGGGAATTCTTCCGGGCATTTCCTATTCCTTGGAAAGGACAACCTCGACAAAAGACAGGCAAGTCTGAAAAGCGTTCACTTCGAAAGTACGACGACGCAAAGGTGCAGGCTTCGCTTTTGGCATGTTATTTCTGAGGAAGCCGTACTGGAGATCTACGTGCTAGGCGTGGAGTCGAATGACCTGCACAGAATAAAAGAACTCCGTGGGAACGATACCATTCACGGGTGGCAAAAAGTAGATGCAGCTTTGTCTTGCCCAAATGACTTTCAAGTCGTTCTGTATGGATGGCCCAATGGTAGCATTGCAATTGATGATGTCTCATTTACACCAGAGTGTTTGATCTCCCAGTCTTCTGTTATACCGACACTTTCACCAGACAATAAGTGCAATAACGAAACTGAATATAGGTGTAAAGACAATAGCTGTATCTTGAAAGAACTGTTTTGCGATTTCAAAAAAGATTGCCCATTTGGCAGCGATGAATCACATTGTCCTTCTTCATGCACCTTTGAGCAAGGGGAATGCAGTTGGAGCAGTCCTAATTTGCCAGAGAGAGCTGCTTGGCGTTCTTTCACAGTTATGGAAGCGAGAGAGCGCATAGAAAACAGTCCTGATTTGGACGTAACAAGAAATAGCTCATCCGGTAGTTATCTCCTGTTCTATATGGCTCATGACGGTGATAAAATAGACAAACCAATAAGAATGCTCTCTCCAACTTTCCAAGAGTCTACTCCTGACTGCAAGATATCTTTCTATCACTGGCTGTCGATTCCTGTCATACACGTGCGACTACTAGTCTTGGGTGATGGTGTTGAAGACATTTTATTGTCGGAGCGCACTTCGAAGCAACTGGCTAAATCCTGGGTTTTTGAGTCAATTGGTGTTGGACGGCGAAGCGGCCGCTTTCGTCTCGCTTTTGAAATTGACTCGCCATCCAGCGGTGGTGGGATACATTTTGCCTTGGACGAAATACGTTTTGTGGATTGTGGCTATCCAAAAAATGACGAGTTCTCTGGCGCACCCTGCTCAAACAAGGACTCATTCAGGTGCAAATCGCGACTCTTCTGCATCGGCAGTGAATATAGGTGTGACCTTTACGATGACTGCGGCGATGGAAGCGATGAAGAAGGCTGCAAAAACCAAAGGGTGACGTTCGATGATGAAAGCACTGGTGTATTTGCATTTGGAAAGTCAAACAGGGAAGATAATGAAAACTCGCTGCAGTTCGTACGTGGAAGGTCACCTCTACGAAAGGATGATGATACGGGACCGCTTTTCGATCACACAACTTTCAACAAGTCCGGAGCCTATGTCGAGTTTGGTGGGGCCTATCACGGTTTCAACAAGATGGCGACACTGTCTTCTCTTACCGTACAACCCGGGACGTGCCACATGTCTTTCCACACGTATATGTTCGGGCGACAAGTAAATTTGTTGAGTCTCCATCTACGTTATTTCAAGAACAGCAGCAATTTGGAAAAGGAGGTCTGGCGCCAGGAAGGCTCAAGAGGAGACTTTTGGGAGCGCCATCATGTTGACGTTACTGAAGGGAGAGACCGACAGCTTATGTTTGTCTTGCGCTCTGGAAAAGGACCAAAGGACGCCATAGCTCTTGATGACATCAGCTTCAGCAAAGACTGCAGGTGCGTTGTATTCTTGCTTCTTTTATTTCTCCTAACTTTAGATAAAACGAAGGACAATAAAATTTTTACTGTGAGGGTATATTAATTACTGACAAGGCGCCAAGTTATGGATTTGCAACGGGATGTCTGCACCACTGCTAAATGCTGCTCTTGATCGATCCTGGTACAAGTGTTACACGGAATAAGAATAATTCAGGCAAAGTTACCGTTATTTAAAGGACCCCTAAACCACCAAGAGGTCGAAATTTAGTTGTAGTGTTGCTTTTGTGCCGGTGTCCGAAACGAACACGTGGCCGCAAGAATTTTTCGAAACGGTGCCGAAATAGCCGAGTTACACGCGTTTGATTATTAAAACGCGGCGCTTGCCTGTTTCGCTCTCTCCTGCGCCCGCCGGCCGCTGGCCGCTGCCACCTCCTCGCCGAGTGCTTCTCCGAATGTCACGTGACATACATCGCCGATGACGCGCATCCGGTTGACGCGCCTCCGCCGGGCTCCGGCGTTCGCGCAAGTGTTTTGATGATGCTGTGCCAACGCTCTCTGTTAGCGCTATCCGTCGTGTTCTGACAATTGCTGCAGTTTCTAGTCGGCTGTACCTCACTTGCACTTGCGTAGCGTAGCGCATTTGCGAATTCACACGTGAACACCACACGAACGACACACGACGAGGAAAACAAACAGGCAGGGAGCACGTGCATTTGCTAGCAGACTAACCGGAAGTAGACGTTCTCCTTCGACCAATAAGCGGAGCTCGGACTCTTTTGACGTCAACAAAAACCCCAATGTCGTCACGGCTAACTTTGGTATGCCGGAACTGGCCGGCGAGGCGTACGGGATTGTTTTTAGAGTATGTGGCGGGGCCGCGGCGCGTAGCGCTGCCGCATTTGACATCGTTCATCGTGACGGCATTTTCAACTTGATGCGCGTGTTAACTTGAAATGTTCAAAGAAATGTCGGGGGTGGTTTAGGGGCCCTTTAAAGCAAAACATACAGTTTACCTATCAAGTATGAAACTGCGCACATGTTCAATTAAACAATATATATATATATATATATATATATATATATATATATATATATATATATATATATATATATATATATATAGTTTGGAGGTAGCTTCGGCTGCCGCATGAATGTATGAGACGTAGCACTTCAATGATATTTCATTGAAGTGCTACGTCTCATATATATATATATATATATATATATATATATATATATATATATATATATATATATATATATATATATATATATGTGTGTGTGTGTGTGTGTGTGTGTGTGTGTGGAACGGAACGCACAACGCTAGCATAGGTAGGATATATAACTGTATAATGTAGCGAATGTTCGAAGTAAGGACAGATGGAAATAGGAGAGAGGCGACAGGCACCAGCCTAATCACTCCGCACTAGGATTAAACAGTGGTTGCAGCAACAAAGAGCATTTCATTCATTGTAAGGCTAACAGACAGCCGCGTCAGGCCTAGGCAAGACAATAAGTTACGACTTCTCTCGAAGAAGACAGCGCAGGTTTTAGTAAGAACGTTCAGTTTTTTTCAAGAACCGGAACACATAAAACGTTGACAAGGTATTTCTGGCACCACTTGTAGCTGCAGGTTCAGCAGTATAGTCGAATTCAGCCAAGGACTCACTGTCGCTATTGTAAGAAAGGTGCGAAGGCTCGCCCGCTGTCATCAACGTAACATGATCTTTTGCAGTTGTTGGACAGGGATGAATCGCTTAAAGGGCGAGGGTTTTGTCTCTCAGCCTGTACTATTGACAGGTCGAAAACGACGACTGCACCCAGGCGCCATGATGCATGCCTTTCATTTCTAGCCCTTAACTGATTCTTATAATTTTCTAGCCCACTGAAGGTCAAGGGTTACTGTTTGTAATCTTGTACTACATTGCCAATACATTCCTTCAAGGTTTACGACGACAGCTCTCCCGGATGATCCGAGTGGTGCTAGTTACTCTACGTCTGCCACTCCGGGGCACTGTGACCAGCAAGAGTTCTCGTGCCTCTCCGACGGCTTATGTCTACCTTACGACCATGTCTGCGACTTCCGCAAGGATTGCACTGACGGTAGTGATGAAAGGAACTGTGGTACGTGCGACTTAACCCTGTGGCGCCTTTAGGTTATGTTTTGTAAGCCTTTAGATCCATTCCATTTAAAAGGTTCTCCCATTTCAAGGGAACATACTTGTGAATCATAATGTTCATTTTATCATTACCTAGGGAGGCCTACAAGGGACAAACATAATTTAATTATATACTGCGTGCGGGGACTCGTCTCCAAAAATTTCGGCGTTCCTAAGAGCTCCTTGCCACTGGCCATCAACGTCCAGCACGAGGACTGGCTGGAAGTTTACATGTTGAACGGTTTCAAGGTGTGAGGTTTTGTGAATGCGTGCCAAAATATATTGATACCGATAGGGAAGGGGCCATTAGTCTCGAAGCAATAACTCCCTGAGCTCTAGTCACAGATGGCCATTTCTGCGCAGTGTAGGCACCGAAGAACCGCCTGCCTAGGTCCTAACCTCCGTCTTTTACCATCAGCTTCATTTAGCAATGCACTCATGCAGTTACAGGATCGCGAGAGCCAGTGTTCGCAATTTGAACCGCGAAAGCGCGAATGCGTTCCGCTCAGTGCTGGGGTGTCTGTCGCTATACCAAAGCATTTATATGCGTGGCATTCGGCCGTCGATGTTTTTGCCTTTTTGCTGCGATAAGTGCAGCCGTTCTTCATTCGATGCCATCATACACGAAGCAGAAGGCGCAGAAACAGCATGGATACATCTGGAGGCCACATTACAAGCAAATAGGCGTTAGAAGCAAACTCAACACGAAAGACAAAGCACGTAATAAACCTCTCTGAACAGCAGAGACCTACGCTGCACTGAGACTACAGAAGCGCTCACTGTCACCGCACTTTAGCATCGTGATTCGCTACTTCGCTCCACCACTCCCAGATGGCAGTATTACCAAGGCGAACGAACAGTGAACTGAAAGGGAGATGTTAATTTAAGGGTAATTTTGCTTGCCGAGTACCTCTATTTGAACCATACATCAGTCAGACACAAATTGTAAAGCGGTGCTGTGAGGAGTCAAGGCCCTCTTGTTTCGCATCTCTCACTTTTTTCTGTGGTGTAGTGGGTAGAGCACCCGGCACCTGCCGTTAAATCCCGGGACAATGTGGTCTCGAGTCCTAGTAATGTGAGGTAGGCTTTCTGTTTAATTCATTCATATGCGTTATTACATAATATATATGACGGAAATGACGTTAGAGAAATCATGGTGGACCCAGGCGTGAAACACTTTCGTGTTAGAAAACGCTTTGGACGCAGCCAACACTTACTGCTCGAGCTCATCTCTTGCACAAGTTCATGCGAACAGTACACAGGTAAGCGTTGTGCCTGACCGAAATACGAAGATATCATTTTGATTTGACTGATTTCTGGGGTTTTACGTCCGAAAACCATGCTTAGATTATGAGAGATGCTATAGGGGAGGGCTATGGAAATTTCTACCACCTGGCGTTCTTTGACGTCCACTGCCATCGCACAGTACACAGGCCTCTACATTTCGCCTCCATCGAAATGCAGCTGCCGCGGCCGGGATTAGCAGACATGATTAGACTTCCGTGTAAAATTTGGCTGTTGTCGCTATGGGAGGTTGAGGAAAAACGAGATGTTGATTACTGAGGGCCATCTTGCGTAGGGAATTCTGACAAGCATCTCTATTTGCGATTCCAAATAAACACTCGCAACCTAGCAGGCGCACCTATAAACAGACAATCCAAGGTCGGCCTCTAAAGGCAACATGTTGTCGCATTACCATGAGCTAAAGAAAAAAAAAAAAGAAACTCCTCTGGCCTTTTCAGTCATCCCGATTCGGCTACACACAAGCCAGAAAAAGATAGAACTCTAGTAAAGACACTATATTTGCATAAATAAACGCATGTAATCGGGCGGAGAGGCCGCAACGCATCGTTTCCAGAGGGAAGCAGGCAACGCGCTATACGAGGGGAGACGTGCGTCAAGATACTCGCGCATCGGCAAGAAATTTACAGGCACTATGCTCGTTCGTTCCTGGCACGCTATTCACTCACTATTGCTCCTTTCTCCCCAATGAGTAGAGTGTTATTTACGTACGTGCGTGGCATTTTAATATCGTACGGGCTTCTCAAACTTCAGCCGTGCGCTTTCGTTTAGGCAAGGGCTTTGAATGTTCGCGAAATTTTGCTACGCTTGTTTTCTGCACCAGCCATCGCGTTACTATGAAATTAATGACAATGAAATTAATGACTACGAAATTATGATAGACACACTTATGTTATGCCTGCTTTTGTTAGGCGATCTATGCGGACAATGTTGCGTTCTCACTCAACGCGGTGCGTTGGCAGTTCGTCTGTTAGCAAGAAATATAGGAACTACCGCAAATGGTGCTTCGTCTGTCTTTTGGGGCATACCGCTACTTTTCTTTCCTGCGCTGTGCGCGTAACTGCTTTCCGTGCCAATTGATCCGTTATTATGAAGCGCATTCCTCATAGAAGCTTGCTACACACAAACAGTAACTTACCTAAATCTCCGGCTCGCTTCGAAAGTTCCCGATTTTCAAAACTTATCTGAAGCAGGTTGCCGAACATGCAGGACGTTCGCACGCTCTACTATGCATATAACTACATTTACGTCCTTTCGCCTCTGAAATCCCTTAGACAGATTTAATATGGGGTGATCGGCAGCACGCACCTTTTCGCCCTCGAGAAAACGCCGCGATTTTATGCCGCAGTCCAGAGACATCAGCGCAGCGCTATGCCAGAGCCGCCGTGACCCTGGATATTGTAGCCATCTTTGCTTATTTGAGCAGTGTTGCCAGATGAAGCATTGTTTTCTGAAGCGGCCAATATGTCCTGATCCCATTTCGATAACGCTGCTGATATTACATGTCTGTTGCTTGACCTTAAACGGAGTACATCTTCAGACTATGGGGTAGCCTTGTGGCGTTTCGCATGAGTTTACAGATCTTCTGGAGGCAATCGAGTGTTGTGCATGAGGACGCGAGAGTTGTTCTCAGGGTGACAAGAGAAAACGCCTTTGTAGACTCTTACACCCGAAACGGAACGACTCTTGCCAGTGTATCTTCACCCCCAGAAAAGCCTTATGGTTTCTTATTTTTATTGCGAGACGGACTCGGCCTTTAGGAATGACGCTCCGTTTGTATGTGTTATATGTGTGCTGCAAGGCCTGTGTTGTGAATGAAATGAAGCAGTGTCTTGTCGTATCTGTTTCGCATGTCCAATGTTATTGAAAGGCTTGTAAATCAATCGCCCACTCAATCATTCCATCAATCACTAAAGTTTATTTATTCGTATGGTACATGGAAGCCAGGTGGGGTATATCTGAATAATCAGAGGTCATGAAGTGCAAACTGTTGGGGAACCTCCTTACAGGAAAAGAATTGGTTTAATAGGCTTGCGGCAAAAATAGTGGTTCATTAGTCTATTGTACTAAGAGCTAGTCCATTAGAAGTTTTCGGGAGGAACAAGAAAAACTACGTTCGCAAAAGAAAAAAAAATATTTATATAACGTTGAACAAGCACAGGCGACAAATATACAGCGCATCCCGCACTATTCACATCACGATGTATCAAGTGAGTCCACCTTTTTTCTGGCCTGCCACTCCCGCCTTATGTTAATCCTTGCTCTCGATCGTGTCCCTAGTACGACCGATGAAAGGAGCAGCCGACATTCACTCATGGGAGATGCGAAATTCTTCCCTCCAGAACAACTTCTGTACTTGACTCTAAACACACCATAGATGAAATTTGTGCTGTAAATGCGATATTACATTTGTTGCGGCGCGTAAACGTTGTCGTCGTGACCGCTCTATTTCAGTGCAACCGAGCTGTGATTTCGAGGAAGCTAATCTTTGCGGCTGGGCTGTGGTAAACAACGCTTCTCTAGTGCTTCCTGCTCCTGTAACTGGGCGGTTCACTACCTATTCGCTCGAAAACGAATTCACCTGGAAACCCATTCAGGCCAACGACCAGGCTGACAAGGTAAAAGAACTCATGTTTGATGGGTTGCCTTCGTTTTTTAATTAGTTTATCTGTATTTTTATTTTATGTTTTTTTTTTTTTGCTGTATGCAGCAACATCGTAGAAGGCAATTTCGTAAACACTGCTGGCAAGATGCACTTAGTAACTGTGTGCGCCATGACGACACTTACGCAGATTAAGAAACGTCCGAATAGTGTATACGTAGTGTTCCGTGGCGTGTTGCCGATCGCCAGTAAATTTTCACAGTCAATTTGATGCTTTCTAGCTAATATGAGAAATCACTTTGTGCTAGATCTGGCCTCTTTCATGATTTTCGTATTGCGTCTAGCTTATTGGGAGTCTCCGAAACGCACTTTTACACTCAGGGATGTATTCCAACTTCCTAATAAAAGATATCCGTAAAACTTCTAAGCTAACGTCTTCTCCCATTTCTGTGTATTAATAATTTGTGACTCCCTAAATCACAAAATAAAAGAAGTTCATGAGATGTCTCGCGTTTCTGCGGAAGTGACGTACTGATTCTTCCTTTCCTGTCCTGCGACATACCAGTTGAGATGTTAAATGAAGCCATAAGATCACCTATTCACAGTTGACAGCATTCACACTTAACAAGATAGCAGCGATGATGCATGCATCCCCTTTCCCTTAAAATACTAAAAAAAAAAAAACTGGAGGGCATGAGATGTTTGAAAGACTAACCATTTTTTCTATGTAATTCTGTACAATGACATTTGCCTTCACCGACTGAATGTATGTTAGCGCCTATGATGTTTCACGATTTCTACCCCCAGGCAAACGTCGCTATGCGGCCTGGAATCGATCATTCGGAAGGAACACGTCAGGGCTGGTATGCTCTCGCTAATTCGGCGTACGGCGAAATGACAGACGCCAGTCTCTTGTACTCCTCACAACCGCTGTCTCGCTCGGCGGGTTCCTGCCGGGTCCAGGCGTGGTACTACTGTTCTGACGGCTGTCCCTTGCAGCTACTGCTCTACGCATCTGACCATGGTGTCCACGAGAGGCCGCTGTGGACCGCTTTCCGTGAGTACACTGCCGCGTACAATCGTTGCACCACTGCATAAAGAAGGACATGGAAATGGTTGGGTATGGCGCCATAAGACAAATGGAAACACCGTTTAGGGTTCTCAGCCTCGTTTACTATATATCTTGGACTGGTGTAATACCGAGTAAACAAGTGTCGTATTAGGCAGGAACAAGATTTTTGAACTAGTAGTTAATTTTGTCGGTGGACGTACGCAGTACACATGCTAGATGAGCCCCTGGTGCGTTTGATGGCGCCACGTCAATTTATATTTCACGGTTGTGTATAACTGCACATAACGTGATAATACCAATTTCAGCTTCTGCTTTTTTTTCCGACGCTGATTATACATATTTACATAAATTACATGAAGTAATTTCGAAGGCCTTTTACTGGTTTTATGCTTGTTAAACGCTTTCACGCCTCTGAAAATAGGCATGCGCCCGAGGGAGTGGACGCAAGTCAAGGTGCCTATTGGAATCGTTCGAGGCTCTCATCTTGCTTGGCGTGCTTGGAGGGGCAGCAGCCAGCAGCTTGTTCAAGCTCTCGACGACATCAACTTTCTCACCTGTGAGCCGCCAACACAACGAGGCTCCGCTTGTCCCGGAGATATGTTCAGGTGATTAACTCTAATCTCAGCTGCTTTGCCATCTTTGCAAATCTTTTCTGGTTTTTTTTTTCTGTTTCTTTTTGTCGACTTTGGCGCGAATCCAGCGGGCTCCTTCGGAAACTCGGCCCATTATCAAAACCTTAAAAAAATCAGCATGGCTTCGGTTGTCTTCTCAGCGATTGAAAATGTAATGCACAGATATCGAACACCTTAACAGCATTAAAACGCCCTGTATGAGTGATGGCTTTCCAAAAGAACTTGTTGGCCTGAGGAGTAGCGGAATCGATGATTCCATAATTACGTGACCGTGCCCAAATATCAGACCTCAGCGAAGAGATGATGTACCAAAATGGTTAATAATTGCTAGGGAGGAAACAGTGTTGCGAGCAGGCAGATGTATGGAGAATAATTTAACCTTGTCGCTCCAGGATGCCTATCGAAGTATCATGTTCTAATTGGCCCTCATAACTATCCTGAGAGCGCTGAAGTGAAATAGTCATACTAGGCCAGATGCACAGAAGAGGTTTCGCACAATCCTTGAGAGCTTTCATGAAATTTCACAATGATTTCGTATACACTGCTCTGTATGAATGCACTCCTTGAGTGCTCTTTATAGGAAAAAAGCATTCAAAAGATGCTTTGAGAATGGTCCAACTTGAAAAAAAAAAAAAGATCCTTAGTACAATGTTCTCACATTAATCGTAAGCATTTTGAGCATTTCTCAGAAATTTGTTTACGTGGAAAGAAGCTTACACTGAAATCAGGTGGATACACCAACCAAAGTGCTTTTAAGAGCGCAGCACTCGGTTAATTCGAGCTCCGTCGGTGAAAACTGTCATCAGGAAATAAGTGCGCGTGCACTTCTATGAAATGCACATCTTCTATTTGCGCGCGCACTTGTACTCATGCCCACTACTACACAAAGGCGGAAGTGCTTCATAGCGGAGAATAGCCTTGTATAGTATAGTGAGGGGGTTGGAAAGGGAAGTGAGCTTGAGCAAGAGGGGAAGAGTAAAGCACGTAGGCTAGCCTTGCATAGTATAATATTGCAAAGGACGAGAAAGGGAAGCGCGGATTAGGAGGAAAGAAAGGAGGAGGGGAGAGGGAGGAACACAGCGTAGGCATGTACAGTATAGCATGGGCTAGGAAAGGGAGGTGAGGGTGATGGGGAGGTAAGTGAGGAGGGGAGAGGGTAAAGCATAGCATAGCATAGTGTACTATCAGAAAGGGGTGGGAAAGGGAAGTGTGGGTTAGGAGGGGAGGCGAGTGTGAAGCATAGCATAGGCAGGAACAGTATAGCATAGCAAGGAGTAAGAAAGAGAGGCGAGGGTGCGGAGGAACGACGTGAGGGTGAGGAAGGAAAAGAGAACGTCCAAACCGCACATTTACCGTCAAGACAATTTCAACCTAGACATATTACCCAAATCACGTGACATGACGTCAGAGCTAGTCACGTAACATATTCACGCGACAGCTAGTCAAGGGACAAATCACGTGACTTAGTTGAGTTTGTAGAAGCCTGAAGAAGCTAGGGTGGTAACAAGCTTTGCTCTTTGTTCAGCCTTGCACCGCTAGTGCAAGCTTCCAACTTTTTTTTTTAAACGTAATATACCCGACCTTTGGGGACTAGCTCGCTCCCTTATTAAGCTGTGACAGAAGGCACCGAAGAGCAACTGGATAGCAGAGGTTCCGCACGTCTTATTCACTTAATCCACGTGCTGGCTTGCTTACTCTTGCAGAACGCGCGCGAGCACGCACGCACGCACGCACGCACGCACACACACACACACACACACACACACACACACACACACACACACACACACACACACACACACACACACACACACACACACACACACACACACACACACACACACACACACACACACACACACACACACACACACACACACACACACAGTTACTACGGAAGCCAGAAGGAAGAATCTGGTCGTAAAAAGCTGCAAATCGTTTTCAATACACAAACGGACCACTTATTTTTGGGGTGTGAGGTGTCCTGCTTCTGTCTTAAAATATACACAGGCGCAAAGCACTCCTTCGCTTGTTGCGCTACAGGAAGATGAAACGCGAAAAGACGTCGAAGTGGCTGCCGCCGAGGTTTGCGCCGTGCAGTCAAATAAACGGTGGAAATTGAGGTTTTCCTGCGCGCAGCGGGAACGGTACCTAAACGCCATGCACCGCACGCAAAGATTAGGCTCCGTTACGTGCGAGATGACTCGCACTTTTGGCGGCATTTTACTGCCGTGGCACGCCTTCGTTCAAACATCGTCGCTTAATTGCTACAGGGAGTTCCCGTCTGACGTAACAGAGCGGCGTCATTTCCTGTGCGTCGGCGAACTTAGTTTCGATATCACCATTAAAATTCGGCGATGAATATCTCAATTTA
Source organism: Hyalomma asiaticum (assembly GCA_013339685.2). NCBI lineage: Eukaryota > Metazoa > Arthropoda > Arachnida > Ixodida > Ixodidae > Hyalomma > Hyalomma asiaticum. Next base: position 248,299,415 of record CM023481.1, on the reverse strand, counting down.
CGTGCAAAATTTCAGATCTCTAAAAAGTGGGTATATCAAAATTCTTACGCTTTACCACTTTCCCATGTAGTGAACGGCATGAAAATGATAATTAAGAACTAATTATGAAGTTCTTGTTAATTAATTATTTGAGGGTAACTTTGGCAACGACAGTCTTTCCGCCTCGGCGCCGAGTTCGTGTGCGAAGACGTCAGTAGTGTTAACTCTCATAGCACTTTTACAAAAAAAAATGTGTCTAACATACAGAATCTATCTTTTTTTTTTGCTGCTGCGGATATGAGGATGTAGATCCTGGTATAAGGTAGATCCTAGAAAAAGAAACTAAAGCAAAAATGCCTAGGCAGAAAGCGACACGTTGACTGTGAAGTAGACTACTGCGTTTCATATTTTGAGAAAAACGTCCATGTCGTTGTTGGCTTGCGAATAAAACGAGGTTTCTCTTGTCGCTGTGTGTTCGTCCTGATTGCAGATGCATCAAAGACAAGTGGTGCATAGAAAGAAGTCAGCTTTGTGACCAAACGTGGGACTGCGAGGACGGTAGTGATGAGACAAGCGCGGCATGCTCCTCAATCAGGAGTAGGTGTTCCTTTGAGGACGTTCACTGCGAAGATTGGACAATTGACGCAACTCAGGAGGCACGCCTGCTATGGTCAAGAAGGATTGCTCGCATGGCAGATAGCAACTTACCCTTGACCGACCACTCTACATCGAGCGGGCAAGGTTTGGGAAATGCTTTCGTTTGATCAAATTGCAGTCTATGCATTCTATGTTTCTGCACGATCAAATTGCAGTCTATGGTTCTGCAAGTCTGTTTTTGCATTTTTGTTGATATTGTGGTAGAGCTTTAGCGACAGGTGCACTTACGGACGTGTAGGGGGAGACTCATAAAACGGTTACACAACTCGCCATAAGCAAATTTAAAATAAAGAATGTGTGTGAGACAAAATATATGATGAGAGAAGGGGTAACATTTCCAAGGCAACTCCGAAGCCTGAAGAAAGCAAAATTTTTGTGAACGGCCTGCAATAATCGACTTTTCAAGGCTCTTGTAGCGAGCGTACAAAAGTCAAGAAATTCAAGCTCACGTTATTTCATTGCCATTTAAAATAAAGAGTAGCTCAGGGGAAGATGGAGGCTTGATTCGATGAAGAGATTGCAAAAAACGATGGAGAACAGGGAATGTCGCTTGAGCCAACGTTTCGACAAGTGTACTTGTCTTCATCAGGAGACTAGGTCTCCCCCGTCCACAGAAGGAGGGGAGGAGAAGAGCGGCATGAGCGAACCAAAAAAAAAAAAAAAAAGCGGGGGGAGGAGGGGGTAGGGGGGAGATTGAGTGACAGGTATTAGAGTGACTAATATAAATGGAAAGAATGAAAGCTTCTGGGAGGAACCGCTCATGGGCTAGTTGGTACATATCTTGGAAATACACTATGTGCGTAGCGCAAGAACGCAGGACGAAGAAAGGAACACATACGCCAAGTATAGGCGCTGCATTTGTGCTGCCGGGCACCCCCCTTCCCCCGTGCCCTCTCTGCGCTGCACACACAGTGTTTTTCCAACGAAAGCTTCTTGCTAAAAAAGTGACCGCACTGTTTAACACCGTTGTTCTCGTCAAACTGGAGGGGGATCAACACCTGAAAGAGACTTTCGGGAAGAAACATCATTAGCTGGTACAGGTGAAACTACCCTGAACCTTTTATCGGCTTTGTTAACCCCCCACCGTGATCAAAGGACTCAAGGGTTCACCTTTGAAACGTTTATGCCTGCAGGCTGGAGGGTATTCAACTTGGTAGATTAAATACGATTCCCTATAACAGGGAGTTCCCGTCTGACGTAACAGAGCGGCGTCATTTCCTGTGCGTCGGCGAACTTAGTTTCGATATCACCATTAAAATTCGGCGATGAATATCTCAATTTACGTGCAAAATTTCATATCTCTAAAAAGTGGGTATATCAAAATTCTTACGCTTACCACTTTCCCATGTAGTGAACGGCATGAAAATGATAATTAAGAACTAATTATGAAGTTTTTGTAATTAATTATTTGAGGGTACTTTGGCAACGACAGTCTTTCCGCCTCGGCGCCGAGTTCGTGTGCGAAGACGTCAGTAGTGTTAACTCTCATAGCACTTTTACAAAAAAAAAAAATGTGTCTAACATACAAAATCTATCTTTTTTTTTTTGCTGCTGCGGATATGAGGATGTAGATCCTGGTATAAGGTAGATCCTAGAAAAAGAAACTAAAGCAAAAATGCCTAGGCAGAAAGCGACACGTTGACTGTGAAGTAGACTACTGCGTTTCATATTTTGAGAAAAACGTCCATGTCGTTGTTGGCTTGCGAATAAAACGAGGTTTCTCTTGGCGCTGTGTGTTCGTCCTGATTGCAGATGCATCAAAGACAAGTGGTGCATAGAAAGAAGTCAGCTTTGTGACCAAACGTGGGACTGCGAGGACGGTAGTGATGAGACAAGCGCGGCATGCTCCTCAATCAGGAGTAGGTGTTCCTTTGAGGACGTTCACTGCGAAGATTGGACAATTGACGCAACTCAGGAGGCACGCCTGCTATGGTCAAGAAGGATTGCTCGCATGGCAGATAGCAACTTACCCTTGACCGACCACTCTACATCGAGCGGGCAAGGTTTGGGAAATGCTTTCGTTTGATCAAATTGCAGTCTATGCATTCTATGGTTCTGCACGATCAAATTGCAGTCTATGGTTCTGCAAGTCTGTTTTTGCATTTTTTTGTTGATATTGTGGTAGAGCTTTAGCGACAGGTGCACTTACGGACGTGTAGGGGGAGACTCATAAAACGGTTACACAACTCGCCATAAGCAAATTTAAAATAAAGAATGTGTGTGAGACAAAATATATGATGAGAGAAGGGGTAACATTTCCAAGGCAACTCCGAAGCCTGAAGAAAGCAAAATTTTTGTGAACGGCCTGCAATAATCGACTTTTCAAGGCTCTTGTAGCGAGCGTACAAAAGTCAAGAAATTCAAGCTCACGTTATTTCATTGCCATTTAAAATAAAGAGTAGCTCAGGGGAAGATGGAGGCTTGATTCGATGAACAGATTGCAAAAAACGATGGAGAACAGGGAATGTCGCTTGAGCCAACGTTTCGACAAGTGTACTTGTCTTCATCAGGAGGTCTCCCCCGTCCACAGAAGGAGGGGAGGAGAAGAGCGGCATGAGCGAACCAAAAAAAAAAAAAGCGGGGGGAGGAGGGGGTAGGGGGGAGATTGAGTGACAGGTATTAGAGTGACTAATATAAATGGAAAGAATGAAAGCTTCTGGGAGGAACCGCTCATGGGCTAGTTGGTACATATCTTGGAAATACACTATGTGCGCAGCGCAAGAACGCAGGACGAAGAAAGGAACACATACGCCAAGTACAGGCGCTGCATTTGTCCTGCCGGGCACCCCCCCTTCCCCCGTGCCCTCTCTGCGCTGCACACACAGTGTATTTCCAACGAAAGCTTCTTGCTAAAAAAGTGACCGCACTGTTTAACACCGTTGTTCTCGTCAAACTGGAGGGGGATCAACACCTGAAAGAGACTTTCGGGAAGAAACATCATTAGCTTGTACAGGTGAAATACCTTAACCTTTTGTCGGCTTTGTTAACCCCCCACCGTATCTAAAGGACTCAAGGGTTCCCTTTGAAACGTTTATGCCTGCAGGCTGGAGGGTATTCAACTTGTAGATGAAATACGATTCCCTATATTCCCTGTTGTTCCTTGGCGAGCGGAAGTTCGCCTGAAGATTATATATAGTTCGACATCGTCTAAATTATATATATATATATATATATATATATATATAGTTTGAGATCTTCAAAATCATGACCTGTCCCATTAAAATTCTGAGCCACTGCCTTCGACAGGTTATTCGCGATATCCGCGCAGCGCTCGTTTAACCTAATATTAATTGGCTGACCAGTTTGGCCAATTTATTGTTTATGACAGAGTGAACATTCCCCCGTGTAAATAACGTTTGCGCTAATGCAAGTGAATCTTGATTTTATATAATATACATAGTCACTTCCCGTGCTTTTAACATTAAGATCGTCTCGTACTATCGCCTTATATCTTAAGTTTAAAAGCACGGGAAGTGACTATGTCCTTGAGCCAGAGGCCGCTGAAGGCCACTCATGTCCGATGCGCGTGGAGCGCCGGAGGCGCCACCTCTTTTCAGCTGCACGAACCAGTTCCTGCGAACGGTCTGTATGTTTGTCAACCCTCGGCTGCGGTATCACCGACGAAGACGCCTCCGTGCAAATGCTACCGCCGCGGCCGCGTTCGAACCCGCGTCTTTCAGGTCACAGCCAAGCACCAAACCACAATGCCACCGCGGCGACCTCCTATAAAAACACACTTTTCTGGTAAGAAATCGAGTTAGTCTCCATTGTAACCTCTTTCGCTTAGTAAAGGCGAGAAAAACAATTGAGACCGCTAAGTGGGTCCAAGGCCCAAGGCAATTAACAGTACATTTTACCATATAGACAGCGGTGATAAGTGCAAACATGCAACAACAACAACAAAAAAAAAAAAGGAAATGGGCGGGGGATCTCCACAAGCTCAGAAACATCAGCATGAGAGGAGTCCAGCAGGGGAGGAGACAAAAGCAGCAAGCAAGTTGAGTGAATGAAGAGAAGACAGTGCAGTAACACGGAAGGTGAACGTGCCAGTGCTGTTTCGTGGTAGTGTGTGTAACCACACAGCTTCAACAGAGATTAGACGGCTTCGTCTTTGGCGCTTTGCACGCGAAGCGAACCATGTAAAAAATTTAGAAATCATTTCTACTAGTTTTGCGTCTCGCATTCCCTCATTATTCTCAGCAACAATTTTCCGCGTTGTTTGCAGAATTGCCATTAACGGCGGATGATGGAGAAAGGATTGTAACTGAATGAACTGCATCATTATTCTCGACGATTACGCATGGGCCTGTTAGAGCCCTGTGTCCTGTCGGGAGACGCGGTAATAACACTTGTGCTGTGGTCAGAAGCAAAAACTGTGATCGAGATATTAATAGTAGTACACGATGGTCAAACACTGTCAAAAAAGCTGATGACGCCGGCAAATCCCCTGTGGTACTCTGAGCGCTTTCCATCGTTGTAGAATGCCTCCACGAAGTTTTCGCAAAAATACGCATAGTAATCTTTATGAGCTGCGGCATTAAAAAAATGAATTTAGCAAGAACGGATTCTTATTTACTCCGCAGGATATTTGCTGATGCCTGAATGAACTAAAGCGACGAAGATGGATATTGGGACTCATATTCAACTGACCGTTTACATTCCTAAGTATAGTTCAGAGAGTGTGTAATTAAAATTACGCTCTAGTAACGTGAGAAGGTGAACGCCAGGTTGCACATCGCCTATGTATCACGTTTGTTACCAGACGTTTGCATCCGCGATGTTGCACGCTCATTGTTTTATTTAGTTTGATGCTTGATATGGAATGCGGACACGTGCCACACGGGATTTTCTAATCGTTAATCACGACGTAAACGCAAACATGTCAAGTTATTGGTGTCGTGACCTAGATGTTGGTGATGCTCATAAAATCGTACCCATCCACGTCCATTTCTGGTATATTCCAAGTGAGCGAGGCGCCAGTTACGCGCGTTTCTTTTTTATTTTTCTTAAAGCGGCCACGTCGATGGTCACGTCCCGCTGCTCGTGAGTGAGTGACAGATCTCGCTTTAATAAATTCTCAGTGGCGACTAAGCGGATGTCCATCTCTTAAGTATAAAGAATGTGGAAGGTTAGAACGGGACCTCTTATTTATGAAACCATTGAGCTGCCGATAGGCTGTGCCCCTCTCAGATAAGAGCGCTGTCGATTGCGATAAAATGTGGTCGTACCGCACAGTCCAAGAGGCATCACCGCGGTTGAACTCTAATGTTTAAAAGTGCAACACGGTAAGTTGGAGGCCATAATAAGCGCGCCTGGTATGTGGAAACCATGCATATAGTTGTAAAAACTGAATTCGCATCGAGGCTCAGTAGTAATATTGAAAGAGACTGTAGAGAGACTTTCATTCGCTTTTTATTTGCACAGCCATATAGATCTCGGCTCGACCGCGATCAAAACTACCCGTTTTACAGAAGTGATGTTAGGCAACATGCAGTTTGCACACCCAACGAATTTTCCAATCTGAAGCCAGGTAAATAAGCGAAACGAACTAATACTCTCCCTGAATTTGAACCAATGTTGAGAACGTATCGTAGCGTCCAAGAAATCAAACATGCTGCGCGGGGCAGTGGGCGAAAACAGAAATTTATAGCACACGTGTACATATATAGGATTCCGCCAAGGGCGAGTCTTTCTGTTGATGACAGATAAGATGTATTAGTAGAACCGTGAACAGATGGCGCTTGCGGTTTCACACCCGGTGGGTTTGCGCGGCACACGCATAGCGCTCCGCGCCCAAGATACGACACAGAGAAGAACGCTTACTAAAGCATATGTGTATAGCTAGAACACCGGCCTGCAAACGAAATGTCGACAAAGAAGCGGCCGCAATACGATTTCTCAATCGCCGGCACATATACATTCGTGGCCTTGAGGCAAAGCTCGAGAGGTGCTGGGTAATCATCTGGAATAGATCGTGGCTTAAATACGGCACGCTGGAAAAAAATAATTAGGAAGCGAAGTGGCGATTGGCACACAAGAAGCCATCATGAGCTTTAACTGCTTCGCGGGAGGGAAGGACGAGCGTGCACGAAGGTCGAGTGACAGAGCACGCGAGCGCGAGCACATACAGCGTTAAAATGACTAAAAATGTCTCAGTTACATGTTCGTTTAACCACGGAGCAAAACTTTCTGTCGTCAATGTAACCGTTATTCATCGAGTGTATCCAGAACACGTGCTTGCCGCATTGCCGCTTGTGCAGCCGCACGACGACTACAGCGACCGCAGCGGCCGCTTCGCAGGCCTGCTAAAGGCCATCCATGACCGCGCGGTCACGTGATCAAACATCGCCCCGCCCGTCGCCGCTGCTGAGAACTGCCTAGAATGCCCCGCAACACCACTGCTATAATACCACAAGAGCGGTAGTAGTTACGGGCAACGGCCGCGGCGGCGACTGCACCGTCACCACAAATCAGTTGTTGTAACGAGCCCAGTGCAGCTTGCTCTGTAAAAATTGAATATGAGAAAGAAGCACGACACGACAACAGGGATTTGAAGCAGAGAGAGAGAGAGAGAGAGAGAGAGAGAAATGTTCATTGTTATATAGGAAGGTCTCTTTGCTGACCATACAAGCCCTCAGTTTAATGAAGAGAGCGTGACAAACGAATTCCACTCCTTCCCTAGTATGGGCATCTTGTGCTTCGACATCTGTTGTAGAACTGGGTCACATTCAACGTCATGCGCTTAATTAAGTGTGCTAGCTCGGATTCCTGCCTAGCGCTTTTTTAAGGCCTCCACCCATCCTGAATTTATTTCAAGCAGCTATCTTCTTCGTTTGCTGCCCTGACACGGTCTTTCGAGCCATGTTTCTCATTGAACTCTAAATACAATATATAACTGTTGCTAAAGGGGAAATACGAGCGTTGGGATCGAAGCACTGACATTGTATCCATTGTTGTGGTGGGCCTGGGTCTATTACAGCGTCAGGAAATTGCGCTACATAAGGCTGTTGGGGCGGTGACCGGTAAGAAAGGAGACTATTCGATGGATAAAATTTTGTGACCCTCGATGAAAGGAACTGTTTTTGAACAAAAAGTTCACTCTTGTGCTGTCAAGCAGCGACCACCGAGACGAATGCACGTAGTACGCCGCTTTGGACAAGTATATATAGCAACACTAGCACGTGGCCTGCAAAAGATAAAGGGAAACAACCCTGCGTGGACAGGCCATCGTTCTCATTTCTTGCGAAAAGCTGTAATAGTCTCGCTTACTTTCGCCACTCCGACATTCGTGTTCTTTCGATAGAGAAATTTCTTTCGTCGAACAAAATCGTTACGCCCTCTTTTTCGCAGAACACATGCGATAGCTTCCTTAAACAAAAAAAAAAAAGAGAAATCAAGCCAGTTTCACACCGTGAGCACCGTCGGAACAATGAAGCTCTTCTTATTATCGTCAATCATGACGTAATTGGCAATGGTGTCGAGCGGGAAGGGTGTCAGATGGTGTCCCCGCAGCTTTGGGGATGCAACCTGCAACTTCGAGGGTAAGAGCGGGTTCTTTCTTTCTTTCTTTCGTTGCATATTTCGTGCTATGGAAATGCAGCTACGCTATGCGGAGATTGAACCCTAAGCTTTGAGCTAAATGTTTGCTACTCTTTATCGCACATTGGCCTTCGCGTAATCACTATCATGTAGCAGTGTGGTGAGGGCGAAAGTGTGTTGACCGCGGCATTTTGCTGTGGGGAAGAGGGGGTCCTCTTCCTCCCCCTCTTTCCCCCCTCCGCGTGACACCGGCCAGTACAACGTTACTAGAATAAACGTTGGGCCAGTAGACGGACACCAAACAGACGGTGCATGCTCGACGCTAAGCAGCTCTGCTGCTTAAAAGAGAGAGAGAGAGAGAGAGAGAGAAAAACATGCGTCTTCATGAAGTGAATCATGACGAGTGGGCGAAGGACTGGGGATCGTTCGGTGTTACCGTAAATCACTCGAGACATTGCCTACTCGCGCGTGTAAACGAGTGACAACGCGTGTGTAAATATACACACGCGTTGTCATTCATCATCCTGGTCTTTATGAGGTTCCTGCACTCCCGCGTCCTAGATCGTGCCGAGTTCCGAATTACTTTTTGGTAACGCGGACGCTGCGAATATTTATTGTTGTGCGGCGCGAGCAGTCGTTTTTTTAAATCAAGAAACTCGCTAGCAGACGCGGGCGAGGGCGCGTTCTCCTTTCTTGCGAGCTGGTACAACGTTCATCGCAGAAAGCGCGTTTCCATAGCCAACGCGCGCCGTTCACTTTCTGTCACGACAGCAGACGACACTCTCTGACTGCACTTCCTCCGGAATCGGCCCACACATGCACACACACCGTCTGATTGCATTGCCTCCAGGATGGGCCCATACCCACACACATAGTTTCCTACTGAAATACTAGCGGGAAATCTGACGCTACGATCGTGATGCTGCCATGGGAATGATGGGTATGACATGGATTTGTCTAGTCTTCGTGCCTGCGGCTTCGAACGTTCTGGTGGATTTGTTTATTCCTGTTTTTTAGCCTCAGTGACGTGAGTGACATTACTACAGTTTTTCATTACGCGACGAAGTCAGCGGCTGTAATGTACGCTTTACTGCTAGAGATCATCAGATTGTCACATGTACACATGGCTCCGTGCAGTCGAGTTTTCCATGTGCGACATCAGCGCCATAATGCACAGCCTGGGGGACAGAAGGAGCAAAATCGGGCAGACTGGCCGAACAATACGCAAACGCGACGCGCACGTTTACAACTATGTAGCAGCAGGTCTACATCGCACTTCCCACTTTCTATTGTTTTGTTTCCTTTGAGACGCGCACTCCAAACCTGCAGCAAAATGTTCCTGAGGGCGACGTGAGCGTGCGTGTCGTTTTCTTCGTAGCACGCCCGAAAAGCAGCGAAGAAACGCGCGCGTCGCTGTCGCCTCGGCTTCCACCATGCGCGCGCTATGGGCGAACGCGCGCGCGTCTCATAAGTGCACCCCAAGCAGCCAATGTCAGCGACACTGAGCCTTCCGACGAGAGCTACGTAGCGTCCTCTGGTCAATGGACGGAGCCCATAGGCGCTTGCAATGATGAGGTGTCATGCAGTCTGTTTAGTTGTGTTTGTTGCTGGATAACTACACTTATTATTTGCAGTGGCATCTTACCCAACTTTAGAAATATTTGCACGGCGTCTTGCGAACCTCATCAATGTGGTTTTGCTGTGTTTTTTTTTTCTTTTGTATCAGATGCGACAGAATATGTAAGCGTGGGGCCGCTTTCATGGCTGATATATATCCCTTGTGACAAGGCTGTTCGTATTTTTTGTGCTACAGTATTCCAATTCCGCTGTCTGATTAATTCGACGCCGACCAAACGCGCTAAGCAGGCGCACAGTTATCGTGCTTAGTAGACGGCGACTGGGCTATAGGCAGGCGCACCCGCAGATGACGCTCAAAAAGTGAGCTCAAGGCTCAGGCGCCGTTTCCGAAGGAGTTTAACGGCGCGGCTGTTTATTTAACATCACGCTTTTGCAGAAAACCAACCACCAAACGATGGGCGATACTACGCTTCTGCTACGGCCTCGCGCAGCGGCTTCACTCATGTAGTTTGTGAAAATGCTGTTGAGCACCTGCCCTGCGCCTAAAGAAGTGAGCGAAAGCCCTTTTGTTATATTTAGAAGACGCACCTATCTTTTGCATACTTGAAAACGTTAGCACGTCACTTACAAGAGCAAAAATATCTTTTTTTTCAGTTCGAACACAACTCTATCTGGAACTTAAACCTTCATGGACGCTGCTAAATCTGGGCACAAGTACAAGAGGCAACATTGCCATATCGCACAACATTGCTAAATTTCTGAGCGTTCAGTATTTTTCTAACTGCGAAAGACAACTAGTACCTGCGCACGCACATAGTTATTCCAAAGCCTTCCGCTTTAGTGCAATATTTTGTCGTAAACGACCTATTTTTGGAGCCGCAAAGCCTTATGAGGCCAGAAGAACGAAGTCCATGCAAATCCATGTCATACCCATCATTTCCATGCTGGCTGAACCGCCTTGTTTGAAACATCCATAGACACTAGCGCCACATTTCCCTCTAATATTTTAGTAGGAAACTTTATGCCCACACACTATAGCAGCGGTGCTGTACCATGAACGCGGACAGCGCACAACAGACAAGCCTTCGCCCCTAATAAAAGGAAAAAGAGAAGCGACAGCGGTCAACGTCAAGTTCATGAAAACAGTATGCAAAGAATGCCGTGCGCGTTATACATTGTCAGGTGACCAAAATAATTCCGCAGCTCTCCATTATATTGTGTTTTAAGTTTCAGACGTATCCTTTGAAAACTAAATACCGCGCATTGATTGTGTTTTAATTAGTACAAATACACGACTGATGTTTGATTGAATTCTTTGCCACTGCCCACGATTTGAGGAACATACTGCCTGTGACCGAGTCCTTCAAAAAAAGCTCAACGATTGTCCACTTAGTGAACAGACAATCTTGGAATACCGTCCTCACCGACGAACGGCTCAGAAGGCAATGAAAGCGCTTTTGGGCTTTCTAAAAACATCTGGCCTTACCGAGCGCCTATGATATTATGTAGGACTGTCCTGTAGGCATTCCCTTTCTCTTCTTCCCTTTACTTTTCTTCCCCTTTTCCCTTCCCCCAGTGTAGGGTAGCAAATCGGACTCCTGACTGGTTAGCATCCCGGCCTTCCCTTCCTTATTTATCTCTCTCTTGTTTCAGTGATATCGACTTATTTCTTGCTGATGGCTTTTTTTTTTCTAGAACGCTGTAATTAATTGACGAATTTCCGTTTCCCAGGTGCCTATATGGCTGTGCACAGTTCTTGGGCAGAGGCGACGGAGGAGACCAGCCGCGCACGTTTAGCATCCTACGTCATCGACACAAACCCCAAACTTCCCTGTCACGTGAGCATAAAAATATTTGAGTCGCTTTTTTTGCCTTTGGCGTTCTGTGGTACCTACGTTTGACATGAACAGAGACGACTGTCTCGAACGATACAAAGTTAATTAAACAATTGTGTCTAGAAATATTAATAAAAGACAGGAAAGAAAAGCTTAGCCAAATGTATACGCGGTGTGAACTACACTGATTTAAGTTTCGCACTTAGAAGCTATCCCAACAGCTGGCCCAACTGCGCATTTGGTCCGGAGAACGAATTAGGTACACGCTGAATATTTTTTACGACTACATTTTCGGCTAAGTTATAAGGCTTGTGCATCAATTTATTCGCGTTTATTAAACATTTGGAGAAGACAAAAAGGGTATTTGCTTTTGTAGCGACTTACAATATTAATGCGCACAAGTATTCCTAGCGTTTGTTTAAAGCCCTTTTTTGAGCATTTCAAGTTAACACGCGTATCAAGTTGAGAAAGCCGTCACGATGAACGATGTCAAATGCGGCAGCGCTACGCGCCGCGGCCGCGCCACAAACTCGAAAAACAATCCCGTGCGCCGGCCATTTCCGGCATACCAAAGTTAGCCGCGACGACATTGTGGTTTTCGGTGACGTCAGAAGAGTCCGAGCTCCGCTGATTGATCGAAGGAGAGCGTCGACTTCAGGTTAGTCTGCTAGCAAATGCACGCGCTCCCTGCCTGTTTGTTTTCCTCGTCGTGTGTCGTTCGTGTGGTGTTCGCGTGTGAATTCGTAAATGCGCTACGCTACGCAAGTGCAAGTGAGGTACAGCTGACTAGAAACTGCAGCAACTGTCAGAACCCGACGGGTAGCGCTAAGAGAGAGCGTTGGCACAGCACCAACAAAACGCTTGCGCGAACGCGGGAGCACGGCGGAGGCGCGTCATCGGCGGTGTATGTCACGTGACATTCGGAGGATCACTCGGCGAGGAGGTGGCACCGGCAAGCGGCCGGTGGGGTGCAGGAGAGAGCGAAACAAGCAAGCGCCTAATCAAGCGCGTGTAACTCGGCTATTTCGGCACCGTTTCGAAAAATTCTTGCGGCTACGTGTTTGTTGCGGACACCGGCACAAAAGCAACACCACAACTAAATTTCGACCTCTTGGTGTTTAGGGGCCCTTTAAGTTTAGAGCCATTCTCCATGTTGGGTCAGCGGCCGTGGAGTCATGAAGCTGAACACGAGGTCTCGGGTTTGATTGCCGGCTATGGCGGCTGTATTTTTGATAACGTTGAAAGGCAGAAGGTGACGAAAACCAAAAAGTAAAAAAAAAGGGGCGGGGCAACGCTTGCGTGCTAGATTTAAGTGCACGCTCATGCACCACAAGCGTTCACAATAATGCGAAGCTTTGCATAGGTAATTACAAGGAGTCTTAAACCATGCAGGGTCATGACTCGAACAACACAACGAAATTTTAATATAAATATGAGTAAATAGATGCAACTATCTGCACAACATGTACAATAACTGAGAGTTTGCCGGTATCACAACCATGTGGACTCTAGAACTAAAATTGTCATCGATTACTATTAGTTTAACGGATGAATGTTCGCTTTTTTTCTCTTTTCTTTCTACTGCGTCGTTTTCTGACTTTTACCTTTGTCGTATCTTATCAGGTGGATGACGTTCCCAAGCCGTCAGTCTACGACTTTTTTCTCACCCTCAGTGGAAAGTCAAGACTACTTAGCTAATTCACACATTCGGGCCCACACTCAATACAGGGAAAGTTCGAAGTGATACATAACAAGTGGTTATTATTTGCGTAATAAACACCGATGAGTCGCAAGATGGACGCTATTAAAGCCACCGTTTATCACGAGACATAGTTAAAAAATTAAGGCGATTCGTTTCACCATATTATGCGCAGGCACACACCACAGACCAACAAACACAGGGGAAGTCTTGCGTAAACAAAAACTACACAGAACGTATGCAAGTATATTATGTGAAAATTCGTTACTACATCAAGAAAAAAATTTAAAACATGCAGCCATAGGAAAGTCAGGCCCACTGTGGACTAAAAAAGCCCTATTATACACTGACACTGCTGCATCGTATTGTTGCAGTTGTTCCTAAAGGAAACACTGAATCGCAAATATGTACAAATAAAATCAAGTTAGGTTGCTTTGCTGATAAAAGGCCCGTAGGGCTGACAGAGCGCGTATTTAATGGGGTATAACCATGAAGCAAGTACTTTGGTTGCAGAGCAATCAAGTTGCTCCAAATGAACCAACCTATGGCGCAGGTGGGCTTTGTGTCGGTTATACTGCGGATAATACAGTACAGAATGCTCAATAACAGTCAAGGCGCAGAAGACAGAGCACTCCAGCTTTATATTCTTTCGGTGTGTATAAATTAAACGCGACCTGCGTATGTAACGTCCAGCCGTAACGAGCATAAAACGGCCCCTATGTAAGGCCATACTTTTTTTTAAGTAATAAAAAAACCGTAGAAGATACGGGCGATGACATCTTGATTTGTGTCTAGACGGCTTTCTATAGGTTTAACGCTTGTAATCCTGCACGTCACGCTAGTTGGTCTGACAGTCCTGTAAAGCTTCTTAACCACCGACAGCGCCCTAACACTTTACGCGCTAATAACATTGCCTTGTTGTACTGAAGGTGCGGTTTTGGTATAACCTGCCTCGACGAGGAGTCGCATTGGCCGTGTACCGCCAGACGAGCTTCGAAAGCGGTGGGACCGTTCACGTATTGACGCTGCCGGTGACGGGAGAAGACATCTGGGAACGCACTGACATCGATTTCGGAACCCACAGTGAAGCGTTCAGGGTAAATAATTTTCCGCGTTGCTCAACCGTGTCATTCTCCACATTCGGTTCAGCTGCTTAGAAAGACGCCGTCTCACTCGAGGCAGACTTCAATGTCCTCATTGAAAATCATTCAAAATGCGAAATGAATGCTCGAACGTAGGATTATTAGACGTCAAATGCATGTAAGAACAAAATGCTTGCAACCAATGGACCATCTTGAACGACATTTTCTTTTCGTGTTAGCGAGAAAATTTAAATATCAGGAACTGTTCTTCTGCTCTACGATGTATATATATTTGTATGCATATTAAATACTGAATAAGCATCAAACTCCAAAGAAGTATAATTCTGGGTCAGCAAACAGAGTTAAGTTGTAGCATAAAAAATAAAACGGGTCCGCTTAAAAAAAAAAAAAAAAACCCACGGCACGGAATTTACGAAAACCTGATTCTACTGTCAAAAATAGATGACGTGGTACTCCAAGGTCTGTCTCTTTCTTAGAGCGTGTCAAGGAGCCAAAATTTATATATGAATTTAGAGCTTCATAAGCTAACACATTAAGGCGTTTACGAGGGTCTGTCAGAAGTTCTATTCGAGAATTACCTGTATGCATGACAGCAATGAATTGAAGCCAACCGCGTTAAAATAGGCTGATAACGAGAAGACACATACTCGGCGCCGCTATAACCACTAATTTGACTGTGTCATGACTCAAGGGTACATTACCAGGCATATTTAGGCTGTTTCCGTCGCGGTAATCATAATGCCTGGCATAAATCTCAAGCGCAATAAGATACCGACGCGCCCGCGTGCAGTGCGCTGCGGATGCCATGAAGAGAGCGCGTGCGAAGGTGAGCCATGGAACAGCGCCACCTTGTGGACTTACCGTGCTTTTCAGTAGGTGCCCCCGAGCAGTACAACTTTATTCTAAGCTAAGGAGGCTTGGAATATAGGCAAGGTACACTGGTGCATTTGCAATTGAAGCGCTACCTCTCGAGTTGCTACTGTTGTGATCGGTATTGTCGACACGTATGCAGTGGCCTGCCGTAGCACATCTGATTAGCCAACTTTTTGCAATTTGACTGCTGGACTGTCGGTTTTGTTCTCGCATCTGTGTGTGCTAGACCGTAATCGATGTCGATAGAGATACTCCGATAACACGAACAAAAGCGACAAAAAGCGAGAAACTGCGTGAACACCATTGGTTCGATGTTTTTGTTCCAGGTCATCATAGAAGCTGCGTACAGTAGCAACACAACAGGGCAAGGTGCCGCCTTGGACGACATCACCATGACCGACGGTTGTCGAAGATCGGACCGTACGTTCAATGTTTGCCTTGAGGCACATTCAGTCCCTTCTTCGGTTTGGTAAATATGACTTGGTGGTGATTTTCGAACTAGCATAGAGCGGTGGTATCCCTTTGCCACCGACTACTGGACCCCAGGGCGCCAGAGATGGACATTACTGAAATGTATAACCAGGCAAAAAATCGCAAGGAAATAGAGATAAATTATTTGTGAAGAAAGAAATGGAAAGAATACACCATATTGCAACAATTCGACAACCACAGGAGGCCAGGTATACCTAATGTTTTTTTAACCACAGATTTCAGGACTCAGGTAGCAGGGCCTTTCTGCACATTGGCCGTGGTAATGTATTCAGAGTTGGTTATAATTTAGCCCATGAATTATGGTATCGCTAAAATTTCCGACCAATAACAAAGCGTAAAATAATGTCCATTTTATGCAAGCCTCAAGGAGCTAACCTAGTGTATAATGGCCCCGCCACGGTGGTCTAGTGGCTATTGGTACTCGGCTGCAGATTCGAGGGTCACGGGATCGAATACCGGCTGCGGCGGCTGCATTTCGATGGAGGCGAAATGTTGAGGCCCGTGTACTGTACGATGTCAGTGCACGTTAAAGAACCCCAGGTGGTCAAAATTTCCGGAGCCCTCCACTACGGCGTCTCTCATAATCCTAAGTGGTTTTGGGACGTAAAACCTCAGAAATCAATCAATCAAGTGTATAATGACTTGCAACTCAATCTTAAGTTTGAAGACAGAACAACAAACTTTTTTCCCTGTTGATGCAACAGATGAACTGCCTGGAAAAATCTCAGTGAACGAAACAAACCCAAGCACGGAATGTGGCCCGGAGCGCCTCCCCTGTGACGACGGGGGCTGCTACTTGCCTTCGCAGCGATGCAACTTCATTGAAGATTGCAAGGATGCCACGGATGAAAGTCATTGCGGTAAGTCAGAACTATCTGGTTTCGTATAGTTACCAGGTGCGAATAATAAAATAAACGTAATTGACCACAACAGGTCTACGTGTTCGTAACATTTCATTGGCAGACGAGGTATCCGCGGAACTTAATGTAGCATCTAGCTGTGTGATCACTGTCATTATAGAAAAAAAAACCACACAAAGATTATCTTTCAGGATTCTAGCAAACACCATGACAACATGCACATGCTAAGAACAGAAAATTTCCTAAAAGCGACGTCAGCATATTGATCAGAATTACGTTTTACACACCTGAATGACAGTCTCACGTTTTACTGACATCCTTAGGTGAAATGAACCTAAAAGAATTCAAAACTAGGTGCATCACGTTATCAAGTGCATATTGTTCCTAAATACTCGGTCAGTGCTTTCGACAACGAGGCATACTAACTTAAGCAGACATCCGCAAACCCATCAGTGTATTTGCAAAGATTTTATGGCTGTGAAAAACAACGCTGGAAAAAAGAAAGTATACGCGAGAGGTTTTCGTGGCACACGAGGAGAACAAACGCGCGCGAACGCTTTAGCTAACAATGGTTCCTTCGAGTGTGAGTAAATTTCCTTTTCTTAGATCCCGCGATAAACAGCTTACAGATGCGTTCATCATTTAGGGGTCGTGCAACTGGTGAGGTTTCTGCGCTTACATACCCAGTGTTTGCCGTCACCTTTCAATGTTGACTATAAATAGTGATGACTGAACGCATACCTAAGCTGTTTGAAAAATTATGGGGGACGCTTAGAACTTTCTAAGAATGTGAAGGCGAATCTTGTCGGGCCTTCTTTGAACGCAAGCAGCAGACAGTCGGGCTGCACACCGGAGACGCATCAAGTTCAGACCTCTTCAAGACAAAGGGGAGCCGCTCTTACGAAGTGCTCATGCTGCACAGAGAGAATGCTAATGAACACCCATGCATGGACACGTCGTGTTGCAGATTAAAGCGAATCACTTCTCACGCACAGTGGCGCCCAATGGTGAACGGCGACGCGTCGCCTTCGCACATTGGGATTGTTGATATAGCATAGTGTAGAGTTGCCAAATGTTTGTCCATTTTGTGTTCTCGCTTGTGGTGTGTTCAGTGCGCTGCACACTAATCCTGTACTGACCTGGTGTATTTCGTTAACGAAACTTCATTCACGATATTTGCATTAGTGGGCCCACCTATCTCTCGCAGTGAACTAACTTGTGTAGGCCATTTTCAGTATCGACCGGCATTTTCATGATTTCTTTTTAAAAAGCTTTGCGTAACAGTGACCATTGGCTCATCATTTGCCTTTGGCTTCTTGTATTTGTTCTTTTATTTGTACCTATTCTATTTTCTTGCGCATTGTGTAAGCTATTTGCAGATTATCCAAAGCAGGCTTTTTTTTTTTTTCTCCAGAAACGCCATTTGGGCGAAGGAACACGTTAACTTTTTCATTGTTTTCAGCTAAGCTATCGTTAGCAAACATTACAGGAACTATTAATGAAATATTAGTGCATTATGATTGCAGGTCTGGATCATAGAAAACTAGCTAAATGCGGAATATTAATGCATATTTTTTAGGAGCCAGCTGCAATTTCGAGGAAGGTCTTTGCGGTTGGTTCAACTCGTTATCAGAAGAGGGGAAGTGGCTAAGAGACGTCGGAGGCATAAGCGATCACACCTTAGGAACTACCGATGGTAAGCAACTAATTGTTTAGTTGTTCGTTTTTCTTGATCGACGCTAGAAGCATGTGATCCTTTTTAAACCTGTAGATACAGTATGTAAGAGCTTTTTTTAATCAACCATATCGTAAACCCTTTAGATACCTATATCGTACACTGGCCCTCGTGTTAATACAAGCTTTGCGACAATAACAAAAGTATTGAACTATTTGGCACTGTCCCCGTTGAACTGACCGCGGCCATGTAGATATGCTAGCAGTTCTATATATCTGGGCCCGTATTCGCAAAAATACCTTGGGCATAAAATATCTGTAAGAGAATATTTAAGCCAATCCTGATGCTGGGCATATCATTAGCGAAACGCGCTGGTCAATGAGATAAAACATTTTCTTTAGCGAAGATTTCTGCATTCGGCCCTTGATGTTCAGTTACGCCATGATATAGGGTTACGTTCCTAAAAAAACACCGTTGCTGCTTCACCTGATTTGCAGTTTCATGATTAGAACTAGTATGACCATAAAAACTGAAGTACCTGCTGAATGGGCGTTTCAGGAAAATGACACCATATTCAGTGTAGTGCTCTTTAAACAAATATTCACATGCGGCAAACTGACTACAAACGGGGAGAGACGGGCGTTTGTCACAAGTTTGCTGAAACGAATATTTAGCTAAATCTGCATTACAATGCTTCAGTGCGGGAGCATTTCATCTGCTCTTCGTTACTTCCACCTTTGAAGAAGCACTAAAGTGAAACACTGAAGATTTTACACTGATGAATTATTTTTCACGAACTATGTTGCCCTTAATTTCCACTTTATGTCCATTATTAAGTTGAAAACTTAGCTAAAAGTTGTATTTTTGGATTTCGCGCCGCAACTTGCAGCATTTGACGTTACGAACAACAGTCTCTTTTTTTCTTGGTCTGGCCACGTCGTCTTAATATAAACTTTTCGAAACATTCTATTTGAAGTCTCTGCCTTCCTTAAATGCAATTTATATCATTCTTACGCTTAAACAATTACTTAGGTCTTAGCTGACGCCATTAAAATTTGTGACGTCATGCGTGTTCGTTCAGGCACTTCAGGGCATCATCGGAATATCTGTTTTGTTTTAGCGAGTTTGTTATCTAGCGAGAGTCGGTGCTCCTTGGTTTTGTGAAGAAAGAATTACTTATGCGAGAGAAATAGTTTCCAGATTTAGCGGCCTCCTTTAGCAATATAGGCTGACGAAGAGTGTTATAATATGGTGAAACTCACGACATGTTGCATGTTGCTCAAATTTCATCGCTTTCATTCAACGCGCACTGTTGCTATACAGCCTGCTGCCTGTCTTTCTACACCTTGAGACTGACACTTTTTCTTTCTACCTTTCTTTCACGTCTGCAGGTTATTACCTGAGTCCAGGCATCGCCCTCAAGAAACATTCGTTTGGTGCACGAGCTCAACTGCATTCCAAAATTTTCAGAGAATCAGGACCGGAGTGCAGCTTCTCGTTCTGGTTCTATTCTGCCAACAAGATAAACGTGTCCCTCCTCAACGTTTACGTAAAGCAAGCCAAGATTGCGCCAAAGGTACAGAACTGTCCACCGCTATTGTAGCTGAGCTTGCTGGTGCATGCTGAGTAAGGACAACGAGTACAAACTGGAACGCTCCGGCCGTTGGCGCTGCTTTACTTGGCATTGGGTTGTGTTTGGTTGGCTCTAAGCAGCCTTTTTTTCACTATGGTGTGCGTGCGATCTTACTTCCGTCTACTCCTCTTTCGCTTTCGTTTCGCCACTGCTGTCGGGCCAACTATTCCGTTCACAAATTCCTCATCCTCAGCTTCACCCTCACGAAATGGCGAAGAAAAACAAAAAACTCCGCCCACCGCTGCCACTGGAGATCGAGCTCATTCATGCATTCGTGAGCCTCCGACAACGCGCCGTCGGGAGCCGAATGCGCTATCAGCGCGGCGCTTCGTCCCACTGAACTCTCGCGCAGCTTTCACGCATGGCAGCTTGTGCGACGCGTACAATGGGAGTGGTGGCGTTTGCACACGTATTTAGGATGCCACAGAGTGGAGCACTGTTGCGGACGATGGCAACGTTGTACGCACCACGAAGTCTCCTTCGCGATGGCTGGGTTCGACGTGACAGTTGTCCGCATTTAAATGTCGGATGGGGCTCGGCGGAGCGCCGTTGAAATATATTCACCGAGTAGAGCTGACGTGCGATGCAGCAGCCATTCGCATCGCGGCTTTCAGCGCAGTAGTCATCCTCCGCGCTCCTTTTAGAAAGATATATTTTCGTTGTTTAAGATTTGAACGAACAAAGTGTCGTCAATGCCACCGGTGTCCCGCCACCGTAGTCATTGTCACTCTGTCGTCCGTCGTCATCGATGTAGCAGACATAGTTAAGAAATATTACACAAGGTTTGAAAACTTTGCACAGGAGTTAGGACCATTTGAATAGGGAAGGAAGTCCTGCCACACTAAATGAGTTCAGATTCGCTAATTCACTGGTTTTGTTGGTGGCATTGACTGTATTAGCCTACTATCCGGAATACGCATGGCTAGAGTATCAGCCCCCTTTGGTACACTTGAAAAACGTAATAGCTTTACTGCACGCGAAGTAAATAAAACCCTTGTGTTAAAGACCTGTAAAGGGTGCCTTTGGCTGTGCTTATCAGGAATCTTTCAAAAAACATATGCATAAAGCGGCAGAGATGTTTATTCTTTTTAACTCTTCGAAAAGGAAAGGCAAAGCGTAGAAGGCGCGTTGCTTTTCTCCATTGCTAAAGATCAATAAGATTAATGCTGCCATGAAGAGGCATGCAGGTAAATGAAAACTGTTGCGTTACCCCAGGCCAATTGGATTCTATAACTGTTCGCACGCCGTAACAAATTGTACCAGTTGCGATGAACCTGTTCTCTGTCGCTATGTCTGTGTGTCTTTTGATCTTAGGATCTCAATGTAGTATAACAGGCCGAATACACAAAGCTTCTCTTTCGTTAGCTATTTTTGCCATTGGCTGGTGGGCTTCTATAATGGGGATCAGGATTGGTTCAAATCATCAGGATTGATTCAGATTTTCTCTTACGAACATTCTTATCGTAAGTTGTTTTTGTGAATACGGGCCTTGAATTCTAATCAATCGTTAGTACAGAGTAGCTGGTTTCATAATTATCCACTATAAGAGAGAGTCGTATATTCTTCAGTTTCATTTTCCTGTCATCTCTTGCGAGTGATTTCTCCCTTGTGTGAGGAAAAGCTTTTACACGGCGAAGAGAGTTGGCAGTTGCATTACCAGCCTCTACAGGGCAGGCACTGTAGAGCATATATGATTGTGATAACTGCTATTTTTTGAGCTGTTTGTTTTCTTTACCTCACCTGTTTCACACATAGTCATAATAAGGATATATCCAGTCGCGCATTTTACTATATTCTTGCATGCGTGCCCTTCTAATGGATAACCCACACAGCTGCAGGTGCGAGTGCGTATCCATGCGTCCCTTACGTCGCCAAATTACGAATTGAAACGGTCCACTCGGATACCGGCCAGCATAGTTTAATTTGGTTCTCCAAATGCATAGAGTTTTGTAGCTTATTTAAGCTCTCGACACTGTTGAGATAACTTCGTCATGTCCCGCCATCTTCAGCACCTACGAAAGTAAACTTTCTCATCTCCTGTACCTCGCGGTCGAGAGGCGAAGTTTTCGTAAATGAAGACAAGTTATTCGCACGCTCTTTTCACGCGTTGTAATCCAAAAAAGAAAGCAAAAAGAAAAAATCTCAGCCTCACGTGAGGCTGTGGTACCCACATGCGCATAGGAGGGTGCCTAACTTTTTTTTTTTTCGGTGGATAGCGTGAAGTGTCACGCGTCGTTAATATCCGTGCGCCCATATCCTGGGAAAGTGACACGGAATCCTTATGGCATAGCGGAAAAAATACTGACTTTATTTATGTTGCTTGTTTGATTTCAGCTTAGATTCTCATATTACTTTCAGATATCCTCGAAGTGGCAAGCGCATTTTAGTTGTTCAAGTATATTGGCGTGCAACTCATCTAAAGATAAAATTTTGCTTTTCGGTAATAGTGCTTGGAATACGCGCCAGCGCTATTGCGTGATGTGACTGATATGACCTAACTACCGCCACTGTGAAATGCATCGAAGACTGCACGTGCATAGGAAAGGGTATGACGTATGCGGAATGAGTTTCAAGTATTCTTTTCTTTTTGTTGCTGTTGTTCGCAGCTCAGTCCCGCATTTTCACCGCAGGTAGAGAAAGTTCTGTTGTTGGCCGAGA
Source organism: Hyalomma asiaticum (assembly GCA_013339685.2). Taxonomy (NCBI): domain Eukaryota; kingdom Metazoa; phylum Arthropoda; class Arachnida; order Ixodida; family Ixodidae; genus Hyalomma; species Hyalomma asiaticum. The sequence continues at coordinate 248,276,834 of CM023481.1, read as the reverse complement.
ATGCTGTGGCTCAGAAACGTTGGACGCCGATCACGATAAACCTCGGCAGACGAATTCAATTTGGCGTGATCGTGGAGGCAGTGTGGGGCACAAGTGGTCGTTCAAATCTTCACCTTGATGACTTCCTCTACCAGAAATGCAGACCAGGTAGGGAGTTCATTGTACGGTTACAATGATGTATGCAGCGGATATATAGGTCGGTTACGCAAGTTTGTTAAGGCAGTTAAGAAAAACAAAAGTAAATTATAAAAATAAAACGCTGGAGCTGCGCTACTAACGCTGCCAACTATATAGCGCAATCGTCAATTTGACACGTACACTTTCCTTACACTGCTTGCATTACCCAGTCGTTGTAAAGTGCGGTCCAGTGTGTATGTACTCTTCATACCACAGGCGTTCTCCATAAGGGGTGGGGGGTGGGGTGGGGGCGGGGCAAGGTTCACTGCAGCGCCCTCCTCCTCTTCCTCTCAAACTCCTCGCACTGAGGTGACATTAAGGTCAAAAGGCAGTGCAATGTCACGGCTGCTGGATGAAAAGCGTGGTTGAAAAACCATATCATCGTTATGGTGCTGATTGGGCGCCCCCCTCAGTTAGGGGGCAGGAGCCGCCCCCTACCCTCCCTCCTCCCCTTGTCCCTTGTGCGCAGGTGTATGCTTACAGGCAAACTACGGTGATTTTTCGAGACCAATGGATGTCAATAAAATTTGCTGGGTACGCTCCTTGGCACACTTCAGTCATTTATGCAAGATCACAGACGCGCAGACCGCTTGCAGATCCACTTTCACTGATTACCTCAAACTACCCACCTGGCTTCCTACAATTATCTACCACACTGCGCGTTGACGTGATCATCAGCAAAGCGTCAGAAGCGCACCGCTACCACACCATGGCCTTAGCGATTTGCGCGCACCGTCCAACCTTCGCGACACTACCGCCATGGGAAGGGCGCATGAGCTGTCGCACAATGTAAAATGCGCATTGACTTATTTCACGTCACTGTTAGATTGGATTTAGGTTTCGGTGTCGTGCTTTTTTGCTCATTAAAAATTATTTTCGCATTTGCTGAGTATTTCTACTATTAGGAGTGTTACAGGAGCGCCTCAGGCACATAGAATCGCCATTACTTTGAGATGATAAAAAAATCGCTGGAGTTGGCCTTTAATACGAGTACACATATTTTCAGAGTGCAACATGCCGCGATCTAGTTCGGTTAGAAAAACGAATAAAAGGGCAATCGGAACACTTGACGTGAAAAGCGTTGCAAAAGGATTTGAAGTAGCTTCACTGAGTTAACGTCGCCAGTACTGGTTAAACAGCGGAGTTGATTTAATGCGCTTCGGTTGCTTCTTACTATCAATAACATGTGGGAGTGGGCCAAGCGCAAGTTGGTCGAGGGGAAGCGCGGGTCCGTTTTTCCCTTCTTCGCAGCCCGAGAGCTTTCTTTCTTTCTTTCTTTCTTTCTTTCTTTCTTTCTTTCTTTCTTTCTTTCTTTCTTTCCTTCTTTCTTTCTTTCTTTCTTTCTTTCTTTCTCTAGTGTCCCTTCGCATAATCTCTGTTATGTAGCAGTGCGGGCGCTGGGTCAACGGCAAGAGCGGGTCCGCTTCCTCCTTCGGCGCGACAGCTCCGCTGTTAACTACGGACATCAATTACTACGGATCAACTTCGTTATAAAATGGCTCCGCTGTTAATAGAAACAAGCCCTTTTGTAGTGTGTACGTTCAAATAAAAAAATCCATAAGAATACATATATTTGACGAAGGCCATAGACGCCTCTTCTATTCGACATTTATATTTAGCGCTACATTGTCCTTTCAGTTGTCATCCATAGTAATTGATTTTCTGATATTTGGGACGCCACCTTATTGCGACATATGACTTCTAAAATATTTATCGTGTTTGCACAGACCACCACGCTAGCACCTGCGCAGAAAGTGAATGGATGTGCGCCGACCTGGCCGAGTGCATTTTTCTGTTCGAGCACTGTGACGGGAAGAGGGACTGCTCGGACGGCAGCGACGAGCGCGACTGCGGTTAGTATACAGTCTTCACTCTATATGTACACAGAACGAAGGCCTCTCTCAAAGGTATCCAACGTACCCTCTCCTGCGGGCGCTGATACTATTTCATCACTCCGCCTCGCCCACTGCCACTCTTGGCAGCGCTTTCCATCTCTTAGCATCGATTCTGTATAGTTCTGACCATTGGTTATCTGTCCTGATCATGTGGCCTGCCCAGGTCCTATTTTTATACGTCAACTAGGATGTCAGATACCCTCATTTGCTCTCTGATCTACTCTACTTTCTTCCTATCTCTTAATATTATGCATATGATTCCACATTTCATTTCACGCTGTGGGATTACATTTTTCGTGAGCTTTTTTTTATTTTCCACGTTTTTCCTCGCATGTTATTACATGTGAAATGCAGTGACGCCATACTTTTCGCTTTGGGGAAAATGCTACGTCGCCGGCCAGCAGATGAGGACGCCTGGACCGTATGAGCCATAGCCCAACCTTGTTCTGGGCTTTTTTTCTTTTACATGAGTAGGTCCTCTTGTTAGCCATTACCTAGATCAGTGTCCTCATGTGCAGAGCCTTGGGGATGTTGCCCATTTCCTTTCCCGGGCCACGTAACATTATCTTTGTTCTCAGTTCTTCTCCATAATTGCAGGAGGGCACGCTGTTGATTCCACTAACCGCAAGATTCATTTTCAGTTTACTAGTATTCGATGGTACAATAAATTACAATATATATATATATATATATATATATATATATATAATATATATATATATAATATATGGTGTGTGTGTGTGTGTGTGTGTTCGGAAAGAAGATTTCCGTGAGCCCGAATAAATATTTTCAACAGATGAGATTCACTTCACACGATTAACAAAACCAATATACACTTTACTGACGTTGCGGCCGGTGCACCGGCCGCAACGTCAGTAAAGTTATATTGATTTTGTTATTCGTGTGAATCTCTTCTTTTGAAATAATATATATATATATATATAAAAGTGCTATGGTTCATGGTTGACGACTGCACTGGACCCTTGAATAATAGTTATACACACACACACACACACACACACACACACACACACACACACACACACACACACACACACACACACACAACACACAAGCGAGAAAATGATGTACAGAGCAGGAAAAAAACAAGCAAGAAGCCGGCTGAAGGCGCACATAAAGCGAAAAATATATAAACAGTCATACCCAATTACGGCCAGGAATTAGCAAAATGACACTGTACACGTTTATTGAGACGGCAAACAATCATTTAGTTTTACTTAAGTAAGCACAATGTCGGTGACCATTCATGGCACATCGCAGGCTGCGCCGCAGTTTCAGTGCTCAAAAGGAGGGCACTATCTGATCGCAATTTGTATGACGTAAGGACAACAAGAAATTTCATTGTGCTGGGGACGTTGTGTTGTTATGACTAGCAGTAAAGCAGAATCAATGAAGTTTTAAAAAGTTATTTATTCGGCAATATGAAAAAATACTACCGCTCAATGACAGTAAGATAATCTTGAAACCTGCAGTATGCGGTATGTGCGTAGCGCCGAGAAATTCCTAAAATATTCTCCGTTAATCTCTTTTTCCGATTTATTCCCGCTCTAGGCCTTTAAATGTTTCTTCTAAGCATACAGTCTAATATAGTGGAGACAGCGTACCTCGTTGTGTGGCCTCTTTCTTGATCGAAGGTTTCTTGCTATCTTGAGGAGCAGTAGGTTAATTAGTCGGCTATGGAGTTTATGTGCGTCTCAAGTTCTTTTTGACAGCGCAATACCACCTGAGCTCTTGATGTGATACTCGAATGGAAACTTCGAACGTACCAGCGATTTGGAAAAACACCAATCTTTTATTCATAGATAGACAGGGAGGCGCGAGTTTCTTGAAGCACTACACATCGATCAGCCTGCTTTCCGAGTTATACAAGATATTCACGAAGGCACTTTCGAATAGCATAGGAGACAGACTTGAGCTTCATGACTCTATAGTGGGAGCAGGTTTCAAGAAAGGATTCACTACGATATACAGGGTGTTTTTTTTCAGTTGCAACAAATTTCTTAAATTAGAAAAACATAAATTGCGGGGATGTCTTGTGTGCCATACGAGTGTACGGGTTGGCGGCCTCTAGATACAGAACAATTTCCGCACTTGTATGCATAATTAGCGAAATTACGCTAATTAACTATTTAATTATCAGTAATTGGTGGCTACAGCAAATGAGTACTTTGGAGCCCGTCCTCGCCACTACTTATCCCAACGATCAAATTTTGAATAGCGGAGTGCATGTCGGAGCTACGCGAACAATTAGTTCCCCCTGGCAGGCTCTTTGAAACCGAAACTGGCCGCAAAAAGGGCGTCTGTGACGTCGATGTCGCCGCCTCCCCGGATTTCGTCACTCGCCCGCGGCGCCCAAAGCCGCAGATAACAAGGAGATAACGCAAGCTGCTTGCGTGGCCGGAGCGGCCGGAGCGGCGGTGACCACGGGCGAGTAGCGAGTGACGAAAGCCGTGGGGGCGGCGACATCGACGTCACAGACGTTCTTTTTGCGGCCAGTTTCGGTTTCAAGGAGCCTGCCACGGGGAAATAATTGTTCGCGTAGCCAGGGGCCGGACACTTCGACTAGTTTCGGTATTGGAAATAAAGCGTCCGCCATTGTTTTGGTAGGAAGCGAAAATTCAGCAACGTTTGCATGTGTGGCCTTATCTTTGCAACCTACGCATGAATAAAGTAAAGTTACGCAATTATGTGTAGAAATAAAATGTGTCCGCACGCATTTTCTTTTTTTAACACCGTATATATTTATCCAGACGCTGCATTCGTTGCGCCGACGGGCGGCGCTTTCGCTCTTATCTCCTCTGCGGCCATTCCGTCCGTCTGCTTCTGCCGTTTTCACTGTGCACGTGTGGAACTTCTTTAAAGTGCCTTGAAGGCGAACATTTCGGTGTTTGTGAGTACGAACACGCTCAAAATGTCGGCGAAACTAGGAAAAGGACACAAGGCGTGCTGCGGTGCTTTTTGGTGCCACAACTCGGGAAGAAACAGCGCAGCGAAATTTTTTCCATTTCCCAGCGGACGAAAGGTAAGCGCACTTTTTGTTCGGTACGAAGAAGCGAGCGCTATCCTTATCAAATCAGCTACAGGGCGAACCGAAAGATTTCTGTTTGTGCTTTACAGTGGGCTTTTTGCTTGGCACTGCGCATTTTTCTGTAATGTAGCAAGCATGTAAAGCTACTTGAGACAGTTTCTCGTGAGCCGATTGATGCCAGCTGACGCGCAGACGGAAATTTCGCTTCGGTATCGGTTTTGTTAGCGGTGGCTCTTAATTTATTTTTCTTCGAGAAGAAATCGTGCAAAGTATGTTCGCGGAATGCGCTTCTTCGACGAACTGGTTCGGCTTTACAGCATTCCGATGACCAGTTCCTTGTAGCGACACTACCATATTTGAGTGATTAAGAAATAAGCCCCCAAAATCATTTACGTAGCAGTGACTGCTTACATTCTGTGTAACGTGAAGTTCGTGCTACCTGCGCTAAGGCCAAGCTGCGCTTTGCTTTTGAACCTGTGACACATTCTTTTCTCCCTTTTCGCACTCTCTATTTTAGTATCGCTTTTACGTGTTTTTTATTGATTTCCATGGTGGTATTTGTTTCATTTTCTAGGTGGGACGTAGGGCGAAATTACGCCAAAAGGGCAGACCTCAAGGGACTCACACAGGAGCAACTGTACGACGGCTACTGCCTCTGTTCGGACTACTTCGCCGAAAGTGATTTCGCGAACCCTGCCAAAACAAAACACTTTAGCGTATTGCGATGTCTGCGCAAACAGCGTGCAAGGTATTGTCTTTGTGCAGACATTCATAGCTCACATTGATGCGCTATAAATCACTGCTGCAAACACGAATTTTGAAATCTTGTACTTGATGTGGTGAAGTTGCACAAGTACTAATAGTACTCGGCATTCTTGCCACGCATACTTTCATTTTAATATCAAATGAGGAGGGAGAAGCTCCTTCTAGAAAAGTCAGAAATATTTTAGTAAGTCAAGAAAGCACGCTGTGCCACAAGCAAGTGTACCAGCAAAGTTGATGCGCTTTCACCGGTTTGTTAAGGCGTCTTCGAAAGTCAAATGACAATTTATCTCCAGCCAGTTACAAAACTAATAGTACAGCTCAGATTTGTCCTATGCTTCCAGCATTATGCACGAAGCTGAGCTTATGAGCTCTATAAAATAATTGCTTTATATGATTCAGGCATATTAGAGAAATGTCTTGAAAACTGGTCAGAGTAGGCCTGTTCTGAGCTATCTGCCCAGGCTTATTCATTAAATGCTGTAGATCTGAGTTACTTTTGTGAACATTTTTCCATGTCCTAAAGGTGCGCGTTCCGTAATACCATTGCGCACGACTCTGTCCTAGCCTAGTTTCCAATGATGATTAACCATCGACACTTACCTATACTGATTTTTTTTCTCAATGGAAAGCTCTGTCTACAGGGTGTCATTTGTTGTTTGATGTTGTAGGATTGCGATACTCATGCCTAAATTGTGATAGAATATGTGGGCATTACAAATTGCGAAGAATAACTGCAATGTACTGCTGTAAAATTCTGTAATGATGCCCTGTTAGCAACGCTACAGCTTTGAACGAGGGTTTACGCGACGTATCGAGAAGCATAGCCAAGTGTTATAACGTAAATATAATTTGCTCAGTGTGTAATGGTACATTAGCACAAGCTGAGTTATATAGGAAGGTAGCTTGCTATAGAAGATTATTTCGACTAGCAAGCTTCATAGAAAAAGGGGCTGTTAGTGTTGGGCTCAACGTGCAGGTCATCTGCACTGCATGATCAGTTCATTATTCACAAATATGTTATATTCACCGTCGTTTCTGGAGAACTGTGTACAGCCAATAAACGTGATGACCCTGGCAGCGATATTCTATATACGATGAATTGTGTGAATTGAGACTTCTATTATGCTTGTGTAACCGATACAGAACGCGAACATTTGTACTTATCGTACGAGATACACTGCTCTGTGCTACTTTGGCATCTGCTGAGTTTTACCGTTTGCAATACGTTGCTAATAAAATGAGTGAATAAACCCCATTTTCTGACTACACCGTTTTCTTGCTCAAACAAAACTGTCACGCTTCAAGGCTTGCTGGCTCGTGGGCACTGAAACGAGAAATATTTACAAACGAATGTTTTGTGGATGTGCTGAAAGTCAGAGAAAATCGCAAACGAAAGTTGTCGAAAACAAGATATGCAGCAGCAACGCAACCTGAAAAAAAAAAATTGCAAGCGGTCGCGCGCTCGTCGAGCGCATAGCAGACGACAAGCAGCTCGGCGCTTCCTCCTCTCTCATCAACAAAAGCGTTGCCATAGCAGCATCAGCAATTTTTTTATTGTTTATTGGTTTCACAGTTTGGCCTACCAATCACCAGGGGACAAATTGGCGCTAGTGACGCAAACATCGTTTACCTGGGGGGTATACTAGCTGACCTAGCCCTGGCGTAGCTCCGACATGCACTCCGCTATTCAAAATTTGATCCTTCGGATAGGTAGTGTCGAGGACGGGCTCCAAAGTACTCATTTGCTGTAGCCACCAATTACTGATAATTAAAAAGTTAATTAGCGTAATTTAGCTAATTATGCATACGAGTGCGGAAATTGTTCTGTATCTATAGTCCGCCAATCCGTATACTCGAATGGTACACAATAAATTCCCGCGATTTATGTTTTGCTAATTTAAAAGAATGTGTTGCAACTAAAAAAAAACCCTGTATAGGTCACCTTCATATGGTCAATGAAATATTTGGAAAACTTGGTAAATACAGCAAGTCTCTTGATATGACTTTCACAGACTACGAAATCGCATTCGATGAGGGCAGATACGAATGCTTTAACTGGATAATCAGAGGAACATTTGTCAGGGTTTTATCGCAGCTGCGGAATCACGCATTTGTGGCTGTGAATGGTGTTATGTCGGCACAGATTAGGCTCGGCACCAGCTTTAGGTTTTAGTTGTAAGGACGAATACGGAGATTGGATTTCCGCGCTTGCATTTACATTTTGTTTGCGCTATGTACATACAATATTAGGAACACCATGTTGTTCGCATTGCTCATCGCATGTTATGTTACACATTGCACAAAGCATAATGTTGTAAGATGCAATGCCGACTTCTCAATAAACTCCATGGCGTTTGCAGTTCGTAACTTCGGGGACTGCAGTTTCGACGAAGAAGACTGGGCAGCGGCCTGCAACTGGACTGTCGACAACATTGCCGGTCAGCCATCTTGGAAGCGAGCTAAGGAGTCGCACTCTGAAGACACAGGACCTCCCAGTTCGCATCGCGGAACACCAGGGAGTAAGCAGATTTGTAAAGTTTTCTTTTGATGGCATTGCAAAGTGCGCAATTCGGATGTGAAGTAATATCCACAGTCTGAGCAACGGCAATTCGTTCCCTAAAGACAGTATACATTTGCAGTTCTTGGGGTACATGACATCTGATGAGAGTAGAAAAAAATTCATTAAAGAGGTGCTCAAGCGCTCGCTGAGCGGCACAAAAAAGGACCAGTTTCCGTAAATTTAGGCCCCATAAGCAATTTTAATTCTTACGCACAGTTCTTTCTTTGCAGCCTATTTCCTGCTTGCCAACAGCACCGAGCTGCCACTGGGATCGGTGGCAGTTGCCCACACGCCTCAATTCCCAGCAAGCCAAAACAAGTGCCATCTAAGATTCTGGTATTTCATGAGAGGTTCACGATCTATGGAGTTTCTCCGGGTGAGCACAAGATAAACACCTCATGCGTTGGGTCCTATAGAGTGTCGACAGTGGCTCAGCTTGTCCAGGGTATCAAGGACAGAGCGCCAGAGAGCCTTTACTCTTTTTAGTGCTAAGATATGGCAGTATGTCAGTTTCGCGTTCAGTGGAAGAAGACGCAATAAAATAAAAACAACATCAAGTAAATGCCCCCTCCGATTTAGTTTTTGTGTTGTGTAAAGAGAGCAGACGGTATTGCTTTTGGAAGCCAAATAAGAGAGGGAGGCTCATATCACGGAATCAGCGCCAACAAAAACACTGCCACGTTTTCCACGTCGGCATAAAACCTTCAATAAGATGTGATTTTGCATAAAAGAAATTTGGGAAATTTACCATGATAGTACCGCAAAGTGGACATAAGTTATACAGTTACAACGTACCATTAGTTGGAAGCAATGGGAAGCGATGTTTTATCATCGTGGTGCGACGCAACTAAATTGGATGGCAGTGTTTATGAAGTCTTGATTCCCATACACCCAAAAGGTCTCAACTTAAGTTTCATGCAATATTTATGTTCATGTAAATATAGCGTAGCCTCGCCACGGTGGTCTAGTGGCTATGGTACTCGGCTGCTCAGATCCGAGAGTCGCGGGTTCGAATCCCGGCCGCGGAGGCTGCATTTCGATGGAGGCGAAATGTTGAGGCCCGTGTACTGTGCGATGTCAGTGCACGTTAAAGAACCGAAGGTGGTTGAAATTTCCGGAGCCCTCCACTACGACGTCTCTCATATTCAAATAGTGGTTTTGGGGCGTAAAACCCCAGAAATCAATCAAATATAGCGTACCGGTATAACACCGAATTAAGTGGAGGTACAGTGTTCACCAACAAAGGCGATGTACGACGCTTTACGGGAAAATTGATAGCAAGATGTGCATGTACAGACGGGTACGATACATAACTACATACTCATTATCACTTCTCCGGCACAAGCCGAGAATAGGCAGATACATAGCTTGCACGCAGGCTGGGGCCGTGTTTTGAGAGGATTGCACTCAATGAAAGTGTCGCTTTGCGTGACGTAGAAGCTGACGTGTCACTGGACAGGTGAGATGCTTCGTTGCACTCGTCTTAGAATAAGGCCCCAGAATGACATACGTGAAAGACCACACACGCACACACAAAAAAAGAAAACCTGATTATTCACAGCTATCCGCGTCTGTGCACTTTAATTGTGCATAGACACAATATAGTATTGTGTGGTGACTTATTGTTCGATTCAACAGAAGGGGGGTTCTCTTACTGGTACTGCGTTGTCTGCTAATATTGCGTACTAAGTCTATAATTAATTATTTACTGCGAAAACTCCGTGCCATCGTAATTACTCCAAACCTCCAAGGGCAGTAAGTAACGAAAGTTACGTTCCTTGGATGCTAACCAGACCTGGATTAGAATTATAAGCCAACCTACTTCAGAATTTGTCATGGCGTATTTGGCGCTAGAACAAACATTTGAAATATTTTAAATGACATCTTCTGGCAGAACTGTTTTCAATCCTGTGTGCGTTGCGCTTCATAACCTCCGTAAAAATGTGCAAAAATGGGTTATATTTGGCAATTATCAAGCCACTGTCGCTTGGTTACAGTCAAATTAGAAAAAAATTCCTTATACGTTATGTTAGTGAATGAGATGTTAGCATTTCGACTTTAAGGGACAGTAATATTCCTGCTAACGCTGCAGTAGGCGAGCTGATAATTCGGTGCACATTAACGGAGCGACACTTACTCGTCTTTTTTTATGCTGTGAAATTTGGTGCTAAGACGAGTATCCTGCCGCGTAAGCAAAAACGACTGCTTCGATGAGTAATATAAGAGTTCAGAGTTTCTTTTTTTAACCGATTTATAAAATTATTAATGTCGTCAAACCTGAGCAAAAACAGGACACTTGAAATATTAGTGCGCCACACATGGCTTGGTGCACCACTTACGCGACATTTCCTCGACAGAAAATTCCCAGAAGTCGTCAGCGATCACCTGAGGGACGTAGACGCTGAAGGCTTATCGCTTAGAACTACAGAAAGCTGGACTAGTTGGTAAGGCAGTTGTCCCTCACGTAGACAAGCACATGTACCCTTTTGACAGGTCGCGCTGCCATTTCTGAGCATTCTGTGATAAGTTTCGTGTTTTCTTTCTTTTTCGCCTCACTAATTTCCTTCAGTTGACAGTCGGTGTTCGTGTCTCTTGTGTCCGTGTTTGCATAATCGTGTGCCGTTTGCATAATGGATCATTATCTACTGACTTTGGGCTTCGAAACAGGGAGCTTGAGGATCGATTTAAAATTCATGAGTTCGAATTCTGTGCCAATGTACGTACCCTACTGTGCAATATTTACTTCCTTATAAAATTCTATCACGTATGGCGCATGCCCTCATATCTCTGGCCGAGGTATGAGCCACACATGATTTTATTATCGTTAATCATGATGTAAACGGCAAGCATGTCAAAGTTATTGATGTAATAACCTATCAGTCATGTTAGTGCTGCATGTGCACCCTTCCGTGAAAATTTCGGCATGTGCCAAATTATCGAGATACCAGTTAAACGGTTTTGGTGCCACCGCCGATGAAACGCTCCGGACGGTCAACGCTGGGTGGTACAATCCCCAGTGCATGGCCACGTTAAGGTTTTCGCATAACTGAAACGTGCCTCTAGACGGCAGTGTTCTTGTGGCCTAAGACTGAAGTTGAAATGAAATTGAAGGGAAACATATTTATCAAACAAGTATGGTGATGTACATAAGCAGCGACGATAGCAGTAGAAAAGCTGCAAACATTAACTTGACAGGCCCCACCTCCCCGTGAACAGCGCTTCTCCCCGACGAGTGCATCATATTCTCTTAGAGAGCGAATATCTTACTTTGAGACTGAAAGCGATTCACTACAAGAAAAAAATAGCAGGTATTTTACTCTGTGGAAGAAGGCGCATGACCAGCCAACCTGTTGAGCACATGGCCATAAAGGTGACATGGCGGAGGCCATTTTCGCAATCGAGGGCCAGGTTGTAAACGTGTTCATCAACATTCAAACCACTGTGCGGTCTACCGCGACACGTCGACGACGACACATCCATCGAGCTGGCTTTCCCAAGCAATGTGGGAGAGCGAGCCTACCAAAACCAAGGTAACGGCCATTTCCGTGAAGTCGGCTCCACTTTTAAGCTCAAGTGCATTGTCTGGAATGTACATTTTTTAGGGGTAATACCAGCCGTTTTAAATCAAAATATGAGGGCCCTGGGACGTTTTTGTATTATTCTATTTTAGTACGATAACAATTATATTGTAGCCGAAGTTCGCTAAGAAATGCTGCGCATTTAAAAAGAAAAGAGGGGGTGGGTCAATGGACGCTTGTGTGAGGTAGAGCACAGGAAAATTTGCAACACGACGACAGAAAGGTGCACAGTCACAAATACAAGGACACGGATAAAAGCGCGGAATAGAAATATACAGCAACAGGAGAAACAGAAAACTATTCCGAGATAGCTATTCTGTATACATATAATCATATGCGCGACCTTATAGTCTTCAGACGTGTGCCTCGGACGACTCGTCAGTTGTTACATCACAAGCGGAGACACCTGGCATTATGTCAGAATCACGAGCTACCTCTACCTTCAGCCGAAGAGGCCCGTGTATGCACGTAACTCCAGTTACCGCACGCTCGGACTCGGTAACGTATATGCGATATCTCGGTCTCCAGGAGCACGCCTCAGACGACTCGATTCTTGTTACAGCGCATGCGCAAACATGGCTCTTGCTACAGTGCGAGCGGAGAGGTACCTACTCGCAGCGCTTGCAGCTGGGAACGTGCGAGAATCTCGAGATGCCTTCCGCCGAGGATGCTGGAGTTTGCACTTAGCTGCCGAGATGACATCGTACCCTCACCGCGTTGTTCTCGTGGGTCGTCGACGGTGTTTCGACGATGTAGCAGTACGTCGATCGAACTGCTGGTCGATAGCTTTGGCGAAAGGTTAGTGGCGCTGAACGAAAAGCAAGCTTGCAAGCGTAGCTAGACTCCACAAGCAGGAACAGTGTGCAGCTGCGCGTTGACACTGCAACTAAACGCCGGACAGGAAGGCGCAGTTCGCTGGAACAAAGCGTTATTCTTACGATGTATGAAAACCTATGCGTTGCTATATCATTCACTGCTTCGCCATCCTTGCCAAACCCCTCCTCCCCCCATCTTTTTTTTTTTTTTTGCTGTTGCTTCGACATGCCGGCTCGTGATGTTGACATGCGTCGTGTTGTTTCTTCGCTGCTCTTCGAGAATCCTAATCACGTTGGCAGAAAATAGAAATCTAAGCTTCTATAATGCTTAGATATATGCACACTTTGTAAGCGAGGCAATATGACAAACATACAATCATAAAAAAAAGTGGTCTGTAGCTTCGTTGATAAAACACTTGCCTGAGAACATTTTTATTGTAATGCATTTAGCTTTTCTGCCACTTCATAGGGAGTGGCACTGTTCCACTGCAACGATTCAGAATGCTTCAATACACATTAGTTCTTCCACTGTCCTTAGAGGGCAGTAAAAGTACCGGCATACAAACGAACAGATCTCATGCGCATATACAGCTTTTCTTTAAAAAAATACTTGCGCCATGACAACAGCGGGCCTTCAGAAGAGTTTTTCGAAGGTACATTTACTTTATGGAAATATTAAATTTCAGTTTACCCTAAGCACGAAATGATTTATATAAATATGTTTTCAAAATGGGTTGAAATAGTGTTTTTTGACGCCTTGTGTTACTTGTGTTCTGTGTTTTGCTGTGTTTACAAGCCATCCAAACATTTGACTTTATACGTGTACGTATGTGTTTTGCTTGCCTGAACTCTTGCGTGAAACTTTGTTCCTCGAGCACTTTGGGTTGGGCTGTGCTTAAACTGGTGTCCCAAATGAGTACCGTAACTCGTGATATTCTTTTAAGTTTCCGTATCGTTTCGTTTTGTTTCGTTTTGCCAAGCGACAAAGTATAGCAGGTGCTGTCATAAGGGTGCCCATCTCTCATATGCATGATTTCAATAAGAAACTTTTATTTTGGAAGCTTAGGTAAGTGCCATGCCGTGTATTCACTGCTGACTGGAAGTACAGAGCGCAACTGTGTCTCAACATGCACTTGTACGACTCCAGAGTTTTAAGCCTCGGCTGGGAATGCTCTATTCCGCTTTTTTTCATTGCATCTTGCGTTTTCCGAGCAAAGGTGTAAAGATGCAAGTTACGTTTTTGTGGTACGTTGTTGTGCTGGCATAATGCGCACCACGTTAGCGGGCGTCATTAAAGTGCAGCCCTCTTTGAACCCTTCGCAGGTAGAGACAGAGGGCGCGGGCTCGAGACTGCCCATGTGGCAAGAGCTCGGACCGCAGGGATCTTTGTGGACGTATGCACACGTGATCGTCAGCCACCCGGAACCCTTCACGGTCGCCTTTCTCGCCCAGCGCGGAGGCGACGCGCTCACTGACATCGCGATTGACGAAGTGACCTTTACGCCTTCTTGCCTGGAAGGAGGTGAATGCTTGGGTGGTCATAATCTCTTGTCACTTTTCTGATGCGCACATTTGGGAACACATTTTTAAATAGCTTTGCTTTATCGCAAGTAGGCGAAGAAGAAAGTATAGATGAAACGCAATGCTATGGCGACGGGGAAAAGCAAGTCGCTTGTCAGTGCCGTTTGGTAGGACAGAATATTGGACATTAAATACTGCGAGGATAGCACACCTTTAGTCACACAGGCGTTAGGCACACATATGTTCAGGCAAAGCAAGTACCCCCACGGCGTTGGTGAAGCGAGCTCGTATGGCACCGGCACCGTAGGGGCTCTGGTTCTATTCTAATCGAGCCCGACAAATAAATCTTTTGCCAATCGAAGCCGTGTGTGACGTATTTGCAGATTCCCTTTAACGCCGACTACTACAACGGTGCTTAATTTTCCGTCTTTTGAGGCATATGAGACCTTAATAATTCAAGGGAGCAAGCACTCAGAAGCACATGGATGCTGCCATTATTCCAATGAGAAATTTGGAAATGTTTGAATCGTATAGGGGGCGATGGTATAGTTGTGTTCTACGTATAGGGCAAAAAGTTTGTTGGCTTAGTGTTGCTACATAACAGAACATTTGCGCCTCTCCAGTGAATTCCGATAATAAACGACACTGTGTGCTTTGAACGCTGTGTTTTTAATAAAGAGCTCGTAATGACAATGATGATAACACGTCTACTGAAATTTAATTATTTGCGGGTTTTCAGGTGCCGCTCACGTGAAGACACACCGATCATTGTGCACCCGAAGCGAGTTTTTGTGTGCGGACAAAAGCATGTGCCTCCCACGAAATTTCGTTTGTGACTGCGAGAACGACTGTCAAGACGGAAGCGATGAAACTGACTGTGGTTCGTATATTGTAATAATTTGTGGGGTTTTACGAGCAAAACTACGATATGATTTTGAGACAGGCACTGTAGTGACGGGCTGCTGGGTGATTTTGACTACCTGGAGTATACTAACTTGCAGCTAACTCCAAGTATAAGTGTGTGTGTGTGTGTTTTGGATTTCACCCCCATTAAAATGCAGCCGAATTGGCCGGGATTCAATCCCGCCACCTCGAGCTTAGCAAGCCATCACACTATCTGCTAAGCTACCACAGCGGGTGTGGTTTGTACATTCAAATGGAATCAAGGCTCTCTGAGCTCACGTTCAGCACGCATTAAATAATATACCCGGTATATATAAATACATATGCAGCGTAAATGCATACGCGTGTTATTTTGTGTTTTCATTAAGTACAATTCTAAATGATCGCCGTACACAATGAGCGCAATTTTTGCGGCGGAGGTCGAATGCCTGCCGTGATTTACAAGACAAATAGATGTGTCCAGGCAAAGAACAAAAAAATATTCCCTAATTGTTTTTCTTTTTGTAGTTACTTAGGGGTATGTGTAACGAATATCCTCAACGACAAGCAAACTTATCATGTACGCTTGGCAGACATTTAGAATTAGCCCTACTTCGAAGGCGTGAGTCCCGGAAATGTGGTACAAAAAAAAAAATGCATTGAAACTTAAGTTTTGCAAATGCTCCTATATAGCTCACTCAATAAACGCACTTTATAATGGTATTTCATGAAAGTCATGCTGATGTGACTCAGAGTCAGTCTTTGCTAAACAGATACGATTTAACTAGTGCTCGGCTTAAGCCTCACAATTAAAGCAGTTTCCTTCCAGTGGATTATAAAGTGAAAAAGGACCCGCATGTCCGCTTGCTTCACTGCAAATGTCGTCGAAAGACGATAGTCTTCTGCCGCCCCTGATACGAAACACCCTCTCTTCTCCGCGCAGCTTTCACGTCTCGCGTTCTTCCCCTCCACCCTCACTCCTCCCCTGATGGATGCAATGGAAGTTTTGCGGAATTCAAGTCTCCCGCGTTCTCCCTGCTCTCGCGCCATTCGTTGGGGCCTTCTATTACTGTTGACTTAAAGCTAGCTACACAGTCGCGGGGTGTTTTTAACGCGTAGCGTCTGTTTGATACCATTTCTAACGCATTGATTTTAACGTAAAAAACAGTTCAGTGTGTATTCTTAATTAAAAGAACACTGATGATGACGGTTATGTATGTGCATATTACCTCATAAAGGCCTGGTGTTTTCTACGCGTATTATGTTAAAGTGTATGACCCCGTCCGCCAGTGCTAGTAGCACGGTTGGTCTTGACCATCCGTTTGGTTTTGGCCGGGCGGCTGAATCGACTGGCAGGCAAAGTTTTTCGCGTTTAGGTAGCCTAGTATTTAATATTTTAGCTATATACTTGCGGTAATGGTGTTTGTAGCACGAGTGAGTGAAGGTTAGCGCCTGAGGCGATTAATCTAGATAGACAAGAAGTAAACGATGCAATTGTTGTAGGTGTTCCACTTCATTTGACTGCTTCTTCTTGAGGAATATACGTTGTAAGCCGATCGTTATCGTTCGAACACTAGATTCAAAGTTGCCACCGGTACATTGATCAAGCAAGGGTTGTGAAGAAGAAGGCACCAAGAAGAGTCAAAGCAATGATTATTTACTATTCTAAACCACACTTTGAAAAATGTTCCGAAAGGTAAAACAGACAACCACAGCAACAGAAGCAGGAGAAAAAGATCAGGGATAAAAAAAACCACGTTTATTATTAGTAATACATACGTTTACGGCGAGGAAGAACAAAAATGTGTGGCGTGTCGGAGTGTGTACTA
Organism: Hyalomma asiaticum; assembly: GCA_013339685.2. Taxonomy (NCBI): domain Eukaryota; kingdom Metazoa; phylum Arthropoda; class Arachnida; order Ixodida; family Ixodidae; genus Hyalomma; species Hyalomma asiaticum. The sequence continues at coordinate 248,259,763 of CM023481.1, read as the reverse complement.
AGTCCTGTATTTTTCTTTGCAGGGATAACGTGCAAATCAGGAGGAACAACAGGTAAGATATGTCGACGATAGAGTTGTCTGTCGCTTATAACTGCTTGACCTGAAACCAGAGCACTCGCCCCAAGATGAGTCCAAAGGATCGTACTTTTGTCAGTATAACGAACAAAATGCCGCATGTGCGCACATAGCGTATTATGGCCACGCGCACTGGATACAAATGCGTTGAGAAATGTGAGAACTGATTATATTATCGATTATTAGTTTTGCTGGTCTCCTCCGAGTTGATTGCTTGCAGCTGTCTATAGCAGGCGTGTGGCAGCTGTCTATAGCAGGCGTATATTAAATGCCCCAAGGAAAGCCATTGTACAAGGAACGTTTCAGGGCTCTCGCTTGTCTCGCAGCTCGTGGGAAAGCGACTGGTCGCCCAGTGTCCCCGCCTTACTGGCCAATGTCCACAACGCCGAATTCGCTTTGTGCCGCCCCCGGTGAATACAGCTGTGGTAGCAGCAACGGCTTTTGCATTCCTGGTCTGCTGTTGTGCGACGGTGTGCCCGACTGCCCGAACGCGGAAGACGAAAGACAATGTGGTACGTGATCCCTGCTCATTTCTTTCTTGTGGAACTTGCGCGTAATCGTAATCAGTACAGATCTGCGAAAAAAAATATTCGATTACATATTTCATCCTCTCACGTGATGAGCGCGCAAAAGGGACACGGACGAAAGGAAGAGACGTACACACACTGGCGCTAGTGTGTGTACGTCTCTTCCTTTTGTCCGTGTCCCTTTTACGCGCTCAACTCGCACTAGAATGAACAACCAACAAAGCTGCATCGCCACCCTCGTCGAATTTATCTCTCACGTGAACTCCTTGGGCAAAAACTGGCATACCCACAGAGTTTCAAAACAGTGGAAATGTGGCAATAGTGTCTATCTGGATTTCAAACAACATTGTTGCGCCAGCATGGCAATGATGAGTATTACGTGGATTTGCCTAGTCTTCGTTCTTCTGGCTTAATATGGTTTTGAGACTTAAAAAAAAATGGCTCGTTTACGAAGAAATATGGCGTTATAGACGGAAGAGTTCGCAATAAGATTTTACGTGGAGAGGTACTTGTTGATTTTTCGTGGTTAGAAAAATACGAACGCTAAGATAATCAGCAAAATGTTGCAGTAATGACAATGTTCCCTCCTTTACCTGTGGTCTTGTGCCAAGATTTAGCAGCGGCCATAAAGATTTCAGTACGAGATATATATTGGGTTCAAATTTGAAATAAATGCTTCTGCTCTTGTAAGTTGCGTGCCCATATTTTCGAGTACGTAAAAGGTAGGTGGTCTTTTATATATAACAAATGTGCCATCGCTCGGTTCTTTAAAGGCTCCACTGCATTTTTACACACCATAGACAGGTCAAGCCGCTGCCCGAGACCGTAGCAGAAGCGCAGTATCGTCGTACGTTTGGTGCTTGGTTCTGCATAATAACGTTACGTTAAATGAAACAGCCGTGCCGTTAAACAGCGTCGGAAATTGCATCTGAGCCTTGATCTGATCTGACTTTTTGAGCATCGTCCGCGGGTGCGTCCCGCTGTCGTCCACTCGGCGTCTGTTAGGCACGATAACTCTGCGCCTGCTTCGCGCGTTTTCTCGGCGTTCAGCTGATCTGGTAACACAGTTGACATGCCGTAGTACGAAATATACGAACAGTTTTGTCGACAGGACTCTGTGTTAGCCGTGAAAGCAGCCCCACGCTTACAGTTTCTGTTGCATCTAGTACAAAACAACAACAAAAAAAAAAAAGAAAGCAGAAAAACCGCATTGGTAAGGTTCGCGAGACGTCGTGGAAATATTTCTGAAGTTAGGTAAAGCACCAGTGGAAATAACACGTGTGGCCATCAACAAACACAAGACCGCAAAGGAGTGCACGACACTCCTTCATTGCAAACGACGTTACGAGAGGAAAAAACGGAGCGCTAAAAAACGACACACAAAGAAAGAGGCTACGCAGAGGACTGGCGCTCAACTTTCAACTGAAATTTATTGAAGCAACATCGAATTTATGCACACAGCCGCCAAAGATAATCTCTGTCAAGATAGAACCTTCTGAAAACAAACCGCCACACCACCGCCATAATCTCCGCATCATGCCCACGTGCCCGGGCATATATAAGTAGCAATGCCACAGAAGGCGAGGGAGATAGCCAGAACCTCGCGCACCACATTTCACAATCTCATGTTTTGTAATGGAAAATAAAACTCTCACGTGCGAACAACCCTGAATCGTCGAAAAAATATCAAATAAACCGCTAAAATTTGTTAAACAACAAAGAAGCTGCGTCAAAAACAAAATTAAAACCAAACAATAACAAAGCTTAAACAGCAAAGCGCAGCGTCATAAACAAGAAACAAACGAAGTGTGAAAAACTAGATGAGCAACAATCTGAAACAATGGAAGGAGAGCGATGTTGCTTCAATAAACTTTAGTTGAAAGTTGAGCGCCATTCCTGCGTGTAGCCTCTTTCTTTGTGTGTCGTTTTTTAGCGCTCCGTTTTATCCTTTCGAAGCATGAACCAACTCGCCCGAAGACGAGTTCTACTAAACGACGTTAGTAAGTGCGACAGTCCGATGTGCACTACAGCTGCTGCTTTGGTCGCGTAACGAAGAAGTGTAGTTAGTAATATCATTCGTGTACTTAGGCTACAAAACAGCAATAAACAACCGCGAGAATGTTTGTAGCCACGAGAACTAAGACCAGACAAATCCATATTCTACCCATCATTCCCATGGCAGCTGAACGATCGCAGCGGCGGAGTTCCCACTAGCACCTTTGTAGGAAATTTTATCGGTATACCCACATTCTTCTAACTCTGTTAATTCTGATGTTTACAAGAGGAATCGTGCTCGCGCTGCATTTATCGCTGTATTTTAACAATGTCGGTAATCCATGAATTTCACCTTTATAATAACACTATTAAGAAAGGCAACATTTATCCGTGCTTTTTCCTCAATTCACGCTAGCACACGGCTACATTGAGGTATACTCATGCAGTTCACCACATGGACCGTTACATGAAGCTGTCATGTTCTTGAATATGTGTTGGGCGCGCGGACTCATTCATGTTCTTAACAGTTCGAACCGCTTTTTTGAGCTTACCCCTTTTCTATGGCGCCTTTATCGCCTCAAATGTCGCGCTGGAGTCAGTGATTCGGTAATTAGGCTCTTCATTTAATCCCGTGAGAGGCGTTGAAACTCGATACATTTTGTACATCAGCACCTTCACTCTGTCAGCGTACTAATATAGCAGTGTGGTAAATACTAAGTCGGCAACAGGCAACACAGAGGTTTTCCTTAACAAGCACGCGCAGTTCAAGATGACCACTTTGCGATACAGAACATATTTTTCCTTTGGACATGTAAGGGTGCCTGTTTATTTTGCTCTACTCGAGATAAATGAGGTTGTCTGTTAATGCGAAAGGGGTGCATAAAACGCTGAAGGCACCACGTATCCGCAGCGCTTGTTCTTCTATTATTCTGCTACCTCTGTTAACGGTCGTAGTACGCGTAGATGCTTACTCATAGAGCACAAAGAGCAGTGCGCACTTTGTCAGCGATCCCCGAGAGACTCGTACAGGGAGCAGCTCCTTGCTGTTTTTCTGTCATTCCCACCAGCAGGATAACGCGGAGTGCTTCTCGACCATGCTTCGGGAATTGAGCAGCCCCTCTTGTACACAGGGACCTCAAGAAGGCGGTGCACTTAAAGTACTGCTACCGAAGAAATGCCAAGATCAATACTGCGCGAATGCTTAGACGAAACGTCGAAGTGCCCACTTGCGTAATGATACCGCGCCGAACTTGATTCTCATCCTGTATCAAGGCCGCAAAAGGGAGCTTGCGCAAGTAGTGAAAACAATTCAGGTCCGCTGACTTCTCATAATACACGTCTTTCTCGCACTGATACAGTTCTAGGATTAGATGATTTTGTCATAAACCATATTGCATGCAGATGGCAAAGACACTTGTCCGGAAGGTTACTACTACTGCCGGGACCCTTCGTCTTGTCTTCACGAATCGAAGCTGTGCGACGGCCGAGCCGACTGCAGCGACGGATCAGATGAATCTCTTTGTAATGGTTGGTACCTTTGCAGTCAATATTTCACTCTGGTCCACTTCTTGTGCTCGGATCATATTTTTTTTTTCTTTGCTGTGGTTCTAAGAGTAGGCACTGATGCATTACGTTCTTGTTTTCTTTTCACAGCCTGTCCCGCTTACTTTTGTCGCAACGGTGGCAGCTGCGAGCTGTCACGGAGGACAGGAGCTCCGCGGTGCGCCTGCCGAGACATCTTTGGGGGAAACCGCTGCGACCGGGAACTCACTGTGGGACCACCATCCCCTTTGGCGCAGACTCATGGTACGGGACGAACAAAACCTGTCGAGGATTTCTAACGCTATGCGAACAGTTGGAGTATACTTGTTGGATTGGTCTTCAGTTTGCGCACGCACTAAATTATCTAGTTTATACTGGCTCGTAGCTCGTGATCAAAGAAAACAGGGCACGCTGATTGCTTCCTAGGAAAAGCTGTTTCGTTATGTAATCACCAGATATAAACGCACCGACCAAGCATAAACAGCAGGTGTCATCAAAATAGCAACTTAAGAACTGCACTACATGTTTCCACGACCGTGGAGCACTGTTAAAGCGACGAGGTGAGAGCAAGGGCCATGATTGGAGCGCCTGGACACAAATAAAAAATAAAAGTCTCCCCATAAAGGGAACCTTGAGTAGTATGCGAAGCAGCCATGAGTTGAATTAAAGATGTGTAAATCTTTGATATTCTGAGCTCGAGCAGGTGCTCGGGTTTCGGCGGGTAGCGGTAGCCGTTCGTCACGCTCATCGCGGGGAGTTTGCCTGCCACCAACGAATCTTTGCACGTAGAGCAAACAGCATACTCACTGTGATCGTCGTCGGCGGCAAACTCCCGCTGCAGAACGGCGATGGCGTTGGCATGGGACTGCTCGTTCTTGACGGTCGAGATATTGGTCAGCTTCTTATCGAACCACAAGCGGTCGCATACCTTACAGCTGTGCCGGAGCTTAAAGCGCGTATCGGCGCCACCAACCTCAGGTAGCGACCGCTTCCGGCGCCTGGCAGCCGCTTGGCAGCGCTTTGCGAGCCCGCGCCGCTGCCATACGATCTTCGTTCGTCGAAGCGCACTTCATGACAGCTGCTGTACAAGAGAGCGCGCCGGCGAAGAGCAAGCGCTTTTATTTATGATCTCTTGAACTACAGCTGCACTAGCGGTCTCCACTCAAACTAAAGCACACGCCGGAGTTGAGCGAGCGCTCTACTGCAGAGCCATCTAGTGGGGGCTTCGAGTACTAACAGGGGCAGGCTACGCCGACGCTGGAGTGAGGGAGGGAGAGGCCCCTCCCCCCCCCCCTCGTTCATAAGCTGCTTCGCATCTAAAAGCGAGCGTCAGTGCATGTAGAACTTACGGACCACGCAGCGCACGACGACGATTCGATGAATTCGAGGCGGAAGCGAGCCGCTCCGAGGGATGCCGTCATGCCCTTTTCGGCGCTACTGCCTGCTCGCCTTCACTCGCTATACGCCCGCGTGAAGACGCCATGAAGACAACGACGGGAAGATAATATATATTTTAGTAGTTCCAAAAATATATTTGGTACAATTGTAACATACTTTCAGCAAAACTGTGCCGCCTACAAGAAGTCCGTCTAGGAATATCATTGTGTCGGGATATGTTGTTGTTGTTATGTGGGGTTTAACGTCCCAAGACCAGCTCTGATTATGAGAGACGCCGTAGTGGAGGGCTCCGGAAATTTGGACCACCTGGGGTTCTTTAACGTGCACTGACATCGCACAGCACACGGGCCTCAACATTTCGCCTCCATCGAAATGCAGCCGCCGCAGCCGGGATTCGATCCCGCGACCCTCGGATCAGCAGCCGAGTACCATAGCCACTAGACCACCGTGGCGGGGCTGTGTCGGGATATCGTCTCGGGATATTGTTGATTCGGCGTGTCCCTGCGTCACAGGTTTTTTACTTGGCTGTGGCAGCCTCATTTCCACTGGCGCGAACACGCAAAACTGAATTCCCGAGAAGCACTACGCGCGTGCTAAGACATATGGTTTTACTTACCCCAAGTTCCGTATTATGGCATCTTTCATTATGCCAAGGTAAAAAAAAAACCCAAAAGAAAAGAACTCACGGGGATGGGGTCTGTTATTGCACACTATAGGACGACTAGACGGCGAAAACTTTAGGAATTCTCATGTCTTACTTCTGTCTACTCCGGGTATGTTTATTTTCTCGTAATTGCTCCTAATTGCTCTTTGGACCTGTTTAATTATGCGTAATTCACCTGTAGCTGTCCGAGCAGCTTGAACTTGTAATTACTCTTAATTGCTCGTAGGGTCCCTATATTACTCGTAATTTCTTGCAATTACATTTTGGGCGCCTCGATTTACTCTTAGTTATCTCTTTCGGTCTCTTTAATTTCTTGTGATTAGTCTTTAGTAGAGTTGAAATAAAGTTTGTTGTTCGTACCGGAAAGAAACGTAAAGCAAAACCCAGACATAGGGAGAACAAGAGAACGTTGTTCTTTTGCTGGACGTGGTCGTTTCGTATAACGTCATGTTTTTGGCACCATTCGTGTTGTCGCCGGCGGTCATTTCACGAAGAGTACGAGGCTTTTGCCTCAATAAAACAACGAAGGAATTTGAGCTAACTTTTCCCTAATGTCTAAAAACGATTGTTGACCCTAAGTGTCAAGGAGGCAAATTAAGCTCGGTACATGTTTGAGTGCGCGACATTTTAAAAGCGGAGCTCTTTAAGCCGGCCGCTCGGTGTTACGTGCGAGCAGAAGATTATCACCATCATGACATACACGTGCGCGAGCGCTTCTTTCTTGTTCTGCGCTCATGCCCACAGGCGGATGTGTTTCATAGCAGAGCATAGAATGGTATAATATAGCCAGAGGGTCGGAAAGCGAAGTGTGAGTTAGGAGGAGGGGAAGAGTAAAGCATAGCTTAGCATAGTTTAGTATAACAATAGATGGGAAAGGGAGTGAGGGTGAGAAGGAGAAAAAAGGGATGGTAGAGGGGAAGGATAGCGTTGGCATATACAGTATAGTACGGTAACGGGTGCGAAAAGGGAGGTGATGGTGAGGAGGAGGAGAGAGAGAGAGAGAAAGAGAGGTAAGGAAAGGCAGGGAGGTTAACCAAACGCGCGTCCGGTTTGCTACCCTGCGCTGTGGAAAGGGATAAAAGGGTTAAATAGAATGAGAAATAGAGGAAGATAGAAGAGCCCAATCACGCGCACACTTGCACGCGTACAGTCTCTAGCGGCGGTCGCAGAGACCTGTCGACTTCAGATACGTCAGGAACGCCTTCGTCGCCTTCTGAGCCATCGAAGCGTATGGCCAGGGCCCAAGAACCTTGGTTGCTGAAAACGGCCTCGAGTCCAGCCTCTCGAGTAGCATTTGAAGTTGGTAGCGTTGACTATCATAATAACTGCAAATACACAGCACGTGTTCAATAGTTTCGTGAGGAAGAATGACGTGAGAGTGAGGAGGACGTCACTACCGGACATTGCACACCAAGCCAATTTGAAACTAGACACGTGGCCCACATCACGTAACATGAAGTCACAGCTAGTCACCTGGCATTTTCCCGTAAAAACCACGTAACGACCAGTTAAGTAACATCTTTGCCACCAAAACCACGTAACAGCTAGTCACGTGACAAACCCACTTCGTTGAGCTTGCAGAATACGGAAGAAGCTAGGTCGGCCACGAGCTCCGCTCTGAGTCCAGCCTTGCAACACTAGTGCAAGATGCTCACATTCTTTCTTGTATAAACTAAAGATGTAAGTCAGAGGACGAATTCACAAAGCATCTCTTTCGCAAGCGCTGGTTTCCACTGGTCAGACGGCTGATGACATTGCTGTGAAAATGAAATACCGTATCTCGATATACAGTTAGTGTTTTTCATGTTTCCTAAAATACATTTACCAATAACAATGGTCGCAATGCAGCGGACGCTTCTTTCGTACATGCGTGCGGCGCGAGTTCTAGCGTCACCACGTGATATTCCCGACCCGTTCTATTTACGTACGGGAGTAAAGAAGGAAATCAGCAGTAAAGAGTTTGCTACGCCTTTTATGAGAGATGTGAAGTCCGTATTTGTGATGAGCCTATACGGGACAGAAAAGTAGGCATTTGTTCTTTCTTCTCATCGACGAGGCTACTCTTTCTCAGCTGTAAAAGAGAAAGACGGTGTCCGTTTCTAGAAAAGACCGCTTCTGAAAGGAGATCGTTTTGTCACGCCTGGAATAAGTCTTCTTGCTCAAAAGACTTTTAAGTGCCCGTGCGACAAGAGTATAAGACGTCTTTGCGAATACGGGCCGTGTTTTCGGTATTGTTCTTGCGTAGCACATGACGTTTGATAATGATTTTAATTGTTCTTTGTTTTTCTAGTCGCCGGCTGGTCATACGGGGCGCCTCTTATCATCATATCTGTGGTTGCTTGTGTCATCGTGGCCGTCACTTTCTGGAGAAGGAGGAGAGTCTCAACAGGGCAAGTTGAATAGTCAAAATATTCCTAGGAATCCTTAGCGATCGCTCACGAGATGTGAATGCGAAAGCGTTATCACTTGATCTGGGTGTTTGAACCCGAGGCCTTAGGATTCGAGCGCCATACCTATGTATGTACTCTACTCTGCAGTGCATATTTCACTGTCATATTCAATCGTGTGCGGCGCATACCTGCAAGTTCCTGGCCGAGGAATGCGGGTATGTCGCACTCGTGAATGGAAAACATCTCAAGTTGTTGATGTAATGACCTACCAGTCATGTTAGTCAAACATTCGCACTCTTTTCTGCCCTATTTTGGTATGCACAAACTGAAGGAGACGTGAGTTAGGGGTTATGGTACCACCTCCGGTGAGACAACGCCGCACTATCATCGGGACGGCCACATTCCACAGCGCATGAGCCAGTTAAGGCTTTCGCTCATGGAAAAAAAAAAGAAACTGTTAGCAACTCTTCTTTGAATTTTTAAAATAATTTTTAAAGCAATGTGTGCGGATGTCTGTATTCTACTTGTTGACCACGCGGCATCGTTGTGGCGGGTATGATTTTTATAACGCAAGGCCTGGCATCATCTATACTCAAATATGGAGTAGAAAGCGTACTATCTCTACGTGCGAGTCTACATGGCCATCACCACCGGTATAGACTTTTATCGCCCGCAGTTTGGTATAAATATCTCTTTTGTGTATTATGTGTCGAAAATTCGCAACGTACAATTACAAGTATGTGCCAATTTAAAGTACGCAGAATGTAGAAAGATAATTATTGATCGGGTTTTACGTGCCAAAATCACAATATGGCTATGATTCACGGCGTAGTGGAGGGCCCCAAAAATTTCGACCACCTGGGGTTCTCTAACGTGCACTGGTAACGCAAAGTAGTGCGCCTCTTCCAAGTTCGCCATCGAAACTACGTGCGTGCCGCCGTCGGGATTGAACCCGCATATATTTCGGGTCCAAAGTCAGGCACCATAACTACTATACCACCGCGACGGACAAAATGAAGCAAGAGTTCATTAGGCCCCACATCTAATGTCATACGCAGTGTTGATGCCATCGTGAAACGGTGTGTAAGTGAAAGGCTCTTGATATATACGTGGTCTCAGATAGGGCCGCAACATCGCACCGGCTTTGAGGCAAAAGCGGCTCTTCGATTATTCGATTCCCCAGTTATTCGAATAAGAAAACTGGATAACCTGAGTGACCAGTTATTCGGTTGTTTATTCAGTTTCCACTATCCGGATATTTGGATATTCGAATAACCGGATATTACATTGAAATACTAGCGACGAAATTTGTGCTTTCTCTCGCTCTTTCTTTTGAATTCTTGTACTTATTGGTACAAGAATTGGCATGTCTTCTTTTAGTCCAATATAGTTACACTTTACTTAACTCAGATGTAAAATCGCAACAGCTTGGGCTTGCGGAATTCCATTTAAGCATCTCGCACACTACACACATTTAAACCCTATTCATACATTGTTTTAACCCTGCCCATGCGCGTGCTGTGCGCTTAGGTGCTAAAAAGATATAAAGTTCTGGCACAGTTATATTGGAAACGCATTCTCATTCGAAAGGTTTTTTTTTTATTGCATGACGGTATCGAAAATTGCCTTTCTGAAAATGTTTGCGAGATATACTGCTTGATGACGTCGGGCATAAATAATAGAACCCATTTTGTAAATTACAATGATTTCTTAAAATGACACTGCAAGTTCTCGCAACATACCTTCTTAAAAAAACAAACGAACAAACGAACAAAAACTACCGTTTTGGTATGATAGCTGCGTGCAGCCTTACAATACGAAATAATATCCGTAAAACGTTTCGTTGTGGTTACTTATTTCGGAAATTGCTTGAAAAGAGAGGTAATCAGCGGGCGACTCTGTAGGACACGAGTGCTAATACAGCCGCGGGTATGTGAACGGTTTCTTCTTAGGAGCCGACGACCCAGCAACCACTCCAAACCTGGTACATATAGTAGGTAATGAAAGCTTCATTTAGAAAGAAGCCAAGGAATTCGTAATTACACTGAGTGCCGCAAATGCGCGCGCTGCGCTCACCCGAAGATCGGGGAGCTGTGCGAAGTAAACGCATGTAAGAGGGCAGGAAAAGAATAGCGGAGAGAACAAAGGAAATAGAACTGGTAATGATTTCTATTCGCAGCGATCTTGAGGCAGAACAACCGCGAAGGGGCAGAAGAGGCATTAGAAAACAACCGCCTGAAGCGAAGACAGAACATTTGACAAAAGCAGCCATATAGTCAATGACAAGAAATTTCGCTATCTCAAAAACAAACAAAAAATTGGCAGATCCCACGTGCAGTGGGAATCAAGGAAATGCGAAGCACGCATCAGGAACGTAAAATGGATTTGCATTGTTGTCTCGCTATACCGAGTTTGGTACATATGAAGTTAACGAAACGGCCGCAAGAGCACCATGACTGTGACATGTAAACCATTCCGCTCATACACGTATGTCATGATTCTAACGTTATGACCTGTCATTGAAGTTCGTCATGCAGTCGTGTTGTGCCATAGCAATTTTGGTATACATCCCATTACCGAAACGCGTGGCGTGTAGATCATGCCGCTCATGACATGCATGTCACGATTTTCATGTTATAACCTGTCAGTTTACGACAGGTTATACGATCGTCAGGATTTACGATCGTCATGCAGTCATGTTGTGCGAAACCAATTTTCATATACATCCCATTAACGAAACGGCCAGGAGAGCACCCAGACCATGGCATGTAAATCATATGGCTCATGACATGCATGTCACGATTTTCATGTTATGACCTATCACTTATTATCTTCATGAAGTCATGTTGTGCCATACCCGTTTTCGTATATAACCCATTAACAAAACTGACAGGAGAGCACCAAGACCTTGGCATGTAAATCATGTCGCTCATGACATGCATGTCATGATTTTCATGTTATGTCCTGTCATTTACGTTCGTGATGCAGTCATGTTGTGGCATGCCAATTTTCGTATACATCCCGTTAATGAAACGCGTGGCATGTAAATCATGTCGCTCATGACATGCATGTCATGATTTTCATGTTATGACCTGTCACTTATGTTCGTCATGCAGTCATGTTGTGGCATACCAATTTTTGTACACATCCCATTAACGAAACGGCCAGGAGAGCACCAAGACCGTGGCATGTAAATCATGCCGCTCATGACATGCATTTCATGCTTTTCATGTTATGACCTGTCACTTATGTTCGTCATGCAGTCATGTTGTGCCATACCAATTTTCGCATACATCCCATTAGCGAAACGGCCAGGAGAGCACCAAGACCGTCGCATGTAAATCATGCCGCTCATGACACGCACGTCATTATTTTCATGTTATGACCTGTCATTTATGTTCGTAATGTAGTCATATTGTGGCATACCAATTTTCGTAAACATCCCATTAGCGAAACGTCCAGGAGAGCACAAAATCGTAGGCGGATAGATAGATAGATAGATAGATAGATAGATAGATAGATAGATAGATAGATAGATAGATCCGCTCAAAGTCGCCGAAGTTCGCTAAGAAATGCTTCGCTTTTAAAGGAAAGACCGTCAAAAAGAAGCTCGATTTGATGATTTAAACTGCCCCAACAACTGGGTGCCGCGGCCTTGCCGACGCGCGCCCTGGGCAACGAAATGGCGAAGTCATGCCGCTAGACCGGTGTAGGCGGCCTACACTGCGGCAAAGGATGTTCCAACGCTCCAACGGAGACGCGGGCAAGGACGGCATTGAGGCACTCTAGCGAGCATCATTGATCGGTCTGTTGTAGCATGGTTTAAAGTGATAATGTCACGGCGCGCAAGCGCCTAGTCACGCGCTACTTCTTCAAACTTCGAAGACATTTTTTGCAGCCCCCCCCCAAAAATTAAGACCACTGAACCTATTATTATGGAAATACATTATCGGGACACTCATTAACACACTCTACAACTTTCCAACTGAATATTTCGCGTTTAAAGCAATGGTTTAAAAGTTATTCGATTAATATTACCGAATTGTCTGTGCTCTTTGAACAAAAACTAATAACTTGAGACGGCGAATACGACAGTAAGCAATACCAACATGGTTGCATCCTTCTAACGCAGACGTGGACTTTTTAAACCCTGGCGCAATGAAGTGAAACACCTTGTATATGCCTGCAACCTTTCTAAAGATAGCCAAATCTGTTGCAAGTAGTGCCTTTTTGAGCCTGTCAATGTGTGTGTTGTGCGCTAGATACTTAAAAAACAACAAATATAACGGTGCAATACTTCCAAGCATGATGCGTACTTCCGAAGGTGTGATGCCATTTTTTTTTACTCTCTAGATTAGTTCATTCTGTCACTTCTTGAACACCCGCATCCGAACGACCGCATCGCAGTCATAGCTTACGTGATACGATGCTGAGCTCGTATTTCAGCCACCATAGCGGCATTTCTATGGGGGCAAAAAGAAGAAGAAGAAGAAGAAGAAGAAGAAGAAGAAGAAGAAGAAGAAGAAGAAGAAGAAGAAGAAGAGTGCTCTCATGCTTGCATGCGAGTGCGTGGCGAATTACGTCAACCCATGCGGCGTACTCAAAATCACATCATATAGTTTAGACACGTAAGATCCCAGACATTATTTAGTTAGGCATTGTTGGGCGTACAACGCTTCTGACAGCATACGTGGAATGTGTACTTATATGCGCTGCTTTTAGTACCCCTTTCGCGTTTTCATTTCAGAAAATCGTACTAGAAGTGTTTTTATTTGCAAAAGAAAGGTCGTTGCGTCCAGTGCTCTTGCAGAGTGCTTGTTTTGCAGATATGCAAATTATGAAGAAAGTTGTTTGAGTGTACCTTGGTTGACTTAAATAAAGCAAGCAGCGTCACAAACAGAAATATATATAGAACCTCTTTCTCTTTTTCTTTTCAAATCAGAGACTGTCTTATTCGTATTTACCAGTCAATTTTAGGCGATAAACGAACTGCTAAAAATTAGCCTTTAAGTTTTGCGTCTCAATTTGATGCCGCTTTCGTGGACATCATGTTAACATGTTTATTGAAAATGTCAATTCACAATCACTGATTAGAAACCCTGCAACTATCGCAAGTCCAATATTTCGCGGTCTGTTCAGTTATACGGCAGAAGGGGCTAAATATTCCTGCTCTGACGCCGGACTGAGTATGCACCTACTTTGCCATAAGCGTGCACGGAAGGAACAAAGCGTAACGGGTTTCATACTGTGGCGGTGTTATCGTGCCACAAATTTGAACAATAGAGTAGAGCCTGGGTCAAAAGCGGCAGCTACGTTGAACAATAAGCATGTGCTTTTGAGTAATTTTGCGGCAAGGAATGTGTTTCCAGTGTGAAGACTATGTTACTTTGGTGTCACTAGCAATACATTCATTTGCAACGCTTTTTTTTTTTTCAGGGAGGAAACTGAGCCTGTGACAATTAGCAACCCAACGTACGGGCTGCAACTCGATGAAGTGAGTTCTCAATTAATATTTTCTACGGCCGGTGAAAGCTGTACTTTTAAACCTCTCTGTTACTAGAGGTTTTCATCGCTGCAACAATAAATTCATTTGGACTGGTCTGCAATGACGAGTTAGTACACATACTGGATGTAACATAGTCTTTATAAAAACAAATGCACAGGAAGGTTTTTTTTTTCGCTTGTGAAAAGCAAACTAGCATTTACAACCAGGGTATTGGATGTCATTTCTAATAGTTTTGTCGGTGTGCTGAAAAGTTCTTGTGGAGATATTAATCTTTATTTTTATTATTTTTCTTCAGGGAGACAGCAGCCCGCCAGGAGTTAATCCCCTCTACAGTGAATGTTAAATAAAAGTTGTGGCCGACGTCGGTGCCTTTCGTTCGTGCATTTATGCCATACCTGAAAGGTTGAATAAAACGTGCCGGACAAGTCAACGTCATTTTTGTAGAAATGCTTGTAGCTGCATAATGCACGTCTTTTCAAGAAGCTACATTGAGGATGCAACAAGTAGGGTATACCGTCATAAATAAGCCTATTACATGAGTGAATCCGCTTAGTGCTAGAGGCATTATGGTACCAAGAAGATTAAGAGCGATATGTAGAAACAATAGGTAATATGAAAGGGAAAATTAGCATCCACCCGTTTTGTAGCACAAGGCTACAAGGATATAGCTAATATATACTAAGAGCTGATGTCTACCCTGATTCTTCGCAAGGAAACCAAGAAAAAAGAATAAAATAAGTAAGTGCGATCAAGAAAGGCGTCACACATGGAAATACCACCTCTCTGATGCTATTCACTGCTTGCTTAGAAGAAGCATTTAAGCGTCTAGATTCGGAAGGAATGGGAAGAAAAATTGAAGAAGAATGTCTCAGAAATATGAAGTTTGCAGACAACATTGTGCTCTTCAGTAATAACGGCAACGAACAGAAGACGATGCTGGAAAACTTAAAGCGAGAAAGTATCAAGGTAAGGCTTAAAAGACGAATGTAATAATAAATAGGGTAGTTAAAGGATAAGAGTTCACGATTAGCAACCAGGTTTCCGAATGCCCACAAGAGTACGTATATTTTCGACAACTACTTAGGGTGAAGCCAGCCCATGAAAAAGAAATTCAATGAAGAATGAAAGTGGCGTGGAACACATACAGCAGACATGATCTCGCTATGACCGGCAACTTACCATTATACCTGAATCGGAAAATATTTGACAATTGCATTCTGCCAGTACTAACCTAATGCTCAGAAGCTTGCAGGAAAGCAAAGAAACTTAAGAATAAATCAGGAACCACACAACATGTCACAGAAGAAGAAATGATAGGCGTAACACTAACAGATAGAAACAGAGCAAAGCGCATCACAGAAGAAGGAGGTGTAGCTGACAGCCTCATCACCATCAAGAGAAAAAAAATGGTTCTGGGCAAGTGATGTAACGCGTAGGAAAAATAAAGGACCGAGAGTGAATGCGACGATATCACACAGTAGGGATGAAAAACGTAGTTGAGGTGGACAAAGAAATCAGAAGGGGCAATGAAATTAAGGCGTTCGCAGACGTAAAATGGCATCAACTCACGCAAAACAAAGTATACTGGAGATCTCCGGGAGAGGCCTTCGTCCAACCGTGGACATAGAACTGGCTGGTTTTCACGATGTATGTGCATACGTCATTTAGACAACGTAGCTATTAAGACGATACGTCGACGCAGTGTCTCGCACTAGCGTTCAGTAAGAGGAAGATGGCCTCGTTCTACTGAAGTCAAAGAAGAGCAAGTCTTTAAGTGAATGAACGTGAAAACTAGAGTGGCAACAACCTATCATAAATATCTGTTGTCTTGAAAAAGGAGGGCATTATTATGAAGCACTGTCCAGATTTCTTTCTTTTTTAGCTCCTGCATAATGATTACTTTAGACTGTTGTTTAGCTGTTTGAAAAACTGAAATAATCCCTTCAGAAAAGAACGATTGCTACCTTGAAAACTGACTGCATATGTATAAGTACAGTAAGGTACATGTTATATTGCTTTTGTTTTTCGAGCTCTTTAACTGCAGTAATAAGCTGCTACGTGGCGAGTTCATTCAGACGGATATATTGGAAGACAGCGTAAGCAGTAATTTTGCTGCAGATGTCCTTGTGTGACTGTAATGCTAAAATTAGTTCATCATTCGTTTGCGATGAACAGACATGCGTACACAAGAACGAACGCAGTGGCAAGCACGCACTTTAGTGAACAACAAAAACTCTTGTTTTGGTTAGGCTTGAACCAAGGGCTGCTTTTGGTAGAGGCTGACACAAAGCTGGACAACTTGATACGGGAATTGCGGCGCAGACAGGACGGGCGCAAGGTCGACAGCGACAACCACCGACAGCCATCTTCGTTTCCTCCTTGCGTGTTTTGCATGCTAGTATTTTATGGCGCACTTGGTAAGACCACTAGAACACTGCGCATCTCTTCAACTGGCCAAAACAAGAAATAAAAGAGGTTGCATTATAATATCACCCTCTTAGTTGAAATTAACTGGTAACAAAGTAGCCTCACGAAACCTATTTATAAGGGTCTTTATTCCTGCGCCATCAAGGGGAACTCTATAGGAAGCGTTATCCCATGCCACGTGCACTGACACAGCCGCATTTTCTGACCCTCGCTTCTAAGAGTTCTTTTCAGTCTACGCGGCTGCTCTGGCTTGTGTCAATACATGGGCGGCCTATTTTTACTAAAGCCCTCATTTATAGTATGTCATTATCCAGGCGGCCTCTAAGAGCTGAGGTTCATTTGTGTCACAGAGGTTTTCCTTTAGCAGTAATCGCGACCCTAGACTCATCATACGTGACGTTTGATTGCAGCAAGCTGCCTGACAAAAAGAAAAAAAAAAGGAAAAGAAGGCACAAGTAACAAAGCCATCCATTCGAAGAAGGCTGCGCCCTTACGCTCCTCGAGTTGCAGGCTGCGCCCTTAAGCTTCGCGAATTGCCCCAGGCTAAGGTGCCTCTGAAGCAGAAAAAAAGTCTGTCAGCTTAGTTTTGGAAGGTAATCTCCACCCAGCTAGTTCTGTCCCCTGCGACAATCGCGCCTTGTATCCACCAGTCATTTCGTCGCACTGCTTAATCCCTTCATTCAGGACCTTGTTCAAAGGAAGACGTGGCGCGTCCCAAGGGCAGTGGCCTTCTGCCACTGTGGCACATCCACAACAATCACACAGAAAGAAAAGGCTTAATATTTTTTATCTTAAAACTCCAGGAAGGAAGATAATGGAATACCTGTTTTTTTTTCTTCAACTTAATATTTATGCCTTACAAAAAGATCTTAAATACATGAATATTGCTCTGCCGAACTAATCGCACGAGGCTTTCGTTAAAAGACAAAAACCAAGCGCAGGCATACCATTGTTAGAAATACCGGACTGTAAATGTAAATGTAAATGTAAATGCGAGCCCCCATGGGAATTAGAGTGAGTCTCTTATGAGACCTTTGTGATTGACGGCATAGAGGATGAGCGTGCGTGAATCTACGTGGATGATGTCATTTCTATAATTACTAAAGAAACGTTACAGAGAATAAGATTCTCTGCAGATAATCTAATCTTCTGTAACGCTATTTTGACAGCTACAGCAGCAGAAGGCGCCATGGCGCCGTCTGCTGCGGTAGTGAACAGATCACTGGAACAATACATCTTTTGCAGCAGACGCCACTGTAGTGCGTACGGCTACTTAAGAGCCGACTATATGCCATGGATAAGACTATCGAGTAGCAACGCAGAATGTACCTGTCTCAACGTCATGTGGTACTGTAACGTTATCTTAAATTTGTGCGTAATTACAAAAATATTTCCACCAAAGATTGAGGCAGCAGTTCGAAGCGAGGGCGCACGTATGTGACCTTGTATAACATGGGTACCGTTATATTTTCATACTTTATGCGCAACATGCGGGAACTGTCTATGTGTCGTGCAAAAGCTTTCAGCCATTTAACATTCTCAGATCGTCTTTTGCAAAGAGTATTTCTGGATGACATGGATTGCTGATATCTATGCAGAATTGTGATATCTATTACAGAATTCTAGTTTTGTAATCTGAAATGCCAGTAAGTGAAATATGGAGTATAAAAAGTACACTGCTTTATTTTTTGTTGTTGGAAGTGTGCTAATCTAGCACGTTATTTCCACATTTTGGTAGTTTCCAGCGCACCACTGCCCATGTGTAGCAAAATGAGCCATATTGGGATGCTCTGTGAAAATTTTTATTAAGCTACAAATTGTGCACAAAGGACCCTATATTTTATTATCATGCCTGTTCTAACTCAAGTACCATTATAGCTGCAATAAATGTAATTACAGTTTTGAAATCAGCATCACTAATCCTACTAGTGGTAGAGTTCGAGGCCAAGAAGTAAAAAAAAAAGCCTTTTTCGAGGAGCGTCTCCCCTTAATGTTGCAAAGTACATACACGCTGCAAATATTAGCTTGTCACTTCTTAAAAGGCACTTTACATACATAAGATTTATCTTGGCACGTACTTGTAACCTAAGAACGTGACGCACGGCCGAATTCTGAAATGCACGGCACACAAGCTTGCGTGCCTTGCGTAAGTTGGGAAGCTTTATTAAGAAAAAAATAGCCTCCTGCTCCAATCGACACGTTTGTTTACCTACTACAAGAGCGCTTCTTTAACCAAGTGTGAGTTATTGGCTAATTTTATGACCATGGTGGAACTAGTAGTATTCAAGTAAGCATGGCAGTTTTTACTGGACCATCGGTTGTTCACTTCGATTTTTTTTACCAAACTTCGCCATTCCTTTGCGGAGTTTACACCACTCGTTATGTGAAAACGTCTTTTAAGAATAACAACGAGTCAGCTGCTCAAGGAAAATTGGATAGCATTATAGTTCCAAGTAAGGCGCAGTAAGGTGCCTGATCGTGGTTTGGGCCCCTTGCGCACCACTTCAACAAGTGTCGCACAGCCCTTTCTGGAAATATTTATCTCTTCCGATTTTCATGGTGGTCGCCTGGTTTGTTCTGACTACTGCGTGCTTGCATCGCCGAGTTTGTTTAAGCCTGCAGTCGATACACCGAACACTTTTGTTTGTGGCTTTCCAAGACGGGCTGTAGTTTATGACGGCCGTGAAACGATATAGTAGTAGCTGATTCCCCACACCCGGCGTTAGTACAGGCAACTCATTTTGAGGATCACCGCCGCTTTCGTGCGCCGGGACGAGTACTATGGTGAACGTCAGGGCTATTTCCGGACTGAACAGGCGTGACGTATGTCATCGTATCGTATAATATACGGCTCCCCTTGGTGATATTACTCTGAGGGTGCCGTTGTACCGAAGAGCTACTTTCACTAGGACGTATAATTTTGGCGTTACGACAGTGTCGCTCACGTTATGACTACAAATTCTAGAGTGAACAACGAAGCCTTTCTTTGTGTCATTTTATTTTTCCAGCTCCTTGAAAACTGGAGTGTAGATTCGCGCTAAAATGGATAGTTCAGGAGCGGGCTGCTGCTGATGCTGTGTCGAAAACCATCCGACTGGCTCCCAAGGGCGCGAAGCAGGTCGAGATCGCGACAAGAGCTTAGCAACACTGAAACATAAAAGCAGTTCGCGTGGGCCTGAACGTTGCCACAGAGATATTACTTCCGCCAGCTCGGCAGGAGGAGGGCAGATGCGGCGTCCCTGGTCGTCTGAGTAGCATAGCAGCTTGGTTGCGACAAAGGCGTTAGGCACACTAATCAACGAGACAAATGAACAAATAAATAGAAGCGACGGAAAGGCGGCAGGAGGAACGCGCCGCTGGTTCGCAGAGTTACTATAGTTTTGTTTGCCGAGATTCCACTTTCATGTCATTGTGGCAGCTAACCGCCGAGGAAACGAAGTTGCGGTGCCAGACGTAAAAACAGATTCATTTTCAGTTATAATTAATCAATAGTGAATATTTTATGGGCGACACACAATAAATAATGAACATTTCGTACGTTGTATCAAGGCCAGTTACTGCGGGTGCTTTAATGTGGCGGTGCTGCCTCCATCTTCTTTTCGTGCGTTTTGTAGCTCACCAAGCGTCTCCATGCGACAAGAGAGGTCCTTTTCGAATTGTGGACAGGTAATTTACGATACGAGAGAAGCTCTCTCTTTCTCTTTAGTGACCACTTAAGATGTGCGCAGGCGGTCTCATCTCAAATATACGGATGAGTGGCATCTTTCTCATGAACTTTCTTGCTCAACAAGCCCAGAGAAAGCACTGATAATTAGCTCGGGAGCTCGCCATTGACCTATGAACTCCCGAATTATCGACGGCTTCTAAAAAAAAAAAAGAGTTCGTTGCTATGAAAACAAGAAAATTATGCTTTGGCTCTTGCTTAATTGCGACATGACTGTTTCCAGGCGCCCGCGATACTTTTCTTGTTTGAACATATTTTTTTTGTTTCGTCGTTTGTGTTTCAATGACGTTTGAACATTCTTCGCCGGCCAATACGAAACTGTAAAAATTGTTTTCCCTTAGACCCCCATCAAATTCCTTTGGAATTAATGTTTATTTTTGCCCGATATTTCTTCAGTATACGACTTCTGTCACACGAAAGATGGCAATCTCTAGGATCATCCCATATAACAGTGATCTCAAAATTTTGTGGAGCATGGACTTCGTACAATTGCCGGGCCTGCATCCCCGCTTACCTACATCTTGCATATCTTACAGCGTTCAAGACAAAAAGTATTGTCACAACTTCGTCTACCCAATTTCTTTCTTTTTAATGGACGGCGACGTCGAAGTGTTTCTTTCATAGAACGCTTGTACCCTTTTCTCGCTTGTTTTACTGCAAGAACTGGGAACTGCCGCTCCCTCCTTGCGGCAATGGATGACGAAGCATTCGAGGACCCCCCTGGCTCGCAACCGTCAGGTCAGGTCGCGTCTAGAAAACGTGGAAACACGTCAAGCGAGTCCGACAGCGATGCCACCGAGCTGTACTCGGACAGCTGCAACTCGTCGGACGATGACTTCGCCCTTGTCATGAGCCGAACAGCGAAAAGAAGACTGATGCGGACGTCCTCGTCGGCGAGTGTCTCTACCGTGAAGACCGCGCCGCAGCGATGGCAGCACACTGTGCTTTTTACGGCCGTGGACCCTACGTGCAATCTACGTCTCCTGAACAGGCAAGTTCTGTCTGTGTATCTCGAACGAGTAGCGCCAAACGAGATAAAAGACGTGAGAATAAACTCAAGAAAGAATGTCCTGGCAGTAGACGTTCTGCACCGTAGCGCGCTGCAAAGCCTCCGCAACGTCACGGATATTGACAGTATGAAAGTGAAATCAAGAATTCCTACAGGCTGTAATGGAAATGTTGGTGTCACTTGTGATACAGGCATCTCCATCAAGGCTCACGACTTGCCCATATTGATAAAACCAGCTACAGAAGGGGCTCTTATCACGCACACCACGAGACTTCGCAACAAGCGTTGCGTCAGGCTTGTGTTTGAGGGAGACAGCTTTCCTTCACACGTTAAGGTTGCCGCGTGCGCCATCCAGTACGACCATACGTACCCAAGCCTCTGCAATGCTACAAATGCTTCAAGTTAGGACACGTTAAGGGTGTCTGTGACAACAGTATCGTGTGCCCGCGATGTGCTGAATGTCATCCCAAAGATTCCTGCCGTGCTACTGTGTTAAAATGCACCAACTGCCATGGTGCTCATGAGGCCTCATCCAAGGATTGCCCACGGGTACGGGACGAGTGCGCTGTGCTGAAACGTATGGTGCCGGACAACTCCACACACACACACAGAGAGGCTGCTGCTTCTATCAGGCGAAGACGGCGCCGTCACCGAAGAGCGTCAAATAAAGTTGCTGCTACCGACAGAGATGCCATACCTTCCGTTAAAGCGGCTACTCTGCCAACGCCGAACTCCGTGAAGACGGACAATGTGAACAAGAAAGAAGGGTCAAGGCTTGCACCTCATCAAGAGCGGCCAGCCCTCCCACAAGTACAACCTGCCTCGAAGCCACATCAGATACCGGCGCCCTCGACGACTTCAACAACCAGTGAAGCGACGACGACGCAAACTCGCCAAGTCATCATGATGTTTAAGTCGCTTATGGGCGCCATGCGTGTTCTGCTGTGCAACGGGAAAACTCCGCGGCGTAGAGCGCGCTCAAGGTGCTGGACACCCTGAGTCCGGTGCTTGTGGGTCTATAAAAACCACGACTTGCAAAATGCCGTCGTTTCAAGTGGAAGTCAGGGATGCGTCTGCTTTCCAGTGGAACGCAAGAGAGCTTAAGTCACGCATGACGGATTTTAGGCAGTTCATCTTCATGAACCAGTTCCATATTATTGTGATCTGCGAACCCAACCTGTCAGCTCCCATCAGGCTTTCTGGGTATGAGTGCTTTGTGTCCTCTACCCAGGAGAGTGAAGCAAAGTTGTTTTTGTACGCTGTGAGTCGACTTAGTGCATCACCTAGTGCCACCTGACGAAGGAAACCAATATGTTTGCCTAAGCGTGAAAAAGAACAAGGTAACTTTCACACTTCTAGGAACCTACTTATCCCCCACAAGCCGGTTAGATTGCGAGCGTTACGGAGAATTTCGGCATCGACTCCACAGCCTTGGGTGATCACAGGTGATCTCAACGCTCATCATTACCTATGGGGAACTTCGAAAGTCAACTCCAGAGGTAGACAATTAGTTTCCTTTGCCTCTTGCTGTCAACTTTGCCTCTCGAATGACGGAAGCCCCACTTATCTGCGTGGAGTAGCGTATTGTAGCTGCCTGAACCTTACTTTCGTATCACGTTCATTTGCGAGAAAAGTACATTGGTTTCCGGACTTAGAAGCGCGAGGCAGCGACCACATCCCGACTTATCTGAGGATTGAAGGTTTCGCGGGATCTGAATCCTGCAGAGCTGTTGTGAGCACTGATTTGTCTATATACAAAATGATCATGGAAGATCCTTGTCGCGCCGGTTCATTGAACAACATAAAGGAAGCGATAAAGGGCGCCCTGGAATCTACCATGCAATCACTCTGGAAGAGTTGTGTACGCACGGACTTCGACATCGAACTCGAAAAACTTCGTGCGATTCGCCGTCGTGCGGAAAGAAGGTATAGATGCACGAAGTCTATCCACGACTTGAGACTGCCTAGACGCACACAAAAGAAAACACAGCGTCAAATGAACAAGCTGGCTTCGTGGCGATGGGTATCCTTTTGCGAGTCTGTGGATCCGCGAAAGCCTTTGTCGCTCGTATGGAGAACTGTTCGTGGCCTTCGTACAACACCCGGTCAGCGTCTCCCGTTTAAATCTCTGGCACTCCATCTAAAGTGCAGTGAGATAGAAGTCGCCGAGTCTTTCTGTAAAAGGATTGCTGGTGAGGCAAATGACGGAGCGGTGGTGGGGTCGCCCTAGCACACCCTCTCCTCACGTGATCCTCGCATGGAATGTCCATTTTCAATGGAAGAACTAGACGCTGCACTGGCTGTGTGCAGGCGTACTTCAGCGCCAGGACCAGACGGCATTACATATCGCGCCCTGTACACCCTGAGTGAGCAAGCACGGAAGGCACTCCTGATCCTTTACAACGACTACTGGCAGACGGGTACGGTACCGCAGGAATGAAAATGCAGCCGCTTAATTCCACTCCTTAAGGCCGGCAAATCTCCTTTGGTCATCTCCTCATATCGTCCTACCGCGCTTGCCGGTTTTGTCGGCAAAACGACGGAGGGAATGATTTTAACGCGCCTAGAATGGTACTTGCAGTACTACGATGTTTATCCCGACGCTATGAGTGGTTTCAGACGCGGTCGTTCATCAACAGACAGCGTTGTTGATCTGGTCACATATGTCCAACACCAGAAAGCCTGTAAGCGACTATCTGCCGCTGCGTTCCTGGACGTTAAAGGCTCTTACGACAACGTCACCCATGAAGCCATTCTGAGCGCGCTAGACGCTGTAGGACTCGGTGGCCAGATGCATACGTGGGTATGCAGCTACCTACAGATGAGGACGTTCTATGTTCACTCAGAGAACAGCCCGACATCAAAGCATAATGTTAGCCGTGCAGTCCCGTAAGGCGGAGTGCTAAGTCCAACGCTTTTTAACCTAACCCTCATTGGATTAGTAGATCATCTGCCAAGCACCGTAAGACTTTCCATCAATGCCGATGACATCTGCGTTTGGACGTGCGCTGTGACGCGGCTTCAGCTTCGTGCTCGGCTTCAGAAGGCAGTCGCGACGACGTCATGTTACCTTCAGAAAGAAGGACTCGAAATTTCATGCGAAAAGTGCGCAATGGTGGCATTCACCAGGAAACCGATGTTTGCATATAACATCTCTTTTAACGGACAACTAATACCATGCTGCCGAAGTCATAGGTTCCTGGGAGCAGTAATTGATAGAGACCTGTCTTGGACTCCGCACGTGAACTACGTGAAGAAATGACTGACTGCTATCTGCCACTTGTTCAGATTCCTCGAAGAAAAACTGGGGCCTGTCCGTACACGCTATGCTACAGCTGTACAGGGTGCTGCTCGTCGGATTCCTACGGTACAGCCTACCTGCTATCGCCAACACCTGCAAGACTAACCTGCGCACGATACAGAGCATTCAAGCACAAGCTCTCAAGATATGCCTTGGCTTACCACGCGCCCCGCCACGGTGGTCTAGTGGCTAAGGTACTCGGCTGCTGATCCGAGGGTCGCGGGATCGAATCCCGGCCGCGGCGGCTGCATTTCGATGGAGGCGAAATGTTGAGGCCCGTGTGCTGTGCGATGTCAGTGCACGTTAAAGAACCCCAGCTGGTCGAAATTTCCGGAGCCCTCCACTACGGCGTCTCTCATAATCAGAACTGGTTTTGGGACGTAAAACCCCACAAAAACAAAAGCAAAACAATTGGCTTACCATGCAGCGCGTCAACGGCTGAAACCATTGCCATAGCGCAGGATTTCTCTATCACGACGCACATAGCCGTTGAGACCATGCGAATTCACCTCAGGCATGCGGCTAGGACTCCCTCACACCATCTGGCGAGCCTCGTTGCTGCAAGGCCCCGCACGCCATTCAACGCTAATGTCAATGCACACAGTGCGGCGTTTACTCCAGGGCACGCGCCTGCGGCTAATCAGTGCTCCCCCGGAGGTGTTTGAGCCTCCGGCAAGTACACCTCACAATTCCTGGGGTACAGAAGAAGACAGGTCTACCAGTATCTGCGCTAAAGCAACTTAGCTTACACCTGTTGTACGAACGGTACGGTAACCACGTACACGTATACACCGATGGATCGACTACGTCCTCCAGTTCTGGCGGAGCGGTGGTCGTACCAACGCAGGGGATAACGCTTCGACTGAAGACGTCTCATGTCACGACGTCAACGGCGGCAGAACTCGCGGCTTTACGTCGTGCACATTCATCCGTACTGAGAGGCAGAGAAAATGGGCTGTGTTTTCGGAATCGAAGGCGGCGTTGCAGTGCATACGGTCAGCTCATAGGCGTGGTTGCCACGGGCAGCTGACGGACGATGTAATCGTGCTTCACCACCACCTCCGAAAAAATGGCCACGACATTGACTTTCAGTGGGTGCCCAGTCACTGCGGAATCAGCGGCAACGATTCCGCAGATGGCGCAGCTCGCACTTCCCATCAAGAAGCGAACATTGTTTCAATTGCGCTCTCAAGGACAGATGCTGCAATGCAGCTTCGACACCTGGCACGCCGTCTCTCACAGGTTGAGTGGAATTCACCAAATATCAGACGAACGCGACTGTACCAGCTAAACCCTTTCCTGCATCTCCGCCCTCCATCAGGACTTCCTCGACATGAGGCCTCGCTTCTTTGTCGACTTTGGCTGGGAGTTGCCTTCACAGAGGCATACTCCGCATTAATTGTAGCGATCGACAGTGCAACATGCCAGATGTGCGACACCGATGAAACCCTTCACTATTTGCTGTGCCACTGTCCGCGATTCGTCGCGGAAAGGAAAACACTTGCTTAGACGCTACGACAAATTGACGATCGGCCACTTTCCGTACAGGTGCTGCTCGAATTACGCCCTCATCGCTCGTCGGGCCACAAGGCACTGAAAGCACTTTTGCTCTTTTTGAAGAGGACTGGTTTGCGCAAACGCCTTTGACAGTTAGACTTATCCTACAACGTCTCTTTCATTATTCCCCCTTTTTTTCTCTCTCTCATCTTTCTATTCCCCCTTCGCATTCCCCCAGTGTAGTGTAGCCAACCGGATGCCTTTCTGGTTAACCTCCCTGCCTTTCTGTTTTCCCCTTCCTTCCTTCCTTCCTTCCTTCCTTCCTTCCTTCCTTCCTTCCTTCTTTTTAATGTGTTGTTTAGTGCGAAAAGTTTCTGCAGATGCTATACTTCTTCGTTACACGCTGCCCTTCCATCATTTTTGAGCATGTCCTTTAAGCTCTATGACGTAGCATTTCTTCTTGGTGCGAGTAGCATTGCTTTGTCACACTGCGCACGAGCCGCTCACTTCGGTGTATTGTATATTTTGTAGTTTCGCTCTACTTTCTTTTTCAATTGCTTGTATTTCGGAGCACGGTGCTTCCCGATGTGCCCGATATCGTCTGATACCGGTTTAAATACACGTGAATATATTTGGGCAAATAAGTTAAATGCCTAGCGGATTCGCGTCCCGAATCCTGCGTCTGTTATTCAGCGTCATGGATTTAGCATTTAGGAACATGCTATATATTCATCCGCAGCCAGAAACATTTTCAAAACAACATAAAAGAGTCTGCAATGTCGTCTTCTATTCCATTTCACGATATAAAAAAATTGACAGAGTCATTTCTGTAGCATTTTCTTCATGAAACTAATATAAGTCACTCTTCCCAAGAGCTCAACATAAAAGAATTTTCTTTTGTGAATTCTCTGTTACGAATTTTCTTTTTCGAGCTGATTATTGAGCTGGTGTTTCTCACTGCAGTTCCTGCACTAAGAAAGGCGTAAGACCGAAGTAGCGGGAGAATCAATGGCAGCTGAAAGATAATAATGATTGCCATATCCCAGATTCGTCATAAGGAAGGTTAGAAATCGCACCAGAAGTGAAAGCCCAGCAAGTCTGTGCAGGGGGTTTTTAATGACCTGCAGCGCCCTTAGTTATTGGGAGAATCCGAAAATTAACTGAGGTGGCCGAAGACTGATGTGGTGCTCAGGCGCCATTTCTTTGGCTAATACATAAGTAGGGATAAGCAAGCACATCCCTTTGTTCTGAACACACTCGGTTCATACCGGTTGCGTTACACGTGACACGGACAAAAGAGATACCGCGAGCGGAAAGGAACAGTTTAATTCCAAGAAATGAGAGCGTTCAACCATGTCGTGTGTTGAACAGCACAACTCTTAGTACTTTTCCCCAAAGGACTGGTTACATACATTTCATTGCGGAGCTAAGAGAAATAATATCGCTTGGAGGATTCACGCGTCTCTCCGTTTTCTTGACCAAAATCTGGAACGATAGATAGATAGATAGATAGATAGATAGATAGATAGATAGATAGATAGATAGATAGATAGATAGATAGATAGATAGATAGATAGATAGATAGATAGATAGATAGAAACACAGTACACTAAAAGCAACTCCCGCAGGACAATATGCATACAAGAAAACATACAAAATATATGTACGGCAAACCGCAATACTTTGTTTTTTTGTTTAAGATATGAACTAGGTTGAACTAACGAAAAAAAGAAAGAAAGAAAACGTCGCATTAGAACCATGCCTGCAGTCCGAATTTGGGCATAAATAACGAAGGGCGACTGAAGAATTTTTTCATGCGGCTCCCTGTTTTCTTCCAGAAAATGAGAGCTTCAAACCGAGATAAAGCGGAATGCACAAACTTCATAATGTAGGAAAAGAAAACATTGCATATTTCATTATGCAAATACGCAGGCGCTGATTATGCTGACTGAACAGGGTGCCCTAATATTTTGTAAACAAATACCTTTGAAAATGTTCGCGCATAAAGAAGTCGACGAATCAGCGCAATCCACGCAGTATGCTCGCGACTTTCGTGGGTGTACAGCAGGAAGAACGTTGCTGGTATTTCTTTCGAGTTGTGCTGTTAAACATACGCGTTTGACTATAGGGAGGAACATCTTCCCTAAGAAAGCACTTTGTCCTTGCACTGAATTACATATTGTTGGCCGTTTGCTGCCCAGGTAATGTGATTGAATTTACTTATTCGCTGAGAAATCCAACTGACACAGCACGAAAGCCGCAGATGTACATCCGCTATCCGTGAAATCATGTATTGCTACAGAGACGCATGTTTTCAGCGGCGCGTAAAATTAGGCGCAGTAAAATTTCAGTAAAAAAGAGGCCCACTGTGGTGGGGTACCTCTGTGAGACTGTACACTCGTGTTGCTTATTGTTATTTCTTATTTCTTCAATCTGCTGGCAAGAAAAAGGCACGGCTACTTACGCACCCAGACATTTCTTCGAGAAAGGACTGTCTTCATCGGAACCAGTTTTTACCGTGAATACTTGCGCAAGTTTAATTATCCGGACAACTGGACAACAACTACGCAACACATATACCGCGGCAAACTTTAGTGTTTATCATGTTGCGATGCCGATGTCAAGGCGCAGGTGCGAATATTGCTGCCGAGGTCGTCTAATGATGACGACGAAATGAAAAAGAAAAAGAGAAGCCTTCGCGCACCTAAACTATTTATGGTCCAGAGTATCCCGCAGTCCCGTGCCACGCCGTGCGTAATATTCATATAGTTATTTTTGGCCCCCCAAACCCGTGAAATGAAAACTCATGTTCTGTCTCTGTTAGCTAGTGCAGCTAATACCAAAAATGTATTAGCTGCATTTGACACTCACATGCAGCGTTAACTAAGTTCGCTTGTTGTGCTCAGTGAAACCTTCTATATGAAGACATATGACCGCTATTGGCAGCACTGTTCTTAATAGCCTGAAACCTTTCTTTCGCCGGAAGGTCCGTAATAATTTTGTCAGTGATTATTCATAACTTAAATATACTGTGCAATGGATCACACCTAATCTATTTGTATTCCACCAAAACGTATGCTGAAGAGTAAAACAATGCAGGCCTGAGGTGGAGATCGCGCATTGTTATTGCTCAAGGAAGCGTGCTTGAAATTCTAGTTGTGTCGGTGAAACTTTTGAACCAATCCCTCTCTTGCTTACTCAGTCCGAGCCAGAATGTAGTGATTGGTTATGGAAGTAGCCACTTGCAATGAAAATTTTAGCCTTTACTGGCCGCGATACTGCTCCTTAGGGCTATTGCGACTAATATGCGAGGTGACCATCTCACAATGCGGATACCTCACAATGCGCATGGAGCGCAGTGTGAGGCAACTTCTACCGCAATATGACCGCACAGCTGTCGTTACTGAAATGAGCAATGGCGCTTATTTAGTAGAAGCCGCGCTAAATGAAAAATTATATAATAGCATCAGATTGGTTGGTTAGCATATACCACTTTCCAGTGACACGGAGTACAAGGTCGCGCGTCCTCTTTTCACACCGTATTACATTCATGGAACCAGAAAGATTTGCTGATGCTTGTTGGTGGGCTAGTTGGTTCTGCATCACTTTACTAGACAAGACTAAGGGCTAAAACTCTATGTTGTTGTGCGGAACCGCCACCGATTTGTCAATGCATGTCGCTGCCATCGCACCCGGCTCTAAGTTTTGTCGGCTCCGCTGGGAGAAAGCCTAGAAAGCTTGGAATCTGTGTGCGCGTGGCAGTTCTTGCGTTTATCGCGCACATCAAGCGCGATAAACGGGAACACGACTTCATTTTGCGTGAGAGCATTTTTTATCTCAGCGAGCCATGCCAACGTGTTGAGTTTCTCGCCACAAAATTGATTGATTTTCGCGGTGTTACGTCCCAAAACGACGATATGATTATGAGAAGCGCCGTAGTGGAGGGCTCCGGAAATTATCGTTATATCAGTTATCGTTATAGCCACAAACTTGTGCGAAAACTAGGGTGCTAGTACTGAATTACTAGCGACGATAATTGGCCTTTTTTTTTTTTTTTGCCTAGAGCGCTGAACAGTTCGTTATCTCCCTTGACCTCCAAGCCACCAGGCAGTGAGGGTTACAATGAGGGGAAACGCGATTGAACAAGGTTTTGGAGGATTCGTTTGGTCGTTTGTAGAAGATCTATCCAAAAGCATCCTGAATAGTGTTGAGTGCTCTCTGCAATTTTAATATGTAAGCGTGTGTATGCCAGTAAGCGTTAATGAACCCCAGGCGGTCGAAATTTCCGAAGCCCTCCACTACGGCGTCTCTCATAATCATATCGAAGTTTTGG
Source organism: Hyalomma asiaticum (assembly GCA_013339685.2). Lineage (NCBI taxonomy): Eukaryota > Metazoa > Arthropoda > Arachnida > Ixodida > Ixodidae > Hyalomma > Hyalomma asiaticum. Next base: position 248,229,375 of record CM023481.1, on the reverse strand, counting down.
GCCATAAAATCCTGGAAATTATTGATGTGTAAGCGCATGCATAATGAAACTTTACTGGAGAACATGCACAAAGTCTTGCACAATATAGTAGCAGCAGCACCTGGTCATTTGCGCTTAAGTAAAGCAATGGTCCTATGTATTGATTTTTCCCTCGTGTTTAGAATATTCTGCTTGCTAATGTTCGCTCACGATTTATCAAAATAAACGTTATCAGTGACAGTACGGTAATAATCGGGGTGTACATTACTAAACGTGGGGAAAAAATACTTTAAGACTTAGTACTCCTAATGTCATCTAAAATTGGCTGCGTGCCTGCTTTTCTTACAAGAACATCAGCGTTTTTTACAGCGTAAGCTGTTATGAGATCACAACAAGGGTCGTTTCTGCGCCGTAGTTGTCCGCCACCGCCGCCGCCGCCGCCAGTGTCCGTAACCACTATCGCGCAAATTTTAGGAAAAATAACCAGGACCGGGGAGTATTCCAACTCGTCCTCTGCGTGGATTGGAACCCACACTCTCTGCGTGGCAGTCGAGCATTCTACCACTGAGCTACGCCTGTTTTTTTTCTTTATTACTGAGCTACGCCTGTGCTTGAAACAAATCATCGCTAAAAGACCTAAACGAGTATAACGTCTGCCGAGGAATCGCATTAACAAATGTAACGTTACGTGGCAGAATAATAATATGTCACTATAAGTCGCGGAAAGTGGATTGCATAACGAGTTCGAGGAATAATTTCAAAGGACACAGGGGTGCATGCTTCGTAGCTCTGCACCCATTGCAGAGCCATCATCTACATCATCATTATGAAACAATCTTCTTCAACATTACCGTCATCATTATTACGGACCGCTGCCCTTTATCGTGTCGTATCGTGTCATGCGACATGCGGCAGGCGACGTACGCAGCCCCGACAGCAACTTCACTTGGCTCTTCGATATACCTGATGGCGCCTCCTCGTAAGGTGCGGACCGCTGCTGAAGAAGCAAATCGCAGAGCTACGCGTGCGGCTGCAGCAAGGCAACGTCGGGCACAACAGACAGCTATGCAGAGAGAAGCCCAAACCGCAGCTCGTCGTCGACGCCGGGCCGAGAGTTCGGTTCGTTCTCGGGAAAACGACACCAAGAGACTCTCTAAGATGTGCAGTTATACAGATTTGCACGTTACAATGCCGCAGTAATTATGACGTGGTGGGTACTTCCCTACTTGGCGAAATGATAAGAGTTATGACGATGCGGATACGTACCACCTCTAGTTGCACTAGATTCCCCAAGCGTTTAAAATCGCCTCTAAGAAAATCGGTCCTCCGGCTTACGCTGCCACTGTCCTGCGGTTCCGCACAGGCCTGGCTCTTTTTTTTTTTTTTTTTACATGAGAAGGAGTGCATAGCAAGCTCACGCCAACTAATTTCCAAGGAGCATTCGTCTTTTCACTACTCCATCGCCGCTGATATGAGTGATATATTCGTGAATGCTAGCGACCTAGAAAACTTCAGATAAAGAGAACGGGAAAAAGTAATAGAACTGGATCGCCAAACTTCTCAGAGATGGGAAAGAAAAGTAAATGAAAATCTCGCCTGCAGCGAAGGTTTTAGGAAACGTCTGAGAGGCCAGTTGCGCACTTTTTCGTGAAATTCAATGCAAGCAGATGAGCTTTGGTTACGCTTCTTACAGAATTTTGCTGAAAAGAAAACGTGGAGAACACAAACTGTGGTTTGAGTGTTGGCCTGAACATGTGCCCGATTTAACTAGGAACGCGGGTAGCGAAGAGCGGCGAGGCGGATTCTAAGATCAAGATGGAACGACGGCACCACCCTGCGGTGATCCCATAATCGGAGGCACCGGCCACAAGGCAACAGGCGGAGAGTTTGTAAGCTGAGCCTTAACTACTAACCCACTATTTGCATACTTAGACGAAGAGCTGTGTAAAAGGACAAGGACGAGGACACGTGTGTGTCTTATGTTCTGTCCTCGCCTTTTCGCGCCGCTCTTCGTCCAAGAAAGACTTACGAGCTTGCCCGCTGCAGAAAATGCGGTATGACCACCGGTCGCCGTGGAAGACGTAAATAACGAATTTATTCTTCGTTTAGGTAGGCCTCAGTATTTTATATATGCATGCACTATATCGAGGTTTCTGGTCGTCAAGCCACAGAACATGCTCGTCATTTCCCCACTATATGCTTAGAGGTGTTAGTCTTAGATATTCGACTTTAGGTGCAAAGCACAATTTTCTTCTCGACTTCTATATTCATATTTATTAGAATTTCATTTTCGACTATATACCTGTGATACTCTTTTGATGCGGGCATGGTATTTTATTTTTGTACCTTGGTAAGCCCAATACCACGTTTCCATGGATTCCGAAAAGAAAGAAAAAAAAGATTATGTTGTGTTTCACAACGAATTCTGTATCACTCGCACCAAAACGAACCGAAAGGAACATGTGCGTCAGCAAATAAGATAGATATTCTGACGAAGTGAAGAGAGATTTCTCTAAGCTTAGATGGCCCTTCACCAGATTTGGCTATTCTGAGCTTACAAGTACAAGCATACATTACACGTTCACGGTCGCGTCTGCAAAGAGTTAGTTTGCTGCGCGCCGTGGAAGGAGCTGAAATTTCCAAGTAAATGCCGTTTGTTCTTCTCCTCCACGGAGCTGCCGTCCATGATGGTGATGGAGAGGATCACGTACGTGCCCTGAGCACCTACCATTTTCGCAAATTAAATTACAAGCCCAAGCATGAAGAGTCGTAGAATGCATGACGGCTATTCAAAATATAAGGGCCATTTGCTCATATTTAAGTATTGGTGAGGCAGAGTTTGGCATATGTAGCGCTATCTACTGAACGTTTCTAAAGGCACTGAACTTGTCGTTTTGACGCAGTAATGATTGATTTGTGGGGTTTAACGTCCCAAAACCAGCTCTGATTATAAGAGACGCCGTAGTGGAGGTCTCCGGAAATTTCTACCACCTGGGGTTCTTTAACCTGCACTGACATCGCACAGCACACGGGCCTCAACATTTCGCCTCCATCGAAATGCAGCCGTCGCGGCCGGGATTCGATCCCGCGATCTTCGGATCTGCAGCCGAGTACCATAGCCTCTAGACCACTTTGACGCCGTAGATCCTTGCCTAAAGGGAAACGAACAATATGTCCACGAAAATCGTCACAACCGGCACTCACGAAGTGTGTGGTGGGATTGCCATTTTTCTTTTTTTGAACGCAAACACATCATCAGCTGCCCCAATTCACGGAGAGTTGTGTCTAGGTCATCGTCTCGGTGTAATGTGTAAAATCATCAACATCATGATCATCATCATCATCATCGCCGTCGTCGTCGTCATCATCATCATCATCGTCATCATCAGCCTATTTTAGGTCCACTGGAGGATGAGGGCCTCTCCCAACGATTTCAAACCCATCCTATCCTGAGCGAGTTGGTTCCACTTATGCCCGCAATTTTTTTTTTAATTTCGTCGCTCTACCTAACCTTTTGCCTGCCTGTGTTGCGTTTTCCCTCTCTTGGTATCCATTCGGTCGTTCTTACTGTCCATCTGTTATCTTTCCTCCTCATGACATATCCTACCCAGGTCCACTTTCTTTTAATTGATATAATAATATCAGATACCCCTGTCTATTTCCTGATCCATTCCGCTCGATTTTTTATCTCTTAGCGTTACCCCTATCATTTTTCTTTCTATTGCACGTTGCGTGCTCCTTAATTTCATCTCTAGTTTTCTCGTTATTCCCCACGTTTCTGCACCGTACGTTAGTACGGGGAGAATAATGCAGTGGTTAAATACTTTTCGCTTTAGTGACAGCGGCAAGCTTCCAGTCAAGATTTCGGAATGTCTTCCGAATGCGTTCCAGCCCATCCTTATTCTACGGAGAATTTCTTTGTCATGGGTAAGCGTCCCTGTTAGCAACTGCGCCAGGTATACGCATTCGCTTACACATTGTAAGGGTTCATTGTTGATTTTAAATTCCTGTTCCTTAGCTAGGCTATTGAGCATAACTTTGGTCTTTTGCCTATTCATTTTTAACCCAATTTTAATACTTTCCCTGTTTAGGTCATCAATCATGTTTTGTAGTTCGTCTCCATCATTGCTAAAGAGCACAATGTCGTCTGCAAATCTTAAATTGCTTAGATATTCTCCGTCTATTCGAATTCCCTTGTCTTCCCAGTCTAGACAGTGGCTGAAATGCATATGATGAACAGCAGGGTGGAATAGGCCCTTTGTATTCAGGCCCATGAGATCGTTAATTGAACCAATAACCGAGAGTTCATGAAGGATTGTAGATTAGTGTCCGAATGTATCAATTCACTATTCTGGAGCTCTCCTCCTCGTACATGATAATGAAGGGAAAGTTGTGATGTCACGGAATGTGAGAGACTTGGTGGCGAAAAGGCTCACCTGCCATCGCAAAGAAGGAAGATCATCAAGTGAACGATCTTTTCGAACCGCTATTGAGAAAGCGGACATGGGACATGAGTAAGCAAGTTTTCGATCGCGGTGATGTTCGAATGTATGTGGTTCCTGTATGTGGTTTCAGTATTTGTTACGGGCGTTGAATAACAGATATCCTACGCTAATGGAAGAAATATGTAAATAAACAGTGAATGCATCGGCCTCATTCTTCTGCGCCGAAGCCCCCCAATATCAGCACCGTTGCTGTAAATCGCGATTGTTGTGAACTGGCATTCGCAGGCGGTGATCTTTGTTTATGGACGAAGGAAGCTGGCGCAGTTTACGACGGGTGCTCGGAACTGAACACAATTGCGCAGGAAAGAGACGCAAGGCTGTACGAAGCTGAATGTGCCTGCAAAAACATTTAATAAAAGCTATTTCATTTTACGAGCGAACGGCTCTTACTTTTTGAACAAGCATCGTACAACCAGTCTTGCAATCGGAATGTACAACCAGTCTTGAAGCACACATGCTGAGGAATTGTTGTGTTGCGTGCACCATCGTCGTCTTTTACTGCCCGAGAGGCAGCACCTCTGTTTTTTGCGCAAACGCAAAAGCACGGTTAGAAACTCAGTCGGCGGGATGAGATCGACACGCACTTGCTCTTCGTGTCGGAGTGAGTTTCTCGAGCAAGCAAAGCCAGCGCAGCACTATATGCCATAACAAAGCTAACAAAGCCACGACAGCGCGGGGACACGGTCGGTGACGTGGAAGAGGCAACTGGGCCTGGGGCCGAGGACAGCGGTCGTGGCCAGAGTTCGGTCCGACCGTTTCTCGCGTTAGTAACATTACTGGGGCCACTGGTGTGTGCGAGAGTCATGGCGGTGCCAGCAAAGCGTGTTGTGGAGAATGCCGGCCAGTGTGACTGGCACCGAGGCGGCGAGGTCGTGACGAAGAATGCGCCGGCGTGTTCAGTAGGCAGGAAGTCGTGCAACTTGGAGAGTTATCTCCTCGTTAATATTGAGGAGACACGCACAGCTGTCGCCAGCAGCTCCATTGTTGGACGGAGGATCTATAGGGCGATGGAATATGGCCACAGAGGGAAAACCTACATACATAATTTTGTGGGCCAACTGAGCCAGATATTGCACTATCGATGATGAAACCGCGTTCGCATCTGCGGTTCGCATCTGAGTTGGAAGGCAGATCAGGAAAAGTTCCTGTAGAAGTGTGTTGTTGTATGTTGAGCAGCGAGTCCTCCAGAAAAGGCTTGCATGCGGAGCAATGAGTAAGCAAGTTTTCGATCGCGGTGATGTTCGAGTTTATGTGGTTCCTGTAATGGACGCTGCTACGTCTAGGTGGTGGGCTTTAAGAGCACCCCGAATAACCGCAGCAGCGCCAGGCGAAAGTGCTCCAACGACATGGTCTACATAGTCAACTGTGAATTTAGGCTATCACGACAAAACGAGGATCCCACGGTGAGAAGACGAACTTCCGAGTCCGGCGACGACAACTCAGGGAGCCTGAAGGTGCACCCTCAAGTGTGCACCCTGAGGGTGCCCCGGTTTCTCGAGGTTGTGGCGGTGATAAGGGTACTTGATCGGAGGTCATGGTTTAGCGGATTGAAGGCGGACTGCGAGAACAGCAGGGCTTGAACTCCTGGAAGTGGTACGCCAGACGAAGCAGCCGAGGCGACTGTAATGCAGGAGGTGACGGCAATGAGGCGAAGTCCGAATCACCGATTTGTGGAACGGAAAAACCAGTACGACTGTGCCTACAGGTTAGAGTGCCTAGCCTGGCACAGCGATCACTGAAGAGAGGATAGTTTCGCTTAAAGGAGTCGTGAAAAGAATTTGGAGATGCGCGGTTGTAATTCTCACTGCTTCAGTATGCATTCGAAAAGCCGATTACGAAATATTTCGGCGAAACATTCAGTGCACATTTAATAACGCCCGCTCGAAACCCCAGCGTTCTCGCACTCCCGAAACGACTATGCGACATTACCGGTCGGCATGGTACTATTCGGTGACGTTGCAGTTAGATATTTTTAAGTGCAAAGGTTCAATGAACTCGCGTTTGCTCTAAAAGAATCGATTTACTTGAAAGAAAGAAAGAAAATACTTAGAAACCGTGCGGTGCCGCCATTCGGAAGCAAAGCTGCAGCACGGTTTGTTTTCCCGTGGCCTCCGAGGGCGCGCCAATCTTGGAGGTGTGGTGGCTGCTAACATGACGTCATGTGCAGAGTTGAGGGGAACGCGCCCAGTGCAACCGAAACCGCATTTTTTTTTTCGCTCTAAATCAACCCACACGGTGCAACGGAACAATGCATATTGTTTATTGGAGGGTCAGGATCCCGAATACGCACTTAGTACAAAATGTTCAGAAAACGTTTCACGACCCCTTTAACCGAAAATCCAAGTCCTTAATTTGTGCTTCAGTGCAAATTAAGGACGCTTAAAGTTTTTTTTTTTAGGGATGTGTCTTGTTGCTCAAGGGCACATGTTCAAACCGTAGGTTGCTGAAATGTTCTGCGTTATTCTTAACTCGTATATATGCAAAATCTAAAGTCCTTAGAATAGAATGTTAGAAAAATTGCATCTTGCCTCATCCCTTGCTCGATCGCAATTTTTTTTTCTTGTGGAAAAGTAAGGTAGCTGTGAAGTCTTCGCAAAGGTTGGCTAAGGTACTTACGCATGCCATAAGCAACCCTTGACGACGCGATGCTTCCTAAACTGCAGGCATACCCCACCACGGTGGTCTAGTGGCTATGGCACTCGGCTGCAGATCCGAAGGTTGCGGGATCGAATCCCGGCCGCGGTGGCTACATTTCGATGGAGGCGAGATGCCGAGACCCGTATGCTGTGCTCTGTCAGTGCTCGTTAAAGGATCCCAGGTGTTCGAAATGAACCCAGCCCTTCAGTACGGCGTTTCTCATAATCATCTAGTCGTTTTGGGACGTAAAACCCCAGAAACTACCAGAATTGCAGCCAAATAACACGCCCTAGTATATTATTATATAATTGAAACCTAAACTCTTACTTGCCTTTATTGCCCATTTGATGACATATTCGCGCAAAGATTTAGAAAAATCCAATAAAGAAGAGGCGTGTCATTGCCGAAATTACAAGCGATATTTGTGGGGGGCACTTCATGGGAAGTGCGTGTGGTAGCTATTTTTCAATTCAACACGGCTCCTCCGCAGACTTGGATTCTTAAGTAAGCGCTTTCAGTTCTGATTATGGCGTTGTACTAAACATGCCATTTATTAAATACTGACCTATACGTTCGTTGGCGAACCTATGAAGTTAATTGTTGTTGTTCTCGAATGCTTACGTTATAAGTTATGAGTATTATAGAAAGAAAGACTGTTTCTTTCAGGCTCTCTCTAAACTAAGGTCATGCTCCTTTATGCTATTGGAGCCAGAGAAAATGAGGTGAAAGTTCAGTAAACACTTCTCAGAGAAAGAGGGGATTAAAATAAACGAAAACCTAGAATTAATGCTCTTAGTAAACATATCGCGCAGATAGTATTCTTTGTGGGAAAGAGGCTATAAACATAAATATTAGCACTCGTCTCTTCTTTCAAGAAAACTAAATGAATATAAGTGGAAACGGCTAAGAAACAGTTACACTGAAGTTGCAGGTGTCCTTAGACCCATTCACTAAGTACACCTTGTCCGTGACGGAATGGCAGGATATCTGGAAAAGCATAATAAGTGAAACTCAGACGAAGCTGCACTCAAATGTTATTGTCTTTTCGCTCCGCAGGTTCCCCTTTTACGTCGTACGATTTAAAAAGCCGGACTACAAAAGCGGCTCAAAAATGACTGTCGCTACACGCTCCCTCGCTGTAGACTGCAGGAGATTTCTTTCGAAGTACTATAAATATCGCCGTGTCGACAATTCTCTGTGTCGACCTTCTAGGCAGAGAGATGAAAAGGCGCACTTTCCTTTGAGCGTAATGTCTGCGCTTAGGGACGGCGCAGATTGCTCAGGCTTTCAAGTCTAGTCCGAACGTCTCAAAACAGAGCGTGGGTTTACTTGTACGCCTTCGCGTCATTCGTTATGGTGCACTCAGCGCAGCAAGCCCTGTTCCTGCATGCATGGTGACGGCGGTGGGTAGCGTGGACAAATGTTCGTCGCAGACGGCGGCAGGTGATGATAAAACACAACGAGAGATAAAGAGTCAGCGACGCCTAACGCTGGCATAATAATGCCGAGGTATAATAATGACGCGCTGTAATCAGTATGCTTTATTCGTAGGTATATAGGTCAAAAGATATGCCGTTGTGTTCGGCTTTCGCATGACCCCTTTAAGAGACGTTTGCTAGTGTTTTTCTGTTTCTCGCTTTGGGATGTTTACATGAACGACAAAACTAAACATCTATTAGAGCTATATTATCATTATCAGTGAAACAAATCATGAAAAAAATTTAGGCGTATAGCGTGCATATGAACCCAACCATGGAAAAGAACGTGAACAATACCAGTGCCATCGCCGCTCTGGTAGCAAGCGTCTAGTTAAACACATGTTCCTATAAACATAGCAGAAATGGGACGCGGAATAGGACCCACATTACGCAGGGCTGTGTTGTGTCCATCTTATTCTTTGTCCCGTTTCTGCGTTGTTTATTCGTGGCCGAAACTATAGGCTCGCCATCTAACGGGTGAATATCCGGGGCCAACCTTGAAGGGAAGCAAGTTCTGTTGTGGCGTAACGCAAGGCACTGAAGGTGACGAATCGCTCGCTCGGTTTACTGGGAGTGCATCAGTGACGACCGCGTATTTCTACACGGTCAAGAGACCTCCGATCTGTGTGCGTGTGCGGTTTTTAATATATTGTGGGCTATTCAGAGGGAGATTGTACACTTTCGTTTATACAAGGGCTTCAGTAGAGTAGGGACGTACGCAAAATTTGGTTGTATTCGTTTTTCGCACTAACGTTAAGGTAAGTGATGCTCAAACTAAGCGTATACTTTTTGTACCCATGTAATGTAGTGGTGAAGGCGGAGGTAGATCTATGATGGACCAATATGAAGTAATGCCAGTTTTGTTCTGCAGTGGACGGGGACAATAGTCCCTCCTTATCGAACGCGGCGCGTTGGTAGGCCATCTACTTGCGAGGAATGTAGAAATAACTGCAAAAAATATTTGTTAGCCTCGGGAGCATTCTATCTAGTTACAGCACCTCCATAGTACTTTATGACACTTCGCACGCAAGTGAATTGCAGCGCCTAGATTCGTTTCCAAGGAATTCGTCTTTGCGAGAGGCCAGCTGCGCATGAACGTTTGTCCAGCTCAAGCTCCGGCGCTCTTGGAACGCTCTTGATATTACAGAAAGCCAACAATCTCTAACCAATGCCCATGAGGTGACCATATGCCTACATAGATGCTATGTCGGTGCCCAAGTGTCGCAGTCATTATAGGCGCGCTGAGGCAGTTAGGTCACCGACTATTCCTATGCGCTTCGCTTCACTTCGAGTAGGGACTCGCACTTTTGATGCAGGGATTCCCCTCTCCCACGTCGCGGCACGTTGGAAGATAGTCTTTAGGTGGATATATACTTCACGGCTTGCTTGTAAGGCGCGAATGACCAGATAATACAAGAAGAACGCGCACCCCGGCTCAGTGACGGCGGCGGATACCAATCAGCGTTGCGATGAAACTTGAATACATATAAAAGATGTTCGGTACGGTTGGCTATCGCAAGAGGTTCTTTGCGGCAAATCTGACATTATATTATCCGCCCGGTCACAGTAAATCAGCGGCGCAGAAGGAAAGTGTGGGCGGAGCGGAGCATGCGCCGACTGTTGCTGCGGAAAGTGCTGCCGCCGCGGTCACTTCCGGTGTGAGAGGTCTCGTGCTTTGCGGCCACAGCTTTTGCGGACGCCAGCTGGGTGCGCGCTTTCGCCAACCTAGCCTAATAACGCGTTCGCGCTAAAGAAAAAGAAGCCGCCGGACAGGTTGGACGTTTGCACGCACAGAACGAATATTTCAGCTGTTTTGTAACGGATATCTCCAAGAACGACTTCACAAAAGATCATCGGCACAAAGTACCTTTCTGACAAAACGCCGCATTTCAAGGACGAAATCTAAAAGCCTGAGCGCAATGCCAGGCGAAGGTGCCGCCGTGACCACCTTTGTTTTTTTGAACAGTGTTGCCAACAGGAGTATCTGTTCGTATCAACAAGGCAACAAGGCAACAAGGCATCAACAAGGCATTTATGGTAATTCAAGAGGAAGCGCTTTACTGTTTGAAGCGAGATCGGGCTACCTTAGAACGCGTACTTATAAAGCGAAATTCAGTAAAGAAGAAGAAAAATGCACATGCTGTGAGGAAAATAGGGAAACGACGGAGCATGTTCTGATTGAATGCGGAAATACCCACCCAGGTGTACGTTTGGGCACCACCCTACATGAAGCCTTGGGTTTTAGGGCGAACAACGGGAAGCTGAACATGGCCGCGATTGAAATAAGTAAGGGACGGTTAGAATACTGGTGGCAGAAAACTAGAGAGAACGGACAAAAATAATTATAGGGAAAAATATGGACTTTCTGCCATAAGGGGCAGGGAACTGGGCTATGAAATTCCGTTTTTGCTATAGTATGATCGATTTGATTGAAGTAATTTAAAAGGCATGAGGACAATTTAAAGAGAGAGAGAAAAAAAAGATAAGTTCTTAAATTTTCTTACGAGCCTGGTGGCGCACATAGTCACCGCCCCGTTACAAAGGGGACGCTCATAGCATCCATCCATCCAGGCCGGCTAACCACCATAATGAAGTTCCGTGAAACGTTAATAAGAAGTTCGAAAAAGTCTAGTCGCCCTATGATGCCGCAGTATGTTTTCATATAGAAATATTGATATCCAATATTTACAACTGCAAGAAATTCACACCATTTACACATAGATTGCCTGAATGCAAGCAGTGGGTCCGTTCTCGACGGTTGCGGTGCTAAACAGCATTTAGAGCGGAGCGTTATAAAAGCGTTTTTATACCCCTGTCACACGGCAAAATATATGTCCTTTACAAAGAATGATGTTTAACTTAGTTAATGTCATTTTCCTTCCGCGCTGTCACACGACGAAAACAAATGTCATTCTGTAATGATGGCGATGACAATGACCCTCTTTTGCCCTTATTTTTGAAGAAAAAAAAGTCGTTAAAACTTGTATTTCGCACGTCCATATCTTGCAGCTAGTTGTTTTCAGTAATAATATGGTTCTTTAAATTTGTTCTTGACCATTCAACGTAACATTGCACAGCTGAACAACACAAATCAAGCCAAGCCGATGCAAAACACGCTACCGAGGTAGTACACTCCAACCACATCTCCAACCGAGGGAGGAATAACAACGACGACAATGGCCACCGTCCAGCCGCTGTGGTTGAGAGTGACTTCCTTCTCGAAACATATTCATGAAATTTTACGTCAATAGACCAGTAATCGCCTAGTTTATTTTAAAGAAAAGCTATTTATTAATTGCAATATTTTGATAAACACGAGTGAACATGGATCTTCGGTAAAAGGTTCCTGGCGTCGAGACTACGCGTTCGGTCCCAAAACGAACGCGAATGAGTTTCGCGAGCTCATTCGATGGGAGGTGTCGTTTCCATCGAGTGTCGTTAGTTTCTCCGTGTGACAGCAAACATGTGACATTACTAACGAACATCATTTGCTGTGAATGACATTTATTTTGCCGTGTGACAGGGGTATTAGTCCTTGTTTTGAGTAGTTTTTTCTAGATTCTGCGTCAGGTTCGAGTACATATAGGGTGTTCTTGATTTAACTTGGGCCAGGGTTTTTAAAAATCCACGTGCGCGTTACGAGGACGCAACAATATTGGTATTTTTTTACTCTAGTGTTCACCACCTCAGATTATTTTATCACGAAGGTGTTTTATGCCGTAGTCAACCAACACCTAACTCACATCATTTCCGTCACTGAAATCACGCAGTAGACGTACAAGTCTAGATGACAGAGAAAAACCCCCAGTGTCTGTTAAAGTCTCTGTTAACGCGGTGGCGCTGAGAATGAAACCCGTAACCTCCCGTTCCGCGACGAAAGTTGCCGGAAGCCCAAGCAAACTGTGCTATTCACACGCACATGCTGGAAGTTAGCGCGTATTATATATTCTTCCTTATCAGCCTCTCCCCCTTTCCCTTGATGCGCGCGCGGGGAGGCGAAGTATAGGTTGACTGCGGAGGTGCCGCTATCTGGAAGCGGTGGAGCGCAATCTGCTGCGTAGCACTAAGGCACTATGCTGCGTAGCACTGTGCTCAACGCAGCGGAGGCTGCCGGTGCAACAGGGCGCTTGCAGTGATTTCATTCGTTGGCAACGTAGCTACGCGCTTTGTCTCTTACGTCGTCCTAGCGCGTGACTCCTCATCGTCAGTGTAGTGCAGCTCCCACATGCACCAATAGTGTTTCTCCGGTGGCTACTGCTTCGAGTGTGTTGATACCGATTTGGAAAGCTGCTGAATTAAACGCCGCAGAAAGGCAATGACGTTGGCGATTCAATGTCGCGCAAGTGGGCATGTACTGATGCCCTTTTCGCGACGCACTAACCATCCACGGTACGTAAGCGTTACGCAACGCACTTCAGTTACCACAAGGCTTTGGTCACGGTCGTGGACATCAGTCGTATAGGGATGTTGGAGATGTGCCCCCAGGTGAACGAATTGGGTGCATCCACGTGAAGTGGTGCCATAGAAGCGAAGCACCGATGACAATGTGCAGTGCATGCCGAGGTACCGTAAATACGGGTCGTTCCACGCCAAACGACCCCGCCATTTCGGCGACAATCTCGACTTAATTTGAAAAAAAAAAAAATCGTGCTGACTTACTGCACGGTAAGTTGTCAATTGCTGGAATATTTTCAGAGCTTTTGGCCACGTGGGAGGTTTTCTTGGTCACGTGGGAGGTTTTCGAGTTTTGCAGAATGTTTTCGGAGTGGTCATCAAAAGGGCAATTTATTTCGAAAGCATCATTCACTGCACCCATAAGAAATGCTCAATAAAATTATTTCTATTTTTCTGCCACATACGACTCGAGTAACTTCACCGAATGGTGCTGTGTTTACATATATCCCGCAGTAGGATAGCGCCATTTAATAAATATATCTTAATTGTTGTATATTTTAAGGAAGCTATATCTCATGCTAAAGGTATTTTGGGGCGGTATGAGTCGATAAACGTTATCTAAAAAAATATCACGAAGTTGAAAAAGAGAAAGCATATTTCGGTCGAACTTACACCATGTGGCACTGGTATTAAAAATCCAGCTTAAAAGCAAGTAACATGTTCTTTCAGTGATGCAAGTTTTATTATAACAATTTTTGTTTCAATAAAAGAAGTAATTTTCGAAATTCGCCCTTCTCGCCAATGTTCCCATTATTCCGTATGAGAGCTCCACAGCATGGCATGTGGGCACACTGCATTTTAAGCTGTCTTCACGCTGCATATGTGACATCTTTCATCACTCCCAGTGCTAGTACACACTATGCGGTCGCGTGAATTACCTAAAAAAATTCATCCTCAAGAGCTGGTGGTAAGCTGACATGCTACGCAAATAGATGTGGTCAAGTCGCAGCAGTTCGGTGGCAATATCAAGCAGCGTTTTCATAATGAGAGTTTATTTTCCAGAAGAAATCAATTCGCCTCAGGTTAGCAGTAATTGTGGCAACATTTTGAGGCTGCGAATAAAAAACACAAAGCTCCATTTGTCATGACGACAGGCTGAACAAAGGCATCTTGCTGTACTAGCCGTCTCTAGGATGAATTCCATTTTTTAAGTAATTTACGCGACCGCAAAGCGTCTACTAGAACTGGGAGTCATGAAAGCGTCGAATATACTGCGCGAATACAGCTTCAAATGCAGTGTGCCCAAATGCCATGCGGTGGAGCTCCCATACAGAAAAATGGGGACATTGGCGAGGAGGGCAAATTTCGAAAATTATTTTCTTTCTCAAAACAAAAAATTGTAATGGTAAAACTTGCATTGTTGAAAGAAAATGTTATTTGTTTTCACTGAAATTCGAGTTGGATTTTTAGTAGGAGCACCACACAGTGTAGATTGCCTCTCAGTGTGGATTAAAATGCACATTTTCTCCTACTTCGCCATTTTTTTTATAGAATGTGTACGGACTCTCAGACAGACCATACAGCTCTCAGACAGACCATACAACATTAATAGAGATAGAATCAGAGGAGGACACTGAAATTCCATGTATAACCGCTGACGAAGTAAATAAAACTGCCAAAGGCATGTCCCGCGGTAAAGCAGCTGGTGAAGATGGTATAACAGCCGACTTGATCAAAGACGGAGGAGATATTGTACCTGAAAGACTTGCATCGCTCTTCACGAAATGTATCAAGACATGTAGTGTACCGCGCATTTGGAAAAATGCTAATATAATACTTATCCACAAGAAAGGTGACATAAAGGAGTTAAAGAATTACAGACCAATTAGCCTACTCCCAGTAATATACAAGCTATTTACAAAAGTAATTTCTACGAGGATAAGAGAAACACTCGACTTTCACCAACCGAGAGAACAAGCTGGCTTTAGGAAAGGTTACAAGGTCACTCGACAATGGATCACAGCCACGCTATCAACCTAGTAATTGAGAAGTACGCGGAATATAACAAACCTCTTTATATGGCGTTTATCGACTACGAAAAAGCATTTGACTCCATAGAAATACAAGCAGTTCTAGAAGCTCTACGTCGACAAGGGGTACCTGGCGTATACGTGAAAACCATAAACAACATATACAAAGATTGCACAGCCACACTACTCCTACATGAGAGAAGCAGACAAATCCCGATCGGGAGAGGTGTGAGACAGGGAGATACAATATCCCCGATGCTATTCACTGCATGTTGAGAGGAAATCTTTAAATGTCTAGACTGGGAAGACAAGGGAATTCGAATAGACGGAGAATATCTAAGCAATTTAAGATTTGCAGACGACATTGTGCTCTTTAGCAATGATGGAGACAAACTACAAAACATGATTGATGACCTACACAGGGAAAGTATTAAAATTGGATTAAAAATGAATAGGCAAAAGACCAAAGTTATGCTCAATAACCTAGCTAAGGAACAGGAATTTAAAATTAACAATGAACCCTTAGAATGTGTAAACGAATACGTATACCTGGGACAGTTAATAACGGGAACTCGTATACCCACGAGAAAGAAATTCTCCGTAGAATAAGGATGGGCTGGAGCGCATTCGGAAGGCGTTACGAAATTATGACTGGAATCTTACCGCTCTCACTAAAGCGAAAAGTATTCAATCACTGCTTTCTCCCAGTACTAACGTACGGTGCAGAAACGTGGAGGATAACGAAAAAACTAGAGATGAAACTAAGGAGCACGCAACGTTCAATGGAAAGAAAAAATGATAGGGGTAACGCTAAGAGATAAAAAACGAGCGGAAGGGATCAGGGAACAGACAGGAGTAGCCGATATTTATTGTATCAATTAAAAGAAAGACGTGGACCTGGGCAGGACATGTCATGAGGAGGAAAGATAACAGATGGACAGTAAGAGCGACGGAATGGATACCAAGAGAGGGAAAACGCAACAGAGGCAGGCAAAAGGTTAGATGGAGCGATGAAATTAAAAAGTTTGCGGGCATAAAGTAGAACCAACTCGCTCAGGATAGGGTGGATTGGAAATCGTTGGGAGAGGCCTTCGTCCTGCAGTGGACCTAAACAGGCTGATGATGATGATGATGATCGACTCAAACGGGCACAATATACCTTTAGCAAAAGATATATCTTCTGTAAGGCACACAACTAAAACATCTTTAGTAATTGGCGCCATAATACTGCAGAAAATAAGCAAACAGCACAATTCGGTGAAGTTACTGAGACGTATGTGTCACAAAAATACAAATAATTTTATCGAGCCTAAATCATGATAAACTAACAACTCCCCTTAACATAACTAGGCAAATTTCGTATTCGCCTAATCAATAGTGCTTTCGAAATAAGTTGTTTTTTGATGGCACTCAGGCAACATTCTGCGTAATTTGAAGGCCTCCCACGTGGCCATCTTTTTTTAAGTCTGTAGTATTCCAGCAAATGACTACTTCCCATGCAGCAAATAAGCACGCTTCTTTCTTTTTTTTTCGACTACATTCGAGATGGTCGCCAAAATGGCAGGTCGTTTCGCGTTGGACCTATATTCTGCTGCTTCTGTGAGGACATATTTCACTTTCGTGTTACACGGATTCCCCTGACAATTGAAACAGCCACATTTTTTTCAATGAGCTCAGGTAATTTCGAAAATTATTTTCCTTTTTTCCTGACGGCGAAACAATTAATATTGTTTAATTAACCAACATTTACACTTTTGCCTGGAGGGCAGAATGCTCAATGAGGATGTTGTGAAGCCCACTAATTAGTGTTCGGATAATACATATTCGGAATGAGAGGTGCAGTGGTTTTAATTTTTCGGAGATCCTAAGAAAGCGCGAGATATTTGAAAAAATAAATAAAATACAGTACCAATGCTGGTGATTCGCCGGTGTTTTCTTTGTATTTCTGTTGTGTTTATTATCGACGTTTTCGAATAGTGTTGCTTCATTTGATCTCATTACGTTATCATTACCTTGAGTTGCTATCTTTTATTTTAATTTGCTAATCTATCTTAGCTATTTTTAATCTGTATCCATTTGAACCAATTTTGGTCGCTTATTAGCATGTTTTGGCCCAGTGTTAAACCGCTTTTTTTGGAGCATGAGCACGACGTGGGATATTACACGCCGACAGCCCGGGTCCCTATAGAGTTCCACAAGCAAAAGTACCACGTGAGGCACTTGCGCACAGCAACTTTAGCGCTCTCAAACATTTTACGAGCGAACGATCGGTCATGCACAGACAGAGATAGTACTGGGCACGCCACAAGAGAAGTTCATAAGAAGTGGCCACGCCTTTCATCCTCTTGGGCTGTTTGCGTTTGTGGTCTGCGTGCATCATCGATCGCTCTCTCGTAGCACGTTTCAGAGCGCTAATGTCGTTGTGCGCAAGTGCTTAGTCACGTGGTACTTTTTTCAAATCTCGCGCATTTTCTCAGGAGCCCCCCCCCCCCCCCCCAAAAAAAAAAAAAAAAAAAACTAAAGCCAGCGTAGTTAATATTATGAAGAAACATGAGCCGGACAATACTTAGCATGCGGCTCCACGATTTCTCCGCTGAGAACTTTGCGTTTAAGCCAAAATTTTAAAGTTGGTTCATTGCTCTATATTAACTATTTAGCTGAGCTCACAGAAAAAAAAATATTCTAATATGGTTAACACGGCAATAAAGAACACTAAAGATGCGTATGCTTTCCCGAAGTACAGGAATGAGATTAGCGGCTAGTATGCGTAGAACTTGTCCTGCAGGGAAGGCCCTTATACAAACACCTTTTGATCATTTCGAAACTTGGAAACGATGAAAGAAATTGCAGTAGACCTTACGACGCAGGCATATATATGGAAGAGGACCTTAAAAGCCAGGGCTAGGATTCCTAAAAAAATTCTTACGCTAAAATTGCTCGTAAGAGAACATTTCAGCTGATAGTGATGAGAAGATTTGTGAATTCGGCCTTCGGGAGAGGGTGGGGGTGGAGGGGGCGTGGATTTAAAGAACATTGTTCCACTTTGTGAAAAGTTTTCTAAATTCGGTGCCTGGAAGCGCTTTCCATTCAGAGGTACTATTTGCAGTCGGTCAACCGGCATCACTAATTCTATGTCTCGTGTTAAGACTGGCTCAAATTTACTCTTACGAATAATTCCACCTCAACATGTTTTGTGAATGCGGGCCAAGATAAAGTGACGAGAGAAGCGAAGGTGAAGTCGAGATATGGAGAATGCGCAAAAACAACACTGCATGCACATTTTCTTCACCGATTGAAAAAAATATGACAATTTCAGATTATACCAAAGCCCCACTTCTTACGCGACACAAATTGACAACTTTTCAGGTGAAGCGACAATGAACGCGCCATTTTTCATGGCAGTTACCGACCTGCTTACGAGACAGGCGTAGAAGAAACACGCCACTCACGCAGACGCTGGCCTTCGAAAGTCTACTGTTTTGCTGTGTTCGCGAAAAGTCGACCAGTACCCGGGCGACCGTACTTTAATCAAGCACTTTCTCTTTATTTACACAAAATGAAGACGGAGACGGTGGCCTGATGTGCTTGCCGGGTTCTCCTTCTAATACCGTATTACGGGGAGGAGAAGAAAGGAAAGCGTTGTCACCTGCTGTAGCGACGAGAAAAAAACACGAAAGTCGGCTGTAATGCCCGGTTGATCCCAAATACGCTGTCTTGTTCTGCGACAAATGTTGCTCAATTCAATGGTCCGTCACGTCAGTGAAGTACTTAAACGACAGGGGAAAAAAAAAAAAAAGCTTCTGAAGGAGGAAAAGCGACAGTATTCAGCGACACGGAGTGAACGCAGGCGAGAGAGAGGGATGTCAGGAAGCCGAAACCTAGCAAATTGGTCCCAATGCGTCACAGCCTGATTCTGGTGCAGGAGAATAAAAAGGGAAAAACAAAGCCTACTTGTGTCGCTTCTTCTCAGGTCATTATCAGGTTTCACATCCTTGGCATTCTTCTGTATAGAGAATAGGCGACCGTCGCATTTGGCAGAGTCCTGGGTGTCCTTCAAGTCAACTGATTCTTGCGCACTGCGTACAGTCTGCGTAGCGATGTCACTTTTCGTGTCTACATTAACGAAAGAGGCAAAACCATTGCTTTAGAGTTAGCGAAGCATTAAAGAATTTCTCTTCTTAAAATTATCGCCATACGTTTGCGTGTGGTGTCGGAGCCGTCCGTTATCAATTTCTGAATTTTAGTGAGCTCCATGAGGCTGTACTCTTCGGCCATGCAGGAAATTAATTCACGGACATTAATTTTGTAGCACTTATTTTAGCCGTCAGTGTTCTCATACGCTCGACCAAGAGGTCTTTATTGCTTCGTGATAGCAGATTTCTAGATGCCACACATATCCGCATATAGAACTACTGGCACGTTGTAGTAGTAGACACTGAGCACTTGTATATTTGCAGAGCAAGGTACTTGGTTAAAATAATTATTACTCAGGCGCGCTCTATTTGTGCCTGTAGGAGCTAGGCTTCGACAACGAAATAATGCGCAGTATCCTGGGGTATACTGCGAAAAATCTTCAGAGTCATACTTATCTAGTAGTACCTGTTAAAAACTAGCACGATCATGCAGTGTTCACAACTGAGATTGCGTTCTACGTAAGTCAAGCTTTCACGTGTTTCACACGCGTAAACCACAGCTAGTGGCTATGGCACTCGGCTTCTGATGCGCAGGTCGCTGGTTCTAATCCCCGTCGCGGCGACTGCATTTTGCTGGAGGCGAAATGCTGAGGCCTGTGTGCTGTGCGGTGTCAGCGGCTGTACGTTAAGGAACCCCAGGTGGTCGAAATTTCCCAAACCCTCGATTACGACGTCTCTCATAATCATATCGAGGTTTTCGGATGTAAAACCCCAGAAATCAAATGCGCACAAGTTGCTCAATCTGTGAGTACGTGTGTCGGACGGAAGGATCACATATAAAATCCTGCAGATCCTGCAGGAAAATCCTGCAGCAAAATTCTGCATTGCGGGAATCGGTGCCATGCGAAGCAATGAGCGAAGGAATTGCCTATGACGAACTGTTTGGCATTCAGCGAAGCGTTACGGGCAAGATCAAGTGATTTGTGCAAAGCTCATGAGTGCCCACTCATGAATGCTTAACATGAGCTAACCAGAAACGTCGACAGCGGTGTGGCGGCTGAGTGGGAGTGCATGGTACGACGTAAAGTTTGCACTCACGTTGATCCAAAGCACAGAAGTCTGTTTTGTCGAAAAAAAAATTCACTAAATGTTGCGTTTATGTGCTATATAAACCTCGTTCGTTGAAGCATTCCTACGGCATCGAGCAAAGTTGCACAAAAGCATAACGAATGGTAGCAGGATATATGTATTGCTGTGATAGCGCTTATCACGCACCAGAAGTATAATTCACGTCAGACAAGCACCGTAATTACAATTGCTGGGGAAATAGGTTTAGTGACTCAATATACCGTGTGGGAGGAGCCACCGCAGCCTTGGTAGCGTGCTTACTTGGCATTTAGAGGGCCCGTATTCGATACTCTCGAACGTTCTCTCTTTTTTTTTTTTAACGTTGCGCTCGTGTCTGTGTGCTTGTTACGTCTGCATTTGAATCGCAAGCGAGGGCAAACGGGGTTCTTTTCTTGATTTAAGATCGGAGCTCTTTAAGCCAGCGGTCCGGTGGCAACCGCGAACAGAAAAGAAGTCGGCGGATCTTGGAGGTTGAGCACCGTGTGAGGGCGATAAGACTTCAGACGCCGCTCGAACTTGCGGGTTCAATCACCGCAGCCGCAGCGTTTCATATATCAATTTAGTCGGTCCTTAATTGGCGCAGGCTCTATGAAATTATAACACCTGTGGCGCCTATCCGCATACCATGCTCCGGGCACTACGGGTATAAGGTACACGGGATTGAAATATCGCTAATCGTGATGTACATGACGGCTATATTGTGTCAGTGACGTAAAGATCAGTCATTCATGTTCGTCATGCATTTATACCCTACCTCCCAAATGTTGGGGTTACCAGGTGAACAAGACGACTAGGAGAGCACCGAAACGTAGGCGATAGATAGATAGATAGATAGATAGATAGATAGATAGATAGATAGATAGATAGATAGATAGATAGATAGATAGATAGATAGATAGATAGATAGATTAAAAGTGACTTAATCTGGCCTAGAAATGTTTCGTATTTATAGGACATAAGCGTGTTGTAATGGTTTGTGGAGCCTTGACACGAACTTTAACGAAGGTGTATATCTGTCGCTTTTTCTAGGCTTCTTTGGTTAATGTTGTATGCGGTGTTTTCGTTTTATATTTTTTGTTCACTTGCTTGGTTTGTGCAAGAGCCATATGTATTGTGGGAGACGACCGCGTCTCATCGCGCCAGCGTCGGTATCCTCCAAGCGGCCAGTGCAGGGCCGCGGAGCCTGCAGTAGCGTGCAGCCCAGTGCCAGACCCCGGCTGGCACTAGAGCGAGCCGCGCAGAACACACGCACACATCTTCTCAGGCGGTGACCAGTCGGAAAAGTATAGGGAGTCGAAACACGTTAATTACGGATTTGGGATAGGCGGCTCTAATACAGCCTACATTCCGATAAGCGTGCATTTGTCAGAGAACAAGAAATCCTCACGATACACAAGCTTTCTTTAAAGAATTTCAGTCGACAATACAAGTTACAATATACGTGAATACACAGGTAAGTTGTAAATGTTGTTGTGAAAGGTTAATCAACTAAGGCCGTGTTCGAATTGATAATATATCCTTTCTTTTTAAATTCGTGTTGAGGTTAGAGGATATATATTTTAGTTACGCACATCCCTGCATTCTTCTCCCCCTTCACACATAGGCCCCTCTATTTCTTTTCTGGTATATGTACAAACAGGGAGGGAAAACGCAATTCCCGCATCACCTTCTCGCGAAACAGTTGCAGAATCTCGACTTGGTTCTGTCTAACGAACCAGCACAGACAAGGCTTAGGAGAACTTGCTTTTCTGCGTATTTCATCTGCCCTTGGGCAATCGACATAAAGGAGCCTTCTGGCTTCTTTTTCTGCCTCAATGCATTCGTGCCATTTTGTTATAGTGGGGCGTATGCCTTGCGCAATAGTGTCGAGTGTCGACCCTTCAGAGCCAACTCGAGACGGCATATTTAGTAAGCTGGAGTGATATTTACACGAGTAATGCTCGGTTCCAACAACAAAATTGAAAAGAGAAGTCTATAGGCGCATCGCCGAACAGGAAATGCATGAAGTGCTCGGAAGTACCAGTGGTACCTAAAATTCAGATAACCGCCGCCGCATGTTGCTTTTTGCTCAACCTCTCTCTGCAGCTCTTCAACGCGGCATATGTGCCAAACTGGCCGCTTTGGTGAGCGTGCATTATTCAGTAACACTATTGGCCGAGTTACTGGGCTGATCCGTCTGAACAGGAATCGGTATAACATGAAAGTGAAATTCGACTTCAGAGAAGCAGTTGAATGTTCGTTGTGCATCGAAATGAACTTGCGCATTATAGATATGTATTGCAGGTACGGCACCGTTAGACGTGGATGCATGCACGTTGACGATTGGTGACATATCTCCTCTATCTCGGCAACTAACCTCCACGCCTGTGACGAACGCCTTGTGGTAAATAAAGCAGTTTACGTAACATCTGAACACAGTGGATGATAAATGCCGTGCGACAACAGCAACTATACGCGTGCATTATGGGGTTTAGCGGCCTGTACAATCCAGCTGGCCTCCTCGCGGACACGAACAAGAACCTAGCTGCTTTTTTCACACATGGCTTAACGAAAGCTTCGTATCCGGGTAATTTAAAGCTCAAAGTCGACGAGCACCGGAATTGATTGAGGTAAACAAGTTGAAAATCAAACATGCGTCATATAAGGCACCTCTCACTTTGCTGAATGATTGAGGTAAGAAGATAAGAACGGGATCCACTGAACTAGCGAAAGCTATTTCTTTACTGGTATAGCTCTAGGTCTTTGGTTTCCGCTTATTCTAACCCCTAGAGACTACGCAGCTTCAAATTCATGCCATAATCCCAGGTATTGTAGCCGTATATATAAATCCGGGAACGTATTCGCAAAAGCATATACTGCTAAATATCTGCTAAAGATGTTCGGAACGTGGTCTCTCGCCCTACCTGACCCGAAGCCTCCGCCCAAAAGTGCCACCGCACACAATCGATGAGAATTCTTGGGCTGAATACACCAAACTTCTCACTCGATACCGCTTTTAGCCATTGGCCGGTTGGCTTCTTTAATAACACGTTAACCATCAGGGTTGCCGGATCCATAGGTCGGCAAACTCACTCATGAGTCCACTCACTCAGACTCACTCAAACTGAGACCAACCTGTGAGTGTGGGCTTCAGTGAGTCTAGTCAAGCAAAAATCGTGAGTTTGAGGTCGAGTGAGTTTAGCTGCAGAAATTTAATGTGAGTTTGAGTGAGCCTGACTTAGCGGGATATTTCTGAGCCCGAGTCCAGGTGAGCCCGGTTGTGCTGAATAATGGCGAATTTGAGTCCAAGTAATTCCGACTGAGTAAAATTTTGTTGGGGTAGAATCTGAGTGCGCCTGTTCAAGCAGTATATTTGACATTCATGAGTATGAATCCGAATGAGCCCGACCGAGTTTTATAATGGCGAATATGAGTGCGAGTGATCCCAACGCAAAAAAAAAAGGGTGAGTCGGAGTAGCCCAGAATTATTGTACCGACTTGGGTGCAACAACACTCAATTTGAATTATAGATTTTAAGCAAGTCAATCAATGATATAGTTAGATTCATTTCGGGTCACGCATACGGTTTCATATAGGCTCCATGAAATCAGACAGGCGTATTACACAAATTGCAATAAGCCCGCTTTTTGTCCCGCTCACACATGAACCGCCGGACAGAAGAGTTGGCTATCTACTTTACAATGAAGAACGTCGCTTCTTGCTGTAATTCCAGAGCAAATTTTTATGTATCATGGTTGCGCTGCAATGCCGTGCTATATCTACCGGTGTACCGTAGTACGAAAAATGCCATAAACTCGTACTTTGCAGACTTATTGGACCCTGTCTCTATAAGTATGAAGTAAACAGGCTGTATTGCACTCAAAAGAAGGCGAAGGGACGATGGCGGCTGGCTATCGGTTGTTTCAGCACACCAGTGTTGTTGAATCTGCCGCATGCGTCGCCGCAATTCGATGGAGCCAAGTGCAAGCATTACCTTTGTACATAGTTTATGGTGCACGCTCAAGAACCCCAGATGGTCGAAAAAATGATGCGCGCACTCCACTTACGGCGTGTCTACCACATTGCGATTTTTCCACCAGAACTTCATAAGTGAATTGTACCTGTGTTATTCTGATGAGTGTAAGTGCGTCCATTTCAGTAGAAGTTTGTCGTGTTTGAGTCCTAGTAAGCGAGAATATTGGTGAGCTTGAGCCAGAATGAGTCCAGCGCAAAGAGCGAAGCGAATTTTTGAAATAAAAGGTCTCCTTTATTTTTGATCAAGTCAGGTGGGCAACGTCCTCACAAGCTTCGTTCCTCGGGACATGCCTTGCATGGCTTTCCTGACCTCGTCGGTATAGTTGCACTTGGAACATTGTCGTTCTTCTCCTTTTTGATTTTCATGATTGTCAGTTAAGGAGATGAGATGTTGTCTACTAGGGAGCTCTGCAATCTCTCTCTCTCTCTCTCTCTCTCTCTCTCTATATATATATATATATATATATATATATATATATATATATATATACACACGCACAGAAATCCAAAGGGCGCAGGTTCGACCCTGTCCGCAGCGGTGAGGTTTCGATGGAGGCGAAATGGCAGAGGCCAGGCCCTTGTACTTAAATTTATGCGAAAGATTCCCACATGGTCGCAATTTACGGAGCCTTCCATTGAACCGTGCGCCATAGCCATATCAGGGTGTTGGCGGAGCAATTATATTAAATGCAATAAAGGGAGGACAAATTAGATTCGATTGGTTAAGGGGGATGAAGATAGACTGAGGCAGTTTACGCGTATATTGAGTCTAATTAGAGGCAATGAAGCGCAGGTAAATTAGAATCACCATGGATTAAAGCGGAGTAAGTGGACTAAGGAAGTTTACATTGAGGTTTTACGGGTAAATCAGTCTATGAACATTAGAATCACTGTGAATTAAGGCGAATTAAGGCGATTTATGTGTATATAGAAGTGGGTTAGGGAAAATTAAGTGTAGAAATATTAAACTCTCGGTGGCTTTAGGCAGAGTTCCCTCCAAGATAGCAGACCTAGTGCTTTTGCCTTCATTAGTTTAATAATAGGCCAAGTGGTGTCGTGTTTTTTTAAGCGGGAACGTGTTATTTATTGAATCTGTGGCCACGTCGTATTCTGTAAATAGTGTCGGGGTTACTTCTACTAATAACTACTGCTAGCAGCGGCATCGCCGCTAGCAACCCCCTGCAGTGGGTTCGAGCACTCGACGAGCAGAGAATGTGGTAGTCGCGTTCGCGCGCTAGCTAGTCTCAGCCATGCATCACCGCGGTGCCGCTCGCTTCAGCCCGTGGCCCGTCTGGCAGCGGGACAGCACGAACCGCTGCACGCGGCGAAAGAGGAGAACATTAGGCGCAACTCTCCGTGCATGGTGATTTAATAAACACGTTAAAACAAATAATACAGGGCCGAATGTAAAGTCGAATTAAACGTAAACGAAGGTTAACAATAACGATAATACCACATGCACGCGAACATACAAGAACACAAAGGACAGTAACAATGGACAACACGCGAACACACAATAACACACAAAAATACACAAAGACCATGCAAGAGAGAAACCGCCTAATCCCCGGCCAGCGTACCCGCGACCGCGCCCCGAGAAAAGGAAAATAGAAAGAAAGGAACATACGTAGATGGGCGCAGATCGCCGGCCGCTGCCGTGGGTCACTGAAGCTTGCAGAGGCACGCCATCCGACCGAAGGCCTGGTCGGCCGGAGGGTCACAAAAGTACGTGCGCACCTCTCCAAGCGCCAGCAAGTTCTCTCGAGGCATCTCCAAACCCGAAACGCGCAAACGTTCGAAATTAGTAACTGACCAATGGGAAACTAGTTATGACCACATGTGGTGGAGCGGGCGGCTCCCCGCAATGGTCGCCGCTCCGTCCAGCTGGGAAAGGGGGATGCGAGGCATTTCGTGCAAAAACATGGCGTCGAGCGGGACGCGGCCCCACATCCCTCCCTCCTTAAAAGCCCCCCTAAAAAAAAAAACAATACCGACGGTGCCAATACAAAGTAAAATCCGCGAACTCCAAACGAAAACAAAAACAAGGAAACAAACACGACATTACAACCGCGACAAGTCTCTCAATTGTCCAACGAAGCCGACGCACGCCACGGCATCTTCATCCGGATTCTGGACGCCGGCCGCGGCAGGTCTCACGCGCCGTCGACCCTGTCGACTTCCTGGCCGCCCCAAGTGCCGCGACCACGGCTCCGTCCGCAGCCTCGCCGTCGACGCCGCCCCGCTCCGGACACGCAGACTTCGGCCGCCAAATCAGCGCGGTAGAAATACAACAAACAAAACAACAACAAAAGAACAAAAACAGTCGCGCAACCAAAGTACCCCAAAATCAATTGAAATAACGAACGATAAAACAACGCAAGGCTACGATCCTCAGGTGGCGAAAACCAAAAACCCAAAAAGAAAGAAACGGTACGTAAACAGAAAGGAACACTTAGCATGAAAACTAGAACAGCGAAGAGAAACTAGAGAAAGCGTAGAAAGAGAAAGAGAGAAAGACGTCTCTGTCAGGTTATCTCTCCGTCTGGAATCAGTCGGGCAGTAACCAATGTAAACATGGTCTTCACTAGTGCGATGTCGCATGACCTTACACTAGCGGATGATCCTTCCACGAACGCACACTGCTCATCCGTGACACCAAACGAAACGGGAGATCCACAACGTGTTGCCTACGGAATGAACAGACGCGGAAGGGACGGCGACAGCTGAGCATTCACACTGCACCGTGCCAAATCGCAGAGCACAGTAACTTTAGCTAAAGTCTTCCGCTCTGACGACTGGCCAGAATTACTACAGGGGCGCGCAATCGCTCTCCTCTGCTGTCGGGGGAGTGCCACTGTCGACGCGCGTAAACACGGCGCTAACCGCGAAGGTGGCATGGTACTGTGGCCAAGCTCGTACAGACCGCGCAGAGTGAACCCCTTTCTCTCCCAGGCCACGGCTACACAAGCCGCTTCGGGCCCAACCCGCGCTCGTCGAAAAACCAGACAACGATACCGCGCGCGCGCCATGTGCAGTACCAACACATTCAGGCGCCTCGCCTCCCGGAGGCGAAAAACAAAACCGCGAAAGAAACTATTTACATTATGTACACATGGGTCACTCTGCCGTCAACTACGTCGCTCTTCGGGCCACGAAAAAAGCAAAAGAACAACAAACAAGAAAAAAACCAGATTCCAGAGGCGAGCCCAGTGAGGGTGGACCCTCTCTTTCATCCTTTCCCCCCGACCGGCCGGCTGATTATCGCCACAATGGCCTCCTTCTCTCCCGCCGCGGGGACGCTGGAACGCTCTCCCCTTCTGCGTGCGCGAAGACACAGGTGCCCAAAGGGCTATTCATGGAAGAAGGGTCTCCTTCTACTTCTTTGTTCGCCTCAGCGGCCTTTCCGCCATCTTTGCCTCCCTCGGTGCAAGTCGGCCATGTGCCACCGAACAGCGCCGTCAACTTTTAAAGAAAAGAGACTTTCGGCGACCCGGGCAAGAAATAGCGCGTCAACTATTCCTTTACTGGTTCTGAATTTCACTGAAGAAAGACGCGCACGACGCGAAGTCTAAAGAAAACCGTTGGACTCACCGACTTGAACGTCGCACGGGAGACACGATGGTCAATCTCCCGGCCATGTCATGATGGAAGCCTTGGTCAATCCAACGAGTTTCCGCCACCAAGAACGAACTGCTGCATCTCGGTGGCAACTTGCATCACGCCTTTCCTCGCCCACGCTTCGCCTCACACAACTTCGAAGCGGATTACCAATCCGTTTGAGAAGTGACATTTGCCTCTCCTCACACCACGATACAATGTCAGAGAAAAAAAAGGACAGACACAGAAAGAGATACGGGCGATACACGGCAGAGACAGCCAACCTCAACCAAAGCGCATTTGACGCTGGGAACCGAACGCAACTTCCCCACTCTGCCGACACCTGCTCGTCGTTAGAGCGACCAGGGGCAAGGCCCCTGGCCCCACTTAGTTGGGCGCCAAAATGTAGGGGTTCACTCTACTAATAACTACTGCTAGCAGCGGCATCGCCGCTAGCAACCCCGTGCAGTGGGTTCGAGCACTCAACGAGCAGAGAATAAGGTCGTCGCGTCCGCGCGCTCGCTATCTCAGCCATGCATGCCGCGTTGCCGCGCGCTTCGGCCCGCGGCCCGACTCGAGGCAGGGCAGCGCGAACCGCCGCACGCGGCGAAAGAGGAGAACATTAGGCGCAACTCTCCGTGCATGGTGATTTAATGAACGTTAAAATAGTACAAATAAAACAGGGCCGAATCAAGATCGAATTACATAAAGGACAACAACGATTAACAACACGCGAACACGATAACACAAACAGAGGACAGTAACAAAGAACAACATGCGAACACACAATAACAGACAAATAGAACCATGCAAGGAAGGAGAGCCTAACCCCGGCCAGCGCACCCGCGACCGCGCCCCGAGAAAAGGAAAATAGAAAGAAAGGAACATACGTAGATGGGCGCAGATCGCCGGCCGCTGCCGTGGGTCACTGGAGCTTGCAGAGGCACGCCATCCGACCGAAGGCCTGGTCGGCCGGAGGGCCACAAAAGTACGTGCGCACCTCTCCAAGCGCCAGCAAGTTCTCTCGAGGCATCTCCAAACCCGAAACGCGCAAACGTTCGAAATTAGTAACTGACCAATGGGAAACTAGTTATGACCACATGTGGCGGAGCGGGCGGCTCCCCGCAATGGTCGCCGCTCCGTCCAGCTGGGAAAGGGGGATGCGAGGCATTTCGTGCAAAAACATGGCGTCGAGCGGGACGCGGCCCCACAATAGATGCGTGCACACCTTGTGCACAAATTTTGTGTTTGAGCTCACGTTTCTACAAAATTAGGAACGCATCGCTTACAAGGACATACTCCAGAGACGCTTTCTACGTTATTGCCATGCTTGTATTTAAAGACTACTGCTTAGAGCGCTTGCAATGCTGGGAATAGAGATGCACAAGCAGCAAATTGGATAGAGGAATCCGTCCAGAGGGAGAGAAATAATGAAAAAAAAAATAGAAAGAACGGGTGGGGAAAACACTACTTGCGTGAGATCATCTCATTTATATTTTTTATAGTAAAGAGACGAGAAATAAAAGATCTTCGAACGTCTCTACCGGCGCCCGCACCTACCTGAAACATTATCTCAGCAGCGCACGGCCAGTTAATGTTTCGACCACACGATCGTGAGCACGAGAGAACTTTTTCGGCGCAGTTGCGTTAGGTTTCTGCGCTCGGCGCCACAATATTTCCTAACGCGTGCATTGGTCCAGTGCTTGTTGCGCCAAACTTTGGTAGACCGCGAAAAATATTCGCGCCACACGCGATGTGGTTAGTTTCGTTTCCTCGCCGCACGTTCTCTTTCACCGTTTCGGCGGGCCTGCAGTGTTGTGTTCGTTAGAACACGTGGCTCGTAACCAAAAACGCCACGAGCGTGACCCCTTACAGGAGGCAAAGGCTTTTCTGCTCCTGGTTGGGCTTTTGCGATGCTGAGCGTACAGTTACAACTACTACTCGGAGTACCGAGGGGAACGAAGCACGCGAAGACATGATTTCGGTCGGCGTGGAGTGATTGTACCTACCATAAATAAAAGGAAAATGCTCACCAGTATAGGCGTCCTCCTCTGCAAGGTATTTGCACAAACGAGTCGTTACTGGCTTTTTACTCGAACAATGTTCGAGAATGTAGCACGGCTAATTTCGTAATGAAGTCGGCGCGCCCGGATGATAGCCCGCATGAAAATTGTCGTTGATAGTAGAACATCCACTGATGTCTTACAGTGCGATCAACAAAATCGTAGTTGAAATTCATTTCCTTATTCTTTGACCAGTACTGAAAAGCAGCCACCGTGTAACCATTTAAGTTATGTGCACCAGCTGTTGTGCTGGCCTTACGGTTAATGTGAGTGGACTAGGTATTGCTCTTGAATACTGTGTACCAAAATGTAAAGACGTCTACGCCTCTGAATGTACGCTGCACCTCCCTCCTTGAAGAGAGGAATGGTGGTGGGCTCCTTCCTAAAGGAGTACACCACCGTAAATATCCCCCGCAAATATGATAGAAATATACAATAATTCCATACAGCTAATGCATGTTTCTCTCACATTTACGATAAGGATGGACACACGCCACCTAATTGCCAGGCGCCAAGTGAGGGCTATTATTTGAAGGAACTCGCATATTAGAGACACAAGAACATTCCATATTCATGCATGTGCACGCTGCCACTAGCGTCAACAAACCAGAACACAGTGTCGCATGCACACCGAATGTGTATATAAGGCGATTTCCCCTGAGGCCGAACATGCATGTACCCGGGACATATTTGTTTTGCCTGGCTCTTTCACATGTCATGAAGGCCATTACAAATTGCAAACAACCAGAACGTTTATTTTGAAAATCTCTCCAACCGTGACAAAAGAAAAAAAAAAGAAGATTGAAGGTGGTGGCGCAGGTGTCCTGATACATGCTGACCGCAATACTTTTTCAGATTTCACGGCCGAATTGAGGTGCAAGAGGAGCTTAAAAGAATGACGTTGTTCCTAGTATGTACTGACACTGTGCCTCGGAAGAACTTCGACTAATACCTCTGTCACACGGCACGTGTAATGGCATTCGCAGCGAATGTCATTATGCGTTAATGTAATTTTTGTTGCTGCTATACGGGCATAGCGAATGACATTCACAACTAATGGCATTCGCCCACTGGATGCGTTCGCCGAGCTCATCCAGTCGCTACATGCCTATTCTCGACGACAGGGGCTTCGCAATAAGAAGCAAAATTGGTAAGGAAAAGCAAAATGTACACAACGTTATGGTTCTTCTCAGTTTCTCTTGTGGCCCTTTGACAACTTTCTGACGTACAGTACGCTGTGCAACTATATTCTTGTTCCCAGACTCCGAGTTTACTCCGATGCTTCGTCGCTGTGGACCATGTTTACAAACGCGCGTTTGTTGCTTGAGCTGCTTCAGCCAGTCTCGGCGCTTTGTAGTGAATACCTGGAGGGCAATTAATGTTCGTTTACACTGATCGTCGTCCATCACGGTCACGGGAACGCAGGCACGGTCCACGATATTGCCGGCTACGGAAGAAATCGAAGCGGATTTGGGCTAGTCTTGCTTTGACTGTACTTGTGCGGATTTCTTCCCTGTTAAAGGGACCGACAACCAATTTTTGTGGTACCTGCTTTTATCAGTGCAACTGAAAGCTTATCCGGTCAGAGTGCCTAATCACCCAGTACTAATGCCGAAAACGTCGCGAAACATATAAAATACGAATTTTTCATCTGCGGCGACTATGGAGTCTTTACAGGCCACAGAGTTGCAAACAGTGGGAGGTGAGGCCGATAGCGATTATAAGGCCGGAATTGGAAAATGAAACTAGTGAAGCGCTAAATATAAAGAAACCAATGTTGCTATGACTTGTGACCTCACTCGCGAATTCGCGCTGTACACTCCGGTACCGGTTTCGCAGACACGAGAGAAAAACGGCGCGCACGTGCGTCGCAGCCTTCAGCGACCGTTCCACGGTTGCGCCGCGAAGGCAGCGCTGCTTTTCATGCAGTGTCAACTTATTTTTTTCGTACCTCGTGGGCAGCACAGAAGAAGAGAGCGGGAATGCTTAATAATATGAGTGCTCTAACTTTGAGCACTAATTATGGTGCGTATAAAAGCATCTGACTATGCACATCAAACTGAAGACTCCATATAGCAGTACGAAGTCTCTACGGCAACGCTGCGCGACATACCCGTTTTTTGTGATTTTCAAACTCAATTTAAAAATACAAATTCTACTCAAACCCCATTAAGTATGCTTGAATCTGTCACCATAATTCATGGTTTTTTCATTTCCGCCAGAATCTAATCTCAGGTTCTGGTCAGTTGTCGGTCCCTTTAATGCTGCCGTATCGTATCGCGATATATTTTTACATAGCCTGCCGATGTTTACCACTGTGTTTCTAACAATAAAGAGAAAATATGCAAATAAAAGGCACAATTTGTTACATTTTGTTATCTTAGTATCCGGCGGGTAAACATCGTCATCACTGGCGAATGTCAATTTGTGTGACCGTGTAGACGAGGAACGCGAAAACAGAATTACTTTAGTTGTAAATGTCGTTTGCTGCGAATGACATTTACATGCTCCGTGTGACAGGGGTATAAGGCGCAAAGGGAGTAAGTTATGTGCCCGTTGTGCATATAAAGATGCCCACTAACACAGTTAAGTTTACGGCCATCACTGTGGATTTGAAAAGATATACAGATGCAAGTATTTCATGGGACACACCGAAAACTCCACTTTAAGCATTTTTAATTGCGTTGCATTTGTTGGCGAAGTCACTGTAACCGTATCTATCTATCTATCTATCTATCTATCTATCTATCTATCTATCTATCTATCTATCTATCTATCTATCTATCTATCTATCTATCTATCTATCTATCTATCTATGCCTACGTCTCGGTGCTCTCCTGGGCGTCTTATTCATCTGGTCTACACCAATATTTGATTGGTATGGTATAAATGTATGACAAACATTAATTACTAATCTTTTTGTAGCTAACATGATTTACTCGTCATGAACGTCACGATTAACGATACTGTGTACCTCATAAGCGTAGTGCTCGGCCCACGGTCCGCGGGTATGCGCCGCAGATGTTTCAATTTTATATAACCTGTGGCTATACTTGTGCGGATTTCTGTATGTCACTCAAGGAGCAACTAAATTTGCTTATGAAACGTCGCGGCTGCGGGAAGTAGACATGTAACGGCGTCGCTGCGGGTATCGAACCCCGTGCCTTGAGCGGCGTCTGAAGTTTTCTGGACTTCACACGCGGTGCACCGCCTCCAACAGCATCGGTGAGAAGAACCTCGTAATTGCGCTCGGAATGTCGGCGCCTCCTGTCGTCGCCGCCAGGGTAAAGCAAGTTTTGGTAAAAAAATATCGAGGTACAGTTGAGAAGAAAAAACACTACGGCTAAAATTCGAACCCTTAACTACCGGGATGCGACAATGAGAGCTGGAAGCTCTCCCAATCAAACCACCAAGACGCTACAAACGGGCCTTATGTCTTCATTGCACCACTTTACAATTTCCGTCGAACTGATGTCCGGTGAAAGCAAAGGTGTTTAGCAAGCAAAATGACTCTTAAGTTAACATCGCTTTCCTTTCACTGCACTCTTCGTCAGCAGCGGTGGTATCGCCGACGATAGCGAAGTAGGTCGTCGTGCTAATTAATCGCGCGGATATAAGAGAAATTTGTTAAATTCAGTTGCGAACGTCGTTTCAAAAGCCAAGTTTTCTGCTGTAAAGCGTACTTGACATGCTGTGTTGTGTTACATGTCGGTTCAACGCGAGAAAGGGCGCCACCGCCTCAGTAAGCGCATGATTGCGCCTCCCGCCCAGTCGCGCGCCGAGTGGCAAATAGAAGGGCACGTTGGATCAAGAAACGCTCTTTCTTCCATGGACGACGCCGAACTGCAAGCTCTCAAGGAGAGAGAACGCTTGCCCGCCAGCGAACGACAACGTCGACGCAGGGCTGATGAAGCTGTACGTTCCCAACAAGCAGCGGCCGCTCGGCAGCGCAGGCGCAGCTCAACCCACAACTGGAGGTATGGCAGGCAGCGACCGGTCGGCAGCACCTGAATCCTGAACTCGGCACCATGTACGACTTCGAAGGGCAGGAACCGGATCATGGCCGGGAACATGAGGAGGAGGGAGAAGAGCGAGATAAATACAAGGAACAATACATTATCTCGCATTAGCTACGCGATTGCTCCTTGTAGAAAATAAATGTACATATCCGTATACTTCAAACAAAATCTAGTCTTCTGCCTCTCGTCACCCGTTAGCGGTGCATCGCTGCGTGATTCGCTCTTGCCTAGGTTTCGTGTTAGTGGAGCTGCATGCGGTTTTTTTGTTTTTCTATTCGCTGTTGCCCCTGGACACCAGGCTTAAGGAGCTCCGCTCTTGAAACAAGAAAGGAACACCGTCTGCACTCTCTTGCGATTAAAATGTAGACATATAGCAAGCACACAGACACACATGCAACTCACCAAGCGGTAGGGGGATATCGAAGACGGGCCCTCGATGTGTCAAGCAAGCACGCTATATACCACCAGACTACAGCGGCCCCTCCCACACGGTATATAGAGTGAATAAACCTGTTGCACCAGCAGTTGTAATGATGGTGCTTGAGCAACGTAAATGGTGCTTCTAGGCTGATGTATGATAAGCACTGTCATAGCAGTACATATTTTCGGCTACCATTCGGTGTGCTTTTGTGCAACTTTGCTCGATGTCGTAGGAATACTTCAATGAACAACGCTTATGATCGCCCATCAACGCACTGTATTTTCTTCCACAAAACAGACGACTGTGCTTCTGACTAACGTGAGTGCCAACGACGTTACTTCGCACCGTGAGTTCCATTAAGTCGTCGGCGCTGTCGACGTTCCCGGTTAGCCTACGTTAAGCATATTAATGCTCTTTGCACAAATACCTTGATCCTACTAGCAACACTTGGTTGAACACCAGTCAATTCGTCAAAGGCAATTTATTCGCTGACTGCTTAGCATGACACCGACACCTGCAATTAATGGAATCTGCAGGATTTTTTGTGTTCATTGTGCGCACGTCACCGCTCCATGCGGCAAGGCCTGTTAATTGTGCACAACCTGGAGAAGGCGGCGTTCTGTGCTGTCTTAAAAGATTGGCAGTTATTCTTTTTTACAGGGGATTTGTAAATCGTTCGGTGTTTGGACAAAATTAGTGGCGCGAACGCAAAACTCCAGGTTCACAAATTAAGGCAAACAGCATACCTTTCTTTGAAATCAGGCATACAGCATAGAGCATTCACGAACAATAATTGTGCGCAAACGAGGGCGTTTCAGCAAAAGCTCACGTGTTAGTTGTGGAAACTATGTGGGTTGAAAGAATATAAGTATATGCGCAGCTTACATGACTAGATTAAGAAGATCTTACAAACAAACGTTGTGCCACTTCTGTGCCCGAAAACTAAGGGCCCGAAACCACAAAGAAAAAAAGCCACAAAAAAAACATCAAAACCGCATGATGTAAGATAAGGCGCCTGTGAACAGCCCCTACTACGGCTTTTCTCTGCTTTCTACTCTTTCATGTCCCGCCTCCTCCGGACGCTGAGACGTGCTACCCCAAGGGCTTCAGAACATACTGTCCTTTCCTTAAACGAACCACCACAACAACACCCCCCTCCCCACGGGGTCCCGGTTGCAACTGCCTCCAAAACGGCTGTTCGACGTCACTCGAAGCCCTCGTGTGCAGTGCAAACCGCACAATCAGCATATGGGGTGTTTGATACAACTTTAGAGGAAATTCGCGTTCTCAGGGCATTATGGCGGCCATTTTTTTCTTTAATGCCAAGTAATCTTTAAGAACCTCCACAGGAGCTTCAAGACGTTTCGACAGGTAATGTTTGCGTTTGAGAAGCCTCACCGAATTAGATGTTCCCCGTTAAAAACGCAACAAATGTAATACTCGA
This sequence comes from Hyalomma asiaticum, assembly GCA_013339685.2. Lineage (NCBI taxonomy): Eukaryota > Metazoa > Arthropoda > Arachnida > Ixodida > Ixodidae > Hyalomma > Hyalomma asiaticum. The sequence goes on along the minus strand of CM023481.1, from coordinate 248,193,532 downwards.
ATTGGGGTCTAGCCTCGTCCGAAATATATCCGTGTGAATGTATTTTAGACGTGCCTTTGACAACTGCACCAGCTGCAAGAAGAAGCAATAAAAAAATCACACGCCGTAACCTACCTACCTACCTTGACCGCAGCGCGCGCACACACACACACACACACACACACCGTTTCCGATGCGGTAGGTACCGTGTTCAAATCCCAGTGCCGGTCGGACACCCACCGGCTTAAGAACAGTTAGAGGAGTGCACACCTGGCGCTCGGCTTTTCACGTGCACTTATCTCGAAAGGTGGCCTCATAAGGACGTGGCACGTCCCTGGGCCACCCTGAATACCACCTTCCGTGACCATGAAGTAAAGATGTTGTCACCACCCCTGGGTACACCTTACCCACCACGGCCTTGGTGAAATAGTTGAGCGTCCGCCGTTGATGTGGTAGGCTGGGAGGCATCCGTCACTGCCGCCGGATACCTACCGGTGAAATAGGTACAAGCACGCTTCCGGCCTGGTGCTCCGCAGAAGGACGGTACTGTATGCTTGGGAGGTAGCCCACCCTTGTGGGAAATGGGCGGCATGGGACCGCCTGATCCAAAAATAAGGGTGCGTGTGTGTGTGTGAGTGTGTGTGTGCGTTTGTGTGTGTTATAAAGAAAGGCTTCCAGCCTGGTGCGCATGCGATGAATTTCTTGCCAGTTATGGAGTCCAGTTATGCATGGCCCTATCTCAGGAATCGGTCTGCCTGTGACTGCCTCAAATCTGCGTCTCGTGATTCCATAAAAGCTTGTCCACGTATGCGACCACACATCACACGATTGCATAGAGGTACGCCCGCAACTTCCACGCGATCCTTTTAGCGAAAGGGGAATGAATCAACGGCTCACTTCTTTGTTTGACACAACCAAATGAATCCAACAGAGAATGAGGACAAGCTAAGGCACAGGGGTAATTATTTGTGATTTTTGGCTGCAGTGTAGTGATTATGGCATGAGTGGAAAGGAATTAAAGTGGGCAAAAAAGACACACTGGCGGTACGGACCGAACCTACGACCTAGGTTCGGTTCCTACCGACGGAAGGTGTGCTTTTCTTTCATCCGTTTTATTTCCTTTCGATTTGTGTCATAACTATAACACTACAGTTAAAAACTACAAATAATTAGCCCTATGGCTTCCTTGGCCATATTCTCAGATCGATTCATAACGCCATCCTTTTCGTAGTGAATGCCTTTGATGTGCACGGTTCAGCGGTCACAACGCGAACTTATCCTCCTGCCCCACTTGCCGCAGTTGTCATCACGTATAAATAGTAGGAGCTTGTTATGCATAACGAGATGCTTGTTTGGGATGAACTTTTCGAGATGTTAAAAAGTCCTTCACATGAAGTCCGTGCGAGTAGCACGAGTATTTATTACGAAAGTACTCGGCAAGCTTTATAGTTTTTAATGGAATGGCGTTTAAAAAGTGGCGTATTGCTGTAATTAGATCGTATGTCCATTCGCCCGCACAGCACGCATAATTAAGTGCTATCCACGAAAGACCCCCGGCGACGACACTGTTAACCGCCTGCCTACGCTTAGTGTCAGAGACATGCAGGCAGAAAATGTATTTCTGTACCCTGCACCGACAGACATAAAGAAAACAGGCTCCCTGCAGTGACTAGCAGGAAAAAGTAATTTTTTTCTGTAAGGAGCCAATTACACCAGAGGCTGAGTGCTGTGAAAAGCGATCAAAGTTCACTAATTAAACGCTGACTTTTCGTTTCGGTTGATGTACTTTGAACGGTTCACTGCACTTGGTCCTCATATATCCGTACTCGTATTTTGGTCGTAGGCAGATCAACCTTATTTAACAGCGATGGTATTGAAGAGCAAGAACTTAAATGATTCATACATCATTATTTGTTATGAAATCCATTTCATTATCTTACACAAGTCATCTGACATGCGAAGAAAAGGGCATTCACTGTCAATATGGGCGAAAACAGCTGTCTATCGCTGTGCTCAAGAAACGCTTGCAACGTCTCTGCATTCTTTTTATGTGCGTCACTCTGCTGGTTCCATTACAATATGTACTTTACAGTTCACCTTTATGTGAAATGGAAAAATTCGTCTGCTCTTGCGTTCTATTAGAGATTATTCAAGGCACCTAGAGCAGGACGCTTCTTTGTCAATTATATGTCCTCTGCTAGTCATATTGTCGTACTGTCAGAAACACCATCTTTGGTGAATACAAACGATATTCTTTGGATCATGCAGCTCCAAATTCATCAAAACCTGTGGACCCCAATGTACGTTGCTCCGAACGCGCCAAGGAGGGATGGCTTCAGGAGAAACATCGCCATAGGTTCCCTTCACGCCTAATAATAGTGCTACCTTGAGGCCTTTAGCCAATTCGTCTGTACCACGTCATATTTTCATCAGCGTGCGCCTGGTTGCCATAGGATCGAGAGTTCACTTTGTTCGCCTGTATAGTTTCTCGATGCATTAACGCATATTGCCGGGCTTTTTACTTCGCTGTGAAGATCACTGCGGCTATAGGAACCAGTCCTTCGCTGTGAAGATCACTGCGGCTATAGGAACTAGTCCGTTGCCACACGCATTGCGTCCGCAGTCACCAGCCGCAAATAGCGCTCAGGGTCACCCTTTCATTCAGTTACCACAAAAGCTTGAAATGCTTACTGCTCAATACATCATTGAATAGTGCTCAATATTTTTCGGGGGCTGTTATAAAATGAAATAAAAAGAAAAGTCAGAGCTTGCACTCGAACAATATCTTAGTCACTTTCCAGCTTGAGTAAATCGAAAGGATTACTTGTTTTCTTCAATGCAATAGTTACATAAGAAAATACTGTAGATACCACACACTGTGGGAATGGGTGACATGCGAAGCAGGCAGCGGAGTGTTGAATATGATTACGCTTAAGTGAAAGTGCACGAGTGGGTGCGTGCTTAACGTTGGCCAACCAGGAATATCGACGGCACTGTGGCAACTAAACGGCAACGACGTAACGTTGGCTCTTACGTCAATGCACACACAGCACAGGTGTCCGCTGTGACGAAGAAAAGCGAACGCAACGGTGCGCTTTGTGCTCATCAAAAGCGTCATTCGTTGAAATATTAGGGGTGAAGCTCGTTATGGTCGAGGTTTCTCTCTCGTTGAGTGTCGTAGTCACGCTCGCGCTCGCTCTCGGCGCGCGATCTCTCTTTCTCTCTTCGATAGCGGCAGTCATGAGTGCAGTCAGAAGGTGTGCGTGCATGTGTGGGCCGAACCCGGAAGCAGTGCACCAAGACAGGGTCATCTGCTGCCGTGAGGGAGAGCGAACGGCGCGCGTTGACTATGGAAACGCTCTTTCTTCGATGAACGCTTTACCAGCTCGCAAGGAACGAGAACGCGCCCCCGCCCGCGAGAGACAACGTTGACGCAGGCAGCGTCTGCTAGTGTGTCTCTTGATTGAAAAAAAAAACCGACTGCTCGCGCGGCACAACCGTTCACCAGCCACCCCATATATATATAGGCACTGGATCTCGACCTGCAATGCAGTGCCGGTAGGAGATTTCTCTTGTGCGTAGTTGAACCATAAGGATTCGCAGCGTGCGCATTAACTAAATTAATCCGGAAATCGGCACAATCTACCACGTGGGGACGCAGGAATCTCATAAAGACCAGGAGCATAAATGACAACGCGTGTGTAAATATACACACGCCTTGTCACTCATTTACATGCCTGAGTGGGCAATGTCACGGGTGATTTACGGTAACGCAGAAGGATCCCCAGATTTGCCCACTCGTCGTGGTTAACTTCGTGGCGGTGCGTGGAGCTTTCTCTTTTTTTTTTCACAGGATCGAGCAGAGTTGTACAAGAGCGTGTGGAGTGATAGTAGGACATGCATATTTATTACGTTGTTATGATAGCGCTTAACGCACATTACAAACGCAGACGACGTTACACAAGCACAATTTTGAGAAGTGTCGGTGCAATGCGTTTACTTAGAGCATATACCGTATGGGAAGATCCGCCATAGCCTAGTTTTAGCGTGCTTGCTTGGCGCCTCGGGGCCCGGATTCGATAGCCACATACCGTTTGGTATGTTGTCTTCGGAGATTACAGCGCGTTCATATGCGTCTGCACTTTAAGTACATTTAAATCGCAAGCTACGACAAACGGTATGCTTTTCTTGGTTATACATGCGTCATAATTATATATTAAATGTCTGATTTAGCTGCACACAAATCTAGGTGCATATTTGCACCAACATTGCCGCCCACTGTACACAAATGTGGGCCTGGGTCGCCTCCTTTCATTGACATGGACTGTATGAAATTCAAACATCTGTGGCGCAGACCGCGGGCCTAGCACTATACTCTTACAAAATTCTTTTTGAGAAACTAATGAAGCACTGCTGGTCAATGTTGAGAATTGCACCAAAGAATCATTGTCCCTCCGCTGAAACATGATTGAATTCAATGTTGAAGCGTCTTGATTATTGGCCGTCAAAATAGTATTGAAAATCTATTGAGAAAGTTGTGTTTGAATTGCTGTTGAGCTCTTATTAATGTGTGTTGTGTACTAGGATTTTACTTTGAAGCTTTGGTACGTTGAATAAAAACTGGCGACACCTTCTCGTGGGCGTTTTGTGCACTCGGCATGCATCGTGGTGGGGCTTTGCAAGGGAAATTCAACGCCCACTTTCAGGAGCGGCAAGAGACTGCAGAAGCCGCATCGTCCCCGATAAAATTTCACGCCGTACTAATAAAGCCGTAATCTGAGTGATCGCGGCTCTTATCGTCGCATACACACGCAACGTGCATGATGCATGTAGCGCTGTATTGTGTTTATTGCTGCAAAGGAGTGCTTTATTCTTGATCGAAAGTGTCAGGTGGGCTACCGACTACAGAAGCCAAATAAAGCTAAACATGTGGAGGCGTGTCTGTGTGCCTAAGTTGGCATTAATGCCTGTCATATCTGCGCTGTGGAATATTTTTCATTCACGCTCACGTACTATTCACTTAAATATGTTCAACTCAACCACTACACGACAATAAATCAACAAGGAACGAATCCTATAATCAATTTTGTACTTTTCGTTGAGAAGAATCAATGCTCTTTTCGTTGGTATTTGTTGGAGAAATCAATGACCTTTTAAATATTGTTAAAAATGTATAAGTTTTATCAATCTTCAGTGGTTTCTCAACTATAAACCAATAGCATTTTTGTAAGGATGTACGGGTATCAGACGCACGTGATTGTAGTATTGTGAATGGTGACGAGGAAAACAAGCATATCAAGTTAGTTATGTAAAAATTAATCATTCATGTTCAGCATACACTCGTATTCTACCGTCCATATTTTGGTGTATACCAGGTGAACGAAACGATAAGAAGAGCACAGAAACGCAGGCGGCTACGTAGATAGATACGGTAAAGCGAGTTAGCTTAAGTTCGCACAGAAATGCTTCGCATTTAACATGAGTGCGCACAGAACTTCAGTTACTTGAATCGCAAAAAAAAAAGAACACTTGTTTTCGAAAGACATTCCTACAAGAAAGAGCACCAATGTAGCAGAATATTGCTGAACAATTACTGCAACATCAGAATAAAGGCCACTCAACGCAAAACTATAGGCGAGGAAAAAGAGCGCTAATAAACTATGGTCAAGACAATACTTGAAGCTATATTCCAAAAGTACTTCTTGGGCGAGTTGGTTGCTTTGCATAATATATGTACTGGGTTACAGCACGAAAGCACTACGTGAAAAGGGACGTAAAGCGCCAACTACCAATTGTTTAATGACAAACTTAGAAGATGCAGGAAAAGAAGGAATTTTTTGCTCTTGCTCAGACAGGCAAGGTGACGCACAGAATGACGTGGTCATAATATCATCCTTCGGCTAAAGCGCATTTCTGAACAATATAAAGTGATAGACGTGTCACTAACACAATCAGACCTTTTTTTTTTTTTGATATGATACGCTTCCAACAAATATCTGGCAGTTTGATCCCTACTTTTGCCAAGAATCGACGTTTGCGCAAAGTATGGCTCGCAAGGGCAGGCTTTGCAGTGCACAGGAAGGTGCGCTCTGTCAGTTTTACCAAGCCTGTTGGCATGCTCTTTCAGCCTGTCATATATGCAGCCTGTCATATGCAGTTTGTCCAATGTGGGACTTGCCCCAACAGATGCCCGTTGAGGTGCCATGAAATGGTTTGGCAGATTTTAGACGCTTTTAGAAGAAATGCAAAAAGTCTTGTTTTTAATAATGAGGTACCGAAGGACAATGCGCTGCAGTTTTTAGGCATTCGCCTGGCGCTTTTAAATTATCAGGTTTGCTGTGCGTACCTTCCTAGAAGCAAAAAAGAATCGCGCTACTTCGCTTTCTTCTTTCTGACCCTTTTCACGTAATAGTTTTCGTGCCATAACCCAGTGCCATAACCCATATTATGCATAGGCACCAACTCGTCCGCTTCGCTAATTTTTTAACTATATAGCGCGAGAGTCGACCGCCCGCATTATCAGCGCCTTACAACGGCGATAGTCAGCGAGATCGGTGGTAGTACGCAGAGGAGCACAAAGCAGCGCTAGCGGAATCGCCGTCTTCCACGCTGTTCCTCTCAGGACGAAACACCCCCTTACTTTGTGAAAGGCGCCTGCAATACGCACAATCGCAGACAGAAATGCCAAAAGCACTTCGCTTCTTCTTTATTCCAACATTTGCCTTCAACAGCATGTCCTGCTGCCATGCAAGCACTTGAAACTAATCGTTCTTGTGCACTACTTTCTTTTCATTTTAATTTTCTTATGCGAATCACAGTAGCGCAGTTTCCTTGTCTGCAGTAACAGGAAAAATAAGGAAAGCGTGGGCCGGTAGATCGCTGCTTTTAGTCGAGCGCATGGTATTTTTCCCACTGCTTTTGTTTTCCTTCTTTGTTTACTTAAGAAGACTAATACAGGCATTATGATAAGGCGCATATGTTCCTGAAAGGAACAGCGTGCCACATGCCGCTTGCGCTACCACTGACTTGTGCGCCTGCGCGAACTACTGCTGATATCGCATATTTTCGCCGTTGCAAGGCGCTGATACTATACGTGAGGCCGACGTCCGCGCGATACGTTTCGAAATGCCGCAGGCTGCTCCTCGTCTCTTTACGCTTATGACGCGCACTTTTGTCTGATCCCATAGCGTCTGTTCCGCTGACATGGACACTACTTGAAGCGAGATGGAAATTCGATGGCGGAGAACTGAAAGCCTAGTCTAATGATAACTACCGTAGTCGAACTCATCCTTAATATCCTTATTGTTAATAATAAATTATGGGTTTTTACGCTCCAAAACTAGTATATTATTATGAGAGACCCCGTAGTGAAAGGCTCCGGAAATTTCGACCACCTGGGGTTCGTTAACGGCTGACATCGCACAGTACAGGGGCCTCAGCGTATCGCCTCCATCGAAATGCAGCTGCCGCGACCTGGTTTTGGTACCGCGACCTTTGGATCAGCAGCCGAGTGACATAGCCACTAGACCGCCGTGGCGGGGCGATAATCATATTGTTGTTGTCACCTTAGGATGTCACTGACGATCGACTATTCTTCGTTTAATTGGTCAGCATGCCACCAAGCGTGAAGGTTAGAGCACCTTTCAAGGTAGGTTGTTGGCATGTCAATTTGCCTGCCATACTCAGACACACACAGCAAAACAGAACAGAACACACACAACAAAAACAGAATTATGCAATTATAGCTGCGAGATCCACCTTATGATTATACGGAATTCCGCAGCGGTAGAACCGGAAGTAATTTTGACTACCTGAGGCCTTTTCAAGTGCATATAAGTGTAAATACGCATATTTTACATCATAAGATATTATGGCCTCGTTATAGGGACCGAAATTGGTGGCGATGTTGTCCGTCGCCGCAGCCGGTGTCCGTAACCGCTAT